>JAGDQO010000361.1:3630000-4840000 GCA_018342035.1 Solanum appendiculatum | reverse complement strand
CACAAACCCATGTCAAAATAAACGATGAAGAATTTTGGCAAGCGGCATCACAAGATGGATTTGACATCCGTCTAATGTGTCAACCACCGAATTCTCCTATTATGGATGTTTTGAATTTGGGGTTTTTTCAGGGTTATTCAAGCCTTGCAATACTAAGAGGCACCAAAAAATATTGATGAGCTTATTAGTGTCGTTACCAATGCTTATGAAGTTTTTCCGACACAGATATCCAATCGCATTTTTCTAACACTACAATCGTGTATGAAAGAAATTATGTGAATTGGAGGTTCTAATAAGTACAATATTCCACATATTAAGAAAGAAGTATTAGAGAGAACAGGACAACTACCATTAGTTTAAAGTGTGATTCTGAATTAGTAAATGATGTAATGAATCGTCTTCCCAGTTCGTTACATTAAAACTGTAATTTTATAAATATATTTTTTTACATTCATAATGCAAATGTAGGTATGAAACTAGGTAGAATTTCATAATATATATTTTTTGAAATGCAAATGATATTTCAGTAAAAGAACATAAGCATTAAACAAAGAGATGCTGAAAATTTTTAAATACTACAAAGATCAAGTGGCATCATGGAACCTAGCAGTATATGTGCAATAATCATAGACCACTGATTGTAAAAAAGGAAACAAAAAAAAAGAGAAATTTCATATTACTATGATGTAATGCTTCAAGAATGAAAACACATTCAATATAAAGATAAAAATTTCAAGGCTCGCAGCTATAATGTAATTGGAACAGAGAATAAACAAAATTATTATGCCCAAACGAAACGCATTTTCTCTTAGTAAAATTTTGGAAGTAATATTTTTAACATTTTACCAAATATTCTTTGTAATTCTGGATCATTAAATATCTCTTCTTCTTCTTCTTCGGGAAATTTGTTTAAATCATTTTTGCCTGTTGCAATATGCATAATTTTTTTCCATCTTCGATTGCTTCTATTCGATCTTCATCTTTCCTTTTTAAATTTTTGACTTCAATAATTTTTGGATCTTCAATCAATGTAAATGAGCCTTCTATTTTAACAGGAGTATTAGTTGAAACTTCAAGTTTATTTCTATCCATTTTTAGAGTAAAAAAATGTTTAAATTTTTATAAACTAACGAGAATGCTCTTTTGGGTAACTTAAAGGGTTATGTCACTCCCTAAGTAATAGGTATTGTCTTGGTTCGAATTGAATGAATTAAAAATTTAAGATTTTCAAAAAGTTCTACCTTTTTCAAAATTAATTAATTGAGGTTATAATAGGTAAAAAAAATTGTCCTTTCTTGATTTGTCAAAATGGACAAGTAAAAAATAAAAATTGAACAAGTAATTAGGGACAGAGAGAGTATATCATAAACAAAATGGAATTAGTTCTTTCCAAAATAAGAAGTTGTTAAAGAAACTGTTTTTAATCAAATTTCAGGTGCTACACCATTCATTCATCAGAAGAAATGATGATATTATTGATTGGAGCGGGATTAGAGCTATTTTGGATGGTCGTAATTCAGAATATTTTTACATTGTAGCATTTAAAAAATATGGTTAATGATTTCATTTGCACTCTTATAGAATGTGCAAGCAGGGGACATATGTATTGTGGATATCCAATTAAATAAACAACTTATTGGGTAAATTTGTAATCAAGCAAATAACTTGCAAGTAGATAATTTACAAGTAACTCATGTAGAGAATTTGCGAGCAACTTAATCAAGCAAAGAAGTGCCGCGATGTGTCGCAAATAATGTTGGGTTTTAAGGTGTGGATGAGGATTGAGAAAATGCACCTTTTGGATTGCATCTCTCCATCTCACCTTTTCATTGTTTATAAATTCAGAGGTTTTGTCTCAAATTTTAATGACATTGAATACACTAAATATATGAAATTCTTCTCTTCTTCTTGGTGCATTGTTTTTCAAATAAAACATAAGTGTCATGTAATTTTCTCCATTTGTTGAGTTTGCTGGAGTTTTGTCATTTGCATTGCCACTATTACAGAAACGTTTTTCCGTTCTATCCTGGGAGGAAGTAGCCCAAATCTAGGCAACAGTGAGAAAGTTATAATTTCTTAAGGACACACAAGTAACTTGTGGGCTCAGAATGCTATTCTATTTCTGATATAATATTTTGAACATAGATACCAACAATCTTAAGGAATTATATGACTGTTTTAATTTTTCTGTGTTCTTTGTTTATTATACCTATTTATGAAAATAAGAGGATATCTTAAGAAGTAAAACTTTTTTTTAACCGATTCATTATGGAATTGTGAAAGTTCATCATTGTATTTGCATTGGAGTTTTTAAAACTATAGTAAAAAATCACAGCATTTATTTACTATGGGAAAATAAGAAGAATAAAAAAGCACTGAAATTATTCTTCTTGAAGTTTGGTCGTCATCACACTGTGAAAGAATTTATAATGTTAGTTATTAAGCTCGCTGTCAAACTATGTTTTTTGAATTTTTTTATCTTTTCTCAAAAGGAAAAAAATATTAAAAATAATAATTGAAGTTTCTCAATTAGTTGAAACTAACACTGAATAAGTCATTGCAATAATTATTTATGATGAATGACTTCTATCATCGAAATACAAAAGAATTTTCGTGGGGTTTTTTGAAATTCTGATAGAGCATTTTTCAAGCCAAAAGGCATGACATTCCATTCGAATTGTCCCATAGGGACATTAAAAGCTGTTTTATACCTATCCGATTCATCAATTTGAATCTGCCAATATCCTGATTTTAGATCAAATTTTGAAAATATGATAGCAAGCCCTTTGGCTTAGGGAAAATTGACATGAAGTCAAATATGATATTGTGTCTGATTTTTGGAGACTAATATCTTTTGATATTCTACTTCTTCAGTTTGAGGAATAAAAAAGTTTTACCGAATAAATTAGACTATGTGTTTGGTTCGAAGAATATAAAAGTTTCACAAATTTGTTAAATACTTTGTTTGAATGAGTATTTCGATTTGAAGAGTATAAAATCTTCGTCAAAATTATTAAAGCTAAATAATTTGAAGAATATAAAAACTTCATCGTTAACTAGAAACAGTGTGAATAAAGATAAATTGTTTATTGTTAGTTAACTGTAATACTAAATCATGTGTCAATTATTGATAGCAAAATCACTATATAATTGGAAAAAAACAGGGAGAAGAAGCATGAACACTTTCTTTTGTTCTTCTAGAAATTGATCTCTTAGATATGATCATTTAATATTAAGTTGCCTAAAAGTATGATACTCAAATCATCTTATAATATGGAGGTTATTTGCTTATGATAAAGACAAAATTAGATTTAGTGTCTAATTTAAAGTTGGAAGCACAAGATATGAAATTTAATGACATTCTATCCACAAAATTCTTGGAGTATATTTGATATTGTGGTAGTTAAGTTTCTCTTTTACTAGTAATAGTTCTAGGAACGTGTGTTGCACGTTTATCCCAAAATATTTCATGTAAATTTTGTATAGCAAATGACATATTTTATCCTCTTCAAATCTATTGATATTCACTTAAAAAAATCCATCATTTTACGATAGAAAGTACATATATCTTCATAATAAAAAGAATACATTCTTAATTATAACATTGTCTAAAAGAGCATAAAGTAAATATAACTAACTATTATACAAATGCAATATTCAAATGAGGATATTAAAATACCACATGTTAGGCTAATGTATACAAAGCAACAAACTACTGTAACTTCTGAATAATAATAACAACAAAACAATAGAAAATTGTACAATAACAACAAACAAGAAACATAAACAAAACAAATCAAAAGAGACAAGAGAAGAGATCATAGAGATTTTCTCATTTTTTCAACTATTTTAAGTGTTTATAATATTGTATCAAATATAACTATTTATAGGATAGATTGAGGAGCACAAAGAATTGTGATGAATATGATATTAATCCATTTGAGATCATGGATGATGATGAGAGGTGGAAGTAAAAAACATAATGAATATAATTAGTGGAGGTTACATATATTTACATAATGGAGAGTTAGTGTAACACCTTGGATTCAAAAAAGAAGGAAAATAATATATTTTTTGGGTTCCAGGTTGTATCTACAGTTTCCACTTACGGTTCGTAGAAGGACTTACGGACCGTAGATGACAGCCGTAGATGGTGGGGAAATTATTTTCAGAAATTAAGCCTCAGTATCCTTCCTATGACTCAACAAGACGGTCCGTTATTGCTTCTACGGACCGTAGACAGGTCTCGTAGGTCACTTCCATACTTAGTGAATTTTGAAGGTCAAGGTTGGGATCTACGGTTGGTATGTACGGTCCGTAAGTGTAGTGACCCTCCAAGTCATTTTCTCCATTTTCTGATCTTTTCAGCGTTTAGAGCTTTCCTGTAGCGACCCGAAGTCATTTATGACTTACTGGGACTGACAGTTCGGTTGCCTGGTTTTTCATTTGAGTTTTATGTCCGTTTTTGTATTTTGGAGCTTCCAAAGTTTCAACGGTTGACTTCGGTTAAAACTCCACGAAAACGACCTCAGAATGGAATTCTGACTGTTCCATCAGCTTCGAAATGGTCATTTTAGGCTAGTAGCATGTTCGGCTTGAGTCCCTAGGCTTTGGGTGCGAGTTTGAGCCATTAGGCATTTTAGCCTTTAAGCTTTGGCCTAAGTTTGACTTTGGTCAACATTCTTGGTAAACGTGCCCGGATTAAAATTTCGTCAACGTGGTTAGCTCCGGAATGTCGAGTTTGGTCTAGAATGACCTTTCGTGCGCTTCCCGAGGCTTTCGAGCTCCCTTGTGGATTTTGGCTTAAAATGAAGCATGGGTGTGGGACCCACTTTTCATCAATATGATCTCGTATGGAAATTTCAACTGAGCCATTGAGTCTGGAATATCAAATTTAGTGGGTAGCATATCTGGTTTATTTTTCATCGGGTCCTGAACGAATTCCGAGGATCCGTTCGGAGACTTTGAAAAATAACAAAAGTGCTGATATCTGGTGTAGGCTTTTAGCGACCAGAAATGGGATTTTTTAGAGACCAGGAACAGCCCTTTCGCGACCAGATTTCTGCTATTTATATAAAGAAATATCAGCTCATTTTGGAAACTTCAAAACCCCACATCTCTCTCATTTCTTGGCCAAATGAGGTGATTCAAAGTGTGGAAGCTTTGTTTTGATGGTGGCTTCGCTGTAGAGTGATCAGAAGTTGTCGGGTGCACGTCAATAGAGGTATAATCGCAATAGACCAGACTGTTGTAGCTCTTTCCGAGCTCTAGATTTTGGCTATATTGATTTGGTGATATCTTGCCCATTTTAGTTCCATTTTGGGTGATTCGAAGTCCAGAGTGTTCGGGAAGTTTGTGACTACGTATTGGAGTGCTCGAACACTGTTGGGTACTCTCAGTTTGAGGTAATTTCCATGTTGAAGCTGCTGCCCTTGTTATATTAATTAGCTTTATTGGTGAATAATATTGCATGGGCTGATTTCTTCATTTTCGAGCATCGAATTGTTCCCCATTTTGGGACAAAAGTTCAGTAAGATCAAATATACCTTTTCACGGAGTCAATTTTGGGATTCCCAGCGCGGGTCCCACAATCTCATTTTGGATTCGATTTTGGGTCCGTCTCCGATTATTGCAATTTTAGTGTCAAAACGTCCGTAATGACGTTGTGATCAATATTTTGATAGCGTGCGGTGATTGGAGGTGATTCATAAAGGCGGAGCTTCAATTGGGTGGATTTGGAGCGCATGTGATCGACTTCGAGGTAGGCTATGGTCTCCACTTTTACAAGGATTTATTAGATACGGTTCAGTGTGAATTACATGTGATTTAGGTTGGTACTTGCCGAGTATAGGTTTTGCCTCCTCTCAGTTCACTTCTTGGTTCCCGATTGAGCCTTAGGCTCAAGTAGCCTCATGAAATCCTTAGATTAGGCTATGGGCCTTGGTTGTGGTATTGACTTAGCATTATTATCTTTATTTAAGATTGGTATTGGTGGCCTTAATCTAGGTTTGAGCCTTAGATGGTTTATCATGTGATGTACCATCCTTATAGCTAGGCGTAGCTTCCGTTAGGGCTTGTTATGGATGGTGTACCTTGTGCTAGTGCCTGAGACCTCAGAGGCTCGTCGTAGCCATAGGTTTGGCTTGGTTGTACTTGTTGGGAGCTGAGATGGCATATTTTGGGGTAAGACATCGATCCTAGAGATATTTCTTCCCCTATTTGATTTTGTGCCATTTCCCGATTACTGCGCTTTCTGATTAGCGGTAGGCTTGTGATGCCTTATTGTCTATTGTCTATTGTTGGGCCTGAGGCCGTATTTGAGGAGCGATTAGATCCCAGGTTAGTTTCTCTTGCCTTGGACGTGTGGCATGATTTGGTATTACATTTTTGATTGTGTGTACCTTGTTTGGATGCTGGTGATGGCATGCTTGCATTGATTGAGCATTTTCACTTGTTTGTGGTACGATCCCGTTACTTTCATTGGATTTTTACTACTGTTTTGAGCGGACATTCTCACACTTTTACTATTTTCTAAAACTGGTTTTTAATGGGAGTCGTATCACCTCGACTACTTTGTTAAATTTATTTTGAAACTCATGAGGCGTCGAGGACGTACTACTTTATACTGGCAGTATCAGAGGCATCGAGGATGCACTCAGTTTTTATTGATATCTGGCGCGGGTTGCCCTTTTTCTACATTGGCTGCATCTAGGATGCCTTTAGCCTGTACTTGACTATCCGGCGCAGCATCGCCCTTTTCTAAATCGACTTGGCCACTTACTCTCCGGTACCACTACGGGGATGCTATATGTTATGTATATGACCTGGTTCGAGCCCAGGCAGTGTATACAGACTTCCCGCGTCCCCTACGGGCCCCTCTGGCCAGTGCACCATTGAACTAGATGAGAGAGCTACATGGGTCCCACCTGGCAGGCCGGGGGCTGGGGTGGGTCTATACACTTGGTTGTTGATGATCTATGAGAGCCACCGATGACGTTACTGGTTTTTACTACAAACTTGCATTCATTAGCATCGCCTATCACCAATATACTTGTTTGCTGTTTGGTCCCCCGGTTTATGCGGGCCGGGGGTATGTTTGTTATTGTTTGTACCTTCCGGGGTGTGGGCGTCCGGTCGGTTATTATTTGATTATACTTGTATTTATCTTGTGTTGTATTTGTAGTTGGTCTACAGGGTGTCTTAGTCTAGATTTGTCATTGGTACTTCCTGCTAGGTTCAGTTGGATTAGTTCCTAGGTGATTAGCCGTGGCAGTCAATATTTCGTTCTTGATTAGTTGACTCCTATAGTGCTCTCTCATTGTAATTAGGTTGTGGCTTGCGTTTACAGGTGCGTTCTTTGGCTCTGTTTCCTTTCTTCGCGTATCCTAACTCTTTACTCTTATTTCCTGCTTTACCTTGTGTTAGATCCTATTTAGTTACTTGTGCTGTTCCAACCTTGTTTATATGTTATTTATACTTGCTTTATCTGTGGATCTCAGTCGGCCTATGCCTACTGAGTACCATTCGTTTGGTACTCATACTACACTTCTGCACCCTGCAGATCATAGTACGGGTTATCATCGGTGATTGGTCTTGGTGCGGAGTAGCTTGCATTCGGAGATTGAGTAAGCTTCTGGCGCCCGAAGTTGCCGATTTTCGTCTATTTTGGTTTAGGACTATTCTTTACTTGCTTTCGAAGACTGTTTGTATCTATTTTGTATTTGTAAAAATTTTGTATTCTTGTTTTGTTTAGATGCTCGATTACTGACTGATATCAGGTTTTGGGGACGGTTCCTTGGATATATCTATGTTGATTCCTCTTTCTTCTCTTTATATTTTTTTGTTATTTCATTGGTTCCTCTTCCGCTTGATATCCCGTTGCTTCTGGTTCCGGGCTAGGAGTTAGGCTTTCCTACTAGTGGGTTATAGTAGGTGCCATCATGACTTGAGAAATCGGGTCGTGACAAGTTGGTATCAGAGTTCTAGGTTGACTGGCATCGTTGGTATGTGGGCAATGTCTAGTAGAGTCCTAAGGATCGGTGCGGAGACATCTGTATCCTATCTTCGGGAGGCTATGGGGCATATTTATGAAATTATGTTCTTGACTCCTTATCGTGTGTCCATGCTTTGAATAACCTCTAAAACTGATCCTTTGGAATCTACTCTCTCTTAGATGAATAACACGATATTCCCACTAGGCGTGGACAGAGCATCAACACATGGTCAAGCTACAGGGCCTCAGTCAGGCCTAGACCCTGAGGTCAGAGGTGTTCTTCAGCAGACAGAGAGTTTAGGGGCAGCCCAAGCTCCGATAGAGTCATTGTCTACCTCTACTCCTCGAGGTTCAGTGTTAGGAGGCCCGAGTTCCTTGGGGGTACACCATCAGCAGGTGTGGTTTTTGGTGCAGCGATTACCGTTTAGGACAGAGTTGGGTTGGTTGGTCCTCAGCAAGGTTCTTCATCGGTATCTGAGCATGTGTTGGGATTTCTTGAATGGGCAGGGCTTAACCCCGCATTATTCCTTACGGATCGGATATGAGTCAGGAGTTCGTCAGGGGGTTGTCATTGCCACTCCGTTTGGCGTCAGAGCACATGATAGAGGCTGGGTCTACCTTTCTCCAGATTGTCAGCCATGTGAGGGCAGTGGAGCAGTCATGCCTTGAGGTGTACAGAGGCAGCGGCAAGAGGGGCAGGCAGGACGATAGCCACAGTGGGCCCCATTCTAGTCCTTGAGATTCTCAGAACATGTTCCATCAGAGGTTCCAGTAGGGTCAGTCTAGCTGGCCTATTCTGGCGGCATTACATGCTTCTAGGGGTAGCCAGCACCGTCAGGGTGGTACGAGCACGGGCCAGAGTTTGAGAGGTTCAGATTCTAGTTTTGTAGGCCGTGGTGACCTTCTTCTTGCGGCTCATTTTTCTCAGGGCTATTATGACTGCGGTAACCTAGACCACTGGTCCAAGGATTGCCCCAGGTGGGAGTTACTTATCCAGACACCTATGGCTTCTTCTACTCCCCAGGACAGAGTGGTTGGGCCTCGCCGTATCTGTGGAGAGCTTGGCCACCGATCTAGAGAGTGTCCCTGACGTGGGACCAGTGCACAATTTGCTCAGTCGAGTCAGTATCATGGGTTTACGTCACCTCCAGTCAGAGGTAGTGCTCAAGGTGGTGCCGATAGTACTTCAAGTGTTTAGGTCGGGGTCGGTCACGATCCGTTCTGTGCTTCTACAGGCCAGTCAGAGGCCGAGGATCCAGGTATCGGTTGTATTTGCTTGATTTCCTTATTTTTCTCTGCATTGCTCATATTGTGTGGTTTTGGGGTTTTCATACCCATGCGTGCTTATTTGACTTGCTATTTATCTTCTGATTGTTGTGGCTGCCTTATTTGGGAATGTGTATGTGTTTTAGCTCTGTAGTTGATTTCTTTTAGTAGTGGATCAATTAGGTCGGATTCCGATATTTGAGAGTAGTGGTTTAGTAACTCCTCTTGCCTCTGCCTTGGTGGTTCTGTTACGAGTTTGCGGCCGGGTTAGTTAGTCGTTCCTTTTTTTTGCCTCCTTTGCTAGTTGTTGTTGCTGTGGTGCCGATCCTTGCTAGATAAGTTGCTAGACCATCTTTGTTAGTTCCTGGTTTATTGGTGGCTGGAAGATTTGTGGCTGTTGGAGTTGTGGGAAGGTGGAACAGCCTTCTGTGGTATTGTAGAAATCTTAGTTGGCCGTCTCTTCCCGTTTTCCTTAGTCTTGTTCTCAGTTGCAAAGTTGTGGTCCGTTCGTTCAATATTTTGAAGCTGTCTCTTTTGAGGGTTTTGGTGCTTGACCACAAGTAGTTGGGATTTGGAAAGTGTGATCTCTTGTTGTACCTTGTTGCTGTTGTGGTTGGTTCTTTGCGGTTGGGTTGGTAGCTCTTGAGGTCTTGGTTGTGTTCTGGAGCCGGAATGGTGGTGTCCCTTGGCGGGTTCAGAATTTAGCTTCTGTTGGAGAATCAAAGGTTGCTTAGAAGGTTCATCTCCAGGATGAGGTCAAAGTAACTCGTGAAATGTGAGATTTTGAATTTGTTCAAGATGGAAGGTTTGCTTTTAGCATATTGGGTGACTTGCGGTGTTCATTGATGGGGGTTGGTGCCCTTGGACAATTATCGATCGGTTGACTATGTTTATTTGATGCCTACCGGCTTGGTTTCCCTTGGACTAGGATGGTTGGATCAGATTTGCACTTACTGAGTGCTATGCGCATATGGTGCTGGCATTTCGGAAGTTCCTATGGTAAGAGTAAGTCACTGGAGCTGGGCTTAGTGCGGCCTTGTCGTTCGCGGGATAATTATCCCTTGGAGTGGAGTGTTCAGTTTCAGAAGGTGAGTTTCAGCTAGGATTGATGGTTTTTAAAGTGGAGATTAGAATTTTGGGCTTTACCCTGGGTTGTTTTCCTTGCTTGGGTTGTTGTCATCCCTAGAGGTTCAGTTGAAGTATGTGACTCCTTCGAGGTTTGTGTAAGCAAGTTTCAGATGGTGTTGGAGGTATTCAGGATGGCCAAGGACCGACAGAATGCTCTTGGTGGTTGCAAGAAGATGGATTTGGAGCATAAGGCAAGTATTTTGAATTATGAGTTGAGTTGCATCTGCCATGGTCCTGTGTTTCTCATTTCGATGGTTTCGGTGTGGTTTTTGGTTTTCCTCAGATGAAGCTGGTGTTTTGGTTCAAGTTTAGGTTAATGGAGCGAGAGTTGGAGCCCAAAAAGGGAATTGGAAGAGCCTTTGAAGTTTGAAGTGAATTTGAGGATTTCCCCCTAAGCCTAAGTTCCGTGTCGGTGTTGTTCGACCCAAGAGGGTGTTCGAAGGTCAGGTGGAATGTGCGGGGCCCGGTACCCTCGTCTTTTCATGCCTTCAGGCTGTAAGTATCCTTCTACTTTCACGGACGAAAGTCCTTTTAATAGTGGATATTGTAATGACCCTCCTGGTCATTTCCTCTATTTTCTGATCTTTTCAGTGTTTAGAGCTTTCCTGTAGCGACCCCAAGCCATTTATGACTTGTTGGGACTGACAGTCCGGTCGCCTGGTTGTTCGTTTGGGTTTTATGCCCGTTTTTGTGTTTTGGAGCTTACGGAGTTTCAACGGTTGACTTCTGTTAAAACTCTACAAAAACGTCCTCAGAATGGAATTCTGACGGTTCCATCAGCTCCAGAATGGTCATTTTAGGGTAGTAGCATGTTCGGCTTGAGTCCCTAGGCTTTGGGTGCGAGTTTGAGCCATTAGGCGTTTTAGCCTTTAAGCTTTGACCTAAGTTTGACTTCGATCAACATTCTTGATAAACATGCTCGAATTGAAATTTTGTCAGCGCGATTAGCTCCAGAATGTTGAGTTTGATCTAGGACGACCTTTCGTGCGCTTCCCGAGGCTTTCGAGCTCATTCCGAGCTCCCTTGTGGATTTTGGTTTAAAATGGCGCATGGGTGTGGGACCCAGTATTCGTCAAGATGACCTCGTATGAAAATTTGGACTGCACCATTGAGTCTAGAATACCGAATTTAGTGGGGTAGCATATCTGATTTATTTTTATCGGGTCCCGAATAAATTTTGAGGGTCCGTTCGGAGACTTTGAAAAATAGCAAAAGTACTGATATCTGGTGCAGAATTTTAGAGACCAGAAATGGGACTTTTTAGCGACCAGAAACAGCCCTTTTGCGACCAGATTTCTGCTATTTATATAGCAGAAATATCAGCTAATTTTGGAAACTTCAAAACCCCATATCTCTATCATTACTTGGCCAAATGAGGTGATTCAATGTGTGGAAGCTTCATTTTGATGGTGGGTTCGCTGTGGAGTGATTGGAAGTTGTTGGGTGCACGTCAATCGAGGTAAAATGGTGATAGACCAGACTGTTGTAGCTCTTTTCGAGTTCTAGATTTTGGCTATATTGATTTAGTGATATCTTACTCATTTTAGCTCCGTTTTGGGTGATTCGAAGTCCAGAGTGTTCGGGAAGTTTGTGGCTACATATTGGAGTGGTCGGGGACTGTTGGGAACTCCCTGTTTGAGGTGATTTCTGCATTGAAGCTGCTACCTTGTTATTTTAATTAGCTTTATTGGTGAATAATATTGCATGGGCTGATTTCTTCATTTCCGAGCATCGAATTGTTCCCCATTTTGGGGCAAAAGTTCAGTAAGCTCAAATGTACCTTTTCACGGAGTCAATTTTGGGACTCCCAATGTGGGTCCCACAATCTTGTTTTAGATCCGATTTTGGGTCCGTCTCTGATTATTGCGATTTTTGTGTCAAAACGTCTGTAATGACATTGTGATCAATATTTTGATAGCGTGGCAGCGATTGGAGGTGATTTATAAAGGCAGAGCTTCAATTGGGTGAATTTAGAGCGCGCGTGATCAGCTTTGAGGTACGCTATGGTCTCCCACTTTGATTGGGCTTTATTAGATACGATTTAGTATGAATTACATGTGATTCAAGATGGCACTTGCCGAGTATAGGTTTTTCCTCCTCCCAGTTCACTTCTTGGTTTTCGGTTGAGCCTTAGGCTAGAGTAGTCTCATGAAATCCTTAGATTAGGCTATGGGCCTTGGTTGTGGTAGTGACTTAGCGTTATTATCCTTATTTAAGATTGGTATTGGTGGCCTTAGGCTAGGCTTTAGCCTTAGATGGTTTATCATGGGATGTACCACCCTTATAGCTAGGCGTAGCTTTCGGTAGGGTTTGTTAAGGACGGTGTACCTTGTGCTAGTGCCTGAGACCTCACAAGCTCGTAGTAGTCGTAGGTTTGGCTTAGTTGTGCTCGTTGGGAGCTGAGATGGCATATTTTGGGGTAAGGCGTCGATCCTAGAGATATTTCTCACCCTATTTGATTTTGAACCATCTCCGAATTACTGTGCTTTTTGATTAGCGGTAGGCTTATGATGCCTTATTGTCTATTGTCTATTGTTGGGCCCGAGGCCGTATTCGAGGAGCGATTAGATCCCAGGTTAGTTTCCCTTGTCTTAGTAGTGTTGAATGATTTGGTATTACATTTTTGATTGTGTGTACCTTGTTTGGATGCTGGTGATGGCATGCTTGCATTGATTGAGCATTTTCACTTGTTTGTGGTACGATCCCGTTACTTTCATTGGATTTTTACTACTGTTTTGAGCGAACATTCTCACACTTTTACTATTTTCTAAAACTGGTTTTTAACGGGAGTTGTACCACCTGGACTACTTTGATAAATTTATTTTGAAACTCATGAGGCGTCGAGGATGTACTACTTTATACTGGCTGTATCAGAGGCATCAAGGATGCACTCAGTTTTTATTGATATCTGGCGCGGCGTCGCCCTTTTTCTTCATTGGCTGCATCTGGGATGTCCTTAACATTTATTTGACTATCCGGTGCAGCGTTGCCCTTTTCTACATCGGCTTGGCCACTCACTCTCCGGTACCACTACGGGGATGCTATATGTTCTATATAAGACCTGGTTTAGGCCCAGGCAGTGTATACGAACTTCCTGCATCCCCTATGGGCTAATCTGGTCGGTGCACCACTGAACCGGATGTGGGAGCTACATGGGTCCCACCTGGCAGGCCGGGGGCCAGGGTAGCTCTATACACTTGGTTGTTGATGATCTCTGAGAGCCACCGATGATGTTACTGGTTTTTACTACAAATTTGCATTCATTAGCATCGCCTATCAGCTATATACTTGTTTGTTGTTTGCTCCCCTGGTTTATGGGGGCCGGGGGTATGTTTGTTATTGTTTGTACCTTCTGGGGGTATGGGCATCCAGTCTGTTATTATTTGATTATACTTGTATTTATCTTGTGTTGTATTTGTAGTTGGTCTATAGGGTGTCTTAGTCTGGATTTATTTTTGGTACTTTCTGCTAGGTTCAGTTGGATTAGTTCCTAGGTGATTAGCGGTGACAGTCAATATTTCGTTCGTGATTAGTTGACTCCTATAGTGCTCTCTCATTGTAATTAGGTTGTGGCTTTCGTTTACAGGTGCGTTCTTTGACTTTGTTTCCTTTCTTCTCATATCCTAGCTCTTTACTCTTATTTCCTGCTTTACCTTGTGTTAGATCCTATTTAGTTACTTGTGCTGTTCCTTCCTTGTTTATATGTTATTTATACTTGCTTTATCTATGGAGCTCAGTCGGCCTATGCCTACTGAGTACCATTCGTTTGGTACTCATACTACATTTCTGCACGCTGCAGATCATAGTACGGGTTATCGCCAGTGATTGGTCTTGGTGCGGAGCAGCTTGCATTCGGAGATTGGGTGAGCTCCTGGCGTCCGAAGTTGCCGATTTCCATCTATTTTTGGCTAAGACTAGTCTTTACTTGCTTTCGGAGACTGTTTGTATCTATTTTGTATTTGTAAAAGCTTTGTACTCTTGTTTTGTTTAGATGCTCGATTACTGACTGATGCCAGGTCTTGGGAACGGTTCCTCTGCTATATCTATGTTGATTCCTATTTCTTCTCTTTATATTCATTTGTTATTTCATTGGTTCCTCTTCCGCTTGATAGCCCGTTGCTTTTGGTTCCAGGCTAGGGGTTAGGCTTACCTACTGGTGGGTTATAGTAGGTGCCATCATGACTTGAGAAATCGGGTCGTGACAGTAAGTGGACCAACGGACCGTACATGGCGACCATCGTTGGAGGCCCAAATCATATAGTTTCTGAACTTTTCTACGGTTGACTAGGACGGTCCGTGGTTGGACCTATGGACCGTAGGTCTAAACAGTAGGTTGGAGCCCCACAGTTATTTCAAGGGCTTTTTGGTCTTTTCCCTAATTGAACTGTTCCTAATCTAAGGCGGTTTAGTCCTAATCCTAAGCCTTATATAAGACTTCTAAGCCTAAAATTTATCCATTCTAATCACTTTTCAACTTTCCCCAAAATCCCTCCAAGTTTCCCCAAATATTTCTCTATCTAGAATCAAGGAAGAAGAAGAATAAGCTAGGGTTCTTCAAGTTCAAGTCTCCTTTCTTCATCATTACTTAGGGCTTCAATCAAGGTATGTATGGAGTTTATCAATGGGTTCCATTCACCCATTGAGCCCCCAAAGTTTCTTCAAATCTCCAAAATTGATTAGGTTTTAATTCAATTCCTCATAAATTCTATTTGTATGGACTCTATTGATTGACTTTGATCTTATTTTTATGATTTAGACTTAATTACATGCTTTTCAACAAATTCCATGTGAACCCATGCATTGATCTATGGATTTTGATTGTGAATCCTAATTTACATGAATTTATGAAGAAGCTTGAATTTATGAATATGTTTTAAGAAACTATGCATGTTTTTATGAAAACAATGTTTATGACTTAAGTAAGCTTATGGATGAAGGTATCTACACGTTCTATGAAGCTTGGCCACATGACATGAATGGCATCTAGATTTGCCTTCAATGCTTTTTGGGCAATTTTCCAAAATTAGGTCTTGATTAGTATGGCAGCCGATTATGCCATCAATGATCATATATCACATTTTAAAAACTATTTCCATTAGTAGTATGACGCTTCTAGTATGAAGTTAATGACTATGGGCCTTATAAAACTATTATGAAAAGATCATGGATGGTGAAAGGTTTTCTCACGCATGATCTAAGGAGCTATTCTAATGATAAGACAAGCGGTGAATACCCATGTCTCTAAATGATAATGCAAGTTAAAATTAATGACTATTCCATGGGATTTATGCTTAGCACCGAGAGGATATCGAGATAGCAGCTCTCCCTTAGTAGAGGCCGGGATTCTAGTAGCAATCTCCTTATCCCATACCTATGTGCCTCCATAGGATGAGTGTCTTTGAAAGACATTAGCTAGTGGATCCACTTTAGCTAATGATGATGGTGTGTGTACGGATTCTACCTTGGCAAGTAGATTCTACCTTGGCAAGTAGATTCCCCTTCTTTCGGTACGAGGGATATACCGGATTCTATGTTATAGCTCACATGGACTATGTCGGTTAATGCTAACTTCCCACAATAATGAACTACATAAATTACTAATGTTTTATGAAGCTTCCTTTATAATTTAAAGACGCATTGACTCTGTTCATGATTTATGAATCTTCTTAAATGATTTTACTATGTTTTAACTTGGTCATCCGTTTCATGTTTTCAATTATGTCCCCTTATGATCATGTCTCATGTTTTATTGCATTCCTCTCATAATTTTTACATTCCATGTACTAATACATGCTTTTGCCTACATGGTCTCATAATGTAGGGCTTGGAAATTCTTCTCATCCCGTTCGTGGCTAGTGAGTACTTTGAGATTTTGAAGACTTGGTGAGTCCTCATATGTTCGAGGACAATGCCACATTTATCTTTTATGTCACTTTCTTTTCAGAACTTGTATGGGTTACTTCCCACTTTCATTCTATTCATGCATTAGATGGCTTTGAGACTATGTTTAGACTTCCGCTACTTTTGTCAACTCTTGATATAAATTGTCTTTTGAACTTTAACTCTATTATCTTGTATGATGTATGCTAAGTGGCTTGTATAGGGCCTTTCGAGGTCTTGTATGCCATGTCACATCTAGGGGGTACTTTAGGTCGTGACAAAGTTGGTATTCAGAGCCAACGTTTTAGAAAGGTCCTAGGATGTCTCATAAGCCACGTCGAGTAGAGTCTTGTTCATGGGTGTGAAGCGCACCACACTTATGAATGAGAGGCTATAAGATGTTTAGGAAACTCCACTTCTTTCATCACTCTAAAGTCGTGCGATAGAGTTTAACTCTATATGTCTCTCTCCTAATCCCTATCCGATGCTTTGCAGGATACAGCCACTCGAAAGGCGTATGCTAGGAGGAATGTGAGTGAGAACGTGGAACAAGAAGCTCCTTAAGTTTGGTTGACCCTTTGGCCGAGCAAGTGACTAATGCAGAGTTTAGGGCTGCTTTTCAAGTGTTGGCCCAATCCATGACGGCTCAAGCCAATAGGGAGGCCGTGGTTCCCGTGAACCCAAATGTGGGTATGGCAACATCTAGAGTGAGAGACTTCACTAGGATGAACCCTCCGGAGTTTCATGGGTCTAAGGTTGAAGAAGATCCTCAACAATTCATTGATGAGGTGTATAAGGTGCTAATGATCATGGGTGTAACCCTGGTGGAAAGGGCAAAATTGGCCGCTTATCAACTCAAGGGTATGGCTCAAGTGTGATTCAACCAATGGAAGGAAGAGAGAGCAATAGATGCGGGTTCTCTTGATTGGGAGAAATTTAAGGTTGCTTTTCTTGATAGGTGTTCTTTCCCCTTGAGATGAGGGAGGCAAAGCTACTTGAGTTCATTAACCTTCATCAAGGGGATATGAGTGAGAAGGAGTATGCTTTGAAATTCACACAATTTTCTAAATATGCTCCAACTATGGTTACCAATCCAAGGGCAAGGATGAGTAAGTTTGTGTCAGGTGCTTCCGACTTGGTGGTCAAGGAATGCCTAGCCACCATGCTTTTTAAGGAGATGGATGTCTCCCGCTTGATGGTTCATTTACAACAAATAGAAGAAGAAAAGATTAAGGAGAAAACTAGGGATTTGAAGAGGGCAAGAAGAAATGATGGTGATTCTTAACATTCAAGGTCTGGTGGAGATAATCATTCTCAAGGTAAGGGTTCTAGTGAGAAAATGTGGTCCGAGTGTCGGGAGTGTGGAAGAAGACATAACGGTGAGTGTCTGGCCTGTTCTAATGCATGTTTTGGTTGTAGAAAGAGTGGTCACAAGATGAGAGTTTGTCCTTCGGTTGCTAGGAATGAGGGAGATAATCGTCGACGGGCTCAACCCTACCCTTCCTGAGGTCCTAGTGGTAGTCAGAAACAAGAAAGGTTTTATTCTTTTTAGACTCGACAAGATCATGAGGGTTCCCCGGATGCGGTAATTGGTAAGTTGTGGTCTTTTAGCTTGTGGTTATGTATTGTTTGATGTTTGGTAATTTATTGGCTATGACATGACTCCATGTGTGGTTAGTGTGTTTAAGGTCAACCTTGAAATCCTTGTGGAAACTTCTTAAGTGTTTACTTGTATCAATGGTTCTGTGGTTGTTAAGACTTTGATGCTATGCTTCGGTCGAGGGAGATGGATTCTTAAAGACTAGAGAGGTTTGCTCCCAAGGGGAAGATGGTGTGCTTCATGGTTGAAATATGTGAATAGACCTATGTTGATTTTGGAAGATTCCTTGTTATGGTTTAGTATGCAAAAGGCCAGAAGCGATGTGATGTCCTAGTATCCCTATCTCTTTCCTTTATCTCCGGGTCTAGCTTGAGGCATTATCCCCTCATGTTCACTCTTTAGGATTCGTGTGACTTAGTCATTCTTATGATTCCTTATTTATGCATGTTCATGAAAACTTGTTTTGAGATCTTGACTTAGTTTTGATTGATTTGTTTATGATTATGTGCATTTAAGTATGATTTGCATACATGCCTTATGAAATGATGTTTGAAT
The DNA here is from genome assembly GCA_018342035.1 of Solanum appendiculatum. Lineage (NCBI taxonomy): Eukaryota > Viridiplantae > Streptophyta > Magnoliopsida > Solanales > Solanaceae > Solanum > Solanum appendiculatum. The sequence goes on along the minus strand of JAGDQO010000361.1, from coordinate 4,821,578 downwards.
ATGCTTTAGCTTGGAGTCGATGTTTTTCTCCTTGGTTATGTGTATTTTGATGAAACGGTGCCGGTTACCCTCTGAGATCTGTAATGCAGCCTGGAATAGGCGACTGGGCTGACCTGACTGGAACCTCTGATGAGCCCGGTCTCGGGTATACCTAGACCTATGACGGGTTCCGCCGTAGCTATCATCTGGCCTGGCCCTCTTGCCGCTACCCCCGTGGGCTTCTCGATGGAGCTACTCAATAGTGCAGGCATGGTCCACCATATCCAGGAAAGAACGGCCCACTGATAACATAGACTGCGACTCAATCCTCAACTGCAACCTCTAACAAAACATCGTACCCGCTCCTCCTCGTAGGAAAAATCATAGTGGCATGACGGGACAACTCAAGAAATCTAACCTCATACTCGGATACAGTCATGGAGCCCCGCTCCAACCTCAAGAACTCATCACCAAGTCGATCCCTGACACTCCATGGAATAAATCTGGTCAGAAAAGCCTTTGAAAACTCTGTCTACAATACCGGTGGTGATATAGCTGGCCTGGTCTTGATGAAGGAACGCCATCACTGCCTGGCTGGTCCGTCTAGCTGATATGCTGTGAAGTCGTCTCCCCTCGACTCTAATAGGCCAAAAATTTTGTAGTCGTTCCCGATAATAAAATCATGGGCGTCCTCCCCTGCAGCCTCAGAAAACCTCGGCGGTGATAGCCTGAGAAACACCCTGAGCTTCTTCTGCTCTCGAAGTGGCATAACCCTATCCAAAGGGTCCGAATGAACCGCAGCCGGTGCTGACGGCTGATGAACCTCTGGAGCCGCTATCGCAGGTTGACCCTGCTGTGCTAGAACCGGCTTTGGGACTGGTGCTGGGGCCGGCTGCTACTGCATACCCCCGATAGCAGCTAGGACCTGGTGCTGGGGCCTGCTGCTACTGCATACCCCCAATAACAGCTCGTGCGGGCGGTGGTTGAGCTAGTCCCTGCCCCACCGGCTGAGAAGGAATCTGCTCCCTACGAGGCTCCACCTCTAGCTCCGAAGTCCTCTCTCTATCACTGCCTGGTGCTGCAGCACCACCTCAACCTCGGGGTCGACCTCTACTGTGCATGTGAGCCATCCTACAACAGAGTGAAACAAGTGAGATTCATGAAACCAATCAGACAATGACACACAAACACAAATCAAAACAAGAAAACCTCCTACGGACACCCTGTAGCTTCCCGAAGATAAGTCATGGATGTCTCCGCGCCGATCCGCAGGATTCCACTAGATGCTAGCTCTCTACAAGTGAGACTAACGAACCTGACTTTGATACCAACTTGTCATGACCCGATCTCTCTAGTCATGATGGCGCCTACCAACCCACCAGTAGGCCATCGAAAACCCTATCCCGGAACTTAACAGTAATGGGACTGAGTGTGGGAACTAACGTCAACTAAGTGGTAGCATAAAATAAGAACACACAAGAGGAGGCGGAAGCGAAACCACAACTATATATACACAAGACACCTCCCAGAACCTGGAAGTCACAAGTACAGAACTACTAACAAGTGTACAAGTCCCAAAAGTGGACCACAGAAACAAACTGTCTCAAAAGCAAAAGACAAGTCAAAATATAAATACAAAAGGAAAAAGGTAATCCCAGAACGCCATGTGCTCACCCTCGTCTCTTGAACATACAACTACAGGCTCGAACTCAACGCTGAGAACTGGTGCTCGGACCTGCATCACGAAAACAGATGCAGAGTGTAGCATGTATACCAAAATAACACGTACCCAGTAGGCATCATAGGTCGACTGAGTAAGAAAGGTAAAAATAGGCAGACAAGGAAGAATCAACACAGCGGAGGTCAACAGAACTGGAATAGAATAAACGAAAAGTAAAACTAAGAATATCATAACTAAACCCAGCTGGGCCCCTATAAGACCCACTAGGCACACTCAAGCACGGACAAACAAGAACTCGAACAGACCCCCATAAGCCCGACGAGTACACAGAAAACTACAACTACGGAAACAACAGATCCCAACTCCAAGCCTTAACACCCCTAGGACTCGAACTCAACAAGATAGAACCTGGGCCTCGAACCCAAACCATATGGGCCTTGAACCCAAACCATCAGTTCAGGCTGGAAATAACGGACTCTAACCGTGTAACGTCAGCCTCGGACCAGAGATACCTCCCCTACTCAACAGTCTCGAGCTGGAAATAACAGACTCTAACCGTGTAACGTCAGCATCGGACTGGAGCTAGCAACCTTCGCTCAACAGTCTCAAGCAGGGAATAACAGACTCTAACCGTGTAACGTCAGCCTTGGACTAGAGCTAGTTGCCCGAACCGAAATAAGCCACCACCAACAAACTCAAACAAGGCGACACACCACGGGACGCCGCCCCCACAAGGATATCCACATAAGGCTCCCAGCCTAGCACAACCCAACCTTCAATCGGCACCATAGCAAAGCCTCTCGGCAACACCCTCGAACAGCAGAAATAGGAAGAGAAAGGATAGAGGATTAGAAAAGCCACGAGTTCTCCTAGATTAAGGCTCATACTGTCAGACCTAAGTCTGCTATACCAATCTACAAGGATCTAGTCCATCCGAATCGACATCGAATACATACTCAAGTCAATCAGGTGCATGGGACTAAGGCAACACTATCCTAACCTATTCTAAGGTTGAAAATCACCGCAATAAAAAAAACACAAGAAAATAATCCGCACCCACGCATGCAACAACAGATAACCCATAACAACTCATCAATAGACCAAGTCAAGAACCCAAACTAAAGCATGATACTAACCCCGAACAATCCAAAAATCAACTCTAAACGAAGAAATCGGAGAAGAAGAACAAAAATTCTAACTACCCAACCCAGATTCACACAAATCGACAAGCAATTACGCATTCAAGCTCAATCTAAGAAGAAAGGAAGCCGTAACCTACCAGAAGGCCGATCATGCGGGCTCCAAGTCACTATGCTGGAGCTTTCCCCTTTCGAACGGCCTCAGACTGCTACCACGCTGTCAAAAATAGAGTCACGGCGTCAATACAGTCGTTTAGACACTAAAATCATCAAAATCGGAGACAGATCAATTTCGGAGTCAAAATCAGGAAATCTGGGACCCGCTCTGGATTTTCTAAAATTGACTCCGTGAAGAGGTCCCAAATCCTCCCCGAAACTTGTATTCCAAAATGGAACACCCATTGGGGCTCGGATCAGCTCTCAACAGCCAACAATAAGAAACACAAAACTTTACAATAATAAACCTAGGATTGCAACTTATGCCTTGAATTCATGGAAATCGAGGAACACCCAACGCAAATCAACCACAAACCCACAAAACCAACGCAAATCCAAGCACCCGGAACTTCGAATCACCAAAAACCGATAAAAGATGAGGGAGATATGAATTTCCAAACTTTTCTCCAAATGAGCCTCGACCTCACCTTTATAATCACTTCAACCCGCTGACCTCCACGAACGCGGCAAAGGCCCCGCGAACGTGGAGGGAACACAAACACTACTCCGCGAATGCGGAGAGAAGGGACTTAGACCTCCACGAATGTGAAACCCTATCCGCTAACGCTGAGAGAAGACTCCCCCAGGCTTCCCAGACCTCCACGAACGCGAAGCCTTATCTGCGAACGTGGAGAAGGATACCTCAGATCTCCGCGAACGCGGAGCCTAGCCCGCGAATGCAAAGAGGACAGGCCCACACTGCCACAAACACAGAGCCACTTCCGCGTACGTGGAGAAAGAATGGGTCTGCAGATATCAGCTACACCAGCTGAGTTTTGGACAACTCCAAAACTCTGACGGGGTGCTCGGGATTCGTTCAGAACCCCGTGCACGCAAACGAGATATGCCACGCCATCAAATTTGATGTTCCAGACTCGATGGTGCAGTCAAAATTTCCATACGAGGTTGTTTCGATGAAAAGTGGATTCCACACCCCATGGGCCCTTTTAGCCAAATTCTATCGGAGGCCTCGAAATTCGATCGGAAGCTCCCAGAAGTTCTCGAAGGGTCATTCTAGACCAAACTCGGCATTCCATAACTAACCGCACCGACGAAATTCTCATCCGAGCGCGTTTATCATGAATGTTGACCAAAGTCAACATTAAGCCAAATTTTGAAGGTTAAAGAGATAACTGGCCCCAAAATCACAACGGAAGCCCCGGGACTCATGGCAACTATGCTTTTAGCCTAATTTGGCCGCTCCAGAGCTGATGGAACCATCAGAATTCTCATATGAGGTCGTTTACCTGAAGTTATGACCGAAATCAACATTTCAATGTTCAAAAGTTTCAAAATAGGAAAACAAGCATAAAAACCGAAAGAACGACGAGGCAACCGAACCTACAGTGCCAGCAAGTCATAAATGACTTGGGGTCGTTACAGGAATGCTCTAACGACATAAAAGAGGCACAAACACACAAATGATCTGAAGGGTCATTACAACATCCACTACTAAAAGGACTTTCGTCCGCGAAAGTAAGAGACAAGAAGTACCTGAGGACTCAAATAAGCTGGGGAACTGCTCCTTCATCTCCCGCTTGGTCTCCCAGGTAGCCTCCTCAACTGGACGGTGCCTTCAATGGACCTTATCTACAGGAATGGCTCTCGACCTCAACTGTCTCACATCTCTGGCCAAAATAGCAAATGGCTCCTCAATATAGGTTAGGCGATCATCCAACTCAACAGCATCATACTGGAGCACATGAGACTCATTTGGAACATACCGACGCAACATCGAAACATGAAAGACTGGATGAATAGCTGAGAATGCTGGAGGTAAAGCTAACTCATAGGCCACCTCACCAACTGCCCTCAAAATCTCCAAAGGCCCATTATACCTAGGGCTAAGCTTGCCCCGCCTCCCGAATCTCATCACGCCTTTCATGGGTGATGCTTGGAGGAATACTTTATCACCCGCGGAAAATCTCAACGGTCGACGCCTGCGCTCTGCATAACTCTGCTGTCTACTCTGAGCCGTCTTGAGCTTATCCTGAATCAACCTCACATGCTCCAAGGTCTCCTGAAATTGATCTGTACCCCGCGGCCTAGGCTCCGTAGACTCAAACCAACCAACTGGAGTGTGACAACGCCTACTATATAAGGCCTCAAACGGGGCCTTCTGAATGTTAGAATGGTAGCTGTTGTTGTACGTAAACTCCGCTAAATGCAAGAACTGATCCTACTGACCTCCAAAATCCATAACACAAGCCCGCAACATATCCTTAAGAACCTAAATAGTACGCTCCGACTGGCCATTGGTCTGCGGGTGAAAAGTTGTGCAAAGATCGACACGGGTGCCCAACTCCTCCTGAAGTACTCTCCAAAATCTAGAAGTGAACTGTGAACCCCGGTCTGAAATGATAGATAAAGGCACAATATGTAGGCGGACTACCTCCCAAATGTAGATACGGGCTAACCTCTCAGCACTAAAGGAAGAATGAACTGGAAGGAAGTGTGTTGACTTGGTCAATCGATCCACGATGACCCAAATGTTGTCAACACCTCAAGAAGTCTGTGGCAACCCCACAACGAAGTCCATGGTGATACGCTCCCACTTCCACTCAGGAATGGGTAATCACTGCAACTCTTCACTAGGCCTCAAATGCTCGCCCTTCACCTGCTGGCAACACAAGCAACGGGACACATAGTCTGAGATGTCCCTCTTCATACCTCTCCACCAGTAGTTCTGCCTCAAATCACGATACATCTTAGCTGTGCCCGGATGGATAGAATATCTAAAATCATGGGCCTCACTAAGGATTAGCTGAATCAAATCACCAACTCTAGGAACACACAAACGGCCAGCAAACCTTAAAATCCCATCTGAATCTAGAGTAACCTGCCCGACATCACATGCCAAAACCCTGCCTCTGAATGTCACCAACTCCTCATCCTCGAACTGACGACTACAAATATGATCAAACAGAGATGACTGAACCCCCAAAAATGCTAACACCTAGCTGGAATCCGAAACATCAAGTCTGATCATCTGATTGGCTAAGGACTGAATATCCAAAGCCAAGGGCCGCTCTAAATTGAAAGGAAGGCTAAACTACCCATACTCCCTGCCCTCTGACTCAAGGCGTCCGCTACTACATTCACCTTGCCCTGGTGGTAGAGAATAGAGAGATCATAGTCCTTCAGGAGCTGAATCCAACGGCGCTGCCTCGAATTAAGATTCTTCTGGATCATAATGTACTGAAGGCTTCGATGATCGGTATATATCTCGCAACGAACTCCATAAAGGTAATGCCTTCAGATCTTAAGTGCGAAAAACTACCGCTGCCAACTCCAGATCATGAATGGGGTAGTTGCGCTCATGCAACTTAAGCTGCCTCTACGCATAAGCACTAACCCGGCCATGCTGCATCCGAACATAACCCAAAACAATGCCGGATGCGACATAATAAACCGTGAAGCCCTCGCCCTCAACTGGAATAGTCCATATAAAAGTGGTGGTAAGGAATTCCTTAAGCCTCAAAAAGCTCCTCTCACACTCCTCCGACCACACAAAGGGAATATCCTAGCGAGTCAAATGAGTAAGAGGTGCTGCTATAGTGGAGAAACCCTCGACAAAGCGCCTGTAGTACCCTGCCAATCTGACGAAGCTTTGAACCTCAGTCACAGAAGTGGGCCTAGCCCAATCACGGATAACCTCTATCTTTGCTGGATCCACCATAATGCCATCCTTGGACACCACGTGTCCCAAGAATGCTACAGACTCAAGCCAGAACTAGCACTTTGAGAACTTGGCGTAAAGCCGATGATCTCTCAAAGTTTGAAGCACTATCCTTAGATGCTGCTCATGCTCACCATGGCTCCGCGAGTATACCAAGATATCATCAATGAATACTATGGCAATGGAGTCCAGATACGGCCTGAATACACGAGTCATCAAGTCCATGAAAGCGGCAGGGGCATTAGTCAACCCAAAAGACATCACCAGGAACTCATAATGGTCATAACGAGTCCTAAATGCTGTCTTAGGGATGTCCGCTGCTTTAACCCTCAACTGATGGTAGCCAAATCTCAAGTCAATCTTTGAAAACACTGTGCAGCCTGAAGATGGTCGAACAGATCATCAATACGAGGCATGGGGTAACGATTCCTCACCGTCAGCTTATTCAACTGTTTGTTGTCAATACACATCCACATGGTACCATCCTTCTTCTTCATAAACAGAACTGGGGCACCTCAAGGTGATACACTAGGCCGAATGAACCCCTTACCTAAGAGGTCCTGAAGCTGAACACTGAGCTCCTTGAGCTCTGCAGGGGCCATACGATACGGTGGGATAGAAATAGGACGAGTACCCCGATCCAAATCAATGGTAAAATCAATATCTCACTCTGGGGGTAGGCTAGGAAGGTCAGCAGGAAAGACATCCGCAAACTCTCAGACTATAGGCACGAAATTAACTATAGGGACCTCCCTAATGACATCTCTAACATATGCCAAATATGCCAAACATCCGCTATCCTCAAGCCTCTGGACTTGAATACAAAAAATCACCCCAATTGGTGTGCGACTACGAGAGCCCTACCACACCACCGGCGGAATACCATGCATGGCTAAAGTAACGGTCTTGGAATAACAATCCAAGATGGCCTGGTGAGGGGATAGCAAATACATGCTCAGAATCACATCAAAATCCACCATACAAAGCACAACAAGATCAACCAGAGTGTCCTGCCCCCAAATAGTCACCACACAAGATCAACAAACCCGATCCACTACTAAAGAATCCCCTACTAGGGTTGAAACACACAAAAGCACAGATAAGGGCTCAGGATTCACTCCCAATCGATGCACACAATAAGCTGACACATACGAATAAGTAGAACCAGGATCAAATAAGGCTGAAGTGGACTGGTGGCATAAAAGAACCGTACATGTGATCACATCATCAGACGCCTCGGCCTCTGCTCTGGCCGGAGCTACATAGAAATGGCTCTGGGCGCCTCTACCTCATGTATCCACTCTACCGCCTGTTCTGCCTCCCCGGGGTCCTCCCCGAGCACCCTACTGCTTCCCTTCTCCTCTAGATGGAGGCGCTACCACTGAAACTGGTCTCACCGCCTGAGGAGCTGATAAAGATGATCTGGAGACAAGGTACTCCCTAGAACAATGACCAAGCTCCCCACAAGTAAAACAAACCTGCGAAGATCTACTCAATACTGAAGGCCAGCCACCCTGACCTGATGAAGCTGCCTAGAACCCACCGCGGCCCTGACTCGGGCGGCACTATGCCCACTCTGATGGTGCTGGTCACCCTCTGAGATTTGTAATGTAGCCTGGAACAAGCAGGTAGGCTGACCTGACTGGAACCTCTGATGAGCCCGGTCTCGGGTATCCCTCGGCCTATGACAGGTTCCACCATAGCTATCATCTGGCCTGGCCCTCTTGCCGTTGCCCCCATGGGCCTCGCGATGGAGCTGCTCAATAGTGCGGGCATGGTCACCACATCCAGGAAAGAACGGCCCGCTGATAAAATAGACTGCGACTTAATCCTCAATTGCAACCTCAAACCTCTAATAAAACATTGGACCCGCTCCTTCTCGATAAGCAAAATCATGGTGGCATGACGGGACAACTCAAGAAATCTGGCCTCATACTCGGATACTATCATGGAGCCCTGCTCTAACCTCGAGAACTCATCACGAAGTCGATTCCTCACACTCTGTGGAATAAATCTGGCCAGAAAAGCCTCTGAAAAATCCATCCACAATACCGGTGGTGATCCAGCTGGCCAGGTCTCGATGAAGGAACGCCACCACTGTCTGGCTGGTCCGTCTAGCTGATATGCCATGAAGTTGGCTCCCCTCGACTCCACTAGGCCCAAAGTCTACAGTCGCTCCTGGCAGGTGGTAATAAACTCATGGGTGTCCTCCCCTGCAGCCCCGAAAAACCTCAGCGGTGATAGCCTGAGAAACACCACCCCGAGCATCTTCTGCTCTCAAAGTGGCATAACCCTGTCTAAAGGGTCTTGCTGAACCACGGCCGATGCTGACGCCTGATGAACCTCTGGAGCCGCTACCGCTACCGCAGGTTGACCCTGCTGTGCTGGAATAGGTTCTGGGATTGGTACTGGGGCCAGCTGCTGCTGCATACCCCCGATAGCAGCTAGGATCTGGGAAAGCATGCCCTGAAGAACCTGAAGGCTACTTCGGCAAATCGCCTTTTGGAGTTTTGATCGCTGACTTTGACAGTACACTTTTCCATCTATTTAAGCTCAAAAGGAGGACAAGAATGAGTCCGCTCAATGCATTCAGTGCATCGTTGTTTGACGCTTCGTATTGTCTATTCTTCCCTTATTGATCTTTCAACCTCTTTTGAACATGCACTCACAACGCACGTTATTCAAAAGCAATAAAAACAAAAGTAAAGACTTGGGTTGCCTCCCAAGAAGCTCCTTATTTTACTTCGTGGCATGACATAGTCCTCAAACTCAACAATCATTCTTAGGGTTCAAGATGGTGTAACTAGGCAATGTTCCCTTTTGCCTTGGATTGAGATGAGTGGCCAGTTGACCCAGTTGGGTCTCCAACTGCTGGATGGAAATTGAGTGATAAGTCACCGTCTGTGATAGAGTGGAGAAGTCATTTTTCAATTCCTTCAACACCTTATCGTACCCTTCAACCTTGTTATAGATCCTTGCAAGCATGTTTTCAGTCCAACTTCCTTCTGGCCCAGTTGGTTCTCTTGGAGGTGGACGATCATGGGGAAGCACATATCTATCTTTTTCCATCTCCCTATCTCTCCAAGTTCAACCCCACCAATCTTTCCAACCACCATCTGTATCTTTGTTCCAACCTTGGTTCCCACCTTGTCGTTGATAGTTGGTGTGAGAACCCCCCCCCACTTGATTTCCCAAGTATTGAACTTCCTCATTGTATATTACCTCAAATTTTGCATCATCGGGGCATTGCCCATTGGTTCCAACCCTATTTCCCGACTTGAATCCACATCCCATGACATGTTTAGACAACAAATCGATTGAGTCATCATTTTGGCCATGTTTTCATTTCTTTCATGGTCCTTCTCGACTTGTTCTTTAGTTAAACCCACTTGTAGAGTAGACACTTGGTCCTCTCTAGAGTGCCATGCTCGGTTAACCTTAGTCATATCATCAAGCAACAAAGCAGCCACCTCATACGGTTGTCTCATTAATCCACCATGGACTAATATATGTACTAATTGTTGAACAATCTTGACATACTAAAGAAAAATAGTCCGTCCAATGGTTAAAACTATTCAAATTTACCTTAAGGGCTTGGGTTCGAGCCTAGCAAGGTTTCCTTGTCAAAGCCACTGAGGTAGAGTATTTTTTTACGAGTTCAGATCAGTATGAACACCCTTGACGAAAATCCTGGCTCCGCCACTGGCCTCTGTGTAGTATACCTGTGCCTTCATCAATGAACTAAGGTTCATATTACAATATCCTCTAAATTCTGCAGGTCATCCTTGGATTTGCGAAAATGGTGTCGCTCTTGATAGAGCATTGGATCCTGCAGTACTTTCTCGCCTCAAACAGTTCTCTGCTATGAACAAGTTAAAAAAGATGGCTTTGCGGGTATGTGTTCATATCTTGTTATAAATTCATGCTTGAAGAATTACTGTAAAACTCAACTCTTTGAACCTCAGCCATGTCTCATTCCTAGGCTCACCTCCATTACGCTTGAAATTTTGGATTTGGAGACGGAGTTTAACCATCTTCGAAGGTGGAAAGAATCTCTCCGAGAAAGCATCAGTTAGCTCTTCCCACGAAGTAATAGAATCATTTAGCAACTCCGCCAACCATCTTGTAACCTCTTCCGTTAAAGAGAAAGGGAATAACCTCAACCTTATAGATTCCTGGGAGATATTCTTGAACACAAAGGGTCCACATACCTCCTTGAAATTCCTAAGGTGTTCATGGGGATCCTCATGAGCTAGACCCCCAAAAATTCCTTTCATGTGGAGCAATTGTATCATAGTTCTGGTGATGTAAAACACAGTCCTCCCAGTTGTAGAGGGTATTCAGATTGCTCATGTGGTTTGAATGACATTAACGGGGATGCCATATAAATCACTCATGTTGTCATTTTTACCATAGTGAGTATTGTTGTCACTTCCATGGTCACTCAGTTTTGTCAACCTGCAAATCAGCCAACAACAACAATAGATTCCTGGGAGATATTCTTGAACACAAAGGGTCCACATACCTCCTTGAAATTCCTAAGGTGTTCATGGGGATCCTCATGAGCTAGACCCCCAAAAATTCCTTTCATGTGGAGCAATTGTATCATAGTTCTGGTGATGTAAAACACAGTCCTCCCAGTTGTAGAGGGTATTCAGATTGCTCATGTGGTTTGAATGACATTAACGGGGATGCCATATAAATCACCCATGTTGTCATTTTTACCATAGTGAGTATTGTTGTCACTTCCATGGTCACTCAGTTTTGTCAACCTGCAAATCAGCCAACAACAACACCAAATAGTAAATCTACTACAAATAAATAAAATTAAAATCTAATTTCTCAATTAGAATTCTCAACTACCAATCCTCGGCAACAACACCATTTTTGATAAAGCTCAAATCACTCTCCAAAACCACTTAAAAGAGTTAGCATTAATCATCAATAAAAACCCAACAAAGAGTCGGGATCGAATCCCACAAGGAATGGAGTATCGTGGAGAATTCCTTACCAAGAAATTTGGACTTTAATTTAGCTCATTTGTAATAGTATGAACAATTAGGTGGATGATACCATCAACTTAATATAAAGCTTTGGTTATCAATTATCACAATTGAACTAAAATATAAACGAAATCAAGAATTAACAAGCAATCTAGGGGTACGGGGATTGGAAATTGATATCACGTAGGGGTAATTATTCTGATCTAGAGTGATGAACATTCATGAACAGGCTAAGTCATTTTCATTGACGCTAATCATCTTTCGATCTCAAAACATCTATGCATAGAATCTCCTTTCGATATCATATAAATGCCAAGCCTAAACAACCCAATACCTTACTCTATTCTCTTTCAAGAACATGGCAACTAGATCTGATCCATAACCTATCTTTCAAGCAAGTTACATACATCAAACCTAAATTGCTAGTATTAAACTAATCACCCATTCAAATCAATCTCTTTCGAGCATCAACCGGAGAGCGAAAATAGGAATTAAGTTTGCAATCTTAACCCTTGAATTAACCCCATGGTAATTAGACAGAATTCATGTATGAATAGAAACATAATAGAGCATAGCACAATATCCACTATATTAAATCAACACCCAACCCCATTTGAGCACCTCACGATCTTGGGGTTTTAGCCACCCATCACAAAAAGTAAAGAAATTATACCTTCTATGTACGCAGCCATGGGTAACTTGAAATCAATCAATTAAGAGTAAACCCACTTTGAATTCAACTTCAATTTATCAAAATTCAATACCAAGTTGTAAAACCCCAAAAGCTAAAAAAGTGTTCTTCAAGAGTAAAGTGCTCTCCAACTATCTAAAACTATTTTTTCTGAACTTACTCGCGAACTCTCTTAAAAAATGGCATCCTTTGGGCTATTTATATTTTCCCAAAATCCACTTAGTGACTGACTTGGTTACATTAGTCGGGCTCGCCAAACCTACTCGGCAAATCGCTCTTCTTTCCTTATCTCTCCTTATGATGCTCTAGGATTCAAGTGTTTGAACCTCAGTTGGAAAACTCGATTGAGTCGGCCTTTCACGCTCGATGAATCACCGAGTACCATCTTTTTTCACCTTTCAAGCATTATATCTTTGCTTTGTACACTGTCACTTTGGGCAATGAGCATCACGGTCGCCGTCCTCATTCGGCGCATCGCCATCTGTACTGGAGTCCGTCGACCTTCTTCCATAGACACAAGTGCTTTGCACTGTCAATTTAGGCGAGGTCGTGCTTAGTTGGCGATCCGCCCTTCATGTTAGGTGATCAAAAATGTTCACTTTGCACTTTTTTAAAAATATATTTTGGTCCTTCTTTCAAACATCAGTCCTTGCCTAGTCCAATTTCCTTCATAGTTGTAAATCATCAATATTCTATCATAATAAGGCACAATTAGGCATTGAGGAAACTAATTATTGATATAAATGGGCCTTAAATGAGTGCAAATATATCACTCATTAGTTTGCTTACCTACTGGTGAGTTATAGTTGGTGCCATCAATGCTCGAGGAATCCGATCTTGACACACCACTTTCTACTTCTTTCTTACTACACAATCATACTTCTTTATGTTTTTACCTTTTTACTCTAGATAAGGCATAAGTACTCCTCTAAACTATGACTCAAATTCCAACAACACAACTAAACGTAACTAGGATCCTATTACCCGCTAAACTATTTTAAAATAGAATAAATACACCCTAAATGCTGACGTGACATAAACAGTGTGCACACTCTTTTGAAGGCAAGTAGCAAAGAAAATGCATACATATCTTTTTTTAATTGGTCTATTTACAATTAGTTAGTACACATAATTATTGAGAGAAAATAGCAAAAATCCCCCAACCTATTGTCGGATTCCCAACTACACTCATACTTCACGGGGTCCTATTAAACCCTGAACCTTTTATTTTATATATTAACTAATCCTTATTTGCTGATCTGTCCAAGAAGGTGAGACCACCTCCTCTAGGCGCATAAGAACATAAATTAAATATCCCAAATTCTGACGTGGAGTCGAAATCAGCCTATAATTAAGGCTCCCAATGGTAACTTCCTCCCAAATAACTAGAAAATCCGTCTTCCACTTTTTCTCCATTCTCTCCCAAAATAACTACCTTTATCTTCCTCTTTTTCTCCCTTTTCAAAGCTTAAAAATTGAATTTAGCTATCAAAGCTGTCAACTGTATGTTCCACTATAAAGTTTGATGCTTTAGGGCTCTTAATCTCCTCCAATTTCATATTTAGGGTTTTTAATTTGTTCTTCAAATTTATGATTTTTTCTCAATTAGGATAAATAATGGCATGTGAGGACTTGAAAAAGCTTTGCGTGGAAGAATCAGATCCAATTCTCAAAGCAATAGTGCAATGCAAAAATGGAATTTTGCTGTATATGAAAACTTTTTGGTCGAAGTCATATCGTGGAAGACGATTTTGGTCTTGCCCATGCTATAGTGTATGTGATTTCTCTTCTATTATTTATTTTGTTGAGTTTAATTGATGTTAATGTACTATTTTAATTTTTCACTCTAAGAATTGTAAATTTTTTTCGACGAAGAGACAAAGATGAAGTTGGTCCAAGATCAAAATTAATTCTCCCAAGATTGGTGAATAAAATCAAAGAGTTGTAAGATGAAGTTTGGAGGAAGCAAACTCAAATCAATGAGCAAGTGGTTGACATTGATAATAGTGTTGGGTTTTATTGGTAGGTCATTTTGTGTATTTTGATTTATGTTGTTGCTATGTTCACAACAACTTATCCAAAGTAGTGATTCAAGTATTGAGTTAATTGAATTGTCATAGTATAGGTACCCTATGTTTAATATGATATAATAAGGCACTATGTTTTTCTTGGCATATGTGATATGACAATTTTTGCATATTAATGTCAATGAATCTTTTCTCAATCTTTTCATGTGAAGCTTATGTAAATTAGTTATTCAAACAAATAAGAAAGTAATAGAAGGCCTTTCATAGATATAACACCATTTATAAAATAGGTCTCACATAGAGAAAATATTGCTTGCTACAACCAAAAACAAAAACAAAAACAAATTAAAAGTCGATTAATACTAATACATCAACATTCTAAGGAGAATGAGAAAATATTTTCACGCCTACTAAATAACTTAAAACAGTGCTGCAATACTATAATTTCCATGGTTCCCTGAATTGGCGTGAATTATTTGAATTACTTCCTCATGGTTTTTTCTTTATTGCTCAATCATTTCTTGAAATTCTCTTGTTGAGATTGTTGCTTCCATTCCATTTAAGCTTGCTTGTAGTACTTGATTTGAAAAAAATATGTCACGCCCCGAGAGGGTACCCTAGGTGTGGCCGGCACTCGGAGACCATTGCTGGTCCCAAGCGAACCACTTGGTCTGCTCACTTATTCAATCTCTCAGCGGAAGACTTAGATAACTCAAAGAAGACACTCAAGTGGGCTAACAACCAAGAACTCAATAAAAGGATAGTTTAAACACTTAGTTCAAATCAACTCAACATCATAATTCAATAATGAAATTGTAGTTTTAAAAAAACAGACTCTGAAAGAATCATTCTAACTCAACTCTGACTCTTTCTATGAAGCCTCTAACGAACTCGTAAGAAGGTGCCGAGACAAGCCCACGGCTACCTCAAAATACTAAAAGTAAAAACTCAGGAGCACCTCCGAATGCAAAGAGGTCTCACTCAAACGCTGGGTGGAATTTGACCTTCAACGGTACGCCTATTGAGGATCTCTATCACATGTGTCTGCATCATAAAACGATGCAGGCTAAATGGCGTCTGTACATGGAATGTACGAGTATGTAATAAAGCTAGCAAGGAACTTACTCAAAGATACTAAACTCAACTCACTAAAGCATACAATACATGTAAAACAATGCTTTTCAAATCGACTCAATCATATGCAATTTCAATCAATTCAAATCATTTATTTTTATTTGGGAGTTTCTCTAACCAACAACCATCACCTATGAGTTAGTGATGATACAACGCTTTGCACTGCCGTTGTCGCATCCGTCCAATACCTTGCCGGGGTAAGGGACGATCAACCATCTTTGGATCCACAATCAACAAGTCTTTTGGGACAATAAGGAAACATCCGAATTAACGGTGCGATCCTATCCTACGCTGGCTACGTAGTTCATGGGGCTTGAGTTATTTACACTCTTACCCAAATTGGTGCTCAATACTACTCCCCAAATCAATTCATTATACTCATATCTATCAAGTAACACATTTCAAATCATTTCATCGAGTCTCAATGGACCTATCAAAACTCAATCTCATCTCAACTCATCATATTCTTTCATTTACAAATCATAAGCTTTCAAACCACTCACATCTCATTAAAACTCTTTTCTCAAAACCAACATTTCTGCTCAAAACTCATACTCATTTAGAGACAATAGAATATGCTTCAAATCGGTTAAAAATCATACTTTGTTCAATGCACGAAAACCATCAATCCCAATTCAAAATAAAGCGTAGTAAAACCATGATCATTAACTCAATTATGGTTAATGGGAATGTAGCCATGAATGTAAATCTCAATAAGTAAAAGTGTTGGAACAACAACAATAATCTCAATGCAAAATTCAATAGAACTCAAAGAACAAGGAATTAACTCAAATTCGAGATTCAAGGAATTAGGGCTAAATTTAAATTATACTAAAAAATTGATAGAATTTAGATGTAGGGCACGTGGACGAACTCAATCTAACACTATTATTAGCCTTACATACCTGGAACGATGATTATCTATGCAGAACTCGAAGGTCTCAATGAAAGCTCTTGAAACCCTAGCTTTTCTCCTCTTCAAACTTGCCCTAAATAATTCTAAGTGTTAATGAGAGCAAAAACATGTTGGGTACTGATACGGGACTAATTTTAGTCCCAGAACGTCAGGGTTTTAATTATAAAAGGGAGGGAAAAGACGAAAACACCCCTCTTTGAAACTACCGAAATGACCTACGAGGTCATCTACGGCTCGTGGTTCGACCTACGGACCGTAGATACCATCCATAGGTCTTGGGTCCTCAAAAATTAAATTTATGATCCTTTTTGACGACTTGGAAGAACCATCGACGAGACCTTCCTACGGCTCGTTGTTCAAACGACGGATCGTAGGTTAGATCTGTCGTTCACAGATTCAAAATTCTGATATGATAGTCTTTGGTAAAATGGCCATAACTTTTTACTCCAAGCTCGAAAAAAGGCAAACTTGGTGGCGTTGGAAAGAGGACTCAAATAAATTTAATTGGATAGGTCATGGGCCACCTAATTTATTATGTTCTGGGAGATATACTCGTTTGAAGTTGCCCTTATATGATCTTATACGAAAACTTAATCAGTAGAGGATCTTTGAACTCGACTTAGTACTAGAGGTTCCTTATGACCCTAATTCACTTCTAATATACTTCAAATACTTAGAAATAAATATATACCATTAGAAGTCATTGAGTTTTGGCCTACGCATATGAACAATGGCTAGGGTCTTAGCTTGAAAAATTTTGGGGTGTTACAATATCTCCCCCTTGGGATCATTCGTCCTGGAATGATGACCAAGTTAGGAAGTTGCACAAGGCACGAGTACAATGCCAAAACTGAAATACTCAAGCACACGAATAGACACTGAATCTTAAATGAGAGGAGGGCTATATTCTCTAACACTTTCATTGAAATTTCTCATATCTTCGGGAAAGAGAATTATAAGCTGATATAAGAATCAGATCCCTCTGTATTAGCGATATGACTGATAGCTTTCGAGCTTAGCAACTCTTTTCAACTATGCTCTTTTTCTTGAATACTATACTCATTAACTGAAACTTATAGCTCCCACCAAAGTCTAATTCTAACTGCATACGCTTACCATGTTCAAGCCTAACTCGTAGTCACAAGGTACTACCCATAAGATGATCATACTTGTACAAATCTGACCCGCGGGATTCATGTTCTATACCTTGGTAGGGACTCTCATTTAGAGGATGATACTTCTTCTTACCTCTCTACCACCCTTACCTGAAGCTCTTAACAAGAGTCATTAGCAACATAATGCAATTAACCACATACCTATAAACACAACATTCAAGCCTATCATTCTCATCACTTTATGGCCTCTTGTAGTCAACACCTAAGAATTCTCCTGTCTACCTTAGCATCTCTACATCTGCATTTGCATTAACTCCTACCAAAGGGCCACACCAATATACTCTTACCTATCTATTGCACACAACAAGGTCCCATCTCGCTCTTCCTCCATGTCTATAACCTTAAATGGAATAAGCATACCACAACTATCACAATTAAGAACAATACTCTCTCCCATCTACCATAACTCACCTACTATCATCAACATTGCTATCAAGACTGAAAAGAAAGGATCACTGGAAGGGCTTAAAGCGAAAGATCATAAGCACGATTTATTCAAGAAATCTGATCTTAGAACATTCATAACATAATATGATCTCACTAGCCTTTTAAGGCCTATCATGAGTTTATGGAACTGAGCATACTGTGAAACGTGAGTGTATATATCGTGTCTCATATAACACAGGGCTGGAAGTTCTTAGATTCATGGAGTAAGATCGGGATCGCTCAAGGAAGTTACCACTTCTCACTCTAGGAACTGAGCATGATCATGAATCAACATGAAGTGCATGGGTCTGGGCCATGGGTAAGGCCTATCACCTCGACTGAAATATAAGGAATGTAAGAGATGGAAAAACACTGATGTCTCATCCTGGTCAACTCATCACTTCTTAAAACTCAAGACCCACTTTGGTTCATTACCTCATCATCTACCCCTTAGCTCGAAGGTCACTACCCTGAGCCTGTGGACTGATTCTCTACACTAAGCTATAAGCACACTACTCCACACGACCAAGGTATCACTAAACACAATAACACGTAAACTCTCCGGTTATACTATACTCGAAGATAAAAAACCGCTACTAGGGCTTCATTTTGAGATACTTCTCTTAACTTCCTTCTATCTTTATAGGCATCTTTCTATACTTGCTGCTCTTATTGGCGTACACAATCGCTTTCTCTAACTCTTATGATCTAACCTCTTCTCTTTAGTTTGCTAACACTCATCTTCTAAGTTCACATATTTCTAACTTAGTTGAAGGAAACTTGAACTATAACGGGAGACTCATCATTATCTATATATAACCCCTTCGACCCAATTCTTATGGATACCATAATACAAACTTACATCCAGCCTTCTCCACGTTGGCAGCTAAAGGATACTAACTAGTCACCCATAGCAAATCATAAAATTAGAGCCTCATACAACTTTATACTATCTCATATACACATCTTAAGCCTCTTCTTACCTAATGACTTAGCCTCAATTCACTATTTTCATCTATGAGTCACATACCCCACATTTGTAACATCACACTTCTCGCAAGTTAATATCTTAATCTCTCGCATACGCTATGCCAAGCCTACTAGAGAAAATTCCAAAATAATACAACACTTGTGCCACTCACATTTATTGCAAGCTAACATCTTAATTCCTCAACTACTTTATGTCAAACCTACTAGATCAAACCTTAAAACTAACACCATCGCACTCGTAATGCTATCCCCTTTTTCTTCACAGCACTCATCTCAAATCCAAGCTTAGGGTCTTGTACTAACACGTATATCACACATTTCTCGCATACTATACTAACTTACAACTGCTAGATGAAATTAAGAAACACTCGTCTGCCAAGACCTCATGACAAGTAATCGATCTTCGTCTCACAATTTATCTAAGTATAATCTATCATCACATTCCCTTTCACAACCTAAGTACTATTTACCCACCCATTGTACCTCTTTGCCTAATCAAGCTCATAACCCTATGAATATCCTGGGGCTCTCCTTTCAAAATCATAAGTCTAGCTTATATCTATCAACTCATAACTACTCCTCCCTTTTATCCACCACCTACAACTGGTCTTTACTAACACACTGACACATCAACATAAACTCTTTTCTAGGTTCAAGTATACTCTAATTCATTCTAACCAACAACTCCTCCTCTGCCTTCTATCATAAAATCTAGATGATGTTTATTACATCTTTAGTCAAAGTCAAGGGAACTTGACTTCTAACCCTATTACTTATCTTATGGATACATAACTCTAGTTACATACCTCGATCAACCACCATTCTTAATATTTGGTTTCTACTCCTCTAACTCCCACTTTCTAGCTTTGGGATCATCCTACTAATTATAGCTCACAATGCCTCAAATCATATTCCATTGGGTGGTGACACTAATCATTTAGAGACATAACCTCCCTCTCAAGGATAACATCTGAAGCAAGGTTTTAGAGAAGAGATTATGGGAATACATCTTGCTCTGGCTCAACGCACGATTCATATGAATGAGGGTGCATTCTTTCAAATCAATAGACTTATGCACACTAATCGGCTCCTTGCAAGCCTGGTGCAGTCTCGTTACATTTCAAAAAACTTTATCAGAGAGTAACTCATCAATAGGGATCTAAGCTTTACTTTTCTAGCCACCTTGAGTATGATCGGTAGTCGAACGAATTTGAGCAACGCACAAATCTGGATAAGTTTCTTAGGGAACAACTCTATTGCACGATCTAGGAATTGAAAGAAGGAAAACTTTTCTTAAATGTCCATAGTCCCTCATTTATAGAAGTGGGGCCCTCACAACCATAAATAAGATCCTACTAACACGGCTTCATAGACACCCCAGGACACTTGAACTCTGTGCTCTGATACCAAGTTTGTCACGCCCCGAGAAGGTACCGTAGGTGTGGCCGGCACTAGGAAACCATTGTTGGTCCCAAGCGAACCACTTGGTCTGATCACTTATTCAATCACTCAGCGGAAGACATAGATAAATCAAAGAAGACACTCAAATGGGCTAACATCAACAAATCAATAAATGGATAGTTTAAACAGTTAGTTCAAATCAACTCAACATCATAATTCAATAATGAAATTGTAGTTTTATAAAAACAGACTCTGAAAGAATCATTCTAACTCAACTCTGACTTTGTGTATGAAGCCTCTAACTGACTCGTAAGAAGGTGCCGAGACAAGCCCATGACTACCTTGAAATACTGAAAGTAAAAACTCAGGAGCACCTCCGAATGCAAAGAGGTCTTACTCAAACGCTGGGTGGAATTTGACCTTCAACGGTACGCCTGTTGAGGATCTCTATCACATGTGTCTGCATCATAAAACGATGCAGGCTAAATGGCGTCTGTACATGGAATGTACGAGTATGTAATAAAGCTAGAAAAGAACTTACTCAAAGATACTCAACTCAACTCACTAAAGCAAACAATACATGTAAAACAATGCTTTTCACATCGACTCAATCATATGCAATTTCAATCAATTCAAATCATTTATTTTTATTTGGGAGTTTCTCTAACCGACAACCATCACCTATGCGCTAGTGATGATACAACGCTCTGCACTGCCATTGCCGCAGCCGTCCAATACCTTGCCGGGGTAAGGGACGATCAACCATCTTTGGATCCATAATCAACAACTCCTCTTTTGGGACAATAAGGAAATATCTGAATTAACGGTGCGATCCTATCCTACGCTGGCTAAGTAGTTCTGGAGCTTGAGTTATTTACACTCTTACCCAAATTGGTGCTCAATACTACTCCCCAAATCAATTCATTATACTCATATCTATCAAGTAACACATTTCAAATCATTTCATCGAGTCTCAATGAACCTATCAAAACTCAATCTCATCTTAACTCATCATATTCTTTCGTTTACAAATCATAAGCTTTCAAACCACTCACATCTCATTAAAACTCTTTTCTCAAAACCAACATTTCTGCTCAAAACTCATACTCATTTAGAGACAATAGAATATGCTTCAAATCGGTTAAAAATCATACTTTGTTCAATGCACGAAAACCATCAATCCCAATTCAAAATAAAGCGTAGTAAAACCATGATCATTAACTCAATTATGGTTAATGGGAATGTAGCCATGAATGTAAATCTCAAGAAGTAAAAGTGTTGGAACAACAACAATAATCTCAATGCAAAATTCAATAGAACTCAAAGAACAAGGAATTAACTCAAATTCGAGATTCAAGGAATTAGGGCTCAATTCAACTTATACTTAAAAATTGATAGAATTTATATGTAGGGCGCGTGGACGAACTCAATCCAATGCTATGATTAGCCTTACATACTTGGAACGATATTATCTAAGCGAAACTCGAAGGTCTCAATGAAAGCTCTTGAAACCCTAGCTTTTCTCCTCTTCAAACTTGCCCTCAATAATTCTAAGTGTTAATGAGAGAAAAAGCATGTTGGGTACGGATAAGGGACTAATTTAGTCCTAAAACGTCAGGGTTTTAATTATAAAAGGGTGGGAAAAGATGAACACACCCCTCTTTAAAACTATTGAAATGACCTACGAGGTCACCTACGGCTCGTGGTTCGACCTACAGACCGTAGGTACCATCCGTAGGTCTTGGGTCCTCAAAAATTGAATTTCTGAGCCTTTTTGATGACTTGGAAGAACCACCGATGAGACCTACCTATGGCTCATTGTTCAAACGACGGATCGTAGGTCAGATTCGTTGTTCATAGACTCAGAATTCTGATATGACAGTCTTTGGTAAAATGGCCATAACTGTTTACTCCAAGCTAAAAAAAAAGGCAAGCTTGGTGGAGTTAGAAAGAGGACTCAAATAGATTTAATTGGATAGGTCATGGGCCACCTAATTCATTATGTGCTGGAAGATATGCTCTTTTGAAGTTGATCCTTATATGATCTTATACGAAAACTTAATCGGTAGAGGATCTTTGAACTCGACTTAGTACTAGAGGTTCCTTATGACCCTAATTCACTTCTAATACACTTCAAATACTTAGGCATAAATATATACCATTAGAAGTCATTGAGTTTTGGCCTACGCATATGAACAATAGCTCGGGTCTTAGCTTGAAAAATTTTAGGGTGTTACAAAATATCACCAGGTATATTAGTTGATAGTGTCACTTTGGCTACACCATTACAAAATATCTTACAGCTTGGCATGCCAGGCTGCACTTAAATTATGAAAATAATTTTTCTTCAAATAGTATAAATTTCTATTGACATTTTAGAATACACAAATTAGTAGCAAACACTCACATTAAAGACTTTGAATCTATTTTCAACTTGAAACACACCCATTCCCATGATTAGTGGCCTTTTGTATGGGCTTGTACTTCCCCTTCCCTTTACTCTTTTACTAGTAGTAGGCAATGTAGATGCATGAAAATCAGGAGGTGAAGAAGAGGATGTTGGGTAATCAATGGGAGAAATGGGTGGAGGATATGTAGGAGGTGCAATACGTGGAGGAGGAGCACCAGGTGCTGGATGTGCAGGAGGTGCAGGAGGTGGAGGAGGTGCACTAGGTATTGTAGGTGTTTTTCTTGATCTTCCTCTTCCCCTTTTGCTAGAGGCTCACCTTCTGTTTGTGGTTTCTATAGACATAAAGAATAAGTTAGAAATAATTGTACTTATTACATGTCAATACAAGTTAAAATATTACCTCTGGTTTACCTCTTCCCTTGCCTGAACCTGATGTTTGGCTCCTTTCCCTTCCTAAATTTGATATTTCTTTCCTTGTTAATGATTCAACACTTTGTGGACAACCTCTCTTATTGTGGCCTCTACCACTGTAGTTACTACATGTCATGGCAAGTCTAGTTCTAGGCAACTTTCCAGATTTCTTAGTTTCAACAATTTCTTTCCTTCTAATTTCTGGTGCTACAACTGTGGGTTTATTATATATAGGCCACATTTCCATGTTTGTGACTGGTTGAAGAACAATAGTATAAGTCCTCAAGTGAGTTTCCTTACTGTAGTAACTATCAATATAGTCAAAATGATCATATTTCTTAAAGTATATTAGAGCCACAATATGTGCACATGGTATGCCCTTTAATTTCCATGCTCTACAACTACAAGTCCCCCTGCCAAGATCCACATTATACTGACATAGTCCTTCTCTCACTTCAAACACAGCAACTCCATTAAATTCAATATTACAATTTTTTGACCTATCAATATTCTCTTGTAGTACCATCAAAGCCATTGGAGAGAAATTGCACTTCCAAGTATTTGTGAACTCCCTTAACTTAGCTATTCTTGTCATCATATTCACTATTATCTCTTCAAGCATAGTAATAATTGTCTTGTGCCTTGCTACCAAAATCCATGCATTAAAACACTTAGACATTTTATTGTGTGTAACACCTCACAACTTCTAAGCAAAGGTCTAAACCATTCTCCATATGTGTATCCACCCAAACTCGGTAAATTTAAGTTTGACTTGGT
Organism: Solanum appendiculatum; assembly: GCA_018342035.1. Lineage (NCBI taxonomy): Eukaryota > Viridiplantae > Streptophyta > Magnoliopsida > Solanales > Solanaceae > Solanum > Solanum appendiculatum. The sequence continues at coordinate 4,797,523 of JAGDQO010000361.1, read as the reverse complement.
GTAAAAGTCCAATCATGAGTGTCTAAAGTGTATTGGGTATAAATTAATTTCATAAGGGAGTCCTAGAATATAAAGATTCTTGTGGCCTAATACAAATAAAATGAAAGGCCGTGAAGCCTTCTTTCCAACGCCTTCAATCATTTGTCAATCCAAGTTATGTGCTAAGGAGTCGTTTGGTTTGAATACAAATTATGATGAGACTAATTATGATAGGATAAGTTATGCTGGGATTAGTTATGATAGGATAAGTTATGTTGAGATTATTTCTTATTGAGTGTTTGATTTGTTGTATTCAAAATAATATGCATTGCATAAATTTTAAGAAGAAGTTATTTGTTTACAAAATTGCCCTTCGTGAATTTGAAAAGTAATGTATAAAAAGGGTTTAAAGGGATATCTTTATCATTTACCTATTTTATTCCGGGATTACTATACCACCCAAGGGGAGGGATAACTTATCCCGGTACTATTATTAATCCCGATATAAGTTATCTCAGACTTGCCAATGAAATAACAAATTAAATGACACTATAATTTAATCCTAGGACTATTTGGTGTTATCCTTCACACCTAACGACCCCTAAATGTTATGCCTATTTTATCAGGCACTACGTACTCTATGTGATATGCCACACATCCACCCTGCGAAGAGGACATCAGTCGTGTAGCAAGGTCTGTGCTATTGTTAAGGTTGCACAAAGTGCTGTGCGACCTTGTCCTCAGCTGCGCGACCGCGCTTGGTTCTTCAAAATTCTTATAGTTTTATCTTCTTTTCACATTCTAGGAGGGGTTTTTTGTCTTTTCCTAATCCCATAATCCCAACCCATGATTATTAACTTCCTCCAAAAGTTTAAATCAATCAAATTTTATAAGTTACAACAAACTTCAACTCCAAGAACTCCATAGAAAGCTTTCTCAAGTTCAAGCTATAAAGATCCAAGTCCAAAGCTTTTCTCCAAGAATTTCTAAAATTCAGCAAGGTTTTTCATTCCAAGTATGTGGGATTTCATGGGTATCCTTTCACCCATTGAGTCCCAAAGAAAATCTCAGTTCTTCAATATTTGAATTCTATATAATCTACGGTTTTTATGAGCAACATGGATTTCAATGTATTTCAGTTTTGTCTTCATTATCAGTTTATAAATACACGTTTTTCCATAAATTTTAGTATATTTACTTCACCGTATTTTCATGATCCCTCAGAACACGTTATGCCTTTTAAATTGCGTGTTTCCGGCAGAATACAAAATTTTTCATGATTTACTTTATACTCAATTTCTTAGTCCACATGCATAAGATGCTTTCAGATAAAGTATCTATTATTTTAGTATCAATTTTTAATATTTATGAACTATTGAGATCATCAGATATATGACATGTATGACATTCAGATATGTTATCAATGCTTTTGATTTTTTTTCTTCTAAAAGTAAATTTTGAATTAGTAGGGTGCACGAAATGCCATCAATGATCGTGGATTCGTTTTCTCATAAATATGAAAAATTTAATAGTAGTATGGCAGTCAAGTATGACATCCATGATTATGGTTTGGTTCTATATGTAATGAAACATCGATTAATGTAATGAACTACAGAGAAATTCTATAAACAATAGAATGCCTAGATTTGCGTTTTGGAAAGACTTTTTTGGAATGCTTAAAGATCTGAAACTAGAATTCATCGGGTATTCCTGAAAATTAACATGTTTATATGGCTCATTTAACATTACTATCAAATGGAGCAGAGCATTGTATGTGTTTATACGAATATCTTTTGGGCCTAATGCATCGTACTAGCTAAGTGAACTGGCCCATTAGTTAATTTTATCCTACACCCTGATATTGTCTATATAAACACCATTATGGGTGTTGGAAGACACACTCTAAATCTCCCAGTGAACATATAGGGTTAGGGACATTCTATGCATATATACATAGTTTAAGATAATTAGGTTGTGGAACTAGGGCATCCATTTGCCACGTGAGGATTTCTGAATTAGTAATTTGAGTCATGGTTGCCGCAGACGATCTGCTTCCAAAAGGAGAACTTGCAAGTCTATGAACTAGCGAATTATTACGGTATGTTTTATATTCATAATGGAATCGGAGTTGGTAAATATTAATTGTGCAAGCCGAGGATACCTATGATGAGATGCAGAACTCCTATTGAAAAAACAAACCACTTTGTATTCCTTCTTTGAATGTAGATATCTAAACCCAAGATAGTCAGTTCGATTAGGTGCAGGGAAAGTAGTAGGTAATTATTTCAGCATTTCACACACTACATACATGGAAGGATTACATAATAAAATACGGCAATCTCCTATTGAAACGCAAAACAAATCATAGCAGACAAGCCAAGAGCACCAAAAGAGACCAGGGAATGTGTCATTGTATAATTCATTTCTTTCTCCCTCCTCTATTTCCGTGTCTACTGAAACAAATTGTATCCTACACCTTCTTTCCCTCAATAAACTGCAATGCACAATATGAAGTTAGGGAGCATTTTCCATTGATTGTTTGAGGTGGTGAGAATAAAAAGAAGGAAGAATAATAAGGTCATGCCATGACTTGGATGCACACTTTAACATGGATAATGTCTTCACATGACATCTAACAAAAATAGAGGTTATTACATCATTAGTCAACTTATCAAACTCACTATTTGCAATGTTCTCTTCCTCGACTCTTCTTTTCCTCCTATTTATTGATGTTTTCATTTTCTATTTTTAAGGCTGCAATGTCACAAAAAAGTTAGTCAGAAGAGAAAATATTTGGATTACAACTTAAGTTGAATACAAGGTGAGATTCGTAATATTTTTGTGTAAACACATTATTCTTTTCAACAATATTCAAGGCGTACAAGATCATTTCTTTATGTGAGTATAGATGTGGACAGCTAAGGCTGAGTACATTTGAATTGGACAACAAAAACATACCTAGTCTAATCCCACAAGTGAGATTTGCTATAGAGTCGCTAAAGTCTTTAGCGGATTCATTTAAAGTGTTGGTTATAAATACCATATTTATTATTGCCGCTAAATTTAATGTAGCAGCAATTATATTATTGTCGCAATTTTTTTTATTTGTTGTAGTTTTATGGATACCTTACTCCTACCTCTTGGGCTAGAGAGGTTATTACTGATAGAGCTTGGTTCAAAGAGCAGGGTTGTACAATAAATAGTAAGAAACGTAGCAAATTTGAAAGAGTAAAGATCATTCATGGCTTTTGAGGCATATGTTTGAATATCATTCCTTTTAAGATAAGGTGTAGTGCTATTCCTTGTCATCACGAGGGAATTCAGTAGAGAAGTCAAAATAAAGTGAGGTGTTTACGATAAATGAGGTTTGTGAAATTTATAATAGTAGATGGAAAGAAATTGCTGAGATTCCTCAATATCATGCGAACTTGACAGTATTGTTTGTAAATGATTGTATTTATTGGTTGGCTGAAGTACATCTTGGTGCCAAACCTGATAGAATTTTTCGCTTGACTTTGAAAATGATAAGTTTCTTACTATATTTCAACCATCATCTTTGGAGACTCTGTCTAGCCTGAAAATGTTGGATCTAAAAGGGATGTTTTTCCTCGTAGACGAAGATCACTTTCGCAAGAGTTTAATTATAGAACTATAGATACTCTAGGATAAAATCAATTGTATTTGGGTGAAGGAGTATAGCATCGATTTGGTCAAATTTAAGTGCGGAAAATGTATGTATACCTTCGGGACATGGAATGAAGAAAGAATTTTCATACCATGACTTGGTTACACACCTTAACATGAATAATGTCTTCACATGGCATCGAACAAAAATAGAGGTTATCACATCATCAGCCAACTTATCAAACTCACTATTTCCAGTGTTCCTTTCTCATCTCTACTTTTCCTCCTATTTATTGATGTTTTCATCTTCTTTTTTTAAGTTCGCAATGTCACAAAAAAATTTAGTAACAAGAGAAAATATTTCCAACACAACTTAACTTGAATACAAAGTGAGATTTGTAATATTTTTGCTTAAACACATTTTTCTTTTCAACTATTTTCAAGGCGTACGAGATCATTTATTTATGTGAGTACAGATGTGAACTACCAAGGCCGAGTACATTTGAATTTGACAACAATAACATACCTAGTCTAATCCCATAAGTGGGGTCTGGTCCATAGTCACAAAAGTTTTTAGTGGATTCAAAAAAGAGTTGGCTATAAATACCATAATTATTGTTACCGCTAAATTTATTATAGCGGCAATTATATTATTAACACAAAAGTTTTATTTGTTGTAGTTTTTATGGATACCTTGCTCCTACATTTTGAGGCTAGAGAGGTTGTTTCTGATAGAGCTTGGCTCGAGTAGAGTTGTAAGAAAAATAGCAAGTAACATAGCAAATTTAAAAGAGTAAAGATCATTCATGGCTTTTGAGGCATAATTTTGAATCTCATTCCTTTTATGATATGGTGTAGTGTTATTCCTTTTCATCAAGAGGGAACTCAGTAGAGACGTCAAAGTAAAATACAAACTCTGATTCCATCATGAATATAAAGCATATTGTAATAATTCGCTAGTTCGGAAACTTGCAAGATTTCTCCTTTCAAAAGCGGATCATCTGCGGGAACCATGACTCAAATCACTAATCCAGGAATCCTCACATGGCAAATGAATGTCCTAGTTCCACAACCTAATTATCCTAAACTATGTATATATGCAGAGAGTCTCCCTAACCCTAGCCGTTCACTAGGAGATTTAGAGTGTGTCTTCCAATACCCATAATGATGTTTATACTAATATTGTCTATATAACAACCATTATGGGTTTTGGAAGACACACTCTAAAAGACGTTGTCTAATATTGTATATATAAACACCATTATGGGTGTTGGAAGACACACTCTAAATCTCCTATTAAACGGCTAGGATTTGTGAGATTCTCTGCATATATACATACTTTAGGATAATTAGGTTGTGGAACTAGGGAATCCATTCGCCACATGAGGATTCCCGGATTAGTAATTTGAGTCGTGGTTGCCATAGACAATCCGCTTTCAAAAGGAGAAAACTTCTGAGTCTCCAAACTAGTGAATTACTACAGTATGTTTTATATTAATTGTCGCTCCCCATTTTTTCTCAAAACAGGTTTGTAAAGACATGACAACTCTTTTAGGATTTCTAAAAGAGAAAAGTCATCACCTATCGAATTAAAGGCGCGTTAGAGCACCATTCTATATTAATTACAAACAAAATTAATTAAAAGGGTTTGATGCAACCATAGATTGGGTAAGGGCTCAACAAAAGAAAGGTGTTAAACACCCTTCGAAGTCAACAAGTGAAGGTCAAGGTCCCGACTGATTCTTGTGAATTATGTGGGGATTGGGTGAGGAAAAGAGGGATAATAATTTATTAAGCTAAGAGAATAATTTATCATAACATATATTAAAACATTATTCTTAATTTTGAGACAAGTAAATAAACAAAGCATGAATCGATTATTATCAAATTCATACAAATCTAGGTGACAAGGTAATTAGACATGCCAACTTACTTTTATTTAAGCAAGTAAATTAAATCTATACGAGTTATAGGAATTCACTTGCAGAGCCAATGAAGCCACAAAAATTCACGAATTCAATTAAGTGAAGCAATTATCTTCGACCATCAAACACAGTAACAAGATACTTGCAATATTAACAATAAAAGAAGGAGATGCTGACCTGATAGCTTCCAATAAAATGCTTAAAGTATTTGAATAATATTAATAAAAAGAAAAAGCTAATTCAAAAATAAAATAAGGAAGCTTCATGCATGTCACTAAGATGTAATCTATCCCTTATCAAACATCTGTCCTCACAAGAAGAAATGGTCCATACACTCAATTCAAAAAGTTGAACATGATTTAGGGACTTCACACTCAAAAACAACTCTCACACTCACAAACAAAATTCACTTGTATGCACCCAGAACCATAGACTTGCCCATTATGTACATCTCTACTAATTAAGTATGCTTGAATAAAATCAAATAGGACTTTTACGGATTGTAATGTAGGCTACGGGATGGGTAGGAAAACTATATAATAGTTACTTACACTTTCCTAAGTACTTTGCACTTTAAGACTTCATCACCTCATATTTTCTTCTTTCTATTTTCAACCCTCTCTTCAACAATTGTTTTACCAGTAACTCTCAGCATTTCAAGAATGCTTCACTTTCATTATTTTTCTACCCTAAATCATTTACCATATTTTCTTTTTTTTGGGTAACCTTCTTTCAAAGAGGGCTTCTTAGAAACTTAGTAGCTTTCATTAATTAGTTTTTTCTCTCACCCATCCCTTTTCTTCAAATTAACAATCATAATAAGTCTATACTACACTGCTTAAGTAAGCAAGGTGCAAAAACCAGGGATTCAACAAATAGTTAGAGGCAAAACATGGCTACCAACAAAAGCCTACAGGCTCAAAAGGGCTAACTAGTGATATAATATCTGAAAAGGATATAATTCACACGATAAATCAAAGAAATCCTATTATCCTCTTCAAAACAAAGGAGCACCTTTCGTTTCACTTCAATAACATGCAGGGCAAGTTCTAGACTAAGATGCAAAAAACAAGATAAACAAATTCTCACCACACATGGCACAAGTTCGATTCAGGTAAGCCTTTTATCAGAAAAAACATTAAGTTCATGCAAGAGTTCAATTTAAGCTTAAGTTGCAATGTTGAGTCACATACAAGAGTCCAAAGGCATCCCAATATATTCACTCACATACTTTCATACATGGTTCCCATTTTATTCTTGCAGCCTCATTACAAACACCATACCTAACCGACACATTGATGAGAATTACCCTTAAGACGATCGTCATCCATCTATCATAGGGTAAAGCAACTCAAGTAAGACGACATACTCAAACTTACTAAGAAAATCTTTTTGTGTTTTTGTACGGTTCAAAGGGACTATCCTTGGTCAAAGAACCGAAAACAAACTCCAAGGAACCCAAAAGAAAAGAAATAAAACAAAGCAACTACCAATATCAACCAAACTACTACGTACATAGGAGACTAACTTACACCCCACCCCACACTTAAAACATAGCATTGTCCTAGTGCTGCAAAAACAATATAAGCATTAATGCAGAGGTAAGGTGAAGAACTCTCAGATCAATCCTCCATGGCATCATCGCCTTCGACATCCTCAATGGCCTGAAAGGGGTCCACATCCTCCTCATCAGACTTAGAGTCCATGACGGAGCCAGTACAAAGCCTATCCTCATCTGTGGGCACATCATCATGCACGACCTCAAAGAAGTCAGGACCTATGCCGAGCACTGCCTTGGTATGATCATTCAGTGGATACTTGTCTTCCACCTCTAGAAGTTGCTCACGTGTAGAAGCCCTACACACATTCTTGTGGTGCAGCATCTCAAGTCCATACATGCGAGCCATAATCATCTCATCTCACCAGTGTCTATCCGCAGTGGTGAGTGTAGGACCATAGGTAGTGTTCTGCCTTTTCGTCTTCATGACATCCATGGGCATAGCAAAGAGTGGGGCCATGTAATCTAAGCTCTCCTCACGTACCGTTGTAGCTCTACATAACAAGGTTATAAGACCACAAAAAGTATACATTCACCCTCTGTGCACACGCGCCTTTTTTATGGAAGATTTAAGCACCACTTCGATGTTCAATTCAGTGCTAGTTATCAGGGCATACACCAAGCACACTCTGTCACGAGTGATGTCTATGTAGTGCAACCCCGGATGAGGCAATTCATTGCAATCTTTAACCACACATGAGATTCCCTAGTCATTTGAGCATACAGGAAGGATTGATGGAAACTCTTAGCACAATGCTTCATCCATCCACACATCGATTATGGTCCACAGAGAGTATGGCGGATGGCACGATATGTTGGGCAAATATTCAAGCCCGTTAGCACCAACAGATCAGCATCAGCCCTGCCTAATATATCATTCAAAACTACTGGTGTGAGAGTCACATCAATCCTCCTTACCTTGATAAAATGAGAACTTAATTAAGTAGCCCAATTCACGTAGAACTCCCAAACTTCGTGTAGGTTTCACTCGGTCGGTTCAGCAAATATGAACTCTATATTGAGTTCCCGAATCCGCCGCATGATCTATGGAAAATCCCTTGGCAAGCTATCACGCTCAATGCAGACACCCGAGAAGTACTTGGCCTTAGTGTACTTCTTCCACCAAGTTTTTCCTTCCTTGACTACCGCCCTTACACTGAAGAGGCGAGTCTATCCACAGGAGACTGCCGGTGCGGGAGGTACATTCCCACTAGTTCTAAATCTTTTGAGGTGGATTGAAGATGCCACCTCTTTCTCCGATCATTGAGTTCTTGACATTACAACCTACCAATATGAACATAATCAATCAGCCCAAACCTAAACTCGCAACAGTGAAGGAGCGTGGGTGATCAAAGGACCACCCTACACTTATTCTAGTGCACGGCGTACAACAAACAATAATGCCCACTACAGATAATACAACAAGAAATTTCATGCCTAGTCCCTGGCCAAATATTCACAACATGTTCCCTTAAAGGTCACACCCCACTTTACGCAAGCATGCTACTTAAGACTTCACGTAACCTACGACACTCGTGCCTAAGCACAAAACTCACAATGTCACCATGAGAAAAAAAACATTCCAAGAACTGAACTACCACCTAGACATAATACCAAGCAACAGTTCAAGACTTCTCATACCCACAATTTGTGTACCACAGAATCCATGCCGAAAGAAAAGAGAGTGAAGTAGAAGGCATACCTTATGTAACACCTCAGACTTAGAGAAAAGGAATGAAAAAAGAGAGAAGGGAAAACCACGGAGGGGTCCACGGGCCGTGAAGAGGACCACGACCCACCACCGTACTCGTAGGTTGTGCACTGAGCAAAAGATGAAAGACCACGGACCACTAGACGGTCTGTGAAGCTTCACACGGGCCGTGGAGTGGCCCGTGAAGGGGACACAGAATGACCAAGGCTACTGTGAAGGACCACAGACCACTAGATGGTCCATGGAACTTCACACGGGCCGTGGAGTGACCCGTGAAGAAAAGGAACATTACTCCCAAGAATCTATGAAGAACCACGGTCGCCTAAATGACCCATGAAGCTTCACACGAGCCGAGAAGTGGCTCGTGAAAGAGGCTTGTCGAACTTTGAGTTTTGGATCAATTTCAAATGATCATATCTTTCAGCACAAAATAAATTGGGTGACCCATGACCTATCATATAAAATATCTCTACATCCTCTTTCCAACGCCACTGAGTTTGCTTCATTTGAAGTTCGTAGTACAAATTTATGCCCGAAATAGTGAAGCCCTATCGAGAAGAGCATCTTCACGACCCACTTGACGGGCCGTGGTGCTCTAGACGGCACGTGAAGTCTGTCTTGAAGTCACTTCATCCGCTTTTAATTCAGGGTCGTATTGGTCTTTTCCCGTATGCATTGAGCACTTAAACTACATCATTTGATGCTTAAACTATGTTGTTTTACTCATTCTAAGCCTAATAATCTAGTCAGAAGCTACCTATAACCCTTATTCTCCAAAACTCATCCAACTTAGAAAGAAAAGAAGAGAAAGAGGCGACAGTTTCTCCCAAGAATAAGCAGAGGTGTTCTTCGAAGTTCAACCCCGAAATCCAAAGGATTTCTCCGTAGTTTTCGTCACCAGGTATGTGAAATTTTACTAGTGGGTTCCTTTCACCCATTAGGTCCCTAGAATTCAGTCAGTTCTTCAAATTTTCATAACTTGTTCAGACCTAGGGTTTCCAAAATCATGGAGATTCATTGTGATTTTAGCTGCTATAGTTTCCACGATCTAAATAACATGTTTTCTTGGAAAAATTGCATAGTCCCATGTATAGAACTCAGAACCCTACCTTGTATTAACTATCAGTATTTTATGAATTATACTCGCTAGACAGATCAGTCTGAAAATCATGCTTCAGAATTTGAATGCCATATCTTTCAGTATATTTATGTTGCATTCCCAGATAGCATGTCAGTATTTTGAGATATTCATTATTTCAGTTGCATTTTAGCTATTACATAATCAGCTGGGAGTAGACTTAGCATCGAGTTGGACTAGGGTTCAATGTACCCTCAAAGTCTAAAACTACGTGCCAACATAGGTTCAGAAGTCCCCTATGTTGGTCTTCTGTTTTTCACGCAACAATCATGCCTTTATACCCCTGGCAAGGTATATTGGGTCCTCTTGATGGGGCGCATACATCGGACTCCACATTTAGCTCACGTGGTTTATGTCGGTTAATAGTAGCTCCCACAGTAATACTCTTATTGCATTGACCATGTTATCAACATTTACTTCAGTATACAGTTCAGCATGTTATCTTCATGATTAGTACTTGGTCATTGCATCTATCTTAGTTTTTCAGTTATACTTCAGTACAACCTATTTCCATGTTCAGTTTATATTTTCAGTTCATATTGTTCAACTTAGTATCTATACCATGCATGCTCAGTACATTCAAAGTACAGACACATACTTTTGCGCTACATCGTTTCATGATGAAGGTTCAGGCGCTCAACATCCAGACCGCGCTTAGCTCGACTTCTAGTCCATATTCAACAGCTTCAGTGGTGAGTCCTCATAGTTCGAGGACAGTAGACATGCTTTACTTTTCAGTCTTTACTTTTCAATTTCAGTTTTGTTAGAGTTAGCTAGGGGCATGTCCCAGCAACTCAAGCCAGTTAGAGGCTTTCAGACATAGATTAGATTCAGCTTGAGTCGTTGATGTTATTTTCAGTCATCACTAAACTCCTCGTATATTTTATATACATTTAGACATGTTGGGCTTTTTCCCCGTTTCAGACATTAAACTATTTTTAGCTTCCACACAATATTGTTTTAATTGAACTTGTATAGATATGCCATGCCATGGGTTAGCTTGGGGTCACTCGTAACACTAAGCACCGTGTTGCACCTAGGGGGTAGCCTCGAGGTGTTACACCTTAGTCATCGGAGAAGAGAAAACATGTGGTAGATGGGGTAAAATTGATTTTGCATTACGGATTAGGAGAAAAGTTTTTGTTAGGGTTGAGGGAGAGGGAGAAAGTCATGAGATTTGGGGAGAAAATCGGAGAAGTGGGCACAAATTGGGGTTTAGAAGGAGGTTGGGTCGAGTAATTCCAATGAAAGATGGGTCAAACCCGTCTTAATTAATGAAATCCTAAAACATTTGCCCATGTCCATGACGCGGCCCCATTACGAACTTCTCTATTTCATCGCATAATTAATTCCCGTCGATGTAAAAAAACTACATTTTGATCTTCTTTTATTTATTTATTTTTTAAAATGAGGTTCGATAGGTACTTACCTGATTTCCGTAAATATACGATCTTAGAACTCCATTTTCCCTACAACTTCTAGAAAACACAACAATTAGAAAACCGATGGGTTGCCTCCCATCCAGCGCCTTAGTTTTGGTCATATCTCGACTTTTTTTATATATATATAGAGCAACCTAGCTATTACAATCAACTCAAAATTAAAACTATGTCCTAAAAATCAAAATAAAGAAACAAAAACAAAACACCTATCTAACACACATGATTACGAGTTGCCTCCCGTGTAGTGTCTAGTTTAATGTCACGGCTCGACCAAGCTCATGAACTATTCATAATTCAACTCGAGGTTTCTTGATCTGGATCTACATCATTCATGAAGTAGTGTGTGACACACTGTCCATTCACCAAAAACGTGGAGCTCTTGTCTTTATTCCTTAACTCCACAGCCCCATGTTGTCTCATTAGCACTACTTCGAATGGTCCACTTCACTTTGACCGAGGTTTTTCGAGGAACAACTTCAGTCACTAATTGAAAAGTAGTACCTGCTGACCTGACTCAAAGATGGGAGGAACAATATGCTTGTCATGTCACTTTTTCGTCATTTATTTATATAAGTTGACATTTTCATATGCGTGGATCCTAAACTTCTCAAGCTCGTGCAAATGTCCTATCCTCCTCTTGCCTGCCAATTTAAGGTCAAGATTCAACTTCTTTATTGCCTAATATGTCTGGTGTTCCAATTCCTCTGGAAGATGGTATGCTTTGCCAAACACCATGCGATAAGGAGAAGACCCTATTGGTGTCTTATAAGTAGTTTTGTACGCCCACAGTGCATCATCCAGCATTTCAACCTAATCTTTTCATTTCGCATTGTTGATCTTTTGCAGGATTTACTTAACCTCTCAATTTGACACCTTTATCTTACTGCTAGTCTAATAATGATAAGTTGTAGCTACTTTGTGTCGAACTCCATTCCTAGTCAATAGATTTTGCACCACATGATTTATGAAGTGCTTACCACCATAACTAATTATAGCTCTTGGAATTCCAAACCTAGTGAATATGTGCTTCTTAATGAACTTCACCAAAACTTTATAGTCATTAGTAAGTAAAGTTACAGCCTCAACCCATTTGGATAAATAATCTAGTGCTACCAAAATGTATTGATTTTCATTGGAGGTGGGAAAAGGACCCATGAAATATATCCCTCATACGTTTAATATCTCAACTTCAAGAATATTGCTCAACAACATCTAATGTGTTCTCGAAATAGTTCCCATTCTTTGGCATTGGTCACATTCCTACAAAAAGTATGCAACATCTTTGAACAAAGTCAGCCAAAAGAAACCCGACTGCAACACCTTATGGGTTTTACGCTCCCCTCCATGGTGACCTCCATATGGTGATGAGTGAAAACTCACCAACACTTGTCTCACTTAATTTTCAACAATACATCTTCTCACCATTCGGTCTAGCCCTTGCTAAATAAAAATGGCCCATCCCATATGTAGAACCTAGCATCATGGCTCAACTTTGTTCTTTTGGCGAGTAGATGCACTAGGTGGGAACAATCCACTCACCAATAGATTTACAATATCAGCATACTACGACAGTTGAGCATTGTCTAAGGCTAGAAACTGCTCATCTGGGAATTCCTCATGAATCTTCCCTTCGTTTCACACATGTGATGAATCCTCCAATCTTGACAAGTGATCAACAATTTGATTTTCTGTGCCCTTTATATCTTTAATTTCCAAATATAATTCTTGGAGTAGCAGAATCCATCTAATAAGCATTGGTTTTTTGTCCTTCTTGTTGAATAGGTACGTAATTGTAGCATGATAAGTATAAACAATAACCTTAGTACCTACCAAATACGATTTGAACTTGTCGAAGGTGAATACTAGAGCAAGCATCTCCTTCAAAAGCATCAAGGGTATTTCTGCATAGTAGATGGAGTGGAACACCTTCTCTTTTCTCTGGCCTAACACCACACATGATTTCAAGTGACAAATCCCCAAGTTGGAGCAATCAAGATAGGCCCTTCAATGAAATTCTACTTCAGCAATTCAAATGCTCTAACACAATTTTCATCGAACACAAACTTCACCCGCATCTCCAACAAACGACACATAGGTCAAGCAGTTTTGGAGAAATCCTTGATGAACCTCCTATAAAAACCAATATTTCTAAGGAAACTTCTGACTTCTTTCGCCTAAATCAGAGGAGGCAACGTTTCAATTACCTCTACCTTGGCTTTATCGACCTCAAACCCATTCTTCAAGACTTTATGACCTAGCACTATGCCTTCCCAATTCAACATGAGATTTGTTTCCTCACATCGAGAAAGAACCCTATTAAGATTGCATAAACATATATCAAAAGACTCATTAACACTGAAAAGTCATCCATAAACACCTCTACCAAAACCTCAACTATATCATGAAAGATGGCCATCATACATCTCTTGAAAGTGGTTGGGGTATTACAAAGTCCAAAAGGTATACACTTGAAAGCATAGGTTCCATATGGACAAGTAAAAGTAGTCTTCTCTTGGTCCTCTAGTGCAATCACAATTTGGTTATACCCAGAGTAAGCATTCATGAAACAGTAGTATTCCTGCCTACTAACCTATACAACATCTGATCAATGAAAGGTACTGGGTAGTGATCTTTTCTGGTGGCCTCATTTAGTTTATGATAATCTATGCAAATTCTCCATTGAGTGAATGTCATAGTGGGGTTCAGTTCAATCTTGTCATTCATTACAACAGTCATGCCACCTTTCTTAGGCACACATTGCACCAAACTTACCTACTTGTTATCCGATATTGGATACACTATGTGTGCATCTAGCTACCTGATTACCTCCTTCCGTACATCATCATTCATGACTGGGTTCAACAGACACTAGTGTTGTGCACTAGGCTTGTGGCCTTCCTCCATATATATCTCGTGCACGAATAGTGATGGATTGATCCTATGTATGTCAGACCTCTACCACCCAATGGCTCTCTTCCTCCTTTTCATAATAGCTTGCGTCGCCCCAACCTGTAATTCAGACAAATCTGTAAAAAGAATCACCAATAAAGTTTTATCATCTGCCGAAAATGCATACCTTAAATGGGATGGGATTTCTATTAGCTCAAGATTGGGTGCTTCTTTAATTTATTGCTTGGGTGGAGGCCCCAACACCCTATTTAAAGGTTCCCAGAACTCTTTCTATATTCCCAAACTAGACACATATAAAAAATGTACCATTTCTTGTTCCTCAGTATCACCATAGATGTCATTGTCTATTAACACTCGCTCTAATTGATCTCTAGATGCGATGTAATGATGTTCTGCAGCAAGATCTATTACCGTAATAGCTGACAACTCTTCATACACCGCCGGCAACTTCAGTGAATAGTGCACACCAAATACCTCAACTTTATCATGTAAAACCCCAAGCTTCCAAGGGATTTTTAGATGCAGAACTCACCTGAAGACAGTGACCTACGGAGGCCACCTACGGGCCGTAGATAGATTGTCAAGCCGTAGGTGGGAACCGTCAATGACACTGTGAAATTTCAGGATTTCCAAGTTTCCGTGGATGCCTTCCAGACTTAGACAAATATTCAGCCCAAAATAAACTTTCTGAATCAATTGACGGAAGAACAGGACGGTCCGTCAATTGATGTACGGACCGTAGATCCTGTCCGTCTATTGGCCCCGATAATTTTTAATTAAGGGATATTGAGATGGAAGCCCTCCCGTTAGTAGAGGCCGGGTCTTCTAGTGAAAGCTCTCCCGTTAGTAGAGGCCGGGTTTTCTAGATGGAACTCTCCCGTTAGTTGAGGCCGAGTCTCCTAAAGTAATCTCTATCCCATAAACTATGTTGCCACCATAGGATGTTGTCTTTAAGTAGACATTAGCTAGTGGGTTCACATAAGCTAAGAAGTTGATGGTCTTACCTTGGCAAGTAGGACACCTCTTTTCTGTATGGGGTAGACACCGGATCCCGTGTTGATAGCTCACATGGTCTTACATGTCGGTTAAGGCTTTTCCCCACAAGTTAATGAGCAAGTGTTCTCATGATGAAGTAAAGGAAAGAAGGAAAGATGATTTAGCTTGCTTTGTCCTTGATATATGCTTTATGTTTCATGTTTCTCATGCTTATCATGTTTTTAGCTTGGCCATTGCATGTCATGATTATCTCTCTCTCTAGCGTGATTTATGTGTTTATGTACATTGCTATCATACTTAGTACTTAATTGTGCTAACGCATACTCTTGCCTACATTAACTTCTTTGGTGTAGGACGTGGCAATTCACCTTCCACTCGTGGCTAGAGCATTGACTTAGAGTTGGGAAGAAGACTTGGTGAGTCCTCATCCATCCGAGGACATGGCCTAGTTGTTCTTATTTTCATGTCGTTTCTTTTCAGTGTTGGATATTGTATTGGGCTGCGTTCCTATCACTTTTATTCGTATTCTATGATATTAGAAGGCTTTGAGACATGACTTGTAGACTTCCGCTATTTTGAGTAAAGCTTTGATATAAAAATGCTCTTTTGAGCTCTTATTTCTCTATTATCTTGTATGTTATGTATGCTAAGGGCTTGTATGAGGCCTCTCAGGGGGTCTTGTACGCCGATTTACATCTAGGGGATACCCCGGGTCATGACAAACTTGATATTCAGAGCACAAGGTTTTAGAAAGATCCTAGGATGTGTCATAAGCTACGTCAAGTAGAGTCTTTCTCATGAGTGTGAAGCGCGCCACATTTATGAATAAGAGGCTATAAGACGTTTAAAAAATTCCACTTCTTTCATTACTCTTAAGTCGTGCCATAGAGTTTAACTCTATATATCTCTCTCCTAATCCCTATCCTACGCATTTCAGGATATGGCGACTCGAAGAGCTTACGCTAGTAGAAACATGGGAGAGAATGTGGAACAAGAAGCTCCTCCTCAAGCTCCTCAAGTTCCGGCCAACCCTTTGGCGGAACAGGTGACTAATGCAGAGTTTAGGGCTGCTTTCCAAGTGTTGGCTCAAGCCGTGACGGCTCAAGGCAATAGAGAGGTGGTGGCTCCCATGAACCCAAATGTGGGTACAGCGGCATCAAGAGTGAGGAACTTTACACGGATGAATCCTCTGGAATTCCATGGCTCTAAGGTTGAGGAAGATCCTCAAGAATTCATTGATGAAGTGTACAAGGTGTTGATGATCATAGGTGTGACGCCGAAAGAAAAGGCGGAGTTGGCCGCTTATCAACTCAAGGGTGTCGCCCAAATTTGGTTCAATCAATTGAAGAGTGAGAGGGCGGTTAATGAGGGTCCCCTTGATTGGGAGAAATTTAAGGTTGCTTTCCTTGATAGGTTCTTCCCTCTTGAGAAGAGAGAGGCTAAGGTTCTTGAGTTTATAAACCTTTGACAAGGAAATATGAGTGTGAAAGACTATGCATTAAAGTTCACACAATTGGCTAGATATGCTCCGTACATAGTTGCCGACCCAAGGGCAAGAATGAGCAAATTTGTGTCGGGAGTGTCCGATATGTTGGTGAAAGAGTGCCGCACCGCCATGCTTGTGCATGACATGGATATTTCTCACCTCATGGTTTATACCGAACAAATTAAAGAAGAAAAGATTAAGGAAAGGTCTAGGGAGACCAATAGGGTTAGGACCGGAGATGGTAACTTTTTCCATGCAAGGTCCGATGGACATGGTCGTCCTAGATTTCGACCAAGGTTCTCTAACCAAGGCTCATCCAATATGAGGTAGATGTCTAGACGGTACGGATGGTTGTTATAATTGTGGAAAGAGTGGTCACAATATGAGGGATTGTCCATCTCTCACGGCCAAGGGAAGAGAGAATAAGAAAGCTCCACCTAGAGGACCGGGTTCGAATGCTCAGAAGCAAAACCGATTTTATGCACTTCAGGCTCGTCATGAGCAAGAGAACTCTCCCGATGTGGTTACTGGTATGTTAAGAGTTTTCCATTTTGATGTTTATGCTTTACTTGATCCCGGTGCTACCTTTTCTTTTGTGACACCATATGTGGCTATGAGGTTTGATGTTGTTCCGGATGTGTTGCTAGATCCTTTTCGTGCCGCTACTCCGATTGGAGAATCTATCATGGCTAAGAGAGTTTATCGAGATTGTCCCGTCTCCTTATCCCATAGAGTCACTCATATTGATCTTGTAGAGCTTGATATTCTAGATTTTGATGTTATTCTTGGGATGGATTGGTTGCATGCTTGTTATGCCTCTATTGATTGTAGGACCCGAATGGTCAAGTTTCAGTTTCCAAATGAGCCTATCCTAGAGTGGAAGGGAGGAGATTCTATGTTTCGAGGTCAATTTGTTTCTTATCAAAAAGCTAGAAAGATGATCTCAAAGGGTTGCATTTACCATCTTGTTAAAGTGAGGGATATAGATTCCGAGACCCCTACTCTCGAGTCAGTCCCCGTTTTTAATGAGTTTTCGGAAGTGTTTCCCGATGACTTGCTCGGTATTCCTCCCGAAAGGGAAATAGACTTCGGTAATGACCTTCTCCCAGATACGCAACCTATTTCTATTCCTCCTTATAGAATGGCTCCGGCGGAACTTAAGGAACTAAAAGAGCAGTTGAAAGACTTGTTGGATAAGGGTTTCATCCGGCCAAGTATTTCTCCATGTGGTGCTCCGGTCTTGTTTGTAAGGAAGAAAGATGGTTCACTCCGTATGTGTATTGACTATTGCCAATTGAACAAGGTTACCATTAAGAATAGGTATCATCTACCAATGATAGATGACTTGTTTGATCAACTTCAAGGGGCTAGTTATTTCTCTAAGATCGACCTTTGTTCGGGCTATCACCAATTAAGGTTGAAGGAAGATGATATTCCAAAAATGGCTTTCTGGACTAGGTATGGTCACTACGAGTTCTTGGTAATGTCATTTGGATTGACAAATGCTCTGGCCGCATTTATGGACTTGATGAGTAGAGTGTTTAAGCAATACCTTGACATGTTTGTGATTGTGTTTATTGACGACATTTTGATCTACTCAAAGAATTAGGGTGAACATGTTAATCATTTGAGGATTGTGTTGCAAGTCCTCAAGGACCAACAACTCTTTGCGAAGTTTAGTAAATGTGAGTTTTGGCTAAGGTCCGTGGCTTTTCTTGGTCACATTGTTTCCGGTAAGGGCATTGAGGTAGATCCTAAGAAGACGAAAGCGGTTAAGAATTGACCTAGACCTTTATCACCTTCGGATATTCGTAGTTTCTTGGGCTTAGCCGGTTATTATAGGAGGTTTGTTGAGGGGTTTTCTTCAATTGCTTCTCCGTTGATGGCTTTGACTCAAAAGAAGGTTAAATTCGTATAGTCCGAAGCATGTGAGAAGAGTTTTCAAGAGTTGAAGGATCTACTTACTTCGGCTCCGATATTGACTCTACCGGAAGGATCCGATGGTTTTGTGGTTTATTGTGATGCCTCGAGAATTGGGCTAGGATGTGTTCTTATGCAAAATGGGAAGGTCATTGCTTATGCTTCAAAACAACTTAAGGTTCATGAAAAGAACTATCCTACTCATGACTTGGAATTAGCGGCAGTTGTGTTTGCTTTGAAAATATGGCGACATTATTTGTATGGAGTACATGTAGATGTATTCACCGACCATAAGAGTTTGCAATATGTGTTTAAGAAGAAAGATTTGAATCTCCGCCAAAGAAGGTGGCTCGAGTTGTTAAAAGACTATGATGTGAGTGTTCTCTATCACCCCGGTAAGGCTAACGTGGTGGCGGATGCTCTTAGTCGATTATCTATGGGTAGTGTTGCTCATGTTGAGGATGGTAAGAAAGAGTTGGTTCGCGATGTCTATAGATTGGCTCGATTGGGTGTTAGATTTGTTGATTCTACAAAAGGTTAGATTGGTTAGATTGGTTGATTCCGAATCCTCTTTTGTGCATGATGTGAAAGCTCATTAAGGTCTTGATCCTAACTTGGTTGAGCTAAAGGAAGCGGTACTCAAGAAGTCCATAGAGGTTTTCTCCCAAGGGGGAGATGGTGTGCTTTGATATCAAGGTCGTTTGTGTGTCCCCAATGTAGAGGGCTTAAGAGAGCAAATTTTATCAGAAGCCCATAGTTCTCAATATTCCATCCACCCAGGAGCTACCAAAATTTACCGTGATTTGCGGGAAATTTATTGGTGGAACGGAATGAAGAAAGATATTGCAGAATTTGTGTCTAAGTGTCCTAATTGCCAAGAAGTGAAAGTTGAGCATCAAAGGCCGTGAGGTTTGACCCAATATATTAGTATTCCTACTTGGAAGTGGGAAGATGTGAATATGGATTTTATAGTGCGTTTACCTCGCACGAGGTGACAATTTGATTCGATTTGGGTTGTTGTTGATAGAATGACAAAGTCAGCCCATTTCATTCCTGTCAAGACTTCTTATTCGGCGGAGGATTATGCTAAGTTGTATTTGAGGGAGATGGTTAGGCTGCATGGAGTGCCTTTATCCATTATCTCCGATCGTGGTGCACAATTTACTTCTCAATTTTGGAAGTCATTTCAAAAAGGTCTTGGTACTCGTGTTAAGCTTAGTACAACCTTTCATTCCCAAACCGATGGGCAAGCGGAGCGCACTATTCAAACCTTGGAAGATATGTTGAGAGCTTGTGTAATTGATTTCAAGGGTACTTGGGATGATCACCTGCCTTTGATTGAGTTTGCTTATAACAATAGCTACCATTCTAGTATTGGTATGGCTCCATTTGAGGCTCTCTATTGTAGGAGGTGTAGATCACCTATAGGTTGGTTTGAAGTTGGTGAAGTTGCTTTGATAGGACTGGAGTTGGTGCATGAGGCTATGGAGAGAGTTTGACTTATCAGAGAGAGGTTGAAAACGGCTTAAAGTCGACAAAAGTCCTATGCCGATGTTAGGAGAAGAAAATTAGAATTCGATGTAGATGGTTGGGTTTACTTGAAAGTCTCACCCATGAAGGGTGTAATGAGATTTGGGAAGAAAGGGAAGCTTAGTCCCCGTTATGTAGGCCCATATCAAATCTTAAGACGTGTTGGTAAGGTTGCTTATGAGCTTGACTTACCTAATGATTTGGCATCTGTGCATCAATTTTTCGATGTCTCATTATTGAAGAAGTGTGTTGGTGATCCGACCACTATAGTGCCATTAGAGAATCTTGGCATAAAGGATAGTCTTTCTTATGAAGAGGTTCCGGTTGAGATTTTAGACCGCAAGTCCGGAAGTTAAGAAATAAGGAAGTTGCTTCCGTGAAAGTTCTACGGAGGAATCAATTGGTTGAGGGTGCTACTTGGGAGGCCGAGGCCGATATTATGTCCCGATATCCTCATCTCTTTCCTTCCGATCCTACTCTAGCTTGAGGTATCTTGATCCTCATGATTCATTCTTTTGGTCTCATGTGTCATAATTGATTTCCATGATTCCTTGATTATGTATGTTCATGAAGAGTCTTATATGATTATGTGATTGCATGCTAGGTTGGGTTGTTTGTTCGTGTCTATTACCATTCTCAAGATGTCTTGATTCTCATTCGAGGACGAATTTTCCCAAGGGGGAGATATTGTAACACCCCAAGCTTCCAAGGGATTTTTAAATGCAGAATTCACCTAAAGACAGTGACCTACGAAGGCCACCTACGGGCCGTAGATGGATTGACGGGCCGTAGGTGGGAACCGTCAATGGCACTGTGAAATTTCAGGATTTTCAAGTTTCTGAACCTTGACCTACGGAACAACAGAACGATTCGTAGTCCAGTTGACGGGCCGTAGATGGGTTCCGTAGATGCCTTCCAGACTTAGCCAAATTTTCAGCCCAAAATGAACTTTTTGAATCAATTCACGGAAGAACAAGATGGTCCGTCAATTGATGTACGGACCGTAGATCCTGTCCGTCGATTGGCCCTGACAGTTTTTAACTAAGGGCTTTTTGGTCTTTTTCCTAATTGTTTACCTATTAAGCTAAGTTGGTTATACCATTCATCTTAGACCTATAAATACTTTCTAAGCCTAATTTCTTTCATTTTAATTCATTCCAAAACTCTCCTCTCTCAAATATTTCTCTCTCTAAAAAGAAACTCTCTCAAATCTCAAGGAAGAAGAAGGAGCTTGAATCCTCCATTGAAGACCTTCGATCTTCTCCAATTTCTTGTGGATTGCTTTGAGGTATAATAGTGTTCACCATTAGGAGTCTTTTCCTCCAATGGGCCCTTCCTCTTCTTCATGATTTTCAAAGGTTTACTCTAACCCAATTGAATTAGGGTTTGTGATCAATCATTATGGGTTCTTCAACTGCGATTCCAATTATTGATTTTATGATTCCTAGTGCACGATTTAGCGTGATAAAGTAACTTAGTGCACGAATTAGCGTGAATTACATGATTTGATGTAAATATTGCATGAACCCCCATGATCCCAAGCTAATTCTCCCCAATTTGATAATCTATGCTTTGATTGTTGGGTTGAGTTATGGTTTGATGAAGTTTATGAATTCTCTATGAAATCAAGCATGAATTATGAATGAATTGAGGATAATCTTATGAATTTAGCATGATCGAGTAAAAAAGCATGATTTTCCTCTATTATGTGAGTTCCTTCAAGTATGGGTAAATTGTCTTAATTATGATTTTCTAAGCATGAGCTTGCATTGAATTGCATGATATGAGTTGAACTTGGATGAACCCGTATGAACTCTATGAACTATGAAATATGAGCATGATGAATTAAGGGTGCTTTGAGAGTAAAGTGCCAAAGTTATGATATGATGATGCTATGGTCGAGTAGTGAAAGGTTTTCTCACGTAATTCTCCCATTATGATAAAAGAAGAACAAAGAGGCGATTACTCATATTCTTAAGGAGCTATTCTAATGATGTAAGTTTGGACAAGGTCCATGAAAGATGAATATCTATAAGCATCATTTTAGCTTGAATTGGTAACCCTAGTTGTACCTTTTCATGTTTGATGATATAAATATGTTAATGACTAATCCGTGGGAATTATGCTTAGCACCGAGTGGATATTGAGATGGAAGCCCTCCCGTTAGTAGAGGCCGGGTCTTCTAGTGAAAGCTCTCCCGTTAGTAGAGGCTGGGTTTTCTAGATGGAACTCTCCCGTTAGTTGAGGCCGAGTCTCCTAAAGAAATCTCTATCCCATAAACTATGTTGCCACCATAGGATGTTGTCTTTATGTAGACATTAGCTAGTGGGTCCACATAAGCTAAGAAGTTCATGGTCTTACCTTGGCAAGTAGGACACCTCTTTTCAGTGTGGAGTAGCTACCAGATCCCGTGTTGATAGCTCACATGGTCTTACATGTCTGTTAAAACTTTTCCCCACAAGTTAATAAAAAAGTGTTCTCATGATGAAGTAAAGGAAAGAAGGAAAGATGATTTAGCTTGCTTTGGCCTTGATATATGCTTTATGTTTCAGGTTTCTCATGCTTATCATGTTTTTAGCTTGGCCATTGCATGTCATGATTATCTCTCTCTCTAGCATGATTTATGTGTTTATGTGCATTGCTATCATACTTAGTACTTAATTGTGCTAACGCATACTCTTGCCTACATTAACTTCTTTGGTGTAAGACGTGGCAATTCACCTTCCACTCGTGGCTAGAGCATTGACTTAGAGTTGGGAAGAAGACTTGGTGAGTCCTCATCCATCCGAGGACATGGCCTAGTTGTTCTTATTTTCATGTCGTTTCTTTTTAGTGTTGGATATTGTATTGGGCTGCGTCCCTATCACTTATATTCATATTCTATGATATTAGAAGGCTTTGAGACATGAGTTGTAGACTTCCGCTGTTTTGAGTAAAGCTTTGATATAAAAATGCTCTTTTGAGCTCTTATTTCTCTATTATCTTGTATGTTATGTATGCTAAGGGCTTGTATGAGGCCTCTCGGGGTCTTGTACGCCTTGTTACATCTAGGGGCTACCCTGGGTCATGACATATCATGAGCCCTCATTGTTAATTGACATGCAGCTACATCTATCATAGCATGCCAAATGGCCAAAAAGGGTCTCCCAAGGATGAAGGGCACATCAGGGTCTAGCTCAAAATTCAGCATAAAAAAATCAACCAGAAATATCAATGATCCCACTTGGACCAACGCATCTTCCACAACTCCCTCTGACCTAGCCACTGATCGATCTGCCAACTATGAAATAATGGTAGTGGGTTTAGGGCTACCCAGCCCCAATTTGTTATACAAGGATTTAGGAATGAGATTAAGGCTATCACCTAGATCGTATAACCCTGGGGCATGAATGCTCTGCCCTATAGTGATCTGGACCGTGAAAATACCTGGGTCCTTTAGCATAGTAGACAACCTATTTTGAATCCTGGAACTACACTCTTTAGTAATTGCTATTGTTTCATACTCCTTTAGCCTCCTCTTGTTTGCTTTAATATCCTTTACATACTTCACATGCCTCGGTATTCCCTACAAAACATCAACAAGCAGTATATTAATTTGAACTTGTTGGAGACAAGAAAGAAACTTATGGAAGTATTAATCCTCACTTTGCTTTTTTAACTTTTGGTGAAATGGTGGAGGTGGTTTCACATTAGATGGTACTATTTCCTCATGTGAACTCTGCCCACTCTCACTAGTACTCTTCTTTTCCCTGATCAAGATTTCAGTGGTTCTCTTCTTAAGAGGTAATGCTTCCAATTGCAAACCACTATGAGTACCCACAACATTCAATTGCCTTGGATTTGGATTTGTATTACCCGTGAAACCTCCTTGAGGGCATGAGTTTTGAGCACTAGCGAATTGCCCGAACTGCTTTTCTAGATTATGGGTTGCAAATTGATTGTTCCTCAAATCAGAAGCCATCTTATCCATATTCGCACTCTCTCTAGCATGTTCTGCAATAATTTTCTTCAACATTTCTTCGGTGATAATGTTTCCTTGCTGGCCACTTTGATTATTACTTTGAACCTGATGTTGATAATTTTGCCCATCACCCTGAGGTCGATATTGACTTATGCCCTGCAACTGATTCTTGTTTCCTCCTCATGAAAAATTTGGATGGTTCCGCCAACTAGCATTTTAGCTGTTTCCATAGTTTTTGTGGCCCCCTCCCTGCTGTGCGCTTCCCACAAAATTCACCACATCTGGATTTGCTCAACAAAAATTAGTATTATGCTCCCCGCTTCCACATACCTTATGCCATACCTAAGGTTGTTGCACCACATTTACATGAATGGGCTATTGTCCCAATGACATGTAACTGAAGTGGGTGTTTATTATGCTCTGCATTGCATCAATTTGTGCAGTTAATGCGATAACTACATCCACCTCCAGTACTCCAATAGTCTTTTGCACCACGGATCTAGTGCCTCCTCCATTCCACTCAGGATTGCCTTGTGAGATCTAATTCAATAAAGCAAACAATTCTGCATATGTTTTCTCCAATGCTTGTCCTCCTTCAGCTGAATCTAGAATTTTTTTTGTATTTGGTTCCAAACCCTCAATGAAGGTGTGCACCAAGACTTCATTCGCTTGATGATGGTGTGGGAAACTTAGCAATAACTATTTGAATCTATCCCATGCTGGTAAAAATTCTCCCCTCATTTCTATTTGAAACTCAATATCTCACTCCTTGGCTTAATTGTTTTCCCAGATGGAAAGAACCATATTAAGAACTTACCAGCGATATCATCCCATGGAATAGAATTTTCGGCCTCCGATATTAGCCACCTCTTTGCTTCCCCTAATAGAAAAAAAGGGAAACAAGGTGAGCTTCACATAATTAGGGGACACTTCGGTGGGAGTGTAAGTACGATTGATTTCTAGGATGTTTTAAATTTCTAGGATGTTTTAAATATGCACTTGTATCCCTCATGAAGTAGCCCAGTGAGCTGTCCATTCGTGTGCAATAGCTGCACCATATTATGTTTAAACTCAAACTTACCACCCCGTAGGTGGCTTTGAATACTAGATGTAACATTACTAATGCGTGGCAATGCCACATCACGGACTCTCATCTCTTCCATTTATATAAGTGCTTCTGGTTCAACCTCGACTAGAGGTACATGGTAAGTTAAAAATGCTTGCCTTCTCTGATAATGAATGATTCGTTTTGGTTAAGTAAATAGCTCTATAAGCTCCTTATCACATTCCATCTTGACGTTGGGAAACCACCTTCAATTAACGACTGCTAGGATCAAGTAATCAACACTTGAACAATAAACTTAGAAACTAGATAAATCAAATAATTCCTTATTATTTTGCCCCTTGAAGCGGCGCCAAAAACTCATTGCGTCCAAACGCACACTCAAGTGTATGCGGTCGTGCAAGTAAAAAAGTAGCTCTTTTAAGAGCCGGATGTCGTACCCACATAGACATAAGATTAGATGACATTCAATTTTTTTCAATAACTATAATTTAGGGAAAAAGTGTGCCAAGCAAGGTTGATGATTAATTCTATCTTAACAATCCTTAAAAAAAAATAAACTAAGCTATCTAAAAACGATTCAATTTCGAATGGAGTTTAAAAAATAACTTAGGTAATTTCAGGGCAGCAGCCTACTTAGAATTCATGCATAATATCTTTTTCTATGGACTTCAATTGGTTATCAAATTATTGACTTATAAGGTCAAATGTATGATCATGGTCTCCCGACCTCTAATCGCCTACCACAATTGGCAGTCTAACTACATCATTGAGTTGGGATAGACTTAACCAATTGCAGAGCATTACGTTTCATCTTGTTTAGTAACAAAGAAAGGTTTCTAAATATATCTCTATCCTAGATACAAATCAACCCTAGATTCTAGAGAAAATCATGCTCACCTTGTCTCCATGTTCTATCCTTCTATTCATCTCCCGAGTTCAAGTTAAACAATAAATTTATTTCAATGGTGGCAAATCAAGAAAGACTAAATCAAGAACTAGAGAGAAATTTATGTGATAAACAACTTCAATCCATAAAATTCAATACTACACAATGATTTGTAGCTACAGCCCTAGAATAAGGGAAATTAGCTACTCATAATTTGATTCTCAATCTTCGAATATTCCATAATCATAAAAGAAATCAATAGATGAAAAGAGTAGGAATGAACTCTAAAATTGAATTAAAAATCGTCCAAGTCGTCGTTCTCCAAAAATAAAAAAGAGAACAACTAAAATAATAAAACCTAAGTCTTTTTTATAGTTTGGCAAAATCAGCAAAAATCTGGCTTGCAGGTCCGTGATGCGGAGGCGAAATGGACCTGCCTATCTTCACGAAATCATCCTCTTCGTGACATTGAGAGGATACATAGTCTTCTGTTTAGGCAGCTTCACGAGTAAATAAATTATTCCCCTCTCCGCGACGTGGAGAGGATACGGAGCTAGAATTTTTTTCTTCAATTCCTGCTTGGTTCCTTCTTTCGCCTCGTCTCTTGTTTGCCCATTTTATTTCATCATTGGATCTAGCCAGTTTTGTGCCTCTTTCTTACCCTTTCTTACCTGCATTCACTAATCACATGGGTTACTTAATAATGCATAAACATGAATCTAAAAACTAAAAATGACATAACATTTTGTGCTCAAACGTAGCTCAAATATGGGTTTAACTCGGCTTTTAGGCATATAAATATGCTCAGATCATAACTCTTCATATTCTAATAGATATATTCATATGAACTTAATCGGTAAGGAAGTTTTCTACTCAACTTTGTGCGAGGAGATTCTTGTGACCTTAATTCATCTCCAAATTTATTCCTACACTAAAGAATTGACCTTAACACCTAAGCACAATTTAAGAATCAGCCGATATGACCTGATATGTAAATGAAGAAGTGTTCAGATCTTGGCTTAGAAATTTTTGGGCTGTTACAAAAATAGAAGATGAAAATATCAATAAATAGGAGGAAAAGAAGAGATGAGAGAGGGAACATTGCAAAGAGTGAGTTTGATAAGTTAACTAATGGTGTATTAACCTCTATTTTTGTTAGATGCCATGCGAAGACATTATCCATGTTAAGGTGTGTATCCAAGTCATGGCATGACCTTATTATTAATCCTTCTTTCTATTCTCACCACCTCAAACAATCAATGTAAAATGCTCCCCAACTTCATATTGTGGATAGTAGTTTATTGAGGGAAAGAAGCTGTAAGGTATAATTTGTTTCAGTAGTCATGGAAGTAGAAGAGGGAGAAAGAAATGAATTATATAATGACACATTCCCTGGTCTCTTTTGGTGCTCTTGGGTTGTCTGCTAGGGTTTGATTTGCATTTCAACGGGAGATTGTTATATTTTATTGTGTAATCCTGCCATGTAACAAGAGTGTGAAGAGCTGAATTGTTTACCTACAACTTTCCCTGCACTGCTGACAAAATTAGCCCATATTTTGATAACCCGCCCAATTCGTCCATATTTTAATGGGTTGGGTGAGTGATTTTTTATATGGGTAAAATATGGGTTGATACCCATATTCAACCCATAAAAATATGGGTAAAATATGGGTAAACTATAGATAAAATATGGATTAGCCAAATGGGTTAAGCTTTCAACTTTTATTCACTCAAAATTCATGACATCACTAAAAATATTGTAACTTCTCTTCCTTTTTATGTCATCTATAAAATTAATTATTCTTTTCTATAATTGAAAAGATGAAGTCTTTGGCCCTCCAAAAAATATATATTTTAAATGTACATTTCTTTTGTTAATTATAATTAAATATTTTTTAATTTTATATTGGATAACAAATAATAGTGTAAAATAAGTAAATCATGTATTAGTATGGATATTGCTTAAAGTGCATTAAACATGTTTTAGTCCTAAAATGTAAATATTCATTTTTTTTAAAATTAAAAATATTTTCTCCTTGTTAGTACACAAATTATTTTTATATTGAAAAGTTGTAGGATTTTTTTTTGACTTTAATGATACAATATAACTAAATAAAGTATTTTCAACATTTTTCATCTAAAAACAAGACTCAAATATTTTCCCATATTGAATTCTTAAGTAGAGTACTATTTACTCATGAAAATATGGGTAAACTAGTATTTTACCCAACCCATTTGTTACCCAATCCATTTTTACCCATATCAAATATGGGCAGGTTGAATTACTACCCATTATATGTTGGCCCGATTTCAACCCGCCCAAATGTTACCCAACCCGCCCATTTGCCACCACTACGGCTGCACCTAATCAAAGTGACTATCTTGGGTTTAGATATCTACATTCGAAGAAGGAATACAAAGTTGTTCATTTTTTCTTTAGGAGTTCTGCATCTTGTCGTAGGAATCCTCAGCTTGCACAACTAATATGTGAGGTGTTTACGATAAATGAGGTTTATGGAATTTCTAATAGTAGATGGAAAGAAATTGTTGAGATTCCTCAATATCATGAGAATCTGACAGTATTATTTGTAAATGAATGTATGTATTGGTAGGCAGGACTATGTCTTTATTCTAAACCTGATAGAAAGTTTTGCTTGACTTTGAAAATGACAAGTTTCTTACTATATCTCAATCATCATCTTTGGAGAATCTGTCTACCCTAAAAATGTTGGATCTAAAAGGGATGTTTTGCCTCACAGAAGCAAGAGTTTAATTCTTGACCTATGGAAACTCAAGGATAAAAAAAATTGTATTTGGGTGAAGGAGTATAGCATCGATTTGGTCAACTTTAGGTGGGGGAATTGTATGTATACCTTCGGGACATGGAATTACGAAATCATTTTTATACCATGACTTAGTTACAAACCTTATCATGGATAATGTCTTCACATGGAATCTAACAAAAATAGAGGTTATCACAACATAAGTCAACTTATCAAACTCACTATTTGCAATGTTCCCTTTCTAATCTCTACTTCTCCTTTTTGTTGATGTTTTCATCTTCTTTTTTAAAGGTTGCATTGTAACAAGAAAAAATATTTCCATCACAACTAATGTTGAATATAAAGTGAGATTTGTAATATTTTTGAATAAAGACATTTTTCTTTTCTACTATATTCAAGGCGCATATGATCATTTCTTTATGTGAGTACAGATGTGAACAACCAAGGCTTAGTACATATGAATTGGATAACAAAAACATACCTAGTCTAATCCCATAAGTGGGGTCAGGTCCATAATCGCTAAAGTCTTTAGTGGATTCAAATAAAGTGTTGGTTATAAATCTATAATTGTTGTTACCACTAAATTTATTATAGCCGCAATTATATTATAAGCACAATTATTTTTATTTGTTGTAGTTTGTATGGATACCTTACTCCAATTTTGGGGCTAGAGAGATTGTTACTAATAGAGCTTGGCTGAAAGAGCAGGGTTGTAAGAAATATAGCAAGAAACATAGCAAATTTGAAAGAGTAAAGATCATTCAAGGTTTTTGAGGCATATGTTTGAATATCATTCCTTTTATGATTAGGTGTATTGTTATTCCTTGTCATCAAGAGGGAATTTGGTAGAGAAGTCAAAATAAAATACTAACTCTGATTCCATCATGAATGTAAAGCATACCGTAATAATTTGCTAGTTCAAAGACTTATACGTTTCTCTTTTTGGAAGCGGATCATCTGCTGCAACCACGACTCAAATTACTAATCCAGGAATCCTCATGTGGCGAACGGATGCCCTAGTTCCACAACATAATTATCCTAAACTATGTATATATGCAGAGAATCTCCCTAACCCTAACCGTTTACTAGGAGATTTAGAGTGTCTTCCAACACCCGTAACAATATTAGGTGTTTTCTAATATTGTCTATATAAACACCATTACGGGTGTTGGAAGACACTCTAAATCTCCTAGTAAACGGTTAGGGTTAGGGAGATTCTCTGCATATATACATAGTTTAGGATAATTATGTTGTGGAACTAGGGCATCCATTCGCCACATGAGGATTCATGGATTAGTAATTTGCGTCGTGGTTGCCGCAGACGATCTGCTTCTCAAAGGAGAAATCTTGTAAGTCTCCGAACTAGCAAATTATTTGAGTATGTTTTATACCATTTTTATTAATTTTGTTTGTAATTAGTATATAATGGTGCCCTAACACGCCTTTAATTCTTTAGGTAGCATCTCTTCTCTTTTAAAAATTCTAAAAAGAGTTGTCACGTCATTGCAAACCCATTTTGAGAAAAAATGGGGCATGACAATGAATATAAAACATACTGTGGGGATTTGGTGATGAAAAAAATGGCCATTGGCTCACTTGATTGAATTCATGAATTTTTGTGGCTTCATTGGCTCTACATGTGTCAATTCCTATAAATCACATAGATTTAATGTACTTGCTTAAATAAAAATAAGTTTCCATGTCTAATTACCTTATCACCTAGATTTGTATGAATTGGATAATAATCGATCCATGCTTAGTTTATTTACTTGTCTCAAAGT
This sequence comes from Solanum appendiculatum, assembly GCA_018342035.1. NCBI lineage: Eukaryota > Viridiplantae > Streptophyta > Magnoliopsida > Solanales > Solanaceae > Solanum > Solanum appendiculatum. The sequence continues at coordinate 4,766,827 of JAGDQO010000361.1, read as the reverse complement.
TAAGAATGAATTTTTTATATATTTTATGATAAATTCTTTTCTTATCTTAATAAATTAATGGCCATTCCTTCGAGATCCACAAATGTGGGTCTCGACTAAATCTTGTGAATTATGTGGGGATTTGGCGATGAAAAAAATGGCCATTAATTTATTAAGATAAGAAAAGACTTTATCATAAAATATATAAAAAATTCATTCTTAACTTTGAGACAAGTAAATAAACTAAGCATGGATCGATTATTATCCAATTCATACAAATCTAGGTGATAAGGTAATTAGACATGGAAACTTATTTTTATTTAAGCAAGTACATTAAATCTATGTGATTTATAGGAATTGACACATGTAGAGCCAATGAAGCCACAAAAATTCATGAATTCAATCAAGTGAAGCAACTATCTTCGACCACCAAATACAGAAACAAGATACTTGCAATATTAACAGTAAAAGAAGGAGAGGCTAGCTTGATAGCTTCAAATAAAAAGCTTAGAGTATTTGAATAATACTAATAAAAAGAAAAATATAATTCAAAAATAAAAACAAAATAAGGATAAGGAGAATAAAGAACCGAAGAACTAACATGTTCGCTTCCAAATCAAATGCTTAAAGTATATTGTGCAACATAGAAATTTAAATAAATCGACAACATATAAATTTAAAGTTGTGTGTGTGTGTGTGTGTGAGAGAGAGAGAGAGAGAGAGAGAGGGATCATGGTATGAGAAGGCTGAAAATGAGCCCAGTGCGATGTTACTCCCTCTATTTCATTCTTTACGATCGACTCTCTTAAATGCCTTAAGAAAAGACGAAAAGGATTCTGAAAGAAATTATTCAGGAGTACTAAAAAAATATTTTGTTGTTTTAAAAGTCATGTAAAACTTAAAAATATTTATATATCAATGTTTGAATTTAGTGAAAGTATGTTGATAATTTAGCATAATAATAAAAGTTGAGCCTTTGAAATATTTAAAAGGGTGACATAAAAATTAGAAAAGAAGGAAGTAATAAATTGCTTTATTTTTATAAAGGTATATGTGTGCTTCATATAAGAAGTCAGCTATAGCATGTCCTTTTTCATCATTTCCCAAATCGTACCTAACCCCTTTGAGGTGACGATTTTGTTCGAGCTCCACTTCACGCATTGACTAGGTTCCACTTTCCGTGGTTGAACTCTAAGTGATGTCACTCATTGTGGTGTACATGAAAAAAAGGTATGAATACGATGAGAGTAGATATGCCCTTAATTCTTAATTAATAGAAAGAAAAATTAAAATAAGTACATAAGATGAAAATGGTTTAAATTTTTCTTCAAACAAATATTTTGATAAAGGGATCAGACGTAATAAATATATAAATTTAATAAATGAAGTTATAATTAGATCATAAGATAATGCGACAAAAGTTTGATAAAATAACCAAGCATTAAAAACTAAGTACAATATAAGCATGATATGAGTTATAAGTTGCAAGTAATTAAAAAACACTGGCTCACCTATGCTTTCTATAGTTAATGCTTATCCTACTAAAAGAAGAAACAAAAGAAATACTAAGCCACACTGGAAATTATATAAACTCTTTATTTCCTTTTTATCATCGCGTTTTGGAGTCTCAAGTAAGTGTTTGGACGCAAATAATTTTTGTTCTAAAAAAATCATTGTCTGTTATAAAATTTTGTCCATTATTCAACTTCTAATTGAAATAGAGATACTGATTGGTGCCGAGTATAAAACACTATATCAATTAAATCTAAATATAGTAAAACGTAAAAGAATTTTGGCATAGTAAAATAGTTTAGATTTAAATGTTTTAAGAATAAGAAAGCAGAACAAAAGTGACTATTAATAAACCAGGGAGGAAGACCAAATGAGATTAAATGCTTATAAGAAGATCTAAAATATAAAGCATATGCAAACCAAAAACTAACGATAAAAAATATAAAGCATAAAGTTTTAATAATTAAGATGATGAAATTTTGACTTTGGTAATGAAAAATTCTTAGTTAATAATTAAGATGATGAAATTTTTTACTTTGGTAATGAAAAATTCTTAGTTACCAAAAAGAAATAAATAATTAAGATAATAATATGTATTAATTAATTAAGATTTAATAGTAACCATATTTATGAAAATACGTATTGTATATTTACTGATTGCCATGAACATCCGATACAATGTACTTGGATGTAAAAGAAAATTTTCCAAAGGAAACATAAATGAAACAAAAATTTGCTACTTATGGATTAAACAGAGATCACACACACAAAAATGACTTGTTGGTTTCCTATAAGGACTAGGCATTTTCGTATTGATACAATCAAGCATGCTAATTATAACACATATTCAAAATAATTTGATGACAAAAAAAATAACAGCAGAGCTCATAATCGCATAGATGGTATGCCTAAATGTACTGCAAATTTGAAACTCATAAAGGAAAGAGACTAACCTTCGATGTCAAACGACTTTCAACAAAAGTTCATCACTAAATGCTTCAACTAGGATGATGAAACTTGTGAACATGGAAGCTATTCTTCTCTTGGTGAAGAAAGAGTCGTTGATTTAGATCTGTATGATTAGATGCCAAAAACTCTGTTGTAGTATGCGGGTGTCTTCTAATGGTGTAGTTGCATGATAATATATTTTGTTAAACAAGATGAAGATGAAGATGAAGAGGGTAGTTGTTCCAAAATCCTCCTCTTTTCTGAAGAAGATTAGCTTCTGTATTTTAATTAGAAAAAGAAAAGGAACATTGGTGGAACACAAGAAAAAAGGGAAAAAAATAAAATTATGGGAGTGATTCTGAGAAAAAGAAATATTCTTCCCATTAAAACAAAATAGTAAAGACAATTTTCTACATATGAAAAGATTTGACCAAGTTTAAAATTTGAAATTTGGTCATATTTTTGGGGATGATTAAAACTCTAGCAAATATATAAAAATAGGTATCTATTAACTTACTAGGTAAAAGAAATATTACTAAATCAATAGTCATACTGTTGTCAAATATAAATCACCTATATTTATGATAAAATAAATAATAACATTGAAATATTCACTCAAGTATTTATAACTAAATAAATAAAAATAAACAAATGCAAAGAGGGAACAAGGAGATAATAATAATAATAATAATAATAATAATAATAATAATAATAATGATAATAATAATAATAAAAATAAAAATCTATAAATTATGAATACTAAAGAATATAGTTATTTAGTTAAAAATTAATTATAAACTTAAGCATATAATTGTCACGATCGGAGTCTACAACCTAGTCGGGACATGGTACCTGGAACCATGAGAGGCCCAAAGCTAACCCTTGGCATACATATCAAAGCATAACATAAAGAACTAAGCATAAGATAAAATGCATTACTGAATAATAGAATTTAGAAAAAATCCATGAAATCACATTTCTATTGTCTGAAATAAACCTCTACTAGTTCGATTGAAAACATAATTCTGACGGGACATGGCCCCTAGTTACCTCAAAACCAAAGATGATATAAATAAAAATCTAGTAACCTAAATTAATGGAGTCCCAAAAGGAAGAGGTCTCACCAAGTGCTAACTAGAAATGCTACAACCTTACTTGCCATGAGTCTGAGTACGAGCGCCGGAATCTACATCATAAAAGGATGCAGTGCAAGAAAAGTATATGTTAGTACGTGAAATGTACTAAGTATGTAAGGTCACCAAATTACTCATATAAATAAACATACGGAGGAAACAGTGGAATAAGTTTCTAAAAGATAGAGTCATAATCGTAATAAAGAGACTAAAAAGAAGCAATTGAAACCCATGCATAAATATCCATTTAAGACCTTCTTTCAAAAGAATATACATAAAGGTGAGTTTGAATCAGTAACCTTGCACAATCATAATGTAAAATATTATGCTTAATATACCTCAAATGACGTTGAGGGAATATTGTAAAAGATGCAGAAATTGGGAGTTTATTCAAAACAACATACACCATATGAGCTCATGATGTCCAACATCTAACCCAGTTGGGGCTTTTGCCCTATACCTTGCAAGACTATATGACCATATCATATCTCTGTGGATGCAGTAATCTGAGCCTCTCAGGCCAGAAGGTCAATCGACAAAGTGGTGAAACATAATCCTACGTTGGCTCATAGTTATGGGACTTGGATTTTCTAAACACATGTCCTCTCGGTACTAAATACTCCTCCCAAAAGAACATATATTCATATAATCTCATAGGAATAAAAACCACTTATCATCTTGATTCATCTATAAGGCTCATCTCAAAGTCTTATATTAAAATAGCATGTATTTAGATTGTAATTCATACCATGCTTGTTTTCATTCTTAAAATCCATAAGTGTTTGAATGACCATAAAAATCATGCTAAATCAGTACTATAAGGTTTCAAAACAAAAGTGGAACAATGACAACATAGCTTGTTGAAGAAAGATCACCATTTCATAAAAGTCCTAGCTTTACTTCTAACAATCTTGAGAAATTCTTGAGAACCAAAATACTTTAGGCATGTAAGCAAAAGGAAAACTATCATTGAACCCTTACATACCTGAGAAAATAAGAATTAGAATGAAGAACTCACTTTTGTGCCTTAGAACCTTATAGCTTGAACTAGAGAAATCATTCTATATATAGTTTTCTTTGAGATGATGTGTGGAGAAAAAATCTTGGATTGAAAAACTTATGATTCTTGAAGAGAATCTTGAACTTGGAGCCTTTAGATCTTGCGATATTGGAGAAGTCCCTTTTTTGGAGTTCTTGTTCTTTGGAAGAAGGAAAATTAGGAATTTTGAGAGTTGCTATACATAAAATAATGTTATTAGGTAATAAGATGGACATAGGGAAGTTAATTGAGGGTAAAAGTTCAATAATAACCCTTCATGGAACGTAAGAAGACCATAAAAATCAAAGAAAATGACTTTTAATGAATCCCGTTGGCCAAATCAGCGATCTGGATATCCCTTCGCAGAAATATTCAACGTATCGCCAAATGGGGCTTCAGATCACAAATTATTCAGAGATTGAAAGTTTTCAGTACATTTCAGTGAGGTAATTTGGCAATATGCCAAACCATTCGGTGAGTCGTCGAATGTTCAGGTGTCCTCACCAAATTTCTCAGTCGAGACATATTCCAGTAAAACAAGCATAGCATTTTACTTTGAGCTCTATTGATGCAAACATTGTGGTATTGTAAATAAGAATTATAGACCTTTCATTTGATAGGTTAAGGTCTACCTAACTCTTTATATTCTAAGAGACATGGTCGTTTGAAGTTGACTTTAATATGAACTCATGCAAAAACTTAGCCGATAGAAATGCTTTAAACTTGGCTTGGTGTTTGAGGTACCTTACGGCCCTAAAACACATCATATACACTTACTATACTTAGTAAAGGACCTTAAATATGTGTACAACTTAGAACTCATCGGGTTCGGGCTCATACGGATATGAGGGATGGTACAAATCTTTGCTTAGAAGTTGCGGGGTGTTACAATATCCCCCTTGGGATCATTCATCCTCCAATGAATATCAAGGCTAGAATACACATGTGATAGACTAAGGTAAGATTTCTTTGGGCTATTTGTGTTGTATATAATAGCATAAACTGAATCACATCAACAATAGGGGTCTAGAAATCAATGATATGAATGTAAAAGCACGAGCTAAGAGGAACAAATAACATAGGCATGAAGAACATAATCAAGGACATGAACTTGACCTCCGTTGGCCTGTATAAGACTTGAAAAGGGAACTTTTATAATATTTAGAGGAAGCAATCATAGGCATAGTTCATGTAAGACACGAATATGGGTTCATAAAGTATCAACGATATAGATTGAACATGGGTCACACCCCATCTGAAGCTACTTGACAAGAAATTGGGTACCATGAGCATGAGGTAAGAATTATTCTACGATGCCTTAAGCAATACGACTGCTGACTCTTAAACTTAGGAACAATTCTCAACTACGCTTTTTCTCTTGAATACTACCTTTCCACAGTAACTTATAACCATCACACGGATACATGTGACTACTTCTATTCAGGTTTCATGACCCAAAATTGGGCCATGATGGTGCCTATTATTACCCCCCGAGTAGGCAAGCCTATACCCAAACAAAACTTGCAGAAAAAAACAATTTAATAACAATAATTAGAATAAATGGAAGAAAACATCGAATATAAGAAACCGGCCAGATCATATATATTTAGTGCGATACAAAATGTATAATGAGGCTCAAAAGTGACCAAGAACGACAAACTAACATAAGAACCAACCCAAGACCCGATGTCACCTTTACCGAAGCTACTAAGTACAGAAAAGCCAAATGTAAAAGAAATTGACTAAGCAGAATACAAAACATAAGTCAGTGCAAAAGAGAGAAAGAATCAAGTATTTGAACGCCAGGAGCTCACCATGATCCAAGTCTGTGATGGCAAAGGTAGATCCAACACTCACGGAAGGTGGCTCATATTAGGAGCTGCATTAGAAAATGATGTATGAATGCAGTATGAGTACCAAAACATGGGGTACTCAGTAGGCATCGTAGGCCGAACGAGCTCAGAAAGATCAAAAATATAAAAGAAACATGATGATACTAATAAGTCAAGGATAATTCTAAAATACGATAACCATACTACAGAGAATATGCAAGCAATAACTAGAGCTCAGTCACAACTACACAAAAATAAAAGGCAACCCAAACATATTCAATTTTCAAATCACATAATAATATGATGGAAATGACTAAATAAGGAAAGCAAGGAACCCGGGAGAAACATTGAGCCGCTTGGTTAATGCCTCAGAATTAACAGTTAAGCGCTAATAACTCGGATATATGTCAATGGGCCACCTGGAATGATACCTTAGACTTATCAGAAAAGTAGTAATAATCGAGATATATATATCCACAAGCTGCCTGAAATGATGCATCAAACTTATCAACAAGTATAAAGAGTAGAATGTAGCCATGAACTAAGTCGACGGGCCACCCGAAATAATACATCACACTTATCACCATTAAAGTAGCCAAGAATATGGCAGATATATGTAAATGAGTATTTTAAAGCATTTTTGAAGTCATAAAAGTCTCGAAAAGCTACCAAATCATTAACATAAACTATTGCTTTTACCAATATCAAGTGTTTCTTCAACAATGAGTATTCAATCTCAACAACCACATTCAAGCCATATAAAATTCCAAAGCTTACACCAAATCACAACACACCAAACACATACTCATGTAATTCCCCACATTGCAAAAGTACTAACCAGGACTCCAGCTTATCTAGCTCACAGCCTCGGGCCTAAAAATCAATATAACGAGTATAAAAGCTCAAAAGCACCATGAATTAAACCTAATTCAATCCAAGATAACACGATGTAACCTAAGCTTCATGCCACCTAGAAGCCAATTCTATGGATATTATTTGATACAAAACACAAGGATCAACCTAGGCTAAGGTTTTCCGGCTAAACTACACTAAACAACCCAATAAATGGCCATAGTAGACTAAGGATCAAATAAGCCTAACAAATCCTAAGTTCCAACATAATCATACATTACTACTCAGAATACAACTAATCTAATTAAGTCAAGTCTAAGAAAAGGAAGTCGTAAACTACCTCAAGACTGAAAACAACACATGAACAACTACTTGGGTACTTGTACCTTCCATAGATCCTCAGAGTTATACCAAGCTATCAACAACATCATGGGAATGCAAAAACACGCACAACAATACCAATATCAATCAAGGAATCTAAAATTGACAAGAAACCAAAAGATGAAAATGTTTGACCCATGCACAGTCACAAAATCAAACTCCGTCATAAGTTCTCATACTGTTCAAGGAAGTTGTGCCCCAAAGATGGGGACACTCTGAGCTTCAATCAAGCAAAATCCGTCCCCACCATTAATTTAGCTCAAAAAAATTAAAATGGTGAAAGAAAGGGAAATTTATGTAATCTACCAAGGGAAACGAAAGATTGAATGAACCTTTAACATCCCCATGAACTTTCCCGATGCACGCCAACAAGAATCGTTCCATTCCGCCAATAAATGCTCCCAAAATTTCCAATTTACTAATTAGGAAAATAGGCATGCAATTGTTGAAACGAGTCTTTTAATAGATTGTTCAGTCAATTAATTGGCCTTCGCGAACATGGATGCCTCCCCGCAAATGCAAAGACAAGGTAAGTCGGCCCTCCATGAATGAGACACTGGCCACGTGAACATGGAATCCAGGATTTCGGGTCTCTGCAAATGCCGCCATAGGCCCATGATCTCGCTTCTTTTTCTGTTGAAGAGTACACCAAACTTTATATGCAATAAATGAGGTGTTTGCATAGGTGCCTTTGTCATTATCTCCAATCGTGGAACTTAGTTTGTATCCCAGTTTTTGAGGTTTTTTCAGAGAGAACTTGGTACCCAAGTGAAGCTTAGTAGGACTTTTCATCCTCAGATCGATGGACAAGCTAAGCGTACTATTCAAACTTTAGAAGATATGTTGAGAGCTTGTCTGATTGATTTCAAGAGAAATTTGGATGATTTTTTTGTCTTTGATTGAGTTTGCTTATAATAATAGTTATCAATTGAGTATCCAAATGACTCCATTTGAGGCTCTTTAGGGTAGGATGTGTAGGCATCCTATTGGTTGGTTTGAAGTCGGTGAGATCGCTTTGATAGGGCCTGAGTTTTTGTATGAGGCTATGGAAAAGGTTCAACTTATTCGTGAAAGGTTGAAGACGGCTCAAAGTTGAGAAAAGTCTTATGCCAATGTTAGAAGAAGAGAGCTTGTATTTGATTTTCATGATTGAGTTTACTTGAAAATTTTACCCATAAAGGCTGCGATGAGGTTTGGAAAGAAAGGAAAGCTTAGTCCCCGATATGTGGGCCCATATAAGATTTTGAGGCACATTGGCAAGGTTTCTTATGAATTGGAGTTACCTAATGACTTAGCAACGTTACATCTAGTATTCCATATCTCCTTATTGAGAAAGAGTGTTGGATATTCGACGTCCATTGTGCCTTTGGAAGGTTTGGGAGTTAAGGAACACAACCTCATAATCACACCCCTAGAATTGGGGTTTTAGCCAAGCATCATAAAAGGAAAAGACAATATACCAATGATGATTTCAGCAATTGCAGAGTTGAAATTAAGCAATAATCTTCAACACTCACTTTGATTTGAACCCTCAAATGTCAATTTTGAGGTGGTTCAAAAACCTAAAAACTAAGAATATTTCTAAAAAGGGTAAAAGACTAGTCCATGCTAAATCTCTGTAAAATTTAATGTAAATTGTGATTTAAATTCTTAATCCCAATTCTGATACATTTTCTCTCTCCTTTGGACTATTTATAGCTTCCCCACAATAAGCCCCCAATTCCATGGTTGACCTGTTCGGTGACATTAGTTGGGCTCTCTTTTCAGACTTAGTGGATCACCGATTACCCTTTAGCTTGCCCTTCTTTTGCTTTAGGCTTTAGGTGTTTGAACCTTAGTTGGTGAACTCGATCGGGTTAGCCTTTCACATTTGACGGATCACCGATTACTACCTTGTTCATCTTTTCAACTTTCATTTTTACTCAATCTACTTCGATGGCACATCTAGCTCACCAAATTTACTTCGGGGAATCGCCGTTTCAACTTTAGTCCTCCAGCCTGCCTTGAATATTTTTAATTGTGAACACTGTCAACTTAGGAAAGGTCTGGCCAATTGGGCGATCCGCCCTTTTGGTTAGGCAACTACTAGTTGGGAGTTTGTACTCTTTTTAATGTTTTTGGCCTCTTTGTCATGTATTCATCCTTTCTTTGTCCTTTAGCCTTCATAGCTGCAAAATATCAAAATATCATTAGATAAAGATATAAATAGGCATTGAGGACACTAATTGTGGAACTATAAAGGCCTCATATGAGTGGAAGGCTACCACTCATCAATACCCTCAGATTAAAATTTTGTTTGTCCATAAGTAAGTCAAGAACACAATTAGTTCAACAAGGGTGTATACAACATTTCTCAATGTGAGTTAACATGCAAGTGCCACCACAAGACTAGTATCAAGTATATGAAACACTCAATTATGCTCAAAAAGCTTCAAATGAACACAAGACATTATCAATCCAATCTCAAGTTCACTTGTGCTTCCTTTATAATGCAAAACTATGTTTCAACAAAAGCATTCAAGTGCCCTCACATCAAAAACAATTCCATGCTCTCACCAAGAACATCAATAAAGAAGTTAGGAATCAATAAAACTCTCACTCTCCGTAAGAGAAATACATGCAAGCTTCATCCCATAGGTTTGCCCATATTTTCCAATCATCACACAACCTAGTTTATGCAAGATCTCAAGGGTTTTTTTAGGTTTGTAATGGGGCTAAGGGAAAATGTATGGTCAATTTGGCTCAGTAACTTCACCTTTATAAAGCATTTATTCATCTTCACCACTTCGAAAGTTCTTTTCATTCTTTTTAATTGGAGACTCAAACGTCAATTTTTCACTCAATTTATTGGACACCCCTTTTATTTCATCACACTTTCTTTTTCATTTCATTTTCAAGCTTTTGCTCACTCATTTTTGTTTTTTTTATAAGGATGGGTTCCTTCTTTTTGCAACAAACTTCAAGGTTGAGTCTCACTCTTTTTTTTTTTTTTTTTAACTTGGCTTCCTTTCCTCCTTCCTTTCCACACCCCCAACTTAGGCTTTTGGCCTAAGTTGGCTATTCAAAAAAATCAATGCTTAGAAAAGGATTTATGGGTGAGAAGTTAGGGACATATTTGGCTCAAGAGGTTTCAATAAGGTTGACAACAAACAATTTAGATTCAAATGGTGCCAAGATGGTTGCACACCCTCACAAGGTAGTAACAAAAGGTATGAATAATTGGGTTCCCTCTCAAAATTCGTGCCCAAGATCATTCATTGCATTTACCAAGACTAAACAATTAGACTAATAAGGTAAATTCTAGGAATCAACAAATATTCTTTCAAGTAGAACCTCACCACACCTGGCACTTGAAACACAATCATTTAGCACAACTCTACAAAATCAAAACCCTTGTGTGCAATGTTCATTGAAAGGATCACATCAATACATAGCTAGTCAACACAAAAATAAAAAGGATCATTCAAAAGCAAAGCCACACCGGTGTCTTCTTGCAACATCAACACAAAACACCTTTCTCATCAAGAGTACTATCCAAGATATCGATATTGGACACAATCGATCCTCGACAATCAACAATGAAAACACAGGCATTCACAAATATTTCAAAACTCAAAAATCATGGGACAATGGGTAGAGAGACAAAATGAAATCAAAACCACCAACTATCATAAAAACCAAATATCTTAAAGAAGACCAAAATACTACTATATTTCAAAATAAAACTGAAATAACAAAATATAATCCAAAAAGGAGAATATACGCACATGTGCCCCCAGCCCACAAAAAATAACTAGCAGTGTCCTCAATGTGATCAAAAAGTAAGTACGGGAAGAGAATGAGTGAAAGGTCCCCCTGATAGGCTATGCCTGTGAAGAACACTATACCTGAAACTTAGAGAGGATAGTATCATCTCAGGCATCAATACCCGGTACAACTGGATTAGGAGGCAGCATTGAAGCATCAACCAGGGCATCAGTGCCCGACACATAGGTAGGAGGAATAGTGGAATCTGAAGAACAAACCCCATTATTGTCAGCTGTGGAAATCTCCAGATGAGATCTCTCCATCGTAGTGTGCACTATCGTCTCCTCTATAGCCTGCAGCTCCATGATAACACTCCAATTATCCTCAAAAAACCATTAAGAGAATAAGTGGTCGTCGTCAATTAAAATACCGAACTAAGAGTCTGGTCAAATCCCACAGAGAGTGATATAGTGCATAGAATTCTATCAAGAAATTTAGATTGTAAATCAATACATTTGTAGCAATTAAGAACAAAGGATGGATGATTCAACCAAATTAACTATAATGGGTTTTGGTATCAAGAGTCACAATTAAACTAAAATTTCAAAAATTCAAACAATTAAGAAATAATCTAGGGGTGTGGGGATTGGAATTGATGTCACATAGGGGTGATTGTGTTGCTAAATAGTGCTAAATAATCAGGGATAGGCTAGGTCATCATTAATGACACTAATCTTCTTTCGATCTCATTGTATCAATTAATAGAATCTCTTTTTGGTCTTATCTATGTGAATTACAAATCAACCCATTACCTTAGAAAATCTCTTTTTCAAGCAAATTTGGGAAAATAGATCCGACCCATAATTTCTCTTAGAAGCAAATCATAGACATCAAACCTAAATTGCATGCATTAGACTAATTACCAACTACAATGAATCTCTTTCGATCATCAATCTAAGATCGAAACTAGAATTAAGTTAGCAATGCTGATTACTCCAAATCCATGAATGAAAAACAATAAAACAGAGCTAACCACAAGACCCACTACATTAAATCATCACCCAACCCCAAAATTGCACCCTTAGATTTGAGGTTTTAGCAAAACATCACAAAAAGTAAATAAATTATACCTATAATGAGAGCAGCCATGGATGTGATTAAATTAAGCATTTATAATCAACACTCACTTTGATTTCAACTTTAAATTATCAAATCCATGAGGGAGAGTTAACACTCCAAATCTAAGAATATTTCTCTGAAAGTTCAAAAGTTCTTCTCTCTAAAAACTCATACAATGTTAGGAACTGAAATTATATTCTAAAATCTCATACATTTTCTCTCTCCTTTGGTTTGTTTATAGTTTCCTAAAATTTGGCCCAAAAGTCACTGCTTCACCAATTTGATGACTTTAGTTGGGCTCGCCAAGTAGCTTCAGTGGATCATTGTCTAATCCTTAGCTCGCCATTCTCTTATTTTAGGCTTCAGGTGTTTGAACCTTATTCGATAAACTCGTTTGAGTCTGCCTTTAACATTTGAAAAATTGCTGAGTACCACTTTTGTTCGCCTTTTAACTCTTCATATTTCATCCAAGTCTTGTCACCTTCGACGATGGTCATTCAGTTCACCTATCTCTTTCAGCGAGTCGCCATTTTATTATTGAGTTCATCGACCTACCTTGAACATTTTCAACTATGAGTATTGTTACTTTACGTGAGATCATGCTAGTTGGGCGAATAGTGCGGAGTTTATACTTCATTCCATGTTTTTGGCCTTTCTTCTAAGTATTCATCCTCGTCTTGTCCATTAGCCTTCATAGCTTCAAATCATAAAAATATCATTAGAATAGGACATAATTAGGCTTTGAGGACACTAATTGTTGAACTAAAATTGCCTCAAATGAGTTTAAATATACCACTCATCAACACTCCCAACTTAAACTTTTGTTTTTCCTCAAGTAAATCATGAACAAGATTAGTTCTATAAGGCTGTCTACAACAATTCTCAATGAGTGCTAATATGCAAATGCAACTACAAGACTACTCTCAAGGATATGAATCACTCAATCATGATCATAAAGCTTCAAATGTGACTAGCCGATACCAATTTAAGCTCAAGCTCACTATTGCTTCTTCCCTAGTGCAAAACCATGTTTCAACAAATACATTTAGATGCCCTCACATCAAGAATGATTCCATGCTCTAAAAAAGTAATTCAACAGCGATGTTAGAAATCAATATAACTCTCACTCTCCGAAAGAGAAATACATGCAAGCTTCATCTCATATGTTTTCCCATATTTTCCAATCATCACACAACCTAGTTGATGCAATATCTCAAGGGTCTTTTAGGCTTGTAATGGGCTGAGGGTAAAGGTATGATCAATTTGACTCAGTGACTTCACATTTTCAAAGCATTGTTGCAATCATGTTCACCTCTTCTCAAGTTCTTTCCATTCTCTTCACTTGGAAACTCAAACTTGAACTTGTCAATCATTTTATTTGATACCCCTTTTATTTCCTCAAAATTTCTTTATCATTTCAATTTTCAAAATGTTGCTCTCTCTTTCTTTTTTTTATAAGAAGGGGTTCTTTCATTTTGTAACATGCTTCAAAGTTGAGTCTCTCTTTTTTTCCCTTTAACTTGGCTTTCTTTCCTACTTCCATTCCACACCTCTAACTTAGGGTTTTGGCCTAAGTTGGCTATTCAATCAAATCTGTGCTTCGAAAAAGATTTATGGGTGAGAAGTTAGGGGCAATTTAGCTCAAGAGGTTTCAATAAGGTTGTCAACAAACAGTTTAGTCTCAAATGGTACCAAGATGGTTGTACACCCTCACAAGGTAGTAATAAAAGGTATGAACATTGAGTTTTCTCTCCAAATTTGTGCCCAAAATCATTTCTTACATTCACCAAGGCTAGATAATTGGACTAACAAGACAAATTCTAGGATTCAACAAGCATGATTTCAAGCAAAACCTCACCACACTAGGCACTTCAAACACAATCATTTAGCATAGCCCGATAAGATCAAAAGATTACGTGCGATGGTTATTGCAAGGCTCACATCTGAATGCAGCTAGTCAACAAAAAACTCAAAAAGATCATTCAAAAGTGAAACCACACTGATTTCTTTCTGCAATACCAACACTAAATACATTTCTCATCATAAGTACTATCCAAGACATCGATATTGAAAACAATCAATCCTCGAACATTATCAATGAAAACTTAAGCATTTCAAAAACTTCCAAACTTACAGGGAAAATAAATAAGGAGAGACAAAATAAGCTATACCAGCCGCTATAATATTAAAAACAAAAATATCAAAATACTACAAACATCTCAAACTAAAACTGAAAAAAATAATAAAATACAATCTAAAAAGGGAAATATTGGCAAAAGTACCCTCACCCCACCAAAATAAAAACAGTAGTGTCCACAATGCGGAATAAAATAATATAAGTACGGTACAAGATATATAAAGGTCCCCCTAACAGGCTATGCCTGTGGAGTGCTTAGATCTAGGATCTCACAGGGAACATCATCATTCTGGGCATCAGTGCTCGGTAAGATAATAACAGGAGGCAGCGCAGTAGTCTCAACCAGGGCATCAGTGCATGGCACATTTGAAGGATGTATAATGGGGTCTGAAGACACTACACTAGTAATGACTGCGGAAGTCTTTAGACGAGATCTCTCGAGTGTAGCCTACACTAGTGTCTCCTGAAAATCCTGCAACTCCATCAGTGTCATAGCAATCCACTGCTCATCCTCTCTACGTATCTCGTCCTCATTAGTCTTCTCGGCCAAATCATCATCAGCCTCATCCTCCACTCTCTCATCATCATCAAAAGTATCATCAACCACACTAGGCTTCTCAGCCACACTAGTAGGAATCTCAGCACTCAGCACTAAATAAGGTACAAACTCAGGCAAGTCGGGCAAGGGAACCTCACCCCATAGCATAAAAATGTCTGTGGATCTCATCTGGTCCACATCAACCTGAAGTGTGGTAATCTCAGCCTGCATGGAAGTCAACTCATCTAAACTACTCTGAATCTCCTGTCTAGCCTCTATCATAGCCATGAGGTTATCTAACCTCTAACCATATGAAGTCAAAGTTTTTTGAATCACTACCACCTAGGCTCTAACAGGGAGTAAGGCAGCCTCAATAGCCCGATCAATCAACTTGGGCATATAATTCTCAACCCTCGCTGCCTTTACATCCGCAGACTGGGCAAGGTTTCCCATTAGGTATATCATGGACTAGGTCAAGAGGGTCAGGAGATAGGAGTAGGGAAAGGTGAAACAACACTAGGAGTGGATCACTACTAAAAAAACTGGATTTAGCGACGGACAAATTTTGTAGCTAAATAGTAAAATTCGTTGCTAATCCCACTTAGCGACGAATTAACGACTAATTTTTGTTAGCTACGAGCAAAATAGTGACGGACTAGCGACGAAGTTCGCAGCTAAATACAATGTTTTTTAGTAGTGGATGGCACAGAAGAAGGCTGGGGTGCACCGACGTCTCCACACATGAAGTAGGCTGAGCAGTGTTGGCCTCAAGGCTAGGTGAGTTAATAACAATGGTTGTGTCTGGTGGTGGCAGCTGCCTCCGAGCCGCATCATCCTTCAATTAATCCACATCAATCCTTTGGATGTCACTAGAGGAGGTGGGGGTGATCCTAACATCATTCCTCTCCCTGAGAGGGACTTTCGTAGTCTCACACAGATGTGTGATCAAGACAGGGAATGGTTGAGAGATTTGCTCCTGACGAGCCTGCATTAACATCTCATATGCTATAATAGACCCCACATTTATCTTCTCCACGTCAATAATTGTACCCATCAACACAACCTTTGGGTGACAAAGAATAGATTCATTTTTGGATGGCATGACAGTGATGTTGATGAAACCAAACTAACAACAGGCCCCAACATTCATGTCCTTTTTCTCGATCTTCAATCCGTCAGAAATCTAAGGAGGAGAGATATCTGAAATAAGTGGTGCCAACCAACCTTTTAATGAGTCAAGATCATGTTGCATTCGTAGTGTAGACATCTTAGCCTAATTTTCTTTAGTTCCTAAGGCACTATTGATTGCACCTGCATGGCACTATACCATCTTGCCATAAAATTTCACACCTTCCAAGGGTTTCCAAACTGTACCCTTCCTATTTTTGGCAAGGCATATGCATAGGTCCCATAGAATTCTCGTACCGAGGCCGGGACATAATGGGGTTGAGGTCTTGTGAACCTCTCAAACCCATGAAATTGTATTGTGTTCAAAATGGCTTGGTAGTCACTCATAACCTTATTTGTGGAGAGTCGTCTCTCCTCAAGGATTGTACATTCTCCAGCTGCTTTGAGCCTGTTGAGGGCTGTTAGAGTGATAATTCAGAGAATACGGGATGCAGGGGAATGAGCTTGAGGAGGTTGTACCTACTTGAATTGAATATCCACCCTTTTTCTAAAAACCACCTTCCTTGGTTACTCACTCACACACGTAGAAGAGTGTAGAGTAGTTTGTGGTTGGCGAGGAGCCTCAGATGGCTCGTTGATAGAAATCCCCTTGTGCCTTTATAAAGGGAGAGGAGGAGGAGACTTTCTCTCGAACTCTGTGTCAGAGGTTACAAGTATTTTTCCTTTAGTTTTAGCCGTTTCCTGCAAGGCACAATCATTCAAACACAGAGTCGGTAAAGGTTAGTTGAAATCAAACTCACAAGAAACACATTTCAAAGCAAGGTTCTAAGGCTCGCCTACCAGGAAGGCGATATGCCTAACAGGTTAGGTGAGCTCATCAAAGTTGACAGACCACAATGAAATTTAATTCTGGCATGAAAGGGGGAGTCAGCTCCAATTCGGCAATTCGCTGAATTGGGTTTTGTGGGCTAAAACAAGTCCACCAAAAGTGATAGTGCAAAATTAAAAATAACAGGCACAAAGGGCGATGTCCACTCCCACTTTGCGATACACCGAGTAGGTTTTAGCGAGCAAAGATAGGTCCGATGAATGGAATTGTACCCATGTCACATATGCCAAGCACAAAAGGAGGTCTGTGACTAACTCGGTGATTTACCTAATCATCTTAGCAAGCTACGACAAGCCCGCTGAATAGGTAATTTTCAGCCAAATGCCTATTTTCACAATTCTAACACCAATACGCAAAAATACCCAATTCCAAATAATTTTTACAATCTACCCACATGTTTTTCTACCCATGGGTACTAAGACTTCCCCTAAATTTCACAAAGCATTGCCAACAATGATGATTTGCCCATAAGAAAGTCGTCACTCTATCTATCATTGGGCAAATATAGGCTTTCGGGGAAACACTGGGCTAATCAGACTTCACCCACGCTCAATTTAAGCCACACCAATACATTTAAGCATTCAATTTCAACTTTTAACCAACACAATAACTTTTCATACTTTCAGGCACTAAATTAACTATCTAACTTATGGGCACAGTTCAATAAGATATATTTAGCATGACCCACACAATTTAAACAACAAGATACCATCAATAATACTAAGTCCATATCATAAGCATCAATTTCTAGCACAAATAACAAGATAGAACTCGAAAACAACCTCAAAGATGATAGCAAAGCAAAACATTAAGGGGAATAGGTCTGGGATTGAGATGCAAGCACTTCACCACACTCCAAGCAAGTAAAATCTTGCAAAAGAGACACACAATCACCAAAACAAAGGTATGGGGAACTTTAAAGAGAAAAGGAACTCAAAAGCATAAAAGGTTTTCTTTTAGAGCTCTAAAAGATTCTTGGCCTATTTAACTCAGACCCATTATGTGGACTGTGACTAATGTCACCAAGCGCATTCGATCAATCACTAAAGGAGCTAAAGCTCATCGATGAGGCCTAAATGAATACCTAACCTGAAGGTCAACTGGGCGGGCTCGATGGAGTCTGCCTAGTGTACTTCAGTGTATCATCGACTGGAACTCTGTTCGCCGAAATTGATATTACCATTTTCCAATTTTTCAGCCCAGAAGGAAAATATGAAGATGTCCGCACAATATTTTTGGCGGATCGCCTACTTGGGTTTGGCATCACCTAAATTACCTTTCTTGACATTTTGACTTCTTTTCAACCTGCATTCACAACACACATTATTGAAAGCAATAAAATAAACTTGGGTTGCCTGCCAAGAAGCATCTTATTTAACGTCGTGGCACGACATAGTTTTCACTCATCAACCATTATTTTTGGGATTTGGGATGGTATCGCTAGGCAACTCTCCCTTTTACCATGGATTGATATGGGTGGATAGTTGACACATCTGATTTTTGAGTTGTTTGATTGACACTGAATGAGAGGTCACAGTTTGGGTTAAGGTGGAGAAGTCCTTTTTCAGATCTTTAAACACCTTGTCAGACCCTTCAACCTTGTTGAAAATCCTTGTTAGTATATGATCTGTGTGGTTTCCCACCGGTCCAACTGGTTCCTTTGGTTTGAGACGATTATGAGGGGGAATATACATTTCGTTTTCAACTTCTCTATCTTTCTAATTTCCACCCCGATCTTTCTAATCTCTCCAACCATTGTCTCATTCTTTGTTCTAATCTTGGTTCCTAACCTGTCATGGGTAGTTGGGATGAGAATCCCACATTTAATTTCCCAAGTATTGTACTTTCTCATTAAATAATGCCTCCAATTTGGTATCATCCGGGCATTGTCTAGCACTTGTACCAACCGCTTTCACCGCTTTAAGTAAATCTCTCATGACATGTTTAGACAGCAAGTCAAGTTGGTTCATCTTTTAGCCATGTTATCATCGCGCTCATGATTCTTTTCTAGTTGTTCCTTGCTCATGCCCCATTGTTGATAAGAAACTTGATCCTCTCTAGTATACCATGCTTAGTTTACTTTTGTCATATCATTTAGCATTATCATTGCTATGTCGAATGATTGTCGCATCAGCCCACCTTTAATAAGTTGATCAGATAAACCCTGGTTGACCGAATCAAGTTTGCAATAAAAGTAGTGCAGCAACAAATTGTCCGGAACATCCTATGTTGGACATTGTAGAAGCAATTTTGGAACCACAACCATGTCTCATGTAGAGGTTCACCTCCAATTCTTTTAAAATTTTGGATGTTGTCCCTAAGCCTTACAATTTTTGAGGGAGGAAAGAATCTCTCTAAAAATTCTTTGGTCAATTCCTCCCAAGAGGTGATAGAATAATTCGGCAACTCATCCAACCATCTGGTAGCTTCCCCCGTTAAGGAGAATTGGAATAGTCTCAGCCAAATAGATTCTTGTGAGATGTTCTTGAAGACGAACAGCCCACAGATATCAAAACAAATTTTTAAGGTGTTCATGAGGATCCTTATGAGCTAAACCCCTGAACAATCCTCTCATTTGGAGTAGCTGTAGCATTGTTCCGGTTACATGGAAAGCTGCCTTCCCGATTGTAGAAGGTAACCGAATAGCTCCCGTCGTTTGAATGACGTTCATGTGCATGTCATTCAAGTCACCCATATTTTAATCTTTCCTGTAGTGACTAGCATTGTCAGTACCATGATCACTCATATTTTATACCTACAAATTAGCAAACCACAACACCAAGCAACAATCTACTACAACTAAATAAATTTACAAACTAATTTCTCAAATGGAATTCTTAGACACCACTTCTCAGCACATGTGCCATTTATGATAACGCTCATATTATCCTCAAAAACCATTGAAAGAATAAGTGGTCATCGTTAATAAAATAACCAACTAATAGTCGGGGTCAAATTCAACAAAGAGTGATATAGTGCAGAGAATTCTATCAAGAAATTTAGATTATAAATCAATTCATTTGTAGAATTAAGAAAAAAAGGTGGATGATTCCACCAAATTTACTAAAAAGGATTTTGGTATCAAGAGTCACAATTAAACTAAAATTTTTAAAATTCAAAAAATTGGAAAACAGTCTAGGGGTGCGGGGATTGCAATCGATGGCACATACACATAGTTGTGTTGCTCAATAGTGCTTAACAATCATGGATAGGTTAGATCATTATCAATGACACTAATCTTCTTTCGATCTCATAGTATCAATTCATAGAATCTTCTTTTGGTCTCATCTATGTGAATTAAAAATCAACCCATTACCTTATGGGATCGCATTTTCAACCAGATTTGGACAAATAGATCCGATCCATAATTTCTCTTTCAAGAAAATCATAGACATCAAACATAAATTGCATGAATTAGACTAATTACCCACTCCAATTAATATCTTTCGAGCATCAATCGAATATCGAAACTAGGATTATGTTTGTAACCTTAACCCACGAATTAACTCCATGCTAATAAATCCATATCCATGAATGAACATCAATAAAACAGGGCAAAACACAATACCCACTACATTAAATCAACACTCAACCCGATAATTGTACCCCTAGAGTTGGGGTTTTAGCCACACATCACAAAAAGTAAAGAAATTATACCTATCATGAGAGCAGCCATGGATGTGATGAAATTAAGCAATTATAATCAACACCCACTTTGATTTCAACTTCAAATTGTCAAATCCTAGAGTGAAAGTTAAAATCCCAAAACTAAGAATATTTCTCTAAGAATTCAAAAGTTCTTCTCGCTAAAAACTCATACAAAGTTAGGAATTGAAATTCTATTCTTAAATCTCATATATTTTCTCACTCCTTTGGGATACTTATAGTTTTCTAAAATTTTGTCCAAAATTTATTGTGTCACCAATTCAGCAACATTAGTCCGGCTCGCCAAGTAGCTTCAGCGGATCACCATCTGTTTCTTAGCTTACCTTTCTCTGACTTTAGGCTTTAGGTGTTTGAACCTCAATCGGTGAACTCATTTGAGTGTACCTTTCACATCCATTGGATTGCTGAATACCACCTTTGTTCGTATTTTAAGCCTTCAAATTTCATCCAAGTCCTAACACCTTCAGCAATGGTCATTCAGTTCACGTATCTCTTTCGGCGAGTCGTCATTTCATTATTTAGTTCACCGACATGACTTTAACATTTTCAACTGTGAGCATTCTCACTTTAGGCGAGGTCGTTCTAGTTGCGCAATCTTCCCTTTTGGTTAAGTGACCAACAATGTGTAGTTTACACTTCTTTCCATGGTTTTGGCTTTTCTTTCAAGTATTCATCCTTATCTTGTCCATTAGCCAAAGCTACAAATCATCAATGTACCATTTGAATAGAACATAATTAGGCATTGAGGACACTCAAATGTGTGTAAATCTACCACTCATCACTCTGCTAGGGTCTCGACAATCCTCTAATTATCCTCTCTCATACACTCCTCCTCACCTGTCTCCTAAGCAGTAGCAGCATCACCAACCTCATCATTAAAATCATCTCTCAGCGACCCCATCAGGTGCATCAGCTCTCAGCTTAGAAGGAAGCACAAACTCAGGCATCTCACTCGCCCCATAACATATAGATATCAGTGGACCTCAGCTGGTCCACATCAGCCCTAAGAGTAGCTATATCTCCCTCACTCTTCTACCTAACCTCAACTCTAGTGGTGTGGTTGTCCAACTTCTATCCATACGATGCTAGAGTAGTCAAGTATAGCACAACCTCAGCCCTAACTGGGCACATTGCAACCTTAATCACCCTCTCAATAATCTTTTGCATCTCCCTTTCTATCTTAGATTACCTAGCATCCGCAGAATGGGAAAGGTTTTCCATATGGTAAATCAAGGACTAGGTCAAGGGAGGACGAGATCTAGGGGTAGGTGCAGATGAGGTAGAGCGAGCAGCTGAAGTAGAAGGTATGGGAGGAGGATGAGAGGTACCTGAAGGCTCCACAGAAGAAGCGGAACGAGCATCATGAGCCTCAAGAATAATGGGATCAACTATTGGAGTGGTGTCAGGTGGCGGCGGCTTCCTCCTAGCCGCATCATCCCTCAAATAATTAGCCTCTATTCTCTAAATATCGTTGGAAGAGGAAGGGGGTAACTCTGACGTCTGATCTCTCCCAGTATGGCACTCCGGCAGCCTTACACAGTTGTGTGATAGAAACTAGGAAGGAAAGATAATGCTACTCCTGGCGTGCTCTCGTAAGCATCTCCTCTACAATAATGGCACCGACATTAATCTTCTTTCGATAAATAATGCTACCAACCATGACGGCCTTTGGATACTATAGGATTGACTTATTCAAAGATGGAATTATGATGCTATTGATGAACCCTAACTAGTATCGAGCTCCAATATTGATATCCTTAGTCTCTACTCTTTCCTCGTCTGCCATCCACGGGGGAGTAATGTCAAAAATTAGAGGTACCAACCATCTCTTCAAGGCATCCAGATCATGCTTCATTTGCAGCAGGAACATCTTAGCCCTGTTGCCTGATGTGCCAAAGACATCATTTATTGCACCCGGTGGCAGTGCACCCTCTTTCCTCGGACATCAACTTCATCCAAGGGTTTCAAGACTATGCCCTTTCCTTTCTTGGGCAAGGCCTTTGCATAGGCCGTATAGAACTCACTAAACCAAGTCGGGATATAAGGAGGTCAAACTCTTGTGTAGTGCTCAAACTCGTGGAACTTAATGGTGTCCCAGATGGCAGGGCAGTCTCTCATCACCCAGTCAGTGGACAGTAGCCTCTCCTCAAGAATGGTCTATTCTCTTGCTGCTTTGAGCCTATTCAAGGCTCTTGAAGCTATTTTTGGGAGAATTCTGGAGGTATGTGATTGGGTGTTTTGTGGCATTTTAGACCGAATGTATGTCCTCTTCTTAGCCACCACCTTTTTGGGTGCTTTACTCACATACGGTAGAGGAGCGCAAAGTGGACTATTATTGAGGTGCCTCAGAGGACTCGTTGATTGTAATTCCTTTCTATTTCTTTTTAGAAAGGGTGGAGGAGTAGACTCTCACTCGAAGTCTAAGTAGACCACTCTCTTTCATTTAGACTTAGCAATTTCCTCCAAGTCATAACATTTCACAACAACGATGGGGTGAAAGGTAAGTAGAAAATAAGCTCAAAAGTGAACATAGTTAAAAAGATGTTCTGAGGCTCACCGACTTGAAAGGCGATTCACCTAACAGGTTAGGCGAGCTCAGGCGAGCTCACCGAAGTTGACAGAACAAAAAGAAATTCAACTCAAGGATGAAAGGGAGAGTCAAGTCCAACTCGGTGATCCGTCGAGTTGGTTTCAGTGAGCTAAGACAAACCTACAAAAAATGACAGTGCAAAGCATTTTGAAACAGGTAGAAGGGCGATGTCCACTCCCACTCGATGATTCACTAAGTTGGTTTCGGCGAGCTAAGATAATCCCGTCGAATGTGATAGTACCTAAGTCACATATTCAAATTTAGAAGGCGATTGGGGCTTACTCGGTGATTAGCCTAATCACCTTGGAGAGCTAAGACAAGCCCATCAAACAAGTAATTTCATCCCAATGCGTATTTTTCAAAAATTAAACACCAATATGCAACAATATCCATTACCCAATCAATTCTACAAGCTACCCACACACTAATCTACCCATGGGCACTCAAACTTCTCCCAAATTTAACAAAGTATTTCTAAAATCGATGATTTTCCCTTAAAAAGATGCACCCTATCCATCATTAGGCATATACTAGTCGCCAGTATAACATTAGGATAATTAGACCCATTTCAATTTCAAGCTAAGCCCAGTTAATTTAACAACTCAATTTAAAATTTTAACCTTCACAATCAATTTTAGCAAAGTCAGGCACAAGATCAACTATCCTAATTCATGGGCATCATTCAATTAACTAAAATTAGGCTACCCACAAGATTCTAAAAACACACAATCAACAAGAACATAAAACCCAATTGATAGATATAAATTGCAACAAAATGCAACAAAATAAATCAGAGAACCAACCTTAGATAGATATAAATAGCTACAATCGAGCGATGAAGGGTTTGGGATCGAGAGTCAAGCACAAATAGCACTCTAACCAATCAAATGAATGCACACCAGAACACAATAGTATTTAAACAAGGGTATTGGGAGTTTAGGAAGAGAAAAAGCTCAAAAAGATCAAAGGTTGCTTTATAAAATATTGAAAAACACTTAGCCTTTTTATTTTAGGTTCACTCGGCGGTCTGTGACTAACATCGCCAAACATGTTTGGCGAATCGCCAAAGTAGCTTAAGCTCGACGATGATGCTTGAAAAAATACTGAATCTGAAGTTAAACTCGGCAGACCTGATATAGTTCGGCGAGTATCATTCAGTGGATTGCCAAATAGGTCCCTATTCACTGAAGTGTACAGTACCATTTTTTAAAATTCATGGCTAAGAGGGTAAACATGAAGATGTCCGCCCAACCATTTTGACACATCGCCCAATGCATCCTTTTCAACTTGATTTCATCCCAACCTGCACTCAAAACACATATTATTGAAAGCTATAAAATAAACTTTGGTTGCCTCCCTAGAAATGCCTTATTTAACATCGTGGCACGGCACAGTTCTTACTCATCAACAATCATATTTGGGATTTGGGATGGTGTCACTAGACAACGTTTTCTTTTGCCTTAGATTTAAATGGGTACAGAGCTGACACATTTGAGTCTCGAGCTACTTGGTTGACACAGAATGAGAAGTAACCATTTGAGTCAAAGTGGAGAAGTCATTTTTCAAATCTTTTGAACACCTTGTTGGACTCTTCAACCCTGTTGAAGATCCCTGTTGGCATAATTTCGATTTAATTTCCCTCTGGTTCAGCTTGTTCTTCTGGCTTGGGATGGTCATGAGATGGAATGATTCTATCTTTTTAAGCTTCATGATGTATCCAATCTCTCCAACCAATGTCTCGATCCTTGTTCCAACCTTGGTTCCCACCTGGTGTTGGATAATTCGGATGAGAACACCCCAATTGATTTCCCATGTAATTCACTTCTTCATTATACAATGCCTCCAACTTGGCATCCTCCGGGAACTTCCCATTCCTTGTTCCAATTGCATTTACCGTCTTGAATCCACCTCCCATAACATGTTTAGATATCAAGTCAAGTTGGGTCATCATCTTAGTCATGTTCTCATCACACTCATGATTCTTCTCAATTTGTTCCTTGCATCTGCCCAAGTGAAGAGAAGATACTTGATCCTCTCGAGTTTGCCATACTCGATTTATCTTAGACATATCATCGAAAAACATTATTGCTACATTGATGAGTCGGTAGTTTTGACTCATTTATAGCTTCGTTTGTGCCAATTTATTGTCCTTAATGCTATTCTTGCACCTATAACTGATGTTAAATCGTTTGTGTGCAGCATGAGGGACAAGGAATGGGATGAAGCTAATATATTGCAAAAGGAAGTCAAAAAGCGCAAAAAGTGAAGGAACTAAAAGGCTGAGGCTCGCCAAAGTCAACTCAGCGATGCGCCGAGAGGACAGGATCTAAATCAAAATGGCTAGATGATAGAACACACGGCGCGTCGCCGCTCCAAACGGCGATCCCCGATGCTTATCACCTAAAGTTCCAGAATGAAATCAGCACCGAAGTGATGAACCGAAAGGGCGAGATTGAGAAATTTTGCGTGTCGCCGAGTAGAAGAGCGAGACACGACTTATGCCACCGATTTATCCGCAAATTCAAAATCATGTGAAATTTTTGGGAAGTATAAATAGAAGATTTCAAATGAGAGAGGGTGTTGCAGAGAATTGGATTTAGACAAAAAAGAGAGTTGTATTTAGAATACTTAGTATTGTTCTTGGAGATTTACCTTTTGGATTTTTTTTTTCTTTGGAGAGATTCTAACATTGGGTATACTTTTAGTTGATTATTTTTCTGTTGTGTGAAGATTTGCAAATTCAATGGAGAATGTATTTGGTAACCTTTTCTTCACTTTCATCATGATTGGCTAAAACCCCGATGCCTTAGGGGTGTGATTATTTGTTCAAACATCTAATTAGCATATGGGTCTTATCAATTGCTGAATTACTTGTTGATTTAGTATGGGTTCAGTTGTTAATCCATGTTTTTATCTTATGAATTGAAGTTGCAAATTCAATTCTATCTTATATCTCTTTGTATGCTTGTTGAAGATGCATTTGAGTGGGATTGATTTATGATAATTGTATGATTTCTTACTTGTACTACTCAGCTTATTAAAGTGGGTTTAATTAAGGCATAAGATTGTGCTCTGATTGTCTAGCCTGTTGGGGTTCGATAAAACCCAATTGAAAGCATGGTAGTTGGTTGCAAAATAGCTATCGTAGTGATAATCTTGCCTACCCATTACAGATCAACATTATTAGGCAATTGGTAATGACCCATTTAGTGAAATCGGTGGTTGAACATTCACACATCCCTAAGGTTCCTTCTCTCATTGATTGAACTCCTTTTTAAATTGTGTTTTATTGAAATCATTCATTTGAAACTCATCTAGCTTGTTAATTAAAACTTCGTAAATTTACATTATACACCGTTTCACGTGTTTTCCACCTACAAAAGCTACATCACCTTAATACTTCGTATTTCAATTCTTAACTTAGTTCCATTCCTCGTGGGATCTACCCCAACTCCTTGTTGGGTTTATATTGCTGACGATCGCTTACATCTTGAATCGTGATAGGTTTATTTGAGCATTATCAAAAATGGTGCCGCTGCCGAGGAATGGCGTTTAGAATTTTTATACCGACGTATTCTAGTGAATTAGTTTGATTGTAGTCTAATTTACTTATTAGCTTTTTCGCTGTTTATTTTCAACAGGTGATGACATGAATGACGCTGATAGTGTTGTTGGTCAAAATGATGAGATACATCATAAGCATGATGACATTGGTAATCTGAACGACTTCAATGTAGCTCAAGTGGGAAGTGTTGGAGCTATTCGCTTGCCCCCTACTGTGGGTAATGCCATCTTTCATGTGATCGGAACTATGCTTCAGCTTTTGCAAATCAAAGGATCATTTGGAGGACTTGCTCATAAGGATCCACATGAACATCTTCATAATTTTTTGGATGTGTGTAGCCCGTTCACCTTTAAGAACATCTCTCAAGAGTCAATTCAACTTCGATTGTTTCCTTTCTATCTAAAGGGGGAAGCAACGAAGTGGTTGGATGAATTACCAAGAGATTCAATTACTTCTTGGGTGGAGCTAACAGAAGCATTTATTGAATGATTCTTTCCTCCTTCGAAGATGGTGAAGTTGAGAGATGGTATTCAGAACTTCAAGAGACTTGATGGTGAACCAATCCATGAGACATGGCTCAGATTCCAAAAGCTTCTTCTACAATGTCCTATTCATGGGTTACCTGAAAATGTGTTTTTTCAATACTTCTACCGTAACCTTGATTCGATAAACAAGTCTATTGCCGATCGTTTAATTCAAGGTGGAATCATGAGGCAACCATTTCCTATTGCAGTAGCCTTGCTTGATGATATGAAAAAGATTAATCGGGCTTGGCATACAAGAGAAGATCAAGTATCACCTCTTGTAGTCTGAATGACCTAGGAGCAAATTGAGAAAGACCATGAACGTGATGCGAATATGGCCAAGATGATGACTCAGATTGACTTGTTAACAATGCATGTCATGGGTGAGGGATCAAAAGCCGTAAACGCAGTTGCTATGAGCCCAGATGATGCTGCATTTGAAACCATGTACAATGAAGAAGTCCAATTTGTATCGAATCAAATGGTGGGTTCTTGTCCGAGCTATCAAAAGTCTGGTGGGAATCAAGGTTGGAACAAAGATAAAGGTAGTGGTTGGAGAGATAGTCATGAGTGGCGTGATCGAGGTTCCAATTGGAGGGATGGTGAGCGAGATCGATATGTGCCTCCACATGATCGTCCTAAAGTTACTGAACCAATGACTGATCCTGAGAATTATAGAACTGAAGATATGCTTGCTCGTATTTTGCACAAGGTGGAATGGTCAGACAAAGTACTCAAGGAGATGAAGACTGATTTTTATTCTTTAAATCAAACGGTCACTTCTCACTCCGCTTCAATTAAACATCTTGAG
The DNA here is from genome assembly GCA_018342035.1 of Solanum appendiculatum. Taxonomy (NCBI): domain Eukaryota; kingdom Viridiplantae; phylum Streptophyta; class Magnoliopsida; order Solanales; family Solanaceae; genus Solanum; species Solanum appendiculatum. The sequence goes on along the minus strand of JAGDQO010000361.1, from coordinate 4,738,437 downwards.
TCTCAAATGGTTCAAATCTCCACTCAGCTGAATCAGAGACCAATTGGTGGCCTTCCTAGTGACACCTTAACCAATTTGAAGAACGAGAATGCTCAATGTATGGCGATAGTTACTCGAAGTGGAAATGTTTTGGGTAACGATGTATTGAGAACAACGGGGTTGAACGGAGTAAAAGTCCACATCTTTTGAATGTTGAGGGCGGTATGGAAGATGAGGTGAATAATAACATGGCCAACGAAAATGTCGATTTTCCATATGATGTTAAGTCGGGTAAAACCACTACATCTAAGGTGGAGAATGTGTCAAAATCGGGTTCTCCCAAACCGTTGCCCAAGGTTAACCATCAATTTCCACTAAGGCTGAAGAAAATAGATGATAATGCGAAATTCCAAAAGTTCCTTTCTATTATCAAGTCTCTCTCAATTAATCTCCCTTTGGTGGATGCACTACTAGAAATGCCGGGGTATGCCAAGTTTATGAAGGAATTGGTCACGAAGAAGAGAAGTATGGACTTTGAAATGGTAGAAGTATCCCATAGTTGCAGTGCTATTATATCAAATGTGGTTGCTAAAAAGGATGATCCGGGATCATTCACAATACCTTGCACTATTGGGGTGTTCAAGTTTGCAAAAGCGTTGTGTGATTTTTGAGCTAGCATTAATTTGATGCCATATGCTATTTTCAAACAACTTGGGCTAGGTGAACCCAAGTCTACCACAATGCGACTTCTCATGGTGGATCGTTCTATCAAGCGACCCATCGGTGTTCTTTATGATATTCTTGTGCCGGTTTACAAGTTTATTTTTCCGGTGGATTTTGTTGTTCTTGATTGTGAGATAGATGCCAAGATCCCTATTATTCTTGGTAGACCATTTTTGGCTACCGGGAGAGCACTTGTAGATGTGGAAAGTGGAGACTTGAAATTTAGAGTTAATGAGGAGGAAGTAACCTTTAATGTGCGTAAATCCATGAAACAACCAAATGACATCCATGTGGTGTCGGTTATTGATGTTATCGATGAAGCGGTAGCTAGTATTAGCGAGATTGCTTGTATTGGTGACTCATTAGCTGCTGTGATGTTGAACTATGATGGGGTAGACATCAAAGATTATGACGAAGTAATGGCTGCTCTATCCGGTGTAGGTTCTCACTCAAAAGCTCCTTTAAAGCTTGAAATTGATTTGAAGAATAGAGAAACTCCTCCCGCGAAGCCATCCATTGAAGCACCCCCGAAGCTTGAATTAAAAGCTCTTCCTTCCCATCTTAGATATGTATTCTTGGGAGCTCACAATACCATGCCGGTGATCATTGCAGCTGACTTACTTGAAGAGCAGGTACATGAACTTGTGAGTGTGCTGAAAAGGTACATCAAAGCTATTGGGTGGACAATTGTTGATATAGTGGGAATTCCTCCCAGAATTTGTACGTACAAAATTCAGTTGGAAGTTGATTGTAAGCCCAGTGTCGAGCACCAAAGGAGGTTGAACCCTCCAATGCAAGAAGTGGTTAAAAAAGAGATCATGAAGTGGTTAGATACAAGTGTGGTTTATCCCATTGCATATAGCAAATGTGTAAGCCCAGTTCAATTTGTCCCAAAGAAAGGGGGTATGACCGTAGTGCCAAACGAAAAGGGTTAACGTGTACCTATGAGACCAGTCACAAATTGGCGGGTATGCATGGACTATAGGAAGTTGAATTCGGCAACCGAGAAAGATCATTTTCCCATGCCCTTCATGGACCAGATGCTTGATAGGTTGGCGGGGAGTGGATGGTATTGTTTCCTTGATGTGTATTCCGGGTACAATCAAATCTCTATAGCCCCAGAGGACTGAGACAAGATGACTTTCACTTGTCCGTATGGAACTTTTGCATTTAAACACGTGCCTTTTGGGCTATGTAATGCACCGGCAACGTTCCAAAGGTGTATGCTATCAATTTTTACTGATATGGTTGAGGGCTCTATGAAGGTTTTCATGGATGAATTTTCCGTAGTGGGTGACTCATTTGAAGAATGCCTTGAACACTTGGGGCTAGCTTTACAAAGGTGTGTCGAAACTAACCTTGTACTTAATTGGGAGAAATGTCATTTTATGGTAAAAGAAGGGATTGTTTTGGGACACCAAATTTCAGGGAAAGGTATACAAATAGATCAAGCAAAGGTTGAGGTAATTGTCAAGTTACCACCTTCTGTCTCTGTTAAAGGTGTCCGAACTTGGGGCTAGCTTTACAAAGGTGTGTCGAAACTAACCTTGTACTTAATTGGGAGAAATGTCATTTTATGGTAAAAGAAGGGATTGTTTTGGGACACCAAATTTCAGGGAAAGGTATACAAATAGATCAAGCAAAGGTTGAGGTAATTGTCAAGTTACCACCTTCTGTCTCTGTTAAAGGTGTCCGAAGTTTCCTAGGACACGCAGGCTTTTATAGGCGATTTATCAAGGATTTCTCAAAGATTGCTCATCCACTATGTAAACTTCTAGAGAATGCCAGCATGTTTTTTTATGAAGCATGTATGATTGCTTTTGAGTGTCTCAAGGAGAAGCTTGTGTCGGCTCCGGTCATTGTTGCCCCGGATTGGGGTAGTCCATTCGAATTAATGTGTGACGCTAGTGGTATTGCCTTGGGTGCTGTCCTGGGACAACGTAGAGGCAAGTTGTTTCACCCGATATACTGCGCTAGCAAGACCTTAAATGTGGCTCAAAGGAATTAAACTGTTACCGAACAAGAATTGTTAGCTGTAGTGTATGGTTTAGAAAAATTCTGAGCTTACTTATTGGGAACTAAAGCAGTGGTGCACACGGACCATGCAGCTATCCGCTATTTAATAGCTAAGAAGGATGCTAAACCAAGGCTGATTCGGTGGGTGTTGCTGCTACAAGAATTTGACTTTGAGGCCAAGGATTGGAAAGGGTGTGAAAACCAAGTCGCGGATCATTTATCAAGACTCGAAATGAATGTTGTAGTGTCTGGTGACAAGGATATTGAGGATGCTTTCCCTGATGAGATGGTCATGACGATCTCTCTTGGTTCCATTCCTTGGTATGACGACTTCGCAAATTATGTCGTGTGTGGCATTGTACCTGAGGGGCTTTCATTCTATCAACGTAAGAGATTCCTCTTTGATGCGAAAAAGTATTTTTGGGATGAGCCCTATTTATTTCGGTATGTGCTGACCATATAATTAGGAGGTGTGTGCCGGAAGTCGAAGCTAATGCTATACTTAGTTCATGCCACGCTTCTCCAGTTGGTGGTCACTATAGTGGGGTACGAACAGCCGCCAAGGTATTGCAAAGTGGCTATTATTGGCCAACGATGTACCAAGATGCTAACTTCCTTGTCCGCAAGTGTGTTCCATGTCAAAAGCAAGGAGGAGTGTCACGTCGACATGACTTTCCCCTTACCCCAATCCTTGATGTTGAATTATTTGATGTGTGGGGAATTGACTTTATGGGTCCTTTTGTGAGTTCTTATGGGAACAAATACATTTTGGTGGCCGTTGATTATGTGTCAAAGTGGGTAGAAGCTATAGCCTTACCCAACAATGAAGGGAGAAGTGTCGTTGCATTTCTTAAGCGGTATATCTTTACAAGGTTTGGCACACCACGGGCAATTATTAGTGATGGGGGTTCACACTTTTGCAACCGATTGTTTACATCGTTGTTGACCAAGTATGGAGTAAAGCACATAGTTGCCACCCCTTACCATCCGCAGACAAGTGGGCAGGTTGAAGTATCTAACTGGGAAATTAAAGAAATTTTAGCCAAAATCGGGAATGCAAATCGTTCAGATTGGTCGTGAAGGTTGGAGAATGCTTTGCGGGCCTACCGCACTGCTTTTAAAACACCAATTGGTATGTCAACATATCAGTTAGTATTTGGAAAAGCATGCCATCTCCTGGTGGAACTCGAGAATAAGACCCTATGGGCTTTGAAGACCATTAATTTGAATTGGGATGTTGCCTCCAAGAGTAGGGTTGGCCAACTTCATGCGTTGGAGGAATTTCGGCTTCGCACTTTTGAAAGTGTTGCCCTCTATAAAGAGAAAATGAAGAAATGGCACGATTCCAAAATACTTCATAGGGAGTTTCAGGTTGGCGATCATGTATTGCTCTACAATTCGCGATTGCGTTTATTCCCTGGGAAGCTCAAGTCCAAATGGTCAGGTCCTTTCAAGGTTAATCGCGTGTGTGAAAATGGAGCTATTGAGGTTCAGGGTGAGAATGGTACGTTCTTTAAAGTTAATGGGCAAAGGCTGAAGCTCTACTTCGGAGAGGGTCCCGTTGTGTGAATGATTGATGTGGTGTACTTGGATGATGCTTCAATGCATCTCCACGTCGTGTCACGACGTTAAATAAGGCACTTCTTGGGAGGAAACCCAAGCTCTATCTTATTGTTTTTTAATAACGTGTGTTGGATATGTAGGTTGGAGTTTGAATTTTCAAAATTTGGCAATTAGGCGAGGGGCTGCACCATTCGGCTCATCGCCCATCTGCCCTGGGATCGCCTAAACTCATCAGAACTTGAAGGCTGAATTTGCAAGATACACTGGAATATTAGGCGAGCGTCTGCTTCATTCGGTGCATCACCAAGTTGATCGGTGACCCCAATTTATCTCGCCTTCTAGACTTCAATGTTGGCTTAGTTTCTTGTAGCTTTTGGTGAGAGAAGGTACCACTCGGCGCATCGCCGAGTGGAAAGGCGATGTTACTATTATTTCCCCTTGGGGCGTGAACTGAAGAGTTTTTAATCCATTCAAATTCAAATTTTCATAATTCTCACAATTTGCATCCTATACTTGTACACCAACTCACTTTTGCATATTTATTGCTCGTTCTTCTTGTTGATTGGTCGTGAAATGCATTAGGCGTGCCCCCAACCCCATTTTCATCATGTGTGCATTTATATTTTTGGCTTTGAGGTTAGTTCTCAAAAAAAATTGATTTTTGAACTCCGTGAATTGTAAAATTAAATTGTGAATGGTAGGGTATTTCATTTTATGTGTGATTGTTTGCTATGATTGCCTTTCATTTATTTGATGCCCTACTTTGAGTAATCATTTGCAATATTGTGTGATTGCTTCATTTGGGGATTGGGTTTTTAGTTTAATTGCTTGTGGGTTGTTGTTTTGATGTTGGGTGAAGTTTGAGTAGCCCCCGAATTCAATCGAATGGATAAATTTTTCCCAATGATAGATTGAGCGACGTCTTTCTTAAGGGTAAATCATCATTTTGTTATTTTTTGTTCGGTTTTGGGGAAATCTAAGTACCCCGAGGTATAATTCGGCATGGGTATAGGCTACTTGTTAGTGATTAAGCTTTAATAGTTGCGTATTGGGCTATATGTTGATAATCGTAAAATTTTTAGAATAGTGATTGCCTAATGTTTGTTCGGCGAGCTAAGTCGGGCTCACCGTTCCACTTGGCGACTCGCCCTTTGCATGCTCATCGCCTTTTCGTAACTACTTTGTGGTCTGTGTGTTCTGTAATTTTCGGCGATACCCCTTGTCCTCGCCGAGTGAACTCGGTGACTCGCCGAGTTGTTTTTATATCGCCTTTGTGCATGCATTTTAGTCTGAGCTAGTTCTGTCATTTTTGGCGATGCCTCCTTTTCTCGTCTAATAGCCTTAGGCGACTCGCCGATCGGTTCGGCGAGTGTTTCTGCATATTTTTGTTTAAGTTTCTTTTCTACCTCATTTTTATCGATCTTCATTTTTGTTTACTGGATATGCCTCACTGCAAAGTTATCGCTACCAAGCCTCCTAAGAAGAGAAGTAAGGGCATAGAGATTGCCTCCGAGGTTTAGCGACCACGCCAACCAAAACAACCCGCAACCCAGGAAAAAAGGAAAAGCAAGAAGCAGGTTGTGGTAGAGTCCTCCTCGGAGAGTGAGGAGTAGTCGATACATTTCACCTCCACAGAGTTCGGAAGCTCTGAAGGTGTGGAGTCCAGGACTCCTATTGGGGACTTCTGAAATGGACCCGAGTAGAGTTGAGGTCCAAGAACCTGCATGAACCCCTGGCTAGGGTCAACATTTCCCTTTCTATACCTGAGCCTCCGACTACATCATCTCTTGCTCCTACTACTCCAGCCTCGATTCCGGCCCCGGCCCAGCTTTCGAGGTTGATGAATAGATTGAAGGCCGTGAGTGCATGAACGATACTTAAGGAGAAGAGGCTCTCTACTGATGGAGTGGTGGATAGGTATCCCTTAGTCCGGGAGACCCTCAAGGTGCATATATTTCAAATATTCACCCGGCCCCGGAGTCCATATTCCCCCACATGGGTTCGCGAATTCTATGCTGCCTACTCCGGCCTAGTCCTGAGGGTCAAAAAGTTGGCCCAATCCATGAAGCATGTGGAATTCTTCATTGTGAGGGGTAAAAAGGTTAGGTGTAGCAAGACAAAAATAAATGATGTCCTGGGCTGCACCTATAGGTACAGGCACTCCTTGGAAGGCAAGTTGAAATGGAGTTTGAAGACGCTGAAGGGTGGTTGGCACCGTTAATAAGTGAGGAGGATTTTGCCATGCAGGATAGAGAGGTGTATGCCGACCTCGAGGACTGGAGGGAGATTTGGTCAGGACAGCTTCTGTTGAGTCTCTCCGAGACACATCCATGATCGGGTCGAATGGGACTCACCCACCTATGGAGAGCACACCGGGCACTAATGCCCAGGCTGAGGGCTCGCCCCCAGCTTAGCGGGACAGGGGGACTCTTTTGCACTTCTTTTATCTTTAATTTGTTTGTATGTGTTTCGCATTGAGGACACTGCTTTACCTTTTTGGTGAGGTGGTGATTTTTGGTTGTTTGTTACTTAAATTGTTTTGTTGTTTTGAATATTTCACTTTCTATTTGATATGGGTTTGAGTTCTAGTGGCACCTCTCTTTATCTTAGTTTATCTTTTGCGATTTTTTGCCGATTTAGTGGTTGCTATTCTCTTGTGCTTTTGAGTGTCAATTATTTTTCAATATCGATGACTTGAATAGTGCTCTTAATCGAACGACATGTTGGTGTGCGTCCAACAAGGTAAATTGGAGTTGCATAGATTTGTGTAAACCATTAGTCTCTTCTTGTGACTAGAGAATTGTCGATGGTGAGTCTTGCAATGACCGTTGCACGCAAGCTTGACTCGTAGAGTTGTGACCCAAAATTGTGTTTGAATGCCATGAGTGGCGAGCTTTACTTGAAAAGTGGGTGTGATGATGCCTAGAACTTTCCCTAGTAGTCTGTTTGGCTCAACATTGGTGATTGTGGGAAAATGATCTTAGGCATAAACTCTTTTGAGGGTGAACCTATTTGCTAAACTTTCGTTGGTCACCTTGTGAGAGTGTGAACCCAGCTTGGGACCATTTGAGCCTATCCTTCTTCTTGATTGAAACACTAACACAAAAAAGTTAGCCTGTTACTGAAATGTCATGTCTCCCCCACTTGAATCTTCATGAAGTATTGGCCAGTTTAAATTACCAACTTAGGCCAAAAGCCTAAGTTGGGGGTGTGGTGAGAATGAGGAGAGAAAGTGAGCTAGAGTTTGGTGAATCCGATCATTTGAAAAATGCTTAAAAAAAAGTTGGAACCCCACTATAAAAAAAAAGGGAATTGGTGTTCTCTTTGTGCATAGAGTTGATAATAAAATGGGGTACTCATCGAAATGTTGTGAGCAATGCAAAGTGACAAAGGATTTGCTATGAATTGAAATGTGTGAAAGAAAAGGGAAGGTGGAGTGAAATGAAAGCCATGCTTCATGAAGGTAAAGCCGCTAATCCAAAAATTGACCATACCTTGAACCCCAGCCCCATTACAAGCCTCTAAAGTCCTTCGTGATCCTGCATTAACAGTGTGACGGTTAGATGGAAAACGCGAGCAAGCATATCACAAAGTTGTGCAAACTCTTTCTCTTTTGAAAGTGTGAATGTAGTATTGATTCCGGTTCATTGATCTTAAATGGAGTTTGGATGAGAGAAGGGAATCCTTTTTGTTGTAAGGTCATTCAAGCACTTTTGTGGGCATAATTTTGCGTCTTAGGTGAGCATTTGTGAGCTTGAACTTTAATGGATGATGGCTATTTAGAATTTGATACTTTTGGTGTACATTTGATCCTTGTATCTTAAACTTGGCCTTGTGTGCTCTTTCATGTGAGTTCTTAAGTAGCACTGTTTGTAGACACCCTTGTTGAATGCAGTGATATCTTGTTTTACTTGAGGACAAGCAAAATTTTAAGTTGGGGGTGTTGATGAGTCGGTAGTTTTGACTTATTTATAGCTTCGTTTGTGCCAATTTAGTGTCCTTAATGCCATTCTTGCACCTATAACTGATGTTAAATCGTTTGTGTGCAGCATGAGGGACAAGGAATGGGATGAAGCTAATATATTGCAAAAGGAATTCAAAAAGCGCAAAAAGTAAAGGAACTAAAAGGATGAGGCTAGCAAAAGTCAACTCAGCGATGCGTCGAGTGGACAGGACCTCGCCTAAAAATCCAAGGAGCAAAGGAAAAATCTAAATCAAAACGGCTAGATGATAGAACACACGGCGCGTCGCCGATCCAAACGGCGATCCCCAATGCATATCACCTAAAGTTCCAGAATGAAATCAGCACCGAAGTGATGAACCGAAAGGGCGAGATTGAGAAATTTTGCGTGTCGCCTAGTAGAAGGGCGAGACAAGACTTATGTCGCCGATTTATACGCAAATTCAAAATCATGTGAAACTTTTGGGAAGTATAAATAGAAGATTTCAAATGAGAGAGGGTGTTGCAGAGAATTGGATTGAGACAAAGAAGAAAGTGATAATCTTGCCTACCCATTACAGATCAACATTATTAGGCAATTGGTAATGACCCATTTAGTGAAATCGGTGGTTGAACATTCACACATCCCTAAGGTCCCTTCTCTCATTGATTAAACTCCTTTTTAAATTGTGTTTTATTGAAATCATTCATTTGAAACTCATCTAGCTTGTTAATTAAAACTTCGTAAATTTACATTATACACCGTTTCACGTGTTTTCTACCTACAAAAGCTACATCACCTTAATACTTCGTATTTGAATACTTAACTTAGTTCCATTCCTCGTGAGATCGACTCCAACTCCTTGTTGGGTTTATATTGCTAACGACCGCTTACATCTTGAATCGTGATAGGTGTATTTGAGCGTTATCATACATCGAATGGTTGTTTCCCACCTTGGATAAGTTGATCATCCAACCCTTTATTGACCAAATCAAAGCTACAATAAAAGTATTGCAACAAAAAATTATCCGGAACACCATGTATTGGACATTGTAGAAACAACTTTTGAAATCGCAACTAGGTCTCATGAAGAGGTTTACCTACCACTCTTTTGAAGTTCTGGATGATGTCCCTAAGTTTCACCATTTTTGAAGGAGGAAAAAATCTCTCAAGGAACGCTTTAGTTAGTTCCTCCCACAAAGTGATAGAATCATTTGGTAGTTTGACCAACCATCTAGTAGCTTCCCCCGTTAAGGAGAATGGAAATAATCTTAGTCCAATCAATTTTTGTGAGTTGTTCTTGAAGACGAATGACCCATAAATATCTATAAAGTTTCAGGGATATTCATGAGCAAGGCCCCCAAACATTTCTCTCATTTTGAGAAATCGAAGCATCATTCCAGTTACATGGAACATAGCTCTCCAAGTGGTAGGAGGTAAGACGATTGCTCCCATCCTTTCAACGACATTCACATACATGTCTTTCATATCTCCCATGTTATCATTCAGCCCATAGTGACTAGCATCTTCACTTCCATTTTTTCTCATAGTTCCACCTGCGATTAAGACACAACAAAACACAGAACAAATATCTACTACAACTAAACAAGTTCACAAACTAACTTCACAAACTTCTGTGTAATTTTTTTATGACGCTCAATCTACTCTCAAAAAAATTAGAAGAGTAAGCGGTCATTAGTAATAAAAATACACAGCAAGAGAGTTAGGGTCGAATTCCACAAGGAGTGATATAATGCAAGGAATTCAATTAAGAAATTAATAATGCAAACCGATTCATTGTAGTAATTAGAACAAGTGGGTGGATGATTCTAGCAAATTTACGAAATGGGTAATGGTATATCAATTATCAAAACTAAACTAAAACTAGGGATTCAAACAAGTAAGAGTCAATCTAGGGGTGTGTGGATTGGTATCGATGTAAAATAAGGGTACATGTGCTTGCTCAATAGTGCTAAACAATGATGGATAGGATGGGTAATATTCAATTACACTAATATCTCTTTCGAGCAGATTTGGCAACTAGAATTAAACCACAATTTCTTTTTTGGTGCTCAGAATACCAAGTTTGTCTTGACCAAAAGTATACCCTAGAAGTGTCATGGCGTATAAGTCTCCAAGACTCCCTACACAAGCCAATTCACATACACAACATAATAGAGAAAAGTAAGAAATCTCATAAGAAGTAATGAGTTTAACATAAAAGAGGAAGTACATCAAAGTCATGACAAACAATCTATTACATCAAAAGAAGTGGTCGGAATGTAAACCGTACACCGCGTATAATATCCAAAACATAAAGACATAAGAAAGCAATAAAGGCGACATTGCCTTGAAGTATGAGGACTTATCAAGTCTTCAATCTCTTAAGTAATCAAAAAGCTACGTATAGAGAGAGAGGAGTTATCAAGCCCTACATTAGTGAAACAATGTAGGCACAAGTATGCATTTGTACGTGGAATGTACTAAGTATGAAGGTATGCAATAAATATGAAACATGATCATAAGAGGATGTAATAAAAAATATGATATGTGTGACCAAGTTAAACATAGTAAAATAATTTAAGAAGAATCGTAAATCATGAACATGGTCAATGCATCTTAAAATCATAAAGGAATTTTCATAAAACATTTGCAAATACTTAGTTCATTTTGGGGGTTATTTCCTTTAACCGATAATAGACCAAGTGAGCTATAACATAGAATCAGATGTAACTCCCACATCGAGAAGGGAGAGTGTACTTGCCAAGGTTGAACTCTATATCATATCATATGTTATATGTGGATCCACTAGTTATCCTATATAAGGCAAACCTACAGGGTCACATAGTTTGGAACTAGAGGTTACTACTAGAGACTTCCCTATTTGAGCCTCCACCTCAAAGTTCTCTCGGTGCTAAGTAAAATCCCAATGGAATAGTCATATTCCTAAACATATTATCATCCATAGAAAAGCACCATTTAGTTACTAATCCAAGCTAAAAACATCATAGAGTATCTCATTAAATCTTGAATCAAGTCTAAGTGAGAAAATCTTTCACCACACCATGATCCCTTAAGTATGTGAGAAAACCTTTCTTAATTCATTGATTCTTATCTTAAAGAAACCTAGATCATAAATCATTCGTTTTCATAAATCATGCATAAGTTCATGAAAACATCATTCATTGATGCAAAGCTTTTCTTCAAATTCATGCAATTTAGGGTTCATAGTAAAAATCCTGATCAATGCATGGCTTCATGTGATTCCAATCGGAAAATATGTAATTGAATCTAAATAGTCATAATATGATCAAATCAAGAAATTGAATCAACATAAATAGAACCAGTGAAGAATTGAATGAAAACCTAAATCAACTTGATAAAATTGAATTGGAAAATTGAAGAACCCTTGGGGACTCAATGGGTGAATGAAACCCATTGATGAACTACCTACATTCCTTGATCTTGAAGCTCAAAGCAATTGATGAAGAAATGAGACTTAAACTTGAAGAACCCTAACTTTTTCTTTCTTGACCTAGAGAGAGGATTTTGGAGAAAGCCTTGGAGAGATATTTGGGAATTTGAGTGAATGAAAGAGTTTGGGGAAATTTTTTAGGATGAAGGGTAGCTATAGGGCTTAGAATTAGGGGTAAAATAATGTATTATAGGCATTAAAAGCATAGGAAAATAAATAAATACTGTTTAAAAATAACTAACAAACAACCCTATGGTTGTGACCTATGCTCCGTAAGAAATTTGTACGGCCTATCCTGGTCAACCATAGAACAAACGTAAGAAACTCAAATATTCAATCATTTCCCACGAGACCTTTCTACAATCCACCGGACATTCTACGGTCCATAGACCTCATCCGGAGAACACAAGTTTCACTCTAATATTTCACTAAGTCTGGGACCTTTTTATGGGACCCATCCTATGAACCGTAGACCAAACGATGACCCGTCGAATCCTTCCATAGACTTGAGGTCCTAAATTAAATCTCTGAATCAACCCTACGAGTGCCATCTATGGCTCATCAACTTTCCTACGGTTCATCCTGTTCATTCATATGTCAAACTTTAGAAACTTAAATTTCCAAAAACCTTCAGATCTACGACTCCCTTCCTACGGCCCGAGGGACTTCCTACAGTCCGTAAGTTGGACTCGTAGAACCTGCTTTAGTGCCAAAAATTAGTATTTTCCTTTTTCCTTTTGACTTTCCAAATTTAGAGGTGTTAACAAGACCCCAGGTCAGCATCAAGGTTTGGTTATTCATGATGAGGTGGGTCAGCCACTAGTTGTTCATGCACCGGAAGTTGGTGCACAGATTGCTCCTGACGCTATTCTGACCGCATATGATTAGAGAAGTTATTAGAGGTTTTAGAAGATGAAACCACCCAAGTTTTAGGGTGGTAAGAGTGAGGATGCTCATGAGTTCTTGACTTTATGCCATAAGAAGCTAGAGGCAGTAGGTATAGTCAATGTGCGTGTTGTTCATTATGATGCACTCCAACTCCATAGACCTACCATGGATTGGTGGAGGACTTATGTGAGGTCTAAGACAGTTGGATATCCTCCATTATAGTGGGGTGTGTTCTCTAGTGCTTTTCAAGTCCGCTTTATTCCTTGGAGTATGAAGAAGGAGAGTAGTTTTAGATTTGAGGACTTGGCACAGAGTAGCTTGTCTATTATAGAGTATGAGGCCTATTTTAGCTAGCTATCTAGGCATGCTACGACTATTGTTCCAAATGAGGCCGAGAGAGTTCGCAGGTTCGTGAAGGGGCTGACCTTATCCATCAGGTCTTATGTGTTTAGAGCAGCCAAAGAAGGAGCTTCCTTCCAGTCCATAGTGAGTACCACCAAGGAGGAAGAGTTGATGATTAGATAGGAGTTTGGGGACCCCAAAAAGGACTGATCATATGGTCAATTTTATGGTGCCTTATCTGGAGGCAGAGGTTCACACATAGGTGGTAGCTCTTTCCAGTGTCATAGGCATGTTCATGCATCCATACTAGCAGTCAAGAGTGGGCAGACATCCCAAGGAACCTACAATTTTGGCTGAGGTGTCCATAGTAGTTCATCTGGTCCATCATAGTAGTCATCCACACCAAGGTCTTGTTATGGGTGTGGGATCCAGGTCATATGATTCAGCACTATCTTTTACAGACTCACTAAGGACCCCAACATACTTATTTTGGCTGCTTCCGCTAGAGGTTCAGTGCTTTGTTCCAGGGGTTGAGGTAGAGGTCAGTCCAGCAGTGGCGGCAGGGCTTCTGATAGAGATGCTACAGCTCAATAGAGCGGAGGTCAGGGTACTACTCAAAAGGGAGAAGGTTGACGGGGACAGTGTTATACATTTTCAGGGAGGCCAGAGGCTGAGAATTTTGATGTTGTAATTATAGTTATCATCCCAATTTGTCATCGACCTGTATTTTTATTATTTGATTCGGGATCTACTTTCTCGTATGTGTCTACCTATTTTTCTCTTGGATTTGGTATGATGTTTTATAGCATACTTGTGCCTATTCATGTTTCTACACAGGTGGGTGAGTCCTTAGTGGTGGATCAAGTGTATCGATCTTGTCTTGTTTCTCTTGCTGGATATGATACTTGGGTAGACTTGATCATTGTGGGAATGGTAGACTTTGATATTATTTTGGGTATGGATTTGCTCTCCCGCATCATGCTATTCTTGATTTTTAAGCTAAGATTGTGACCTTAGTGATTTTGGGTGTCTTGAGAGTTGAGTGGATGGATGCTAGTGGTTGTCAACCTGTGAACATCTCAAACTAGCTCTTTCTTACTATCCTCAAGATGAGCAACACTCCCCATTGATAGTCGACTAAGAGAATCCACCACCACGTTCGCTTTACTCAGTTAATAGAGGACACTCATGTCATAATCTTTTTATAACTGAAGCCAATTTCTTTGGCAAAGATTCAAATCCTTTTGGGTGAATACATGCTTCGAGCTCTTGTGGTCGGTAAACACATCTACATGCACACCATATAGGTAATGCCTCCATATCTTTAGACCAAACACTACTGCTGCGAACTCAAAATTATAAGTCGGATAATTCTTGAATTTTCTTGAAGCATATGCGATGACTTTCCCATGTTGTATCAAAACACAACCAAGACAAATCTGTGAAGCATCACAATATTCCACAAAACCATTTGATCCTTCCGGTAAACTCAATATAAGGGCTGAAGTGAGTCTAGCCTTCAACTTATGGAAACTCTTTTTACAAACTTTTGACCATAGAAATTTCACATTATTTTGAGTCAATGTCGTCAAAGGCGAAGCAATAGAGGAAAATCCTTCCACAAACCTCCTATAGTAATCGGCCAAAGCAAAGAAACTCCAAATATCTTAAGCAAACAAAGGTCTAGGTCAATTCTTAACCGCCTTGATTTTCTTAGGATCAACTTCAATACCTTCACCGAAGACAATATAGCCATGGAAAGCAACGAACCTCAACCAAAACTCACATTTTCTAAACTTTGCATACAATTCCCGATCCTTAAGAATTTGCAACACAATCCTCAAATGCTAAACATGCTCATCCTCACTCCGTGAGTAAATCAAAATATCATTAATAAACACAATCATGAATATGTCAAGATATTTCTCAAAGACCATATTCATCAAATCTATGAATGCCACTTGGGCATTATTCAAACCAAAAGAGATTACCAAAAACTCATAATGACCATACCGAGTTCGAAATTATGTCTTCAGAATGTCATCTTCCTTCACTCTCAAATGGTGATAACCCGACCGAAGGTCAATCTTGGAGAAAAAACTTGCACCTTGGATTTGATAAAACAAATCATCAATCATTGGAATAGAATACTTGTTCTTTGTGGTAACCTTATTCAATTGTCGATATTCAATGCACATTCTTAGGGAACCATCCTTCTTCCGAAAAAACAATATCGGAGAACACCATAGAGGGATACTCAATCTAATAAAACCCTTATCTAATAAGTATCTTAATTGATCCTTTAACTCCTTAAGTTCTGTCGGGGCCATATGGTAAGGAGGAATAAAGATAGGCTACATATTTGGGAGAAGGTCAATACCAAAGTCTATTTCCCTTTCGGGAGGAATACCGGGAAGATCATTTGGAAATACTTCCAGAAACTAATTTACAATTGGAACTAACACAAGAGTAGGGGTTTCAGAATATGTATCCCTAACCCTAATAAGATGATAAATGCAACCCATATAAATCATTTTCCGAGCCTTTAGGCAAGATATGAACTGACCCTTAAGAGCATAATTTTCCCTTCCCGATGACATGATAGGTTCGTTCGGAACCTAGAATGTGACCAATTAGGTCCTACATTCTATGGAAGAATAACATGCAATTAAGAAATCTATCCTTATAATTATATCAAAATCTAACATATCGAGCTCTAAAAGATCAATATGAGTGATTCTATGAGAAATGGAAATAGGACACTTTTTACAAACTCTTTTCACAACAATAGAATCACCAACGGGAGTAGAGACATGAAAGGGATTAGAAAGGATTTCGAAACCAATATCAAATCTCATAGCCACTTAAGGAGTAACAAATGACAATGTAGCACCGGGATCAAGCAAGGCATACACATCAAAATGAAAAACTTTTAAAATATCGGTCACAAAATCTGGAGAACCCTCATGATCCTGCCGAGTCTGAAGAGCATAAAACCTAATTTGATGAGGAGCACCCAAACCAGAACCACTAGGTTGAGCCTTCTTACCATCTCTTCCCTTAGAAGCAAATAAGAGACAATCTCTCATCTTGTGACCACTCTTCCCACAACTAAAGCAACCATCTGTGCCAGATAAGCATTTTACTGAATGACTCTTGCTACACCTTTGGAAAGTGGGATTTGAAGATCCATTACCACCACCTCCTTGAGGCTTATGGTTAGACACCCTATCTTTGTTGAACTAACAAATCAGAGCGTTAAAAGAACCTTGACTGGAGAACTTTTGCTGAAATTGAGAATGACCATGTCTACCGGACCTGAAATGAGAAAATTCACCATCACCAGTCCTTGCCCTCTTTGACTCCCTAGATCTCTTTTTAAGCTTTTCCTTTTCAATTTGTTGGGCGTGTGTCATCAAACGAGAGATATCCATCTCCTTAATTAGCATGGCGGTATGACACTCTTTGACCACCATTTCAGACACATCCAATACAAACTTACTCATCCTTGCCAAAGAATCAACAACCATATTCGGATAATACTTAGCCAATTGAGTAAACTTCAAAACATACTCTTTCACACTAATATTTCCTTGACGAAGATTAATGAATTCAAGTACCTTTACCTGCCTTATCTCAAGGGTAAACAAATGATCAAGAAAAGCTCCCTTGAATTTCTCCCAATCAATAGGGCCCATATTAATAACCTTCTTTTCCTTTCATTATTTGAACAAGACTTTAGCTACTCCTCTTAGTTGATAAGCGGCCAATTCCACCTTTTCCACTGGTGACACTCCCATAGTTTCCACTATCTTATACACCTCATCAATGAGCTCTTGAGGATCCTCATCAACTTTCGACCCATCAAACTTTGGGGGATTCATCCTAGTGAAGTTCCTTATCCTTGTTACCACCGTATCCACATTTTGGGTCGTGGGAGCAACGACTTCTATTTTAGCTTGGGTTGTCATAGCTTGAGCTAAGACTTAAAAAGTGACTTAGAATTTAGCATAAGTCACTTGTTCGGCCAAGGGATCGACCGAGGCTTCAGGAACCTCGAGCTGGAAATCATTAGCCATATTTCTTCTCACTTAAGTTCTTCGAGGAGCCATATCCTGAAAAGCATAAGAAAAGAGTTAGGAGAGAAACTTTTATAGAGATGAACTCTATGGCACGACATTAGAGTAGTGAAGAAAATGAAGTTTCCTAAATGCTTTTTAGCCTCCTATTCATAAATATGGCACACTTCAAACTTATGAACAAGACTCTACTCAACGCAGCTTGTCAGACATCCTTGGACCCTTTCTAAAACCTTGTGCTCTGAATACCAAGTTTGTCATGACCCAAAGTATATCCTAGATGTAACATGGCATATAAGACCCTGAGAGGCCCTACACAAGCCATTTGACATGCATACAACACAATATAATAGATAAATACAATAATTTAAGTAAGATGTCTCATATCATAAAATAAAGTTTTGAAGATAAATGTGGAATGATAACTATGTTTTGAGAAGCCAATCTAAAACCAACCTAAGAGTGGTTGAGACGTAACCCATACACCAAGTACAAGTCTAAAACTAAAAAGTGAACTAAAATACTAAAACATCTAAGGTATGGTCTTTGGAGCATGAGGATTGACCAATCCACGATCAAGCTGAGCAATCCTAATCTAAGCACATCAGGAGGAGAAGCATCGAACCCTATATTATAAGACAATATAGGTACAAGTATACATTACCTCATGAAATGTACTAATTATGGGGAAATGCATGAAAACATGAACATGATCATTTGGGGACTTAAAAGATGATACGCACGACCAAGCTAAAACATAGTAAGAAGCCTTTAAAGAGAAATCATAAATCATGATCAAGGTCAATGCATAGTTAAAACATAATGAAAGTTTTCGTAAGAACCTTTGAAGGTAAGTTAGTTCTTTTTGTGGGATGTTTACCATTAATAGACATTGACCACGTGAGCTATTACGTGGAATCCGGTGTCTTACTCCCACACCAAAAAGAGATGTCCTACTTGCCAAGGTAAGAACCATACTTCTAGTTTAAGTGAATCCACTAGCTATGTCTTTCTAATACAAATCTTATGGAGGCACGTAGTTAGGGACTAAGAGATTGCTTCTAGAGATCCGGCCTATACTAACGGGAGAGCCTCCATCTCAAAGTCCTATTGGTGCTAAGTAAAATATCAACAGAATTAGTTATATTCATATTCATATCATCATACTTGGAAGGGCATAACTAAACTACCAATCCAATCATAAAATCATTATTGAATAGCTCCTATAAATCACGATTCATACATATGTGAGAAAACCTTTCACAATCATGATTTTATAATATGTGAGAAAACCTTTCATAATTCATTGATACATATCTCAAAAGCATCCTTAGTTCATTAAATATCATTTTCATAAGACGTGCATAACTTTCATAAATCATGCTTCATAAGTTCATTAGCTTTCTTCATAAATTCATCATCATAATCAAGAAAAAGCATGGTTCCATATGAAATCAATTGAAAACCATGTAATTGAGTCTAATCGTGCATAATAAGATTGAAATCAAATAATTGAATCATAACAAATTGGACCCATGGAAATTTGCATGAAATCCTAATCAAATTGAGTGAAATTGTATTTGGATGTTGAGATTCTTTTGGGACCCAATGGAAGAATGGAATCCATTGGTGAATGCTCACATACCTTGATAATCAAAGCCCTAAAAGTAATATAGATTGAAGATATTTAAGCTTGATACCCTATCTTTTCCTCCTTGAGTTTGTGAGAGAATTGAACGGGATGAACTTAGATGGAATTTGGGAATTTGTGAGAATGAGAGGGTTTGGGTATATTTAGGAATTGAAGGGTAGTTATAGTACATATAAATAGGGTAAAAACTACATAATATTGGTATTAAATGCATAGGAAAAGACTCAAATACCCTTAAGCAATAACTACCGTAGAGACCTGCGGTTTGGACCAATGGTCCGTAGGACTTTCTACGGCCCGTACTGGTCAACCTTAGAACAAACTTCACAAATCAAAATTCCAACTAACTTCCATGAGATCTTTCTATGGTTCGCCGTCTGGTCTACGGTTCGTAGACCCCTTCCACAAAATCCAACTTCAAGTCCAAAATTTCTCTAAGTATAGATCACTTCTACAAGAACCTTCTAAGAGCCATAGAACTTACTACGACACGTCAATTCCTTCTATAGTTATGAGGTCCTAAATCAGATCTCTGAATCAACTCTACGGGCACTTCCTACGACCAATATAATGCCCTGCGTTTCGTCTTGTTCATTTGTATGTCAACTTACTGGGACTTGTCATTTTCAAAACTCAATTCAAGTCGTACGACTTCTCTTTTTCAGCCCGTAGACCTTCCTACGGTCTGTAGATGGGACATGTAGTTCACTGCTTCAGTAAAATTTTTGTAACTTTTCTTTTCAATTTCTGAGGTGTTACACCTAAATGTCCGGTGACTTAATTATAAATGTGGCATACATAATATTCATAATAAAGATCCTTTAAGATACAGCCTCATAGACTCCCTAAAACACTCGAACCTAGTACTTTTATAACAAGCTTTTCAAACCCTTAGTCCGATAGGAAGCATACATCGAGGATCCCTATGATCACCTATTAAACATATATACTAAACTCATATTAAATTTAAAAACTGATACGCAGTGAAACAAATACCATAATGTGTATACTTATACGGTAACATAGAAAACTGAAGTGCCCACTAGCTCACTGTACAACTGAAATAAAACTAAGTCTACAAAGCCTCTAAAGAGTCTAACTGGAATATTTGATAAGTTATCGGAATAAGTACCCGACATACCCAACTATAGTATATATACATAGCCAAAATATAGGCTCTTGACATCTAATAGTCTCAGAGAGAGGTTTATCTTACCAACTGATCAGCTGGGAGGCACTGAGCCTACTAGGAATTTGTATTATCATGTATAGCTGATATATTTACATAAATGTAGTACACAAAAAGAGTGACGTAGGTTGATATGAGTCAAAACATAAACATATTTATGGAAATTTACTTCACATTTTAGTAATTTTAATTATTTTTAAGTGTTGATTATATGATTTTGTGCTTAACATTATATTTATATTGTGTAGAAATTAACCAGTGTGAAGATGAAGAGATTTGAAGTGAAAATTGATTAAAATGAAAATAAAAAGAAAATAATGAAGAGGAGAGACAAGGAGGGTGACATAATCATGGCCAAGGAGCAATTGAAGTATAAGCAAGCACTGAGCACAAATATATTCACTGGCCAAAAAGCTTGTCATGGCGTGCCAAACTACGCGTGTGTTGCAGAAAGTCAAATTTGTATCAAGATTTTTAAAAATTATTTTTGACTCAGTTATTTTTATTTGGGAGTTCTTTCTACACCTATAAATAGTCCATAAGCATGAGTTTTATACAACCATTGACGTACGAAGAGCTAGGAGCCTTCGTGGAGGCTAGAGAATTTTGATTTCATCTTTTCTTCTCCATTGTTTATTTACCTTTACATTTTTAGTTTGATGATTTATTGAAATTCCTTCATATCTGTGTAGATCTAAGCTTCTCATTTTGACATTATGGTAGTTGCATGCTTGTTATATATTATGAAATTGAATTGACCTGTTTAGATAATTATCGTTGTGCTATGACTAGTTTGGTTATTTACTTCTTAATATTAATTATTGGATTATTTAACGATATAATTGAACACTATATGTGGCTAGTAAATTAGATTCAGATGGGGGAGTTTGTGAGCATAATGAGAAAAAATAGAGCTTGGTTGTGAACTTTATAGGAAGAGGGGATCAATTCACTAACATGAATAGAAATATACATGTTAGCCTTACTTTGTTGATACATAAAAATATAAATGTACTTCACTATTGACCACGGCCATAGAAATATAGGCATTAGGAACTGTCAATAGTATTGGAGTTATCAGCATGATGCTCAATAAGTGATACTGACATGCAACTAGTAACCTAATAGAAAATCAGAGTCAATTTAAGTGATTAGTCAACATGATTGGTAGCGAATCTGAAGCCCTAGATTGATTTTATAAAAATATATGATCTTTTTTTGGTTAATTATTCATTAGTTATTTTATTTTCCTTTTTAGTTTTAGTTTAGTTTATACAAAATAATAAATTTGAGATTTATTGCTTGAATAAATAATTAGCATTATTTTAATTTACTTAGTCATCAAGTATCTGCTGGGTAGAATATCTAGACTTAAAAATTCTATATTACTTCTATGACTGCATGCACTTGCGTGAGCATTTGAAAGTAATAAATTTTACCACCATAAACGGGAACTTACAAAATCAATTGTTTTTCTTAATTAGATTTAGTTTTTTTTGTTTAGTATTTTTGCATCCTTCTTGACATGAAATTTTTTAATAGAAATTGATTGAATAATGAATATTATTTTTTGGTAAATCTTGTATGTACTATGAAGGACCCCACTTTAATATTTATTAGTCATAATTTTCTCAAGAGTAGATTGTGTGAACCTACACAATCATTTATGTGGAATATTTGTAGTATATGTGATTGTTAGGATGGATATTAGAATGATTGTCCTAACTTTAATTCCCCACAACTGATCGTCTATTATAATTCTCCTATTGCTTGTGATGTTGACAGAAGTTAAAAAGTGATGGATGCGCAACATTATGCTCAATTGAGTGATTTGATGAGGCAGATACTGAAGCACAACAATTTAATGCAAGAGTAGACTATGAAAATGTTGGTAAGTCATAGAATGGTATAAGTCCAAATGTACGGAAATGCAGGATAAGGCTAAAACTTATTGTGATACGTAAGTTACAGGCTTAGCTAATACTCAGGATAAACCTTAAATAAAAGAAGAGAACAAAACTCCACAAGAACATATTTGATGAAGCAGAATAGTAAGTCAATTTGAGAAACAAGATGCCCAAATTAGATTTGCAGGGTTGCTCCTTTATAGTCGTACGGATGTAGCAATAAAATCGGTAGATGACATAATTGTGTCCTACAAGAAGTGGACCAATTTAACTAAGTTATTCATGACCTGCAAGCTTTCTTGAAAAAAGGAGTTGCGGCATCCGACGTCCAACCACCAATTGTTGTGGATATTTTCCAACTTATGTAGTAGAAAGAGGAATTTCAACCACTCAACTATCTTATGTGAGGAGGTGTACAAAAGTATGAAGGTCGTGAATAATATAGTTTTGTATCTGGGGCATGTTGTACCTCATTCAAAAAAAAATTAGACATATATAGTGTTTGGTTGTCACTATCGAAATCAAGTCTTCTAAGCTTATGGAGAGATATGTGAATGAAGAACAAAACCCTTATATTCTTAAACATGTCAAGCCAAAAAGATCAAATGGCATACCTCAGTTAAGAGTTAAGAAGTGCAATATGCAACATTCATTGCTTGATTCCTTTATATATACACCACTGCTCATTGAATGAAGCAGAAAATTTGATAAAAAAAATTAAGGGTGCAATTCATACCCTCAAAGTGGAAGAAAAAGTATTGAAATAGATGCTTCATACAACAACGTTAAATTAGATAGTTGTTGGGAGACAACCCAATTTGTAATAGTGAAACTTCATATTTTTACTTTTATAGTGTCACATATTTATTTTATTTTATTGTGCATATTATGGAAAGTTTGAATACCTAAAATTAAAGTTAAGGAGCACGTTTGAGATTAAATGTGGGATCGTCTGACACTTCAGAAGTTGAAAAGTTGAAAAGAAAGAAAAATGAAGAAAAAGATATTTGAAGCAGTGGTCTATGAGTCCAACCTATGGGTCGTAGGAAGTGAATCAAAGAACCCATAGTTGAGTTTTGAAAAAAAATAAGTTTCTATAGTTTAACCTACAGATGAATAGGAGGAACCATAGGAGGTTGATGAGCTGTAGATGGCTTTCATAGAAGGGATTCAGAGATTTGATTTAGGACCTCAAGTCAACGGATGATTTTGACGGGTCATCATTTGTTCTAGAGTTGTATAAAGGGTTTCATAGAAAAGTCCCAGACTTAATGAGATTTTGGAGTTGAACTTATGTTATATGAATGAGGTGTACGAACCGTAGAAGATTCGACTGACCGTAGAAAGGTCTGGTAGGAAGTAAGCTGAAAATTAGGTTTCTAAAGTTAGTTCTAGGTTGATCTGTATGGACCGTAGAAAGTTCTTCGGACCATAGGTCTATACCGTAGGGTCAATCCAACAGTCATTTTTAAGGGTACTTGGGTCTTTTCTTATACTCCAAATTCCTTACTACGTCATTTTGCCTTTAAATAAGCTCCTATACCTGACTTTACCCCTAAATCTACCCATTCTCCTTCATTCACCCAAAATTTCCAAAGTTCCTCTCAAAGGTTTTCTCTCCAAGACTCTTAAGGAATTTCTAGAGTTCTTCAAGTCTTCAAGGTTTCTTCATCAATTGCTTGGGAGCTTTGAAGTTAAGGTATGTAGGGAGTTCATCAATGGGTTTCATTTACCCATTGAGTCCCCAAAGATTCTCCAATTCTCCAATTAAATTTCAATCAAATAGATTAGGTTTTCATTGAATTCTCCATGGGCTCTATTTATGTTGATCCAATTGCTTGAATTTGATCTTAGTATGGTTTTTTTAACTCAATTACATGCTTTTTAATTGAAATCACATGAACCCATGCATTGATCATGATTTTCTCTATGAACCCTAATTTGCATAAATTTGAAGAAAGATTATGAATCAATAAATGATGTTTTGATGAACTTATGGATGATTTATGAAAAAAGATTGTTTATGATCTAGGTTGCATTAAGATGAGCATCAATTAAATTGTGAAAGAATTTTCTCACATATTAAAGGATCACGACTTGGTGAAAGGTTTTCTCACTTAGACTTGATTCAAGATTTAATGAGCTACTCTATTATGTTTAAGGTTGGATTAGTATTTTAATTGTACTTTCCATGTATGATGATATCTTTATGAAAATAACAATTCTGTTGGGATTTAACTTAGCACTAAGAGAACTTTATGGTGGAGGCTCAAATAGGATAGTCTCTAGTAGCAACCTCAGTTCCGAACTACGTGCCCCCATAGGATTTCCTTAAATGGCCTAGCTAGTAGATCCACATATAGCACATGATATGATACAGAGTTCTACCTTGGCAAGTAGACTCTCCCTTCTCAATATGGAAGTTAAATCGGACTCCATGTTATAGCTCACATGGTCTATTGTTGGTTAAAGCTAATATCCCACAAAGTGAACTAAAATTGTCCTTAAAAATTTTATGAAGCTCTTAGTCATGATTTTAAGGCATTGACCATGTCATGATGATGTTCATTAAAGGTTTTACTATGTTTAGCTTGGTCATGCATACGATGTTTTCGATTATGTCCCCTTATGATCATGTTTCATGTTTTATTGCATTTCCCTCATACTTACTACATTCCATGAACTAATGCCTACTTGTGCCTACATTGTTACACTAATGTGGGTTTCGATGATCTCCCTCCTCTCATTCGTGGCTAGTTGGCTTAACCATTCGAAGTTCAAGAGTTGGTAAGTCCTCATGTTTCGAGAACCGTGTCACCTTTACTTCATTGTCATTATGTTTTAGTTTTCACACATTGTACATGCCCTATGAGTTACATCCCAACTACTTCTTTGATGTAATAGATGGCTTGTAAAGACTATGTTAGAATTCTTCTTATATGTCAAACGTTTTATTTGGATATGATTTCTCTTATTTCTATGATATTGTATGAATGTATGTCACGTGGCTTCTGTAGGGCCTCTCAGGGTCTTAAACTCCATGTCACGTCTAGGGTGTACTTTGGGTCATGAAAAACTTGGTATCAGAGCATAAGGTTTTAGAAAAAGGTCCTAGGATGTCTGACAAGCCATGTTGAGTTGAAGTGTGCCACATTTTATGAATAAGAGGCTACAAAGCGTTTAGGAAACTGCACTTCTTTCATTACTCTAAAGCCATGCCATAGAATCTATATCTATGAAGATCCTTCTCCTAAATCATGTTTTTCCTTTTCAGGATATGGCCCCTCGAAGAACTTATGTGAGAAGGAATGTGGGTACTCGACAATGTGGAGCCCAAGGTTCCTCAAGTTCCGGTTGATCCTTTGGCCAAGCAAGTGACTCATGCCAAACATCTAGTGGCTTTTCAAGTGTTGGCTCAAACTATGATAGCTCAATCTAATGGAGTGGATAATGCTCCTATGAACCCAAATCTGGGTACAACAGCGGCATGGATAAGGGTCTTCACTAGGATGAATCCTCTGGAATTTCATGGGTCTAAGGTGGATGAGGATCCTCAAAAGTTCATTGATGAGGTGTATAAGATAGTAGGTATTATGGAATTGACTATGCTTGAAAAGGTAGAGTTGGTCGCATATCAACTCAAGGGTATTGCTTAAGTTTGTTTGAACTATGGAAAAGTGAGAGGGCTATTGCTACGGGTCCTCTTGATTAGGAGAAATTTAAGGAAGCTTTTCTTGATCGTTTCTTTCCTCTTGAAATGAGACAAGTAAAAGTGTTGAAGTTCATTAATCTTTGTCAAGGCATTATGAGTGTGAAGGAGTATGCTTTGAAGTTTACTCAATTGCCTAAGTATGCTCCAAGTATAGTTGCCGACTCTTGGGTAAGGATGAATAAGTTTGTATTGGGTGTGTCCGACTTAGTTGTTAAAGAGTGTCGCACCGCCATGTTGATCAAGGAGATGGATATTTCTTATTTGATGATACATGACAAGAAAATTGAGGAGGAAAATATTAAGGAAAAGGAGTCCAAAAAAGCAAGGACCGATGATGGTGACTTTTCACATTCTTGGTCCAGTAGACATGTGCATCCTCAATTCCGACAAAAGTTTTCCGGTCAAGGTTCTTCTAATGCTTCAGCTCCTAAGTTCAACAAAGATAGGGTGTCTAACCCTAAGCATCAAGAAGGGAATGGTGGTAATGGATCTTCTATCCTTACTTGCCCAAAGTGTGGTAAGAGTCATTGGGGGAAGTGCCTAGCTGGTACAGATGGTTGTTTTGGTTGTAGGAAGAGTGATCACAAGGTGAGGGATTGTCCATTGCAAGCTATCAAGGGCAATGATGGTAGGTAAGCTCAGCCTAGTAGTTTTGGTTCGGGTGCTCCAAAGAAAAATAGATTCTATGCTCTTTAGACTCGACAAGATCGTGCGGGTTCTTTAGATGTGGTGACCGGTATATTGAAAGTTTTCCATGTTGATGTTTATGCTTTACTTGATTCGGGTTCTACTTTGTCGTTTGTTACTCCTTATGTGGCCATGAGATTAGATGTTGGTCCCGAAATCCTTTCTAATCCCTTTCATGTCTCTACTCCCGTGGGTGATTCTATTGTTGTTAACAAAGTCTATAGAAATTGTCCTATTTCTGTTTTTCATAGAGTCACTCATGTTGATCTTGTAGAGCTTGATATGTTAGATTTTCATGTATCACGACCCAAAGTACACCCTAGATGTGACATGATGTATAAGACCCTGAGAGGCCATACACAAGCCACTTGACATATATACACACAACACAATAGAGAAAAGCAAAAAATATCATAAGAATGTAAAGAGTTTGACATAAGCGGAAGTATATCAAAGTCTAGACAAGCCATCTATTACATCAATAAGAGTGGTCGCTACATGACCCATACACCATATACAAATTCTGAAACATAAAGACATAAGAAAGAAAAACGAATGTATCATGGTCCTTGGAACATGAGGACTCGCCAACTCTTGATCTTCGAATCGTCAAGGAGATCAACTAGCCACGGACAGTAGGAAAGGAATAGTCATGCCCTACATTAGTGAAACAATGTAGGCACAAGTATGCACTAGTACATAAAATACACTAAGTATGAGGGGAATGCAATAAAATATGAGACATGATCATAAAGGAACATAATAGAAAATATATAGTAAAATCATTTAAGGAGAATAATAAATCATGAATATGGTTAATGCATCTGTAAAACAAAATCATAGAGAAAGCTTCATAAAACATTTGTAAGTAACTTAGTTCATTTTTGTGGGATATTAGCTTTAACTGACATTAGACCATGCGAGCTAAACATGGAATCTGATGTAAATTCCACATCGAAACGGGAGAGTCTACTTTCCAAGGTAGAACTCCATATCATATCATATGCTATAGTGGATCCCTAGCTAGGCCATTTAAGGCAACCCTACTAGGGCACGTAGTTAGGAACTAGAGGTTGCTACTAGAGACTACCCTATTTGAGCCTCCACCTCAAAGTTCTCTTAGTGCTAAGCTAAATTCCAATGGAATAATCATAAACTTAAAGTCATCATCATCCATGGAAAAGTATAGTTCAATTACTAATCCAAGCTAAAACAGCATAGAGTAGCTCATTAATTCTTGAATCAAGTTTAAGTGAGAAAACCTTTCACCAAGCCATGATCCCTTAACAAGTGAGAAAACATTTCACAATTCATTGATGCTCATTTTTAAGTAACCTAGATCATAAATCATTCTTTTTCATAAATCATGTATAAGGTCATGTAAACATATTCGTAGATTCATAGTTTTTCTTCCAATTCATGCAAATTAGGGTTCATAGTCAAAATCATGATCAATGCATGGGTTCATGCGATTTCCATTGAAAAGCATGTAATTGAGTTAAAACAATCATAATAAGATCATAATTAATCAATTGAATCCATACAAATAGAACCCATGAGGAATTTAATGAAAACCTAATCAATTTTTTGAAATTGAATTGGAGAATTGAAGAAGCTTTAAGGACTTAATAGGTGAATGGAACCCGTTGATGAATTCCTTACATACCTTATCTCAAAGCCCACAAGCAATTGATGAAGAAATGATAGTTGAACTTGAAGAACCCTAGCTTCTTATTCCTTTATCTAGAGAGAGAATTCTGGAGAGAACCTTAGAAAGAATTTAGGAATTCTATTGAATGAGGGAGTTTGGGAATATTCTAAGGGTGAAGGGTAGTTATAGGGCTTATGATAAGGGTCAAAACGAAGTAGTATATCCATTAGATGCATATGAAAAAGCCCCAAGTACCCTTTAAAATGACTGCCAGATAGACCAATGGTTGTGACCTATAGTCCGTCCTAGTCAACCATAGAACCAACTTCAGAAACCCTAATATTCAATTATTTCTCACGAGACCTTTCCACGGTCCGTCAAAGCTTCTACGGTTCGTAGACCTCATCCATAGAACAAACTACAACTCATCAAAACCATCTTTAGACCTGAGGCCCTAACTCAAATCTCTGAATAAATCCTACGGATCAGTCCCATGACCTGTCAAACATTGTATGGTTTGTCCTGTCAAGTCGTAGGTCCATTATTCAAAATCTTAATTTTCCAAAAACTCATCTCCAAGTCTACGACTCCCTTCCTATGGCCTGTGGAAATTCCTACGATCCGTAGGTTGGACTCGTAGATC
The DNA here is from genome assembly GCA_018342035.1 of Solanum appendiculatum. Lineage (NCBI taxonomy): Eukaryota > Viridiplantae > Streptophyta > Magnoliopsida > Solanales > Solanaceae > Solanum > Solanum appendiculatum. The sequence continues at coordinate 4,709,991 of JAGDQO010000361.1, read as the reverse complement.
CTCACATTTGTCATATTTTTTGCATTTTCTCTTTCTTTTCGACTTTCCAACTTCTGGGATATTACAATATCTCCCCCTTGGGAACATTCATCCACCAATGGGACTCAAGCTAGCATGAATAGAGTAGGAGAGAAACTAACAACCCAACATGAATGCAATTTTCATCAAAATGCACATAAAACATGGAGAATAACTCCAAGCTACATCATAGCGTTAAAATCAAGTTTTCATGAACATGCATGCTTATGGAAACATGAGAATAACTAGAACACATGAATCCGAAAGAATGAACCAGATTAGCTAATACCTCAAGATAGAGTAGGAGCGGAGGAAAAGAGATGGGGATACTGGGACGTCATATCCGCTTCGGCCTCCCAAGTAGCACACTCAACTAATTGATTCCTCCAAAGAACCTTCACAGAAGCGACTTCTTTGTTTCTCAACTCCTGAAATTGTCAGTCTAAAATCTCAACCAGAACTTCTTCATAAGAAAGATTCTCTTTAACTCCCAAACCTTCCAAAGGAACAACAGATGCCGGATCTCCAGCACACTTTTCAGCAAAGAGACATGGAATATCGGATGTACCAATGCTAGATCATTTGGCAACTCAAGTTCATAAACAATCTTGCCAATACGCCACAAAATCTAATATGGGCCCACATATCTGGGACTAAACTTCCCTTTCTTCCCAAACCTCATAACACCCTTCACGGGTGAAATTTTCAAGTAGACTCAATCATCCAAATCAAATTCTAGTTCTCTTCTTCTAACATTAGAATAACACTTTTGTCGACTTTGAGCCATTTTCAATCTCTCACAAACAAGTCGAACCTTTCCCATAGCCTCATGCACCAACTTAGGCCCTATAGAAGTGACTTCACCAACCTCAAACCAACAAATAGGAGACCTATACCTCCTACCATAAAGACCCTCAAACTGTGCTATCCTAATGCTAGAATGATAGCTATTATTATAAGCAAACTCAATCAAAGGCAAGTGATCATCCCAATTACCCTTGAAATCAATCACACAATCCCTTAACATATCTTCTAGGGTTTAAGGAGTACGCTCGTCTTGTCCATCGATATGAGGATGAAAATTTGTGCTAAGTTTCACTTGAGTACCAAGACCTTTCTGAAACGACTTTCAAAACTGAGATGTAAATTGAGTACCTCGATTGGAGATAATGGACAAAGGCACTCCATGCAACCTTACCATTTCTCTAATATAAACCTTTTGAATAATCCTCCAAAGAGAATAAAGTCTTAGCGGGCAAAAAGTGAGCCGATTTTGTCATTCGGTCCACAATAATCCAAATCAAATCAAACTATTGATGAGTGTGGGGTAAGCCCGTAATAAAGTCCATATTCAAATCTTTCCACTTCTATGTAGAAATGCTAATATCTTAAGCCAAACCACTCAGTTTTTGATTCTCAACATTCACTTGTTGACAATTCAGCCATTTAGCCAAAAATCCACAATATCCTTCTTCATCTCATTCCCCCAATAGACCTCTCACAAATCACAATATATCCTAGTGGCTCTCAGGTGAATAGAATACCGAGAACAATTAGCTTTTGTCAGAATCTAATTCCTTAACTCATCAACATTCGGAACACATAATAGACCTTGATATCAAAGGACACCATCTCCCCCTTAGGAGAAGCCTCAATGGCTTTTTCGGAAACCAAATTCTTCAAGACCACAAACACAGGTCCAAGATCTTGTTTAGTTTTCACATTTGACACAAAAGATGATTCCTGACCTTGTAGACAACAATACTACCTTCATTGGAATCAACAAATCGAACACCCAATTAGGCCAATCTATGAACATCACGAACTAACTCCTTCTTATCATCCTCAACATAAGAAACACTACCCATCAATAACCGACTAAGAGCATCCGCCTCTACATTCGCCTTTTTGAGATGATAGAGGACACTCATGTAATAATCCATTAGCAACTCAAGCCACCTTATTTGGTGAAGATTCAAATTCTTTTGGGTGAACACATACATAAAACTCTTGTGGTCCATGAACACATCAGCTTGCACACCATAAAAGCAATGTCTCCGAATCTTTAGAGGAAACAACACCACTGCTAACTTCAAATCATGAGTCGAATAATTCTTTTCATGCACTTTCAATTGACTTGATGCATAAGCAATGATTTTTTGATGTTGCATTAAGACACAACAAAGACCAACCTGTGAAGCATCACAGTAAACCACGAAACCATCCGATCCTTCCAGTAACGACAAAATACGGGCTGGAGTGAGCCTAACTTTTAACTATTGGAAACTCTTCTCATAAGCTTCTGACCATAGGAATTTCACTTTCTTTTGAGTAAATATCTACAAAGGCAAAGTAATAGAGGAAAATCCTTCGATAAGCCTCTTATAGTAACTGGTCAAATTCAAGAAACTTTGTATATCCGAAGCGTACAAAGGTCTAGGCCAATTCTTAATCGCCTCAGTTTTCTTAGGATCGCCTTGAATGCCTTCACCGGAGACATATGGCCAAGGAAAGCAATAGGCCTCAACATAAACTCACATTTGTTTAACTTAACATACAACTCAATATCCTTGAGAATTTGTAACACAATCCTCAAATGCTCAACATGCTCATCCTCACTCTGAGAGTAAATCAAGATGTCATTGATAAACACAATTACAAACATGTCAAGATATTGCTTAAAGAACCTATTTCTCAAATCTATAAATACCACCGGGGCATTAGTCAAGCCAAAAGACATCACCAAGAACTCATAATGACCATATCGAGTTCGAAAATCCATCTTCGAAATGTCACTCTCTTTCACCCTTAATTGGTGATAACCCGACCGGAGGTCAATCTTAGAGAAATAACTTGCTCTTTTGAGTTGATCAAACAAATCGTCTATCCTTGGAAGAGGATACTTATTCCTAATTGTAACCTTCTTTAATTGTCGATAGTCGATGCGCATTCGGAGAGAACCATCCTTCTTTCGTACAAACAACACCGGAGCACCCCATGGAGAGATAATCGGTCAGATGAAACCTTTATCCAACAAATCCTTCAATTGGTCCTTTAACTCCTTAAGTTTTGATGGGGCCATACGGTATGGTGGAATAGAGATAGGTTGCGTATCTGGGAGAAGATCAATGCCGAAGTCTATTTTTCTTTTGGGAGTAATAGAGGGAAGATCATCGGGAAACACTTCCGAAAACTCATTTATAATCTAAATTGACTCAAGAATAGGGGTCTCGGAATCTATATCCCTATCCCACATAGGATGATAAACGCAACCCTTAGAAACCGTCTTTCTTCATTTTAGGCAAGATACAAACTAACCCTTTGGAACATAATTTCCCCCTTCGCATGACATGATAGATTCGTTCAGAACCTTGAATGTGACAAATCGGGTCCTACAATATATGGAAGCATAACATGCATGAAGCCAATTCATCTCAAGAATGACATCAAAATATAATATATCAAGCTCAACAAGATCAACATGAGTGACTCCATGAGAAACTGAGATAGGACATTTTCTGTAAACTCTTTTAGCCACAACAGAATTACCAACGGGAGTAGAGCGATGAAAGAGATTAGAAAGGATTTGGGGACCAACATCAAATCTCATGGCCATATAAGGAGTAACAAATGACAAAGTATCACCCGAATCAAGCATAGCATAGATAGCAAGATGAAAGACTTTCAACATACCGATCACCCCATCCGAAGAACCCTCACTATCCTGTCAAGTCTGAAGAGCGTAGAATCTATTTTGCGTTGGAGCACCCAAACCAGAATAACTAGGCTAAGCTTGCCTACTGATGAGTGGGTGATTTTCACCCATTTGGAGCTCTATTCTTATGATTTTGTCGCACTCAAGTAGAGAAAGAGGCTAATTATCCCTTGAATATGGTTGTTTCATGTATGTTGTGGTTGGCAAGGAGTTTTGATGGAAAAGAATGAAAATTGAGGAAAAATAGAGCTTAAAACAGAGAATTTAGAGTTGGCAACAAAGTGTTCTCCATGAACGCGGTCAACTCTTCCACGAATGCGGAGTACAAGTCCACTGGGACCCGTGAATACGGTGATACATCCGCGAACGCGGAGAAGAAAATGTGCCAGGATCTAGGCAGTTTTGGAAATTCACCTTTTTGACCCTAATTCACAATATACACTGAGACATAACCATTTTGGGAGGAGAATTAAAAAACCCTAAAGAATTGATTGAGGCTTGGAAATAGGGCATAGCTTTGAGAGCAAGTTTCCACAACAACCACCATAAGAGTGAAGATTAAATGCTTGATTTGTAACTATTTTTCACCCTTTCTTCAACTCTTTGCTTTGTAATGCTTAAATTCTACGTGTAGTTGTTATTTGGTGATTTGGATATTGTGTTAGTGATAAACAATATTTGGGTTGTTAATCTTTACCTTGTGCTTTTGTAATTAGTTGAATACTTTTTCATATTTGAAATGGGTCTTTGATTATCCAAACAATTTCATGCTTTAATTGCTTTCCAATGGATTTGATCACTCCAAGGACTTGCCCATTTACTTTGATTGGGCTTGTGAGAGTCAATTGAGGTTGGAAAAGGTTGATTGGTGCATTATTTGAGGTGTAGCAACTCATATACCGGATAATAGCTAGAAATAGTGATTCCATGCAATGCCTATAATTGGATTAATTGTGTTATCACTTGACTAGGTTCATGAGAACTAGTTGAGAAGTATTTGCCTATATTCGAGAGGAATAGGAGGATAATTTAGATTTCAAGGCATATATGATTTTACCCATGATTAATTGAGATTGTATGAAAAGGCTTTAGCCCTTGTTCTCCTCTATCCCTTATCCTAAATTGTTACATGATATCTTCATATCATAATTGTATCTTTTATTTCAGGTTCAAATTAGTAGCTTGTAATTCTTTATTTCTTCAATAGCCTACACATTGTTCTTCGTGGGATCGACCCCAGCTCATCGTTGGATTTATACTTGTTAGCGACCGCCTACACTTCGAATTATAAGAGGTATAGTTGAGCGTTATCAAAAATGGCATCGCTGCCGGGGAACAATTTGGCGTATTGAATTGATTTAGAATTTATAGTTTACTAGTTTCTATCAAAATTGTGAATATTTATTTTTTCTTTGTTTTTGTTTGGTTCTATGGTTTCTTGTGAAGAAAAAATATTTGGTGATTGCAAGCCCTGTGTTGATGACACATGGCCTTGTTGTGGAAAACTTCATGTTGGGAATAGTTTTGTGGATGCCTCTTTAGCTGAAGAGATGTGTGAAGAGATAGATTTTGTGAGTCAAGCTTGGCTCTTGTACTATTCTCAACTACTTGCAAAGGGTGTGATACTAAGAGATCTAATGTTCCAAATGAGGGATGAATTTCACAACTTGCACCTAACTCGGTGCCATGAAATGATCCAACTCAAGTTTGGAATTGCTACTTTGAAGGCCAATGTGAAAACAAGAATTGGAGTATGTAATACTCCTTGTCAAATGGTAAAAATTAACGCATTGGAGTTGGAGTCTCAAGAAAAAAGGGGTTGTGATTAACATGGATAAAATCTTTGATATTTGCAATAGGGCCGAGCCAATAAAATTCCAAGATGCCAAAATCAAGGAAATAATACTAGAGTTGCAAGAAAAAGTCAAAAAGATCATATATGGCAACTCTAGTTCATTTGAAAGGGATGGTGTCATTCACTTGAGGGCCAAGGATTATGAAGTTCTATGCTCGAATGGCCTAGTGACCCTCTCACTATTGCCCAACGCTCCACCACGAAAAAATAATGTGAAATTGGGTAAGAAATTCAAATTTTCGAAGTGGAGAGATCGAGTGAAATTTTTGATGCTCTCATGTTGTTCCCATGCTCTTCGAAGAGAAAGTGCTTTGAAGTTGGGGAGAAGGTTCGTTGCCTCAAAGTGGAAACACAAAGGGTGATGTAACCGGCGTCGCTCCACGATGTTAAATTGTGCGCTTGATGGGAGGCAACCCATCGGTATCAAAAAAATTTAATTCTTAGTTAATTTTGAGTTTTCTTTAATTTTTAGGATAGATTAGGATTTTATTTTTGACTAATCCTCATGATTTCAAAGTGTTCGAAAGTGTCTTTGAACAGGTGTAGAAGCAAAAATTCAATTGGGATTGAAGTTTGGGGTTGAACTACCTTCAAAATGAAGTTTGGAACACTTTTTGGGAGCTAAAGATCGCCAAAATGTGTTGGGCGAGTTGCCGAATTGACCCAGGCATCGCCAAAAATTCTAGAGAGCTTATTATGGTTGTTTTAACTGAATTACATTCTTTCTAATTGAAATCACATGAACCCATGCATTGATCATGATTTTGACTATGAACCCTAATTTAAATGAATTTGAAGAAAGGTTATGAATCAATAAATGATGTTTTCATGAGCTTATGCATGATTTATGAAAATAGATTGTTTATGATCTAGTTTGATTTAAGATGAACATCAATGAAATTGTGAAAGGATTTTCTCACATATTAAGGGATCACGGCTTGGTGAAAGGTTTTCTCACTTAGACTTGATTCAAGTAATGAGCTACTCTATGATGTTTATGCTTGGATTAGTATTTGAATTGTACTTTCCATGTATGATGATAACTTTATGAAAATGACTATTCCATTGGGTTTTAACTTTGCACCTAGAGAACTTTGAGGTGGAGGCTCAAATAGGCTAGCCTCTAGTATCAACCTCTAGCTCCGACTACGTACCGCCGTAGGATTGCCTTAAATGGCCTAGCTAGTGGATCCACATATAGCACATGATATGATATAGATTTCTACCTTGGCAAGTAGACTCTTCCTTTCTCAATGTTGGAGTTACATCGGATTTCATATTTTAAAACACATGGTCTATTGTCGGTTAAAGCTAATATCCCACAAAAGTAACTAAATTTGTCCTTAAACATTTTATGAAGCGTTTACTCATGATTTTAAGATGAATTGACCATGTCATGATGATATTCATTAAAGGTTTTACTATGTTTAGCTTGGTCATGCATACCATGTTTTCGATTATGTCTCCTTATGATCATATTTCATGTTTTATTGCATTTTCCTCATACTTAGTACATTCCATGTACTAATGCATACTTGTACCTACATTATTTCACTAATGTAGGTTCCGACGATCTCCCTCCTCCCGTTCGTGGCTAGTTGGCTTAACCATTCGAAGTTCAAGAGTTGGTGAATCCTCATATTCTGAGCACCATGTTACCTTTACTTCATTGTCATTATGTTTTGGTTTTTAGACATTGTACGTGGTGTACTGGTTAAGTCCCGAATACTTTTTTGTTATAATAGATGGCTTGGATATGATTTCTCTTATTTCTATGATATTGTGTGAATGTATGTCAAGTGACTTATGTAGGGCCTCTCGATGACTTATACGCCATGTCACGTTTAGGGTGTACTTTAGGTCGTGACAGATCGTGCGATCCTTGATGAAAATTATGGAAACATGATGCTAGCTAGGTCCTAGAGGGCCTCAATAAGCATTTCTCACGCTTTTCTAATTTTTTGTTGATATAAATTGTTTTTTGGACAAAACATGACTTTAATTGTATCATATAGAATCTTTTGATATTTGTTAGACCGAGGATAAGTATGCCTTAGAATTTTCTTTCATTTGACTTAAAAAAGAACATACAATAACATTTTGAGTTGTTTTTGTTTTATTTTTAGTTTTCTTAAGCGACATGTCCGTTCTACCCCTTGATTTTTTTCTTGGGGGGACCTTTAAACCGGGTAATTTTTTTTGTTGGAGTAACTTCAATTTTTTATGAGTCAATTGTATTATCATTATTTTTCAAAAGAAAAGAAAAAACCTTTTTTTTGACTTTTTTGATACTAGCATATTTAGGTCTGGACTTGAGTAGTTTCTTGTAAGTGCTTGAATGATTAAAAATAATAGCAAAATATTTAAAATCTAGGCTCATGGATTGTCACACTATATATAACTTATTCTTATTTTGTAGTTCGCATTTAACTTGTCAATCTTAGAAATGGAATTAATACTTGTGCATGTGATGTAAAGATTTCTTGTATCTATTCCATGTTTTTCATGCATGTTATTGAAGCCAAATAACAAAGTGATAACGTTGTTTGGGAGATAATAATATGCTTTCTTTGATGTGTCTTGAGAATTTTAGCTTACTCAAATAGTGTTACCACTAGTAGCCCCTTAAACTTGTTGACTTTTAGTTGTTCACTGCAATTTTTCCTTGATCCTTTTTGTTGAATCTCTAGTTTATGCACCCTACTTTCTTGAGCACTGAAGCATATAGACTGTTAGAATTCTTAAATCTGAAAAAAAAAAAATGGAGGGTCAAGTGTAAATGGTGACCAATGAAAGTTTCTAAGTAATGAAAATGTCATCTTCCAAAGAATGTGACAAAAAGGGGAAAAAATGCTTGAAAAAATGATGAAGGAAGCTTTCTTGATATGATAAGAATACTAGTGAAAATAATTGATAAAAAAAGGATTGAAAATAATGGGTGATGAATTCTGAAAAAGGCATACTGCTTAGGGAAGTGTAAGTCACTATTATATAATTTTCCTACCCATCCCCTACCCAGCATTGCAACCCTTTATAGTCCGATTTGAACTAGCATGCTAATAAATTAGAAGAGATGTACATAATGGGTAAACCTATGGTTCTTTGTGTATACATGTGAATTCCTTTGTGAGTGCAAGAGTTGTGCTTTGATGTTAAGTCCTTAATTTATATTCGTTTCTTTGATTTTAAATGGATTGACTATTTCTTCTTGTGAGGACAGTTTCATGATAGATAGGTGATGTTGTTAACTTTCTTTGATGGAGTAGGTGAGCAAGCTGAAAACAATTAGTTAGAGTGTCTTTGAGATTATATAGGAGGCTAAATGTTTGTTGTTTGTTATGTATCTTGCATAATGATTGAGAAGTACACTTGACATTGTAATTTGTTGTAGGGCCTGATTATTTGTATCAATCAAAGTGGTGGTATTCCTAGACTTAATTAATTGAGATGAACTTTAATACTTGATCACGAGCAAGAGTCTAACTATGGGTGGACAAAGTGAGGAAAAAAGGTTACATATTTAGCCATTATTTTCCTCACATTTTAGTATGTTTAATTGTCTTTTGAGACTTGATTATTTTTTTTTTTTAGGTCATAAGGAGTTAGGTGGTATGCCCACATGCCCCCACTCCACCCCTCTATACAAAATAGGGGGAAAAAAGCTTCAAACTATAGCTTGATATTATAGTCGTTGATTCACATGATTCATGTGCTGTTGAAGATGCAGATATATACCAAGTGTCAAGGGGTCTTATTGTGAACTGTTGCAAAAGGATACTACTTTTACTCTATATAGAAAAATATTTTATGAAAATTTGTGTAATAGTATTAACTTGAGGATCTTGAATTAAATTAACTTGGTACATCCATCACTCTTGTAAGAATCCCAAAACCTCGTGAAAAATAGTCAATTAAAATTAAAATTCAGGACCCTCTTTAATTAGTTACGTTCTTCTATTCCTTTCTTTATTGTTAACCTTTTATAACTTTTTAATCTAAATAAAATTTATAGTAGAATTATTCCAAGCTGGAAAATCAGAAGAAGTACTACACAAGACGATGGGATAAAAGAGTGTGCTGCAATGAGAAAAACACGCGTAGTATGTGTAAAGCAGCAAGTTTCCATGAGTTCTCCTCATGCTAAAAGCATATGCATTAAGGCCTTCTCAACAATGTCCTACACATCAAGATTATCTACATATACACATATGTTATATTGCAATAAGTGGTGTATGCTGGATTTTTTTAAATGTGAATAGTGTTGATCTATTGTCGCAATTTGGACTTGAAACTGAGACCGTTCTAACTTCTAAGTCTTTATTTAGTGTCCCAAATTGATATTTATTTGTATTATTTTTAGACCGATGTTAGCTTATTGTATATATACGTATGGTTTAATTATTTTAAAAAAAATGTTATTTACATACATATATAAGAATTTATTTTGTAAAGAGGATTCGGATGACACCTCTAGGTTCCACTTGTAGCAACCAAATTCCCCAAAAGAAGAAAACTACGAATCTCTTATGATTCAAAAATCAAGTCAGAGACTATTACACGTCTCGATAAAAGCAAAAATGCAAGAAATACTCCAGGAAGTGGTGGAAATGAGATGTTTTACAAATGACATTCGGTTTCCAAGATATAAATAGAAGAATTTGACCATATCTTGCAACAGTTTGACTTAGCTTGAACGTTTAGACTCTCATCTTTCCAAGCTAGGGTAAGTTCAAAAAACTCATTTTCCCTTCCAATATGGTTGTTATCATGAGTGCCAACAATAAGAAGGTATCACTTGGTTTTCCAGATAAGTTTTTGGCTACGGAAGCTAAGTTGGGATCCACTATATGTATCGGTAAAGAACATGAAGCTGATGATGATGATGCATCAAAAATAGCACCAGCAGCATGATGTTGTTCTCATGTCAAAGAAAGATGCATATAGATTATAAGAGTCCTATGATATAAATTTTGAATAATGAATTGGGGTGGAGAAGCTAAGGAAGAGATCAGTGCATGAGAGATATCTGAATATTTTCTACTTAAATATACTTATGTGTCACACTTTGTACATGGCATTAATAAATAATAATGGGAGCACTATTTAATTGTAGGAGTGACAAGTTGCTTCTCATATTTTATATTCTTTTTTATATCATACGCTATCATGAACTCATATTTACTATAATGCAAGAATCGACAGTTTTGGTATTAGTGGTGTGTAATTTAAGTTCTAATTACTATTATTTTTGCAGATTACACATATTGAATAAGAGGTACTTAGATTCTTTCTGAATTTTCATATTCTGAGCATTAGCAAATTGTTAATTATACTCTTCAATTTGTTTAACTTATTTATTTATTTAGCATTATACATTTTAATTTTAACTTTCCACGTGAGATGTTTAAGACCGCAAGATTAAAACATATTTTAGTACATTGTACATATCTTTAATTTAAGACTACAATATTCAAAAAAAAATCTTTAATTTTTTAAACTGTGTCAAGTCAACACTAGAAAAACAAATTGAAACGGAGAATGTAAAATTTATTTTTTAAAAAGTGTTTTGACCTATGTGAACTCAAGTCTAAGAGGGTATTTGGATTGACTTATTTTTAGGTGTGCTTGGCTTTAAAACACTTTTTAATTTTTAGACGTGTTTGGCATTAGGCCTAAAATGTACCCAAAAAAGCCAAAAAGCCATCTACTTTTGACTTTTGGGTTTTGACTTTCCAATCACTTAAAAAAAAAGCTTATCCAAAACACCCCTTAGTCAACCGCCAAGGCTTTTTCCCACCAAACTCAGCCAAGGCTTATTCCTACCACCTAAGATGAGCTTTTAACACGTTTGTAGGTTAAATTGTTATCTCTAATTGGTAGAAATAACAAATAAAATTGCACTTTAAAATCAAGATTTTTCTTCAATAACTAAGATTCTTCCAAAAAGGTAAGGATGCCAAACCGATGTAGGTTTTATTAATATGTAAATTCTTCCTCAGTTAGTTAAAAGAATGAAATTGGCTGGTATTATGACAATACTGGGTAGCATAGATATTATTATGGGTGGAATTAAAACATGAACAAAAAACTAGGAATTTAGGAATCAAGGTGAATCGAATGTAGCTAGGATTCTTGAGTTGGGATGAAGAGTAATAGATCATGTTAACGTTATTTTTGTAGATTGTGATCAATTGACTTAGTGGGACTAATTTGGAGCAAATGTTGCTAAGTTGTTCAACGAGACATCTTAATGAGCTAATGTGTGTTTGATTGGAGCAGGCAAGCATGTACTCCCTCCATTTCAGTTGGTATGTAATAAGATTGAATTGAAACGAAGTTTAAGAAAATAAAAAAAGTCGAATCTTCCTATGTAATTCTATGTAATTCGGTTGGGATGTGACATGGTTTCGGATTAAGTTATTGTTGTTTAACTGAGTAAAAATCAGAAAAAGAACACAAGAAAACCTATGAATATGAAGGAAGAAAGATAGTAAAAAGGAATGGAGAACTAGAAAGAAGAGCTTATGAATATGAGTGGAAAAGTACTTTTTATTTCACTGCAATTAAGACTTACATTTATAATTAAACATTAACTTCAACTATCTAAATATCAACACAAAATCTGATGAAAGTAAACTAACTCTTAAAGACTAGGCAAAGAAATCATCTCAAGAAAACTAATTTACTGGAGTAAATAAATAAAGTTGCAGTCCTAAAACATAGCAACTAACACTCCTCCTTACTTTAGGATCTGTAGATTCCTAGTTTCTTTATGAAAAATTCAAACTTACCGAGAGGAAGTGGCTTGATGAAAATGTCAGCAACCTGCTCATCACTTTTGCAGTAAAGAAGTTTCATGTCTCCATCATTTCTCATGTCTCTCAAGAAAAATAACTCAACATTAAAATTTTTAGTTCTTCCATGAAAAGCTCGATTATTATCAATATAAACTGCATCTTGGTTAACAGTATAAACCTCAGTCCCTTTTTTTTGCTCCATATTCAGATCATACGTGATTTTCCTCAATCATAGTGCTTGTTTTATAGTTGTTGTTACAACAATGAATTCTGCCTCAACTGTTGATTGTGATAATATATTTTATTTCTTGGAACACCAAGGCAAAACTCCTGATCCAAGATTGAAATAGAAACCTGAAGTACTCCTCATATCAAATGAACCAACCCAGTCACTATTAGAAAATTCAACAAGTCTAAAATTCTTACTTTTGTGGAACTTAACATACACCATAGTTGATTGTTCTCTTGATGTATCTAATAATTCTTTTAGCTGCTCTCAAGTGTAAATCACTTGCAGAATGCATGAACCGAGATACAAGGCTCACTGCGTACATGATATTTGGCCTGGTTGTAGGCAAATACATTAAGCAACCAATAAGACCTCTATAATATGCCACATCCACCTTTTTTGCTCCATCATCTTTGGACAATTTTTCCTTTTGGTTCATTAGAGTACTCATAACTTTATAACCTTCCATATGAAACTTCTTTAAAATTTCTTGAGCATACTTTTTCTAACAAATGAACACAATGTTTTCATTTTTGTTGATCTACATTCCAAGAAAAAATGCTATCAGTGTAAGGTCTGTCATTTCAAAGACCTTCATCATTTCCAAATTGAAATCCTTAATAAGACAAGCCTTAATTTATGTGACAAAGAGATCGTCAACATACAAAAAAATAATAAGTATGTCTGCACACTTAATGTAAAGTGTAGACTCAGATAGGCTCTTCTTGAAACCTAAACAGTGTAAATGATTATAAATCTTGCTACACCAAGCTCTTGGTGCTTGCTTTAAACCATAGAGAGATTTCTTAGCAAATATACCTTGTTTTCTTGCCCCTTGATCACAAGACCATCTGGTTTCTCAACATAAATCTCCTCCTGGAGAATACCAATGAGAAAGGACGACTTAACATCAAATTGATAAATTTTCCAACTTCTTTCTGCTGCAATAGCTAGTAGCATTCTGATTATGTCAAGTCAAGCAACTGGTGCATAAATTTCTGAGTAGTCTACTCAAAAAATCATAGCCTATCCTTTCTCCACAAGCCTGATCACTTTGTGTTTATTTATGGAACAGTCTGCATTTAGCTTTGTCCTGAAAACCCATTTTACACCAATGATCTTTCGGTCTTGAGGTTTCTCAACAAACTCCCAAGTCTAATTTTCTTCGATCATCATCATCTCCTCCTTCATTGTATTCAACCATTTGTCATTTCCCTCTGCTTCCTCATAACTTGTGGGCTCACAAGTTGAAGTATTGCATCTTTGATAGATATCAGAGATCAACCTCGTGCCTCTAACAGGAGGATCATCTACTAGATATTTTTGGATCTAATTGAGTGTTAATTGTTGGATTGCTTTTGGGCTTCTCTCAATTCCAACGTTGGTCCTCAATGAATTTAACATCTCAACTTATGATAATTTTCTCCGTTTGAGGTTGATAGACCTTATATGCTTTGAAAATAGTAATGTAGCCTATAAAGATGCTTGGAACTGGCTTCTTAACAAATTTATCTTTTTTAACCTGTGGTACATAAGAGAAACACAAACAGTCAAAAATTATGAGAAATTACAATGAGGATTTATGACCATACCATGCTTCATATGGTATTTTATCTTTCAGTAATATAGAAGGAAGTCTATTTTGCAAAAAACAATAACAACGTTGGTAGCCTCTGCCCAGAACGTTTTTGGCAGATGATTTCATGTAGCATGCACCTAATCATCCCCATTATACTTTTGTTTTTTCTCTCATAAACTTTATTTTGTTGTGGAGTATAAGGGACAGTTAGGTTATGTTCTATACTAGCTTTGCCTATAATATTTTGAACTACTTTGAAGTGTACTCTTTCCCATTGTCAGACCTTAAATCTGAATTGTGCAGTCACTTTGATTCTCCACCTTTGCTTCAAAATTGCAAAACACATCAGCAACTTCTAACTTGAATTTTAAGAAAAAATCCAAGTCAGTCTTGTTAGATCATCATTAATTCAATGTAGTAAAGACTACCATTCAATGATGGTATTCTGTGAGGTCCAGACAGATCTGGATGAATTAGTTAAAGCTTTCTTGATGCTCTACAAGTTGTTTTAGAAAAGGGCAACATGTTCATCTTTCCAAGTAAACAAGCTTGACAATCTGACCAATGATTCAATATGAATGGCAGATCATTCACAATTTTTTTTCTTTTCATGAACATCATACCTTAATGATGAAAATGACCCATTCCTTTATGCCAAACTTCTGTAGAGTTGTTTGACATAAGAAAAGTTTTCTGCTCCTCTTCCAAAGGATTGAATGAGAAACACCTCCCCTCCATTTTGGCCTCGAATACTTCATGGCCTCATAGATCTTCTATTGCAAAAACCTTTTTTTAAATAATAGTTTGAATACTTTCTCCATTAATTGACCACCACTGATCAGGTTTTGATCAAGATTTGAAACGTACAAAATATTTGTGATAAACATAGTTCTACAGTAACATGTAATGACTATGGTACCCTTGCCTTTCACAGAAAGACACTCACCATTTCCAATTCTAACTTTCTTTGTCTCAGTGTTCCTTAATTCTTTAAACAACATTTAATTAGATGTCATGTGGTTGGAGAAACCACTATCAATTAACCAACTTTCACTTGAATCAAGCCATTTGAAACAAGTTGCAACAAAGAGTTGATCTTCTTCTTCTCAATCAACAACCTGAGCTTCTATTTCATGCTGTTGAATTTTGGCTTTGCAAATTACAGCTCCGTATCTCTGTTGATTGCACTTGCTACATTTTGTGTCAGGTCTCCTCTAACATTTGAAAGGATGGTGATCTTTTTTTCTACAGTTCCGATAAGGGGGATAGTTAGCCTTCTTGCTTTTAGCTAAATTCTCATTGTTTCCTCCTTGTATCTTCTTGTTCTGCTTCTTCTTGTTTCTTCCTTCATCTTGATGTGTGAGGCTCGTTCAATAGCTCCTTCCAATCTCATTACATGACATTTCTCTTGTTCGTGAAAAGCAGTTAAAAGCTCTTCTAGTGTAATCTTAGACAAGTCCTCAGTATTTCCTAAGGTTGTAACAGTAGCCTCAAATCTTTCAGGTACCGTTACAAGCATAGTGTGGGTATTATCGTAACTAGGTTGGCAAGCATAATTGTGTGGAGGTTTCTGATATATGGGAGTATTTGAGAGGGCATGATGTGTGGGAATATTTTCAGGTGAAGATTGTGCTTCCAAGGAAGGTGAATGAATGGAAATATTGATTCCTGTAGTGTTAGAACAATCAATAGGTGATGAGGTGTTGGTAGTTAAATGTGAGGCATTAAACTTTGGGGTTTGTGGTGAAACTGACAGTTGTTCATAGATAAAAATAATATGGTGTACTTCCTTGTGATTAACCTGCATGAGGTTAAGAGTTAATCTCATTATTCATATCTAGTGGTTGTAGCATTAGGAATTTGCTTAATGAATCCTCAGAATTATTTGATGGATCATTGTGTTGCTTCATAAACTCTTTGAAGGTGGTGAAATGAAAATACTGTGAATCTACATTCAAATCAGAACTGGAAACCATATATGGTAAGTTTAATTTATCAAAAATAACATTTCTTGAGATGAAAACTTTTCTAGACTTAGGATGGTAGCACCTATAGCCTTTATGAAGTAGACTATAACTAATAAACACACATGGAAACGTCTTCGGTTGAAATTTATATTTGTTATAGCCCTTGAGATAAGAGAAACATATGCAACCCTCTCCGTACAATTTAGCACAGAGAGATTGCATACACGAGGTTAAAGTAGGCATTCAGTTAATTAAAAAGACCGGTGTCATAAAAGCTTCAACCCAAAGAAACAATGGCAAATTTACACTGAAGAGTAGTGACATGACTATTTCAACTATATGTATGTTGTTCCTTTTTGCCACTCCATTTTGTTCGGGTGTTTGAAGACAAGATATTTGTCTTTGAATATCATTTTAAGCAAGTAATTTGTGAACTCAGATCTATTAAATTCTCCACCTCCATCACATTGAAATACTTTGAGTTTCTTGAAAACTGATTTTCTACTAATTTTTGAAAAGTTATAAAATTAGAGATACAAAATCAGATTTCGTCTTCAATTAATAAAACCAAGTGAATCTCGTGCAATCATCAACAAAAATAACATAGTATTTTATTCTTTGAGATGAAGTCACATGGGCCGGACCCCATAAATTGTTATGTATTTTGTAAAAATTTTAAGAATCTCATAGTGTATGGAACAAAATACATCTTATCCCTACTCTTTTTGTAAATACAATAATCCCTTAAATTTTATACCTTCTGGATACATAAGTCACCATTCGGATACAATAATTCTGATACAATAAGTATCAATCTGTTACGCTAAAAAGGTGAATAAAAAATAAAAATCTAATTAAATCCCAGAAATTACGCTTATGTTTCTTCTTACTGTCAATTATACAGAGGAAAATCCAAACAGAACGAAGAAATTCAAAATTTCGAATTGCTTCCCACCCTGTTTAGCGAAGAAACCTTTCAGATTTGATTCAAAAACTTTTGTCGAAATTTTGGGTAAGCGAGGTGAGTTATGAAGGATACAAAAGTGATGGAATTGTTGTTGGACAAAGGATTTCTTTTGTGAATCTTCTACTTCACCCTTGATCCTTTCAAATTTGATTCAAGATAGTCGAAAATTTTGAGATTCAAAATTCTTCTCCGAGTTCATCAAAGATCCTTTCAATTTTGATTCAAAATAGTTGAAAATTTTGAGATTCAAAATTCTTCTCCTAGTTCATTGAAGATCCATTAAATTTTGATTCAAAATTATCGAAAATTTTGAGAAGATACAGCATGAATATCTTCGCTAGTGTTGTTACTATCATCGTCAGGGGTTTGAAGAAGTTCTTGAGCTTCTCTGAGGGCTCTCAACCTCTCCCTTCCTGCGGCTGCCGCCGCCGCCTCTATGGCGCTTTCCTCCTCTATCGACATTGACTTTATACTTGTATACTAAATTCCAAATTCGAACTCTTGCTGCTTCTGCGGAGTAAAAGAAATGAGAAAAGTAAAAGAACACAATATTGATAGAGCAACTGGTTGGATTTATATGTATCAGCTTTTATGTATTTATGTATCATGACCATAAAATTGTGCATAAAACATTACTATTTTAACTTTAACTTCAGGATAAAGAGATCTGATAAAGAAAGCTATGGAATTATATGTATTGTGTTGTGTAGTCAATTTTTTAATTTGTGATCTTGAGATGGATATATTACTCATGATACATTACTATTTCTAAAATATTTAGTAAATTTCTAACTAGTGTAATCCTACATGATAAATTAAAGTAGTAAAGATTACCCATAAGGTGTTTGGTTTTAGATCGGTACATTACCGTTTGATTTTAGATCGATACATTAATTGACAAATTGTAACAGGATAGCACAATTCAAAATTTAAAATTCTTCTTCCCATTCTTCCAAAAAAATCTCAATTTTTTAATCAAACTTCTCGACAAATTGTACTGATACAATATGAACTTGTCGATCTTGTTGAGACATTCTGGAATTTGGAAAAGTGAGGTGAGGTATGAACGATACAAAAGTGATGTGTAATGATCCTCCAGGTCATTTTCGAGTTAATGCATTCATTTCGTCGTTTAGGGCATTCTTATAGCGACCCTAAGTCATTTATGACTTGCTGGCACTGACTGTTCGGTCGCTTGGCCGTTCGTTTGGAATTTAGGCCCGTTTTCCTATTTGGAGCTTTTGAAACTTAAAAAGTTAATTTCGGTCATAACCTCAGCTCCAGAATGGCCAAATTAGGCTAGTAGCATGGTCGGCACGAGTCCCGAGACTTTCGATGCGACTTTGGACCATTTGGTGATTTAGCCTTTGAAACTTGGCCTAAGTTTGACTTTGGTAAATATTCTTAGAAAACGCGCTCAGATGAAAATTCCATCAGCGTGGTTAGTTCCAAAATGTCGAGTTTGGTCTAGAATGACCCTTCGTGCGCTTCCCGAGGCTTTCGGTCTAATCCCGAGGCCCGTTGTGGAATTTGGCTAAAAGTGGCACTCGGGTGTGGGACCCACTTTTTATCAAAATGACCTCGTATGGAAATTTTGACTGCGCCATTGAGTTCGGAACGTCAAATTTGGTGGGGTAGCATATCTCATTTGCGCGCACGGGGTCCCGAATGAATCCCTAGCACCCGTCGGAGACTTGGCAACCTCTCAAAATCAGCTGTTGTAGCAGCTGATGTTGCAGGTCCTTTCTTTCTTTGTGTTTGTGGTCCAGGGGCCACGTTCGCAGAGCTCTTTCCCTATTCTCTCCGTGTTTGCGGGAAGGTATCTGCGTTCGCAGAGGTCTAGGGTCCTTCTCTCCGCATTCGCGGAGGTCTGTGATCTTTTCCTCCGTGTTCGCAAGCTATTGTAGCCGCGTTCGCGAAGGGAAAATCCGTCTGGTCTTTTATTTAAAGATCAGACGCGACCAGCTCGAGGGAGGCATATTCATTTGGCAATTTCTTGCTCGTTTTAGCTCGGAATTGAGTTATTCCAAGTCCTCTGGGTTCGGAATTTTTGTGGCTTCGTTGGTGATTGATCGGAAAAGTGTCAGGGAGGATTCGTTGGAGGTAATTTCCCTATTAAAGCTTCTGCCTTCGTGGGAATTCTTAGTTTAAAATGGTGAAATTCCTGCATGCGTTTGTTCCTCGCTGATCCGAGCCCCGAATTGTGTTCCGCTTTGGAACACAAGTTTGGGGAGGTGTATTGGACCTCTTGACGGAGTCAATTCCGGAATTATCGGAGCGGGTCCTACAATTCCATTTTTGACTCCGAAATTGGTCCATCTCTGATTTTGGTAATTTTAGTGTCCAAACGACCGTGCTGAGGTTTGATTCTATTTTTGACAGCGTGGAAGCACTTAGAGGCCGTACGAAAGGGGAAAGCTCCGGCGACGTGATTTGGAGCGCACGCGGTCGGCCTTCAGGTAGGCTAAGGCTTGCTCTCGTTAGACTGAGCATGATTTAGTGATTGTATGAATTTAGGGTTGAATTGGTGATTGATCACGTTAAATTCTTACAATCCATGCCTTAGGCTATATTGCGGGTTTTTCGGGTAGTTGAAGCATGTCGATTGCTATTGTTGATTATTTGTACCATGTGGTGTGCCTTTGTATGGCTTGTATTTATTATTGAAAGAAGGTTTGGCCTTAGTCTAGGCTTGGACTAGTGATTGCCATAGACTTACGTACTTTTGGTGTCATTAGACCTTGAAATCTCTCCGGCATCGCTTCGGACAACTTCTCTCCCTATAGACTGATATAGCAGACTTGTGTCTGATAGTATGAGCCTTAGTTTAGGCGAATTCGTTGCTTATCAAATCTTCTATCCTCTCTCTCTCCCTATCCCTGCGGTTCCGAAGTGTTATCGAATGGTTATGCT
Source organism: Solanum appendiculatum (assembly GCA_018342035.1). NCBI lineage: Eukaryota > Viridiplantae > Streptophyta > Magnoliopsida > Solanales > Solanaceae > Solanum > Solanum appendiculatum. Next base: position 4,689,951 of record JAGDQO010000361.1, on the reverse strand, counting down.
ATCGCAACGATTGGAGATTGAGTTGTACTAGGCTGGGAGCCTTTTGTTGATACCCGTCCCACTGTGACTTGACTTGACATGGGATTCTCCTTCGAATTGACACACCCTTCGCACTCTTGTTGGTTAGGTTATGAAATGGTTGCTTGTAGTGATTATTTACGATTCGAGGCTGTTATTTCCAGCTTGAGACTGATTCTTTGGGTTCGAGGCCCAGCTTCTACAACTTTGTGTTCATGGAGCTATATACCCATAAGCCCCCAATTCACTCCACCGGGCGGGGTTCGAGTTCTTGCCTTGGTATTTTAGCCTTGTTCGAGTCCATAGATACTTGCACCTCGATTTGAGTATGTGGTTATATTTATACGTGGTTCGAGTCCATGATTATCCGTAGCCTGGGTTTGAGTCCTCAGTTACTCTAGATCTCGGTTCGAGTCCGTGATCCTTCATTTTCATTTCCGGATAAGCTTCAGGAATATAGATTGGTTCGGTTCAAGTCCGCGGAAGGTTGTGGAAATTTTGGAAACTTCGTTGGATCCTCTTAATTCGTTGCTAGCTCTTCCTTTTACTTGTCGGGCTTATGGGAGTCTGCTCGGGTTTAACCTTTAACTTACACACGAGTGTACCCGTCGGGTTTATGGGAACCCGGTTGGATTTAGTTATTCATTCTCCTTTTTCTTTGTGTGTTAGTACACTCGTGTGCATACCTATTAGATTTCTCATTCCGATTTCTGGTTGTAGTTTATATTCTTGGTTTTCATATTACTTTGCTTTTCTGCTCAGTCGGCCTATGATGCCTACTGAGTACCTGTTGTTTTGGTACTCATGCTACACTCTGTATCTATTTTCGTGATGTAGGTTCGAGTACCACCTACCAGCATTAATATCGAGCCAGCTGCGATAAGATTCGGAGACGAGGGTGAGCACATAGCGTCCTGGGGTTACCCGTCTCCTTCTGTACATACATTGACTTGTCTTTTGCTTTTTGAGACAGTCTGGTTTCTGTGGTCCACTTTTGGAACTTGCATTCATTTTGTTAGTAGCTCTATACATGTGACTTCTAGGTTCTAGGAGGGATCTTTTATTTGTATATATTTTTGGCTTGCTTTCGCTTCTTCTTTTCTGACTCTGCTATTGATGTTACCGTTTAGTTTGAGTTTAGTTTCTTCCCTCAATCCCATTACTTGTAGGTTCCGGGATACGGGCTGGCTTGCCTACTGGTGGGTTTTGGTAGGCTCCATCATGACTCGAGGAATCGGGTCGTGACATGATGGAATTGTTGTTGGTAGAAATATTGGTTTTGTGAATCTCAAATCACCCATTGCAGCTGAATTAGATATCGATGAGTTGAGAAAAATTTTGTAAATCAGATACATCGTTGAGGTGAAGAAACAAGAGGCTGGATTTTCAGTGTATCCACTATGCATTGATATAACATACAAAAAGGCTGAAGAGATACATAGCTTTGATGGATCATCCATACCTTTTATAATGTTATGTAATCATTTTTTGAATTGTATTTTCTAGATGAATAGATTTATCAATACATTATTATTTATGTATCTTGTTTAAATTGATAAGTATTGTATTTATACTAGATACATTAAATAAGTATTTGTTGCCCATAAGATGTTAGATTTGAGATCGATACATTATTGTGTGGTAGTTGCTATGTATTGGATACATTTTGTATAAATTCGAATTTACGTATCATGTCTAAAAAATTAGTGCATGATACATTATTATTTATGTATCTCATTTAAATTGACAAGTATTGTATTCTTACGAGATACATTAAACAAGTAATTGTTGTACATAAGCTGTTTGGTTTGAGAACGATACATGTAGTATAAATTAGTATTTATGTATCATGCTCATACAATTTGATGTAGTTATATATCATCTATATCTATACTATCTTAAAATTATGAACTCCCTAACTTGAATATTAAATTACTATAATACCTCCAATTTAAAACACCAATTTAGTATATATTCTATATTTTATATTATATTATTTTTATTTATTTATTTATTCTATAATATATTAAAAGATGACACCTTTTCACATGGGTAGTAACTTCTCCGAAGGGTTGAGACCTTTTTAAAGAGTTGTGACTTTTTCGATGAGTTATGACATTTCTGAATGATTGTGATTTTCTTAAGGGTTGTGACTTATCTGATAAGGCACGATAAGCACCTTTTCATACTATCATTTGTTGTTTATAAATAGAGGGGTTTTCTCACATTTTTAACCTACGAATTTTGTAAGTTTTATAGTATTCTTCTTCTTAAAACAAGGAAGATTGTAAGAATTGTTCAATTATGCAATTACAATATTTTTTGTGGGTAAATTAAACAGATCAACAAAAATTGATGCAACAAGGAGAATGAAATAACTCAACTTCAAACAAGAAGACTATCTAGATAATTAATATGTAGTCATTTTCAGTGCCATAAATATACTTTAGCAGCAACTTCTACTTGATAAGAAGTTCAATGATTTAATGTTGCACAAACTACAACTTAGTGTTCAAGCTTTAAAAAGCCCTCAAACTGTTAGAGAAAAAGGATTTGATCAAAAACTTGCTTGAAGAGTCCAAACTAGATTTAATAAGTACTCCTCCATTTCAAATTTATTTGTTATACTTTTTTTTTTGTACGGGGCGCGGGGGGGGGGGGGAATGTTTAAGACTACAAAGTCAAAAGACATTTTTATATATTCTACATATCCTTTAATTAAAAGAACTACCTAACTTAAATGTTAAATTATTATAATGCCCCCCCCCCCCTGGAACTTAAAACACCAAATTTAGTATATCTTCTATATTATATATTGTATTATATTATATTATATCATATTATATTATATTTATTTAGTTATATTATTATATTATATTATATTAAAAGCAGATACCTTTTCACATTGAAGGGTTGTGACTTTTCCAAAGAGTTATAACTTTTCCTATTAGTTGTGACCTTTTCGAAGGGTTGTGGCTTTTCTAAAGGGTTGTGAATTTTTCGAAGAGTTGTGACTTTTCCGAGGGGTTGTGACTCTTCCAAAAGAGTTATGACTTTTGCAATGAGCTGTGACCTTTTTGAAGGGTTGTGACTTTTCTAAAGGGTTGTAACTTTTTTTATATAAGGCATAATAAGCACTCTTTCATACATTACCCTTTGTTAGATATAAAAAGAGGGGTTTCCTCACATTCTTAAACTACAATTTTTTGAAATTTTCTATTATTCTTCTTCTTCCTAAAACATCAAATTTAGTACATTTTCTACTTTTGATATTATATTTATTTATTTATTTATATTATATTATATGAAGACCTCTTCACTGTCACGATCCAAAACCGGGCGTGATGGCTCTTGTCCTATCCCACCAGGACAAGTCAGCCTAAACCCAATAAAGACAGAAATAAATGTGGAAATAAGCAAATAAAATAAGAATAACAAAAGCGGAACTCTTTCAAACTTAAATTACCCTCAAGGATTGTTTGTCAAATGTACAAGCCGCTAATAACAGAACTGGAAAGAAAATACAAGTCTCAAGTATGTCTTTGTTTATCAAGTAGAACAAAGCATAAAAACAGGAATAACAGAGTCCGCCTAATATATAATCAATGAGTTACGAATTTTATGGGTTAAGATCACTTACCCAATAGATTTTCCAAGAAAAATCTCTTTCAAAATTGCCTACCCGAGCTCTCCAAGTCCAAAAATGGTGAAAATTGGTGTTTTCCCGATTTTGAAAATTAAACACTGTTCAGGCTCAAATTACACTTCGCGAACATGGCCACCAGCTCCGCGAACGCGGAGGCAAAACATTGGCAACCCTCCGCGGAAGCGGGCCCTTCTCCACGAATGTGGAGGTCAAAACACTCTACCCTCCGTGAATGTGGAGGCTTGCACCAGACATCACGTATCAGCAAACAACCAAAGCAACTAAGCCTCCGAAAGGACCCTCGGGATTCGTTCGGAACCCCGTTCACACAAACCAGACATGCTATCCTACTAAATTAGACACTCCGAACTCAATGGAATCATCGAAATTTGGATTCAAGGTCTCCTTGACCTGGAACTCGATAAGACGCAATGAAACTAACTTTAGGCCTCAAACATCAAATCAAGCTCGTGACCTCTAAAAATTCAACCACGACCACTTCTAGGTCTAAAACTATCCCCCGAATCTAACGGAGTTGTCGGAATCCAATTCTGAGTATCCGATCACTGCATGTTGACCAAAGTCAACTCTCTGGTCTAAAATTCACTAATTTCCAACTCATGGCCTCAAATCCACGATATAGTCCCAAATATGATTCCGTCAACTCTCCAAGATCAATTTCAACATTCCGGAGCTGATGGAATTGATGGAATTCCATTCCGAGCCCCGAAACTCTAAATGACCTCAAATACCACATTTTGACAATTTAAGCCTCCAAAACTCTTAACTTGCCAAGGAAATTTACGAAACCAACCTCCTGATCAAACATGACTCGGGGTAACTCTCGGGAGGAGTAAAGTAGTCATGTAACAAAAATTACAAAAAATGACCTTCAGGGTCATTACATTCACATTGAATGCTTACGACTTTTCAAAAGAGTTGTAACTTTTTCGATGACTTGTGACCTTCCCGAAAGGTTGTGACTCTTATGAAGGGTTGTAACTTTATGATAAGGAACAATAAGCGCATGCTCATACTACCATTTGTTAACTTTAAATAGAGGAGTTTCCTTACATTTTTAAACTACGATTTTTTATGTTTTCTATTCTTCTCTTCTTAAAAACTCAAGTGTGATTTACAAATGTTGAGAATCTTAAAGTTCAATGGAATTTTAACACTCTCTAACATGAATGTTAAATTAATATAATACTCCAACTAAAAATATCCAATTTAGTATATTTTCTATATTTTATATATATATATACTACAAGAAATATAGACAAGATAGGGAGTAGAATGTAGAGATCATCTTATTCAAATGTCTTCATGTCTGTCATGCGTGTCTTTACAATGGTGAAAGAACAACCCTATTTATAGGTTGAGAAATTACTCCAAAAGTCACCATATTAAGTGTCATAATAAATATATACATTATTATCCAAAAAAGGTTCATAGAACCTAGGAAATATGAATAAGTAGTTCATATATTAACTCAATGGACAATCCATTCATTCAATGAATTTATGACACTCTCCCTTGGATGTCCATAGATAATGTGCCTCGTTAAAACCTTACTAGGAAAAACCCTAGTGGGAAAAAGCCTAGTATACAAAAAACTATCAATATGATAAATATTGATTTAGTTATAAAACAGTACTGGAGATACATAACAACATCTGATACATAGTTAGTAAAAGATAATGAAATTCGTAATAGTTATGTATCAAATACATAGCTCTGAAGTCGAGATCCTTCTTCGACTTTGACTTCTCCAACTCCAGATTCTTCATGAATAATGAATCATTCATTTGTTTAAATCTTTCTCAATAAAATCTTCATTGTCAGAATCAAAGATACGAAATACATTTTCTTGAGTAGATGAAACTAATTGGATAATTTCAATACTAAAAGATGGAACATCATCCATATGTAACAGAATTTTGTAGATAAAAAAGTAAAAAAAATTAAAAAATTGACGATGATGAACTGTAAAGAAAAAAAACATGATACATTGCATAAAAAGAGACCATTGTAGTAGTGATGTAACGAAACATTGATACAACTAACAAAGGAAAATTTAAGAATCAAAATAAACGAGATATATTAAAAATATGTGTCTTTGATAGGCACATCCAACTTTCCCCCCCTTTTTTGAGTGTTTTTTCCGCAATAGATTTATAAGTCAAGATCCTTCTTCGACTTTGACTTCTCCAACTCCAGATTCTTCATGAATAATGAATCGTTCATTTATTTAAATCTATTTTCAATGAAATCTTCCTCGTCAAAATCAAAGATATGACCTACATTTTCTTGAGTAGATGAAACTAATTGGGTAATTCCAATACAAAAAGACGAATTATCATCCATATGTATCAGAATTGTGAGGATGAAAAAGTAAAAAAAAATTAAAAAAATGACGATGATGAATTGGAAAGAAAAAAATGAATGAAGAACTACCTCTTGATTAACTGTAAATCATTAACCAGAAAGAGAAAATATTTCAAATTCAAAAAATGGAGTGATGGAGGTAACTGATGATATATTGGAGTGATTATAGGCATGAAAAAAGGGAGAACATCGTAGAGTTGGAAGATTGGAAGTTATGTATCCGGAAAGGAGAGAATTTCATAAAAAAGAGGGATTTTTGTGATTTTTTAGAATTGTAGAGAATAATGGAAAATATGGTAAAAAAGGATGCGTTAGATAATTTTTTCATGTATTTTTGTTAATGTCTCTGGTTCTCTTTTATTTGACTCTTTGAAAGGTGATTTACAACTTTTTTCCATTTGACAACTAGTACAAATAGAGACACTTTTATTCCAATTTTTTACATCAATCTTCTTATTGTGATGCAAATAACTTAAAGCTCTTGAATGTGGATGCCCTAGTCGTTGATGCCAGACAGTGTTCAAATTCTTTTCCGCCTTTGTAGCTGTCAAAGCTTCATGCAAATTCCCTTCCAAGGTGTACATAATATGCCTCATATTACTCTTTGCCAGAATTGTCTTTGTTCTCTTGTGCTTAACAATAAATCCTTCTTCAGTAAATTTCAGAGAACATACATTATCCTTTACAAATTTACTAACAGAAATGAGATTCTTTTTGAGATTAGGTACAACAAATACATCTTTTAGATCTAAGTTCCTTCCAATGTGTTTGTCTCTTACATTTGTAATACAGAGTTTATCGCCATTTCCTATCATTACAGAATGATTTCCTCTAGAGGGAGTTGAATTTAAAATAATACCTTTAGATTGTACCATGTGATTGCTAGCACCGGAATCCACTTAGAGATTGTTGTCAATTTGATCACTAAACAACATTGATGCTAATGCCTAAGGTACTTCTTGTTGTGCTTGATATGAATAGTCCCATTTGTAAAAACAAAAGAGTGTAGTATGGTTGTTCGTACCACAAATGTCACTTGGATTAGATTTAGAACTCTCTTTTTGCTGATTTCCTTCATTTTAAGTTGTATTATATTGTTTCTAATTGTAAAATCGACCTCTGCCTCTTTTTCCTCGTCGTCCACGATAACAACTACCATGCCCCCGCCCTTGCCATTTTTGAGTCACCAAAGCCATGGCTGGATCAAGCGAAGGTTGTGCTTCTTCCTCGTCTCCATCTTTTCTCATCTCGAGTCCCCTAAGAGCATTAACAAATTAATTAAAGGGAAAAGAATACTTGTATCCCAAAAAGTGAAACTATTTACAAGTTGATGCCCCATTACTTTCATACCCCTATTTATAACTCAACGCCAAACTACTCACGCGAATTTTGCCTCCTTCTTTCCCAAAGCCGTCATCTTCTTCCCCAAGTTGTCTTCTTCTTCCCCAAGCTATCTCCTATGCAAATTAAATTCCATTGATGGATAACGTTACAATTTTAGTGCAGCACAATGGAACTTGGGATTCAAACAACCATCATAGTAGTTATCACAATGATGCAATTTTAGTCAATTCTACTTCCAATTTCACAGATTTGGTCAAAACAATAGCAACATAACTAAAGAAGGATGCTGCTACAAACAATGGTGAAATCACATATGCTTTTTCACAAGAATTTCCACCACTGAAAATTATGAGAAATAAGGGCATGAAAGTCTATTTTGAATTGAAGAAACACAATCCTGTGATCATTGAGTATCCGTAGACCGTAGAATTCACTGCAGTATCCATCTCCACGAACATGCCTAGCCTTGTCTGCCTCACAAGCATGCCCAATATTGATTGCTCTGAAAGCTCATAAAAAATACACATCTAATCCTGTTAGCAGAAACAATTGAGTCTGATCCTATTGAAGGTGCTGCAATTCAGTGTGAGAACGCAAACTGTCAAAATATCATTACAAACACAAGCAAGAAATCTATTGAAGTTCAACATATCTACATTAACAAACAAACACTAATCAAAGCACTGCATTAACATTTAGTGCAAAAAAGTTTTTAATATCGAACTCAAGAATCTTGTAAAAAAAGGTATGATACCTGCATAGAGTATACATCAAAGTATATATATACTCTGATGGTATCAAAGAGTGAGAAGCAATGCTTCAGTGAAAAACACTACTCGGTTACTCCTTGATATCGATAGAGTATATATGTACTATGATGGCATCAAGGAGGAACATGTAGTGCTTCAGTGAAAAGACTGCATAATTACTGTGTGATATAATCATAGTATATATTATATATACTCTAATGGTATGAAGGAGGAAGAGGCAGCGATTCAATGAAAATACTACTCAGTTGCTCCTTCATGTCATTAGAGTATATATATAAACTATCGTGGCATTAAGGAGGGACATGCAGTGCTTCAGTGAAAAAGACTGCTCAATTACTGCTTGATACTATCAGAGTTTATATATACTCTGATTGTATCAAGGAGGAAAAGGCAGTGATTCAGTGAAAACTAGCTAAATTGCTGCTTCATACCATCAAAGTGTGTATATACTCTAATAGTATCAAAGAAGAAGAAGTAGTGCTTCAGTGAAAAATTACGCAGTTACTCCTTAATACCATTAGAGTATATATACTATGATGACATCAAGGAGAAACATCCAGTGCTTTAACTGAAGCACTACTTCTAACTTACTGCTTAATACCACAACAATATATATATATATATATGTAATGATGGTATCAAGTATGATATGATAAATCTGTGTTTGAAAATAATGTATTTCTCTAGAAGTGATGTCATGTAGCATCCATCTTATGCAAGTATGTTGTTATTTGTACAAGTGACACATGTTTTTGGACTATTAGGGTAAGGAGCATAAAAAGATAAGGTTTGTTTCGAGTAACAGAGTATAAAGACGTGCACAACTGCCGCAAATATGAAAGATCTTATGCAGATAGTCATGCCACTTCATTCTTTGTGAGTAGCATCACACACAATGGCGGAGCCAGGATTTTCGTCAAGGTTGTTCATACTTTAGCCAGGATTTTCGTCAAGGTTGTTCATACTTTAGGGCAAGTAAAAAAATAAACCTTGCAATTATTGATCGATCTCTACATAGTGCTCCAAGTTGTTCATACTCTTTACTTGTTCAATATCAAAATATACAACTATCCAAAATGAAAAATCTCAAAATGGAAACTTACAAAATATCAATGGATAAACTAAAGAAGATGAAGTAGGAAAAATATATTGATTGATAGTTTCATACACATCAAAATATGTAAAGTGGTAACAAAAGAGGACTTTTGTTTTCTTTTAACTTAAAAATGGTCACTTTTGTTCTCTTTTTAAAGAGAAAAAACGGAACAAAAAAGAAATTGAACAAAAAGCCTAATTCTTGCCTTTTTTAAGAGAAAAAACGGAACAAAAAAACAAAAAAAAATGCGTAAGCCTGGCCATTGGGGCAAATTCGCACAACCTTTACCATCACGCTATCTCCTTTTACTTTGTGAAGGGTGTTCAACCATTAGTATATATCCGAATTTATCGATATTTAATATATACCCTCACGAAAAATTTCTGGCAAGGTTGTTCATTTGACCAACCTCGCTTAGGCGTAGCTCCGCCCCTGATCACACAACAAACAATTGTTGATCCAAGAACAGTATACACACCGACAGATATACAATGAAATTTCAAAAATGTATATAGTATCAACTTGACATATATGCAAGCATGGTAGGCAAGAAAAGAGCAGTTGAAATTGTAAAAGGCAACCCAAGAGATACATATGCACAATTACCAGCATACCTATACAAGTTGCAATATGCTAACCCAGGAATAGTTACAAGACTAGACACTGAGAAGGACTGTTTTTTCTTATATCTTTTATAGCATTAAATGCACCACTTCAAGGGTGGAGGTATTGTAAACCTACTATGGTGGTAGATGAAACATTCCTAAAGGCAACATACAGAGGTACAATAATAAAAACTTCCATACAAGATGCGCAAGGTAACATATGCTCATATTTTACATGTTTTTCCATGTAATACTCTATGAGACCCATAGAGTATCAATATACCATTAGGGTATCATAGTCATGTATTTCCTTGATTTAATACACTGTCATCACCTATTTTAAGGTTTTCATGCATTTTCACACTGGGTAAATTATACCTATTATTTATGGTATAGTTGATTCAGAAAATTATGCATCTTTGAAATTATTCTTTAGAAGATTGAAATAAGTATACCCAGAAAGGGAAGGAATGTGCATAGTCTCAGATAGGCATGACAATTATGAAAAAGGAGCTCACTAGTCTATTCAACAATTTCCCACTGTGTGTATATTTCATTTGTGAAAAAATGTGAAGGTTTAGTTCAAAAATAGTGCAAAACATATTAAAGGCTTATACTTTGCACCGTCAAGAGTATACACTGTCCAAGAATTTAACAAACTCATGAGGAAATTAGATGGTATTGATCATAGAGTCAGACTATACTTAGAAGAGATATGTTATCACAAGTGGACACGCTCCAATTGCACAACCAATCGTACAATAACAATGACATCAAACATAGTAGAGTCAGTCAATGCAGTAAACAAATACGCAAGAGGTCTCCCAGTTATAGATCTACTTGATTTTATGAAAACCATGATACGAAATGGAATTACAAAAATGGTACTACTTTGAAGTATTCAAATACAACATTGACTGACAATTATGAGATGCTGTTGAATGATACTGTCAAAGAAGCACAAATAATGGGGTGAGATATTTAACTAGTACTTCACTTCCAAATCTGCTTATTTCTACCTTTTTAGTCATCTACTAATTTATATTTTTTCATCAAAAACACAAACAATGTTGTCCCATCAACTCAATATGTCTATGCAGTGAAAGATGGTAATATCAAACACATTGCCTTCCTACCGAAAAAGACATACACGTGTGGAAAGTTTCAAATTGATGAATTTCTATGGGCCCATACAATGATAGTTTTGACGAAATACAACCTCATAAAATATACATATTGCTCTTCTTACTACACGCTACCAGCGAGTTTTAAATTAAAACAAATGAGGTACTAGTGCATCTTATATCAAATACCAGTATGTGCAGCATTCTCGATAATGTGTCTTCATTAGTAGTCCTTCCACCACATGCCAAAATCAGAGCAAAAAAGCCTAGAAAAAAAAGAGCAAAAGGAGGATCTGAATACAACGCAACAGTAACATGCAGCCAGTGTGGAGGACAAGGACAGAATCGAAGAACATGTGTTAGAATTCCAAAGAAACATTGAAATACTATTGTTGTTGATGTCTCAGAATTTACCAACACTTTCTTTTATTTTTACTTATGTTTTCTCATATTGACATGACAATATAAGTTCTTATTTTGGTACTATTAAATGTTTGTTTGTTATCTTACTTTAATGACAATATATGTATGTTTGAGTCTTTCATTAAAATATTCAAACATAACTCAGTTATACAAGCATTATATATATATATATATTGTAATGGTATATAGTAGGAAAAAAGAGACAATCAGTGAAAAGATTGCTCAATAACTGCTTGATACTTTCAAAGTATATATATATTCTGATGATATCAAGAAGGAAAAAACACTGCAGTGAAAAGCACTGCTTAATTGTTTTTTAATTCCATCAGAGTATATATATACTCTAATGGTGTCAAGAAGGATACAAGTTTCAATTCAAAACCATGTAATGCTAAACATACAAAAAATTTCAAACTAAAAAAATATCAAACAACGTAAGCAAAACATATATTATTTAAAACTAAATATATAAACATCTACTTATAGAATTCAATAATATTTCAGGATTTCGAGACCCAAAAGTACCACTACAATAACAACCACTTTTAGCGGCAATAAATATACACATTAACAAAGAGTGATAAAGCCTTTATCGGCATTAGTTAAATGTCATTGGATCTAATGTCGCTATAGGCTTTAGGGACATTTACAAAGAGTGCTAAATGCCGCTAAAAATATGTTTTTAGCGGCAATTAAGATATTGCCATTAATCAATTGCCGCTAAAGATCATTTTTGATGTAGTGTACAAATCCTACGATTGACAACATAAACAACTGTTTTGAACAAAAACTATATATTCATAATAAAATTCAACACAAAAGTAATGATTATAGGTCTTGCATTTTCTTCCACGAGTTTGTTTCGCACACCGTCCAGGATATTCAAAATCACTTGCTTCCCCATTCAGTTGCTTTTGCCGACTATAATGCCACAATAACATACAATATCTTTATTACAGGGAATCCACATAAAAATAATTAACAAAAATTTGAAAATTATCAATGAAATACTCTGAATAAACATGCAACAAAAACATCACAATCACTGCACAAAACAAAAAACAATTTAGTTGATAAGGGAGAAAATGGCCAAAAGCCCCCCCAACCTATAGCCGGATTCCCAACTACACACTCATACTTCACGGGGGTCCTATTACCCCCCTGAACATTTTTTTAAACATATTATTTCACCCTTATTTGCTGACCTGTCCACATAAACCAGATATATTAAAATGTTTGTTTACACGCGTTGCCAAGTCTTCAGTGGACCCCATAACTCTAAAATTTCCCTTAATCGATTTTCCTCTTTCAATTCTATACTTTTTTCTATCTCTCCAAATTCACTCCCATTCTCTTCATTATCTGAGGTTTCGTTCCAATTGAAGTTTGCTAGGGAAGGTTGATTTACTGGTTATTCACCTATTTCTCTAAGTAAAGGTTAGTTCTTTTAGTTCTTTACTAACGATTTTGAATGCTATTGATGATTGTGTTTGATTAGGGTTTTTGTATTGACAAAAAAATGAAGAACAATAACTGGGTTTTAGTGTTATGGTATTTCATTGTTCAATTTATACCATATTATGTTCATATTGTCATGAAATTAGGTGTTTCCTTTTTCGTATAATGTTATATTTGTTCGTAATGATACTATGGTATAGTAAGTTTACAATTTTCTTTGTCATTCAGTTATATGTTCATATTTACATACCGTGTGCGTGTTTAATATACAATGTGTAGTTTAATTATTCTCTGTTCTTTCATTCCATTCAGGTAGGAGATGAGTGGGTTTACTTTGGTTACTTTAAGATGGTATCATGGTGGGGTGTTAGATTTAAGTAGTGGACAACCAATATATAATGGTGGGGAAGTAACAGAATTTTTAGATGTTGATGTGGATAGGATGTCCTATTTTGAATTAAGAGGATACATTAAAGAATTAGGATACACCACAACTTGCACATTTTGTATTAAACCCCCTGACAGTGGCATTTTGGAAGATATAGATAATGATATGGATATTTTAGACCTATGTTGTTCTTTGGAAGATGGAGATATTGTGGAGATATATGTGAAATACTTGATTGATGAACCAATTGTGGACCCCGACCCTATTTTATTAGATAATGTTAGTCATGAGAATAGGGAGGAATCTGGTTCAACTTTCAAGAAAGGGGATGGACAAAATGGTGGTCCAAACATTGTGGTTGGTGATGAGACTTTATCAGGTGATGACCCTTTTACTACAACACCTCAAACTATAGATGTTGCTGCTACTAGAGCCTCTTCTACTACAAATCCTTCTACTATAGATCCAGCTACTACAGATCCAGCTACTGCAGATCCAACTACTACAGATCTTAATGCTACTACAGATCTAGCTACTGCAGATCCTAATGATATAGATGTAGGTCTAGTTGGATCTAATTTAGTTGAAGAAGATGATTTTGATTACTCAACTGAAGATAGTGTTGAGATTGAAGGTGAATTAGTTGGAGATGATGATGAGGATTATGCTAGTGCTGTGCATGAGGAGGTTAGGGAGTTGAGGGCTGAAAAGAGGACTTTTCAAAGAAGAAAAATAAATGAGAGAGTACCAGCTGACACTGAAGAGGTACCAGTAGGTGAAGCTGGACCAGGTTTAGGTTTTGATGAAACTGAAACAGGAAAAATAAGTGTTGAAAGAAGGTTAGGAGGAGATAAACCTTACTATCCAAGTTCTGATGCTGACAATTTTGAAATAGATGAAGATGAACACTATTCTAGTGCTGACAGTTCTGATTATGGTAGGGTTAATTTACCTAGAAGGGTAAATATATCAAGAAGGAGAAGGGTTAAAACAAAGAAAATTATTCATGACCATACTGCTAAGAAAGTTGTGTGGCAGTTGGGTATGGTCTTTGCAGATGTGAATGAATTTAGAAGAGCAGTAACTAAATATGTTGTCCAAAGAAGAGTTCAGATAGAAAAGTGGGTGAATGAGCCAAAAAGAGTTAGAGTTAGGTGCAAGGATAGTTGTCCATGACTTTTGTATGCATGTCTTGACAACACAACCAATGATTTCATGATAAAGACTTACAATCCAAAGCATACTTGCAATGTAACAACCATAAATTATTTGTGTAATGCAAAGTACATATCTACTGTCTTTAGGAAAAGAATCCTTGAGCAGCCAAGCATAAGAGTTTTGAAGTTGCAAGAGCTAATTACAAAAAAAGTTTAAAGTTCATGTTGGCAAGACTACTGTTAGGAGAGCAAGAGCTAAAGTGTTGAAAGATATTATGGGTGATCATCACTACAACAAATATGATATATAGCTACGAAATTATTAGCTACGACATGAAATTCATCACTAATTATTCATTTTTAGTGACAAAAATTACTTTTCTTGCTTAAATATATGAGATGGATACTTTTAGTGACGAAACATAAAAGTTCGTAGCAAAGTTTTGTCCACTAAAGTTTCCCACCAAAAAATAAATTGGCGCCATTTATTGTGTACTGTTAGTCACGAATTTAAAGTTACTAGTGACACATTATTTCGTCACTAATGATGTATCTAATTCGTAACAAATTATTTTTTGTCTTAAAATTAATTAATCTTTGGATACAAAATAATTTCGTCTCAAAAACTATGTTGTTACAATAGTGACAAATTAGTGTTTGTAGTTAAATATTATAAGTTTTAGCTATAAAATTTAGATTTAATTGTGACATTTATTTTCGTCACTAATAATATAAAAAATTGGTGACAATCATTTTATTGTCTTTAATCAACCCGCGATTCAGTGACCAAAAAAATTGTCATAAAATATGTAAGGTGTTAAATAGCGACGACTTAAAATTTGTAGTTGAATAATTCAACTATTTGCTACAAAGAGAGTTCATAGGTAAATACAAAATTTTCTTTGGCTATGATTGTTCATAATTAAATAAAATGTCATAAATGGTCCCTAAACTATTGGAGTAGGTAAATACAAAATTTTCTTTGGCTACGATTGTTCATAATTAAATAAAATGTCATAAATGGTCCCTGAACTATTGGAGTAGGTTTAAAATAGTCTCTTAACTATACATTTATCAGATTTAGTCCTTTAATTATTCAAAATGTTACCAGGTTTGGTCTCTTGATTAAATACTTGCCATTTTTAGTCCCTTAACTATACACTTACTCGTTTTAGTACTTTAACTATTCGTAATCACTTATCTTATCGCCATAAAATGAGATGAAATAGTGGCAACAAATAAACGTTGCCACAAAATGTATAGTTTTAGTGTCGACTCTTGAAATCGCCACGAAAGATAACATATTAGTGGCGACTTAATCACCGTCATCACAAATAATCCTACAAAAAATATGTCTGAAAAATTACTGGGTTGAGACGAAGAAATTATCGCTTTAAAAGGCCTTTTGGCAGCGACATCATCGTCACTAAAGAGGATTTGTGGCAACTTGGTAGTCTCTACTAATTTTGTTGTTTTTATAAATATTTTGGATGTAAGTTCAAAGTTTTATTACTAATGTATCCGGTTCATTATTTGCACTATATGTTTCAACCACGCAATACAAAATTCAATTAATAAAAATAGTAGTGAACTTTATTATAAATTTAGAAAATTATCTATTTAAAGGATAAGTAAATTTTACATAATAATATTTTATTAATGATAATTAGAACTCATGATAGTAAAAAATAAGATAGAAGTTAAACTTAAATATACACATACACAAACATATAAACCCAAAAAAATAAAAAAATATATAAATATTTTTCCTCATACCAAACACATATATACATCTTTGATTAGTGAATGTAAAATGAGAAGAGAATGACTTTCATCTATTAGGATACGGATAAATACAATATGAGGTTTATATTGAAAAAAATGTCGTGCAAACTCTTGCCAAATATTGACAGGCATAAAATATAATCTACATTTGAATGAATTGTGGGTGGTAAATTTCATGCATTTGTGTATGTGCATAAATAATCATATAATATATTATTTCTATAGAAGTTAAATTTGAAAAACGTGAATGAAGTTAAAAATAAAATAAAAATGAGAGACAATAGAGAATTGATCAGATGATAAGCATTTCTCACTTCCAACCTTAA
Source organism: Solanum appendiculatum (assembly GCA_018342035.1). Lineage (NCBI taxonomy): Eukaryota > Viridiplantae > Streptophyta > Magnoliopsida > Solanales > Solanaceae > Solanum > Solanum appendiculatum. Next base: position 4,673,423 of record JAGDQO010000361.1, on the reverse strand, counting down.
GGTTGTGAGTTCGAGTCCCAAAGGAAGCATAATGTGGGAGTTCTGGGAAGGGGTTAAAAAATTTGGGAGGGGATAAATATGGAAAAAAGAAATGATATGTGTATTTGAAAGTAAAAAGTATTGTAATTGCAATTGAATACTTGGATTAAATCGACAAAATTATAGATTTAACAATAAAATTATTAATCTTTTTTATAATAATAAATTGGTCCCTAATTAATATATTAAAGGACAAAATAATTTTTTGTACATAAAATATAGTCATTAGTGACGAAATTAGATTTTGTTCAACTACGAAATACATATAAATTTAGAGACAATTGATGTCGTCACTGATTGAAGTAAAATAATTAGCGACGATATAATTTTGTCGGTAGTAATAACTTTTTTAGTGACAAAGCATACTATTAACTATAAAAAAATTACACTTTTTATGACAAATAAATTTGTCACAAATGTTTATGCATTTGGGGACGATTTTCTGTAGTTAATATAATACTTTTAGCGACGAAACACGAAATCGTCTCTGTATACTTTTAGCGACACACATTTAGTGACGACTGATTGACGAAATATTTTTCGTCTCACAATATTTTTAGTGACGAAATATGATTTATAAATGATGAAATAATTTGTCCCTGATAATCAAATTTGTTGTAGTGCATATTGTTGAATTTGGAAGAATTCTAGACTATAAGGATGAACTACTAAGGACCAATCCAGGAACCACTTGTGTTGTAAAACTGGATGAACTTGATGCACTTGGTAGGCCTATTTTTAAGAGCTTTTATATATGCTTTGATTCATTGAAGAAATCATTCTTAAATTGTAGGAGGTGCATAGGTTTAGATGGTTGTTTCCTTAAAGGAGTTTGTAAAGAACAGTTGTTAGTTGATGTTGCTAGAGATGGTAATAATCAGATGCTGCCACTAGCTGGAGCAGTAGTTGAGTATGAGAACAAAAATACATGGACATGGTTTTTCAAGCTATTACAGAATGATCTAGGACTAGGAGATGGTGGAGATCTCACCTTGGTTACAGATATGCAAAAGGTATGTTACTTTTAAATTTTTGATTTGTATTTATTAAGTTTAATGTTGCATATGTTATTATAACATAACTACATCTATTTATAGGGATTGCTTGCAGCAATTCAAGATCTTTTGCTTGCTGCTGAACATAGAATGTGTGCTAGGCACATCTTAGCTAACTGGGCTAAGGATTGGAGAGGCCTTCAAAGAAGGCAACAATTCTGGAAGGTTGCCAAAAGTACCTTTGAGTCTCAATTGAGAAAAAATATGGAGAAGATGAAGTTTCTTGGTCCCCAACAAATGATGGATGACTTAATGTACTACAACATAGAGTACTGGTGTAAAGTTTACTTCAATACTGGAGTAAAATGTGATTCTGTAGACAATAATATGTTTGAGTGTTTTAATGCATGGATATTGGCAGCAAGACACAAGACAATTATTATTATGCTTGAAGAGATGAGAGTGAAGATGATGACAAGAATAGCTAATTTAAGGGAGTTTACAAATACTTGGCAGTGCAATTTCTCTCCAATGGCTTTGAAGGTACTTCAAGAAAATATTGATAGGTCAATGAATTGTACTATTGAATTTAATGGAGTTGCTGGGTTTGAAGTGAGAGAAGGACTATGTCAACACAATGTGATCCTGTTGACTATATTGATAGCTGCAACAGTAAGAAAACTTACTTGAGAACTTATGCTACTGTTCTTCAACCAGTCACAAACATGGAAATGTGGCCTATATCTACTAATCCCATAGTTGCACCACCTGAAATTAAAAGCATGCCTGGCAGGCCAGGTAAGCTTAGAAGGAAAGAAGTTGGAGAAACCAGGAAATCAGGAAAGTTGCCTAGAACTGGACTTTCCATGACATGTAGTAAATGTAATGGTAGAGGCCACAACAAGAGAGGTTGTCCACAAATTGGTGAATCATCAGCAAGGGAGAACCATCAAATTCAAGCAGGGGAAGAGGCAACACATCAGGTTCAGGTAGGGGAAAAGGCAAAACACCAGGTTTAGGCAGGTGAAGAAGCAGGCCAAAGGTAATATTTTAATTTGTATTGATATTAACTATAATTTTTTTCTAACTTATTCTTTATATATTTAGAAACCATCAACAGAAGGTGAGCCCCTAGCAAAAAGGGGAAGAGGAAGACCAAGAAACACACCTCATGCACATCGTGCATATCCTGCATATCCTGCACCTCCTGCATATTCAGCACCTAGTGCTCCTCCTCCACCTACTGTAACTTCATTGCCTAGTACTAGTAAAAGAGGAAGACCAAGAAAAACGCCTCCAACACCTCCAGCACCACCTACTGCAACTTCATTGCCTACTACTAGTAACAGAGGAAGGGCAGCACCTCCAGCACCACCTACTGCAACTTCATTGCCTACTACTAGTAAAAGAGGAAGGGCAGCACCTCCAGCACCACATAATGCAACTTCATTGCCTACTACTAGTAAAAGAGGAAGGGGCAGGGGAAGTGAAAGCACAATCCCATACAAAAGATCATCAATTATGGGAATGGGTGTGTTTCAAGCTGAAAATGGATTCAAAGCATTTAATGTGAGTATTTGCAAATAATTGGTGGTATTAGTTGCTACTAATTGTCTCAATTATCTTCATAATTAAGTGCTTGTTACTAATTATTTTCATAAATTGAGTGCAGCCTGGCATGCCAAGCTGCAGGATATTTTCTACTGGTGCAACCAAAGTGACAAGATCAGCTGACATAATTGGTGATATTGGTTTTAAACCAAGTACAACAAGCAAGCTTAAATGGAAAGGAAAATCAACAATCTCAACAAGAAAACTACAAGAAATGAGTGATCAACAAAGAAAAAAATCAGGAGGAAGTAGTTCAAACAATCCGAGCCAATCCAGGGAGCCATGGAAAATGTAGTATTGCAGCACTGTTTTAAGTCTTTCATTTTAGTACTAAACGACTTTTGTTTTTGTTTTTTGGTTGTGACTGACAATATTTTCTCTATGTGAGACCTATTTTATAAATGTTGTTATATCTATTAAAGACAATCTATAGTTTTCTCGTTTGTTTGAATAACTAATTTACAATTATACAATCTTCAGTTTCAGTCTTTTTGTGCTTGACATGCCGTTCCGGTCTGTTGTTTCTGCAAACTTTGTTGGTGTTGTCTTGGCTGGCCTTCTAGTGAACTTGTTGGTGAATCTTGAACTTGTTAGGGTAAATAATTACACAATCTTCAGTTCGAATCTTCATTGACATAAATATACTAAAATTGTCAAAGCATTACATATTGCAAGCAAAACATAATTCCTTGTTACATCAAATCTAACGTAGGGTACCTTACTATACCAAAGCAAAACATAATTCCTTACTATGCCAATTCAACTAGCTTAATATTTGATTCACTACTTTGGAATAGGTTGTTGATGAACATAGCAACAACACAAATCAAAATAAACAAAATGACCATCCAATAGAACCTACACCTTTCAATATAACCTACCCCAATGTCGACCACTTGCTCATTGATTTGAGTTTGCCTCCTCAAAACTTCTTCTTCCAACTCTTTGATTTTGTTCACCAATTTTGGGAGAGTAAATTTTGATCTTGGATCAACTTCTTCTTTGTCTCTCCATCGAAAAAATTTACAATTCTTAGACTGAAAAATCAAAATAGTACATTAACATCAATTAAATTCAACAAAATAAATAATAGAAGAGAAGAGAAATCACATACACCATAGCAGGGGGCATGACCAAAATCGTCTTCCAGGATTTGACTTCGACCAAGAAGTTTGCATATGCAACAAAATTCCATGTTTGCACCGCACTACGGCTTTGAGCATCAGATCTGGTTCTTCCATACAAAGCTTATTCAAGTCCGCATTTGCCATTATTTACCTTAACAAAGCAAAAAATGATAAATTTGAAGAACAACTGTTGAACCCTAAAAATATCAAATCGGAGAAGATTACAAGCCCTAAAGCTTCAAGGTTTTTTCGAAATTGAAACTACAGTTGAATGCTTTGACAACTAAATTCAAGTTTTCAGCTTATTTGGGAGAGAATGAAGGAATATACAATTAAAATTTGAGAAAGGGAGGAAGAAAAAGAGAGGGTTGATTTGGGAGAAAATAAAATTACCGTTGGAGAGATGAAATATTGCTGATTTGGACTCCCACGTGTATTTTTCTTCAGCTTTTAAAGTTTTTTTTTCTCTTCTTACGTGCCTAAAGGAGGTGGTCTCACCTTCTTGGACAGGTCAGCAAATAAGGGTGAAATAATATGTTAAAAAAAATGTTTAGGGGGGTAATAGTACCCTCGTGAATTATGAGTGTGTAGTTGGGAATCCGGCTATAGGTTGGGGGGGCTTTTGGCCATTTTCTTTTGATAAGGAAAACAACAAATAATTATCAGACTACATGATAAAAATAGAAACATATGTATTTTTGGTGTTGGCATATTTACAACCAATACAACATCAAATGGATCAGCTTACTGGCGACCCTTGTGAAGACCATCCACCAATTCAATCTCATCTCTTTTCTTATTGAAATCAAATTCGATCAAGAACAAAAACAATAACACAGCAAAGGGTGAAACAGATTGTTGTACAACTTCCTTGTTTTGTGGGCTACACAGAGAATCATCCACATAGAAACATCTTTCATGGAATGAAAAAATATCAAAAATTCAGTGCCACTTGCTACTTCCCAGGTGAATCGAGAAAAGCATATGATCAACCCCTCTCCAGTCAGTATTGCAAAACAGTCGATACCCATACATATGCTCAATGATCTCACTTGCCTTGGCAATCAAATAAGATTTGTTTCTTCCCGTCTTAAATTTTCCGTATAACTTGAAAATACAATTACTAAAAAAGTTATCAGTTGTTACTGTCCTAATTGGTATTTTCTCATATTTTGCCTTCTTTGTCTAATAATAAAAAATGACATCAAGGTTCTACAAAAGAAATAACCAACGAAAAAATGTATAAGTGATCAGAAGGAAGTATGACAACAAACAACACACAACTAAATTACTATGTGATACCATCAAAGTATATATACTTACTATGAGTAGCAAGAAGGTAGATGAGGTGCGCTATTGATTCGACTTCTAAATTACTCTGTGATGCTGTCACAATATATATATATATATATATATATACACTTTGATGGTATCAAGGAAGAACAAACGTTGATTTAGTAAAAGCACTGATCAGTTACTCATTGATACCATCATCAGAGTGTATTATACTAGCATGATATCATAATGAAATACTTTCAAAAATTAGTAAACAGTAAGACAAAATACATACTGAACAAGATATTGCTTTGCCAGGATAGTTTAATGTGTGGAACCACATCTTTGATGACATAGAATAAACTTCAAATTCATGTGGCGGATTCAAGTAGTCATCATCATCAGAGTAAACAGCCACACATCGCCTACACAATACAACATACAACATATCTTTGTAAATTAAGAAATAAAGAAAAAGTGAACAGAAAATACATGCATTTTTGTGATCATATTTTGATCAACAAAGAATCAAGAACTCCACCATAAGATTATATTCTACAGAAATAATAGTACTTGGCATCAACAGAGACCTTCCTTTAACCCGCTTAACAGATACTAAGCCAACCTTACTAAGACCAGAGTCAACAATAAAAGAAAACTATTGTGCCTTACTAGGCTTTCTACTCCTTTACCTCTGATAAACTTCAGGTGTTTTAAAATCATCATCTCTCTCAACTACTGATGTACCTTCTCGAATAGAACCCCAAGTAGGACAGATTCATACTCTCTAACCCCATTATCTTGTGCAGCTATGTCATCGAAAGATTTACCATCAACATTTGTCGACCCAACAGGGGACTTTGATGCCGTCACACTGATCTGAGCTTGACAAACAACATCTGCTGCAGGCCAATTAACATCAACACCTTGAACAAACACATTACCTGTAGACTCATCACCACCAACTACATTATCCCTAATGCTATCATCCCCCAAACTTGTTATGCCTATTCCATCATGTTCAGGATCTTGTATAGGAGAACTATGCATAAAGTTGTCAACTCCCTCAGCAACATCTTTTGGTTGTTCATCAACTTTTTGTAGAGGTGAAACATGAATAAGATTTTTGTCTACCTCAACAGAAATGGAAACTTCTTGATGTTCAGCACTACCATCCCCAACAACTCGATCATTTTGACAATTCTTAACATTAGTACCTAGATGAACAATAGCTTGAGTTATCGTTGTTATATCTGACTCACTTAAATCTAAAAAGTAATCATCATGCAATAAAGGGTCATAATTCAACTTTGCATTAGTCACATATTCTTTTACACTTGCTTCTTTCCTCTTATAATAATCTTGCGTGATAGCAACAATAGCAGGCTTACGCATAGAAACAAACACAAACTCAGGCTGGGGGCTACCATCATTAACATGAATACTTTTACTATTCTCACCAACAGACTTACCTTTAGCAGTTTTCTCACCACCCACACCAACTTCAAAAATGGTAGGCACACTATCTGCGACATTTTCATTATCATCTCTGCCTAAATCTATAGGGAATTTCTCAAAGTGTGCAGACCCATCCTTTTGTTTCGCCTGAAATAATTCAAAAATCTATAAAATTTCATAAAAAATGTCATATAGAATGAAAAATGATAGTCTCAATGATACCAAAAAGGTATACATATACTCATAGGGTATCATATAGGATGGAGGTGTCAGTCCTCTATGATATCCAAAAGACATACATATACCCTGATTGTATCATATACCATAAAGGTGTCAGTCCTCAACAATACCCAAAAAGTATACATATACTCAGAGGGTATTATATAGAATAAAAGTGTTAGTCCTATATGATGCCAAAAAATTATACATATACTATCATAGTCAAAACTTTAGTACGTAACACAAAACAATATGATTAGTAAGAAATTACCTCAAATTTTGTTTTAAAATTAAATAAATGCTGCAAGAATCTCGCCAAGTTTCAAATCAACATGCTTTCGAGACATTAGCTAGGGACTGGGCTCATTCTTCAAGTCAACATTGCTAGGAACATCGGCACTACCACTACTCAGTCCAACATTTCCCTTTGGCACTTGTGTGCAAAAATATCCATTACTGAATTGTTGAGATTGTGTACCCACAAGACAATTTTCAAACACAAAATCATCTAACTCTAATATGAGCTTCTCATTATCACTTGGTAAAATCATTTAACTCTAATATGAGCTTCTCATTATCACTTGGTAAAATGTTCCTCAACTGCAAACACAATAAATAAGTTATGAAAAAAAAAAAAAACTACAAATAAGATGTTAGAAAGAATAAAATAACAGAATGCAAGTTGTATATCCTCGAGCAAACAATCTCATGGCTTAATTGTTTATCTATGGCCCAATTCAAAATACGGGGCACTTGAGAACCATTATGTACCAAAAAACAACCATTGAACACCTCACAACATTCATAAACCCAAATCTATATTGCCAATGGGAATCCACCATGCCTATAGAACCCAGGTTTTGTCTTAAACTTATCAACACAAGTATTATATGTCAAATGAAATACATCAACATGTATAAGAGTTGAAATCTCCACTCTCAACTAGATCAAAGTATGACATATCAAATACTTTAATCTTCGCTGAACAAAAGAGGAACATATCCACAAAATAAAGCACTGCCATTTTCACACCATTAATGTCCTTCTTGAATGTTGTATTCTTATAACAATGTTCCATGTCACACTGATAGGACCTTTGAAATATCTCTTCTGTAATCGATTTTCCCCCGTTAATTACTTGATAATCGTATTACCCTTGCATTTTAATTTTGTAACAAGGGCAGACTCACCCAACCCAAAACGAAGATGTGCACCATTTATCAAAAAATGCATCACAACCTCCTCTTGAGAAACGCACCCTTGCACCATAATTGGAGATATATCTAGATATTTACCAAATCAAGTCTATCTAAACAATTCAATTTGGGCATTAGACAAACCATCATGCAAATCATTAACTATAGCATAATTCGTGGAACAATCAATCTTCGGATTGTAATCAATATTCATTTTGATATAAAATTCACCTACCTGCACACACATAAAGGTACACAAACAAATCAATAAAACAAAAAATTATGAAAAGAAATGCTCACTTACTACATGATACAGTCACAGCATATATATATATATATACACACACACTATCACGGTATCATATATAAACTAGACATACTTTTAAATGATCATGCACTATTTTAAACACGAACTTACATTCACAATACATTCATCACCAAAATGGCCTTCAGGGGTTGCATGAACTGTTTGAGTTCCACTATCACAAGGGAGAATTGATTCATGCTTAGTATTTGGAGTGTTAGTAGTAGTGTTCCATTTCATAGAATATTTTCATCATTTACAAAGCATTTGCCCTCTGTTTCACACAATTTCTTTTTGGTAAATAAAATATTTCATTACCAAATAAGCATTACAGATCAGTAGCACAATCAAACTGGACAACTCCCAGTTTTGCAGCAACTTTCCACCTCTACTATTACTACAAGATCCTTATTACAATATCACCAATCGAGCTACTTATCTTGCATCTATACAGGATAAAAATTCAAAGTTTGTAATACATAGCTTAGTCTTGGTTTTGTTCTTCCTCTTATATGCACCTCTTGAACAATCTGTGTTGCCAGCATTGCAGGGGTTCGTCTTATCTTCCGAAAAATTCGTTGGTTCCTCTCCTGCTAAATAAGATAGACACTTGCAGCCAATGCCAACCTATATATCTCAGCTCGTGCTTACTTGCCTTTGCAGTGCGAGTTTGCCCAAATTGTTTCCTTTTCCCATCCTTTAGCCTCCCAATTGATACTTTGCCAATAGAATATCTTCTACCATACCTGAGATGAGAACAGACATCGAAAGAATATATGGTTATGGCTGTCCTCTTCAGCTCCATAGAGTACACATTGGACATCTTCCACACATCCCCATGTTGCCAATCGATCCCTTGTGAGTATCCCGTTTGCAATGATATGTAGAATGAAAATCCACTCAGGACAAGCTGCATTGTTACATGTAAGCCTCCTCCATTCCACTTTTTGATAATCTCCTTTAAGAGCTTTATATAGCTGTTTTATAGAGAACTTGTCAATCTTTTTGACATACTCCTCATTCCAGCCAATAATCTCCAATTCTTTGTGCACATGAGGTATTTTTGTCACCATCCATGAAGCTTGACATGCTAGGAAACCACATAAGGTCCCTTGTTTCCTATAATGCATCTGAACCCATTTCACCCATAGTCGGTCCTTTTTAGTACTCAAATTCCATAGTAACTTGCTTATAGCATCCTTATTCCATGCTTGTATATCCAGTAGATTGAGTCCCCTTGCATTTTTAGGGCTGCCTAGTTTCTCCCATGCAATCAATGCCTTCCTGGATGCGTCTACTTATCCCTCCTATCCATAAAAAAGTCTCGCATAATTTTTCAATACATTTGATAACTTTTTTGTGAAGTAGAAACACGTGTGACCAAAACACCTGAATAGAGAACAAGATACTCTTAATCAGCTGAGCCCTTCCTGCATAAGAGAGAAACCTGGAAGTTTTGCTTTGTATCCGACTTATAATCTTATCAATCAATGGTTGATATTGTAGGATAGACACTCTCTTAGTACTAAGTGGGAATCCTAAGTACCTAAAAGGTAGGTATCCTTGTGAGAAGCCTAGTCCTTCTATCCCTGCAGTTTCACACAATTTTAGTTTGCCTTTGTAGTCACCTTAATTAGAGACTACCCCGACATCAGGGACATTCTCAACAACAGGCACATTCCCAACTTCGGCCTCAACATTTACCCCATCTCTAGGATTCAAACTACCAATATCAACAGGCTAGGAATAATCCCCAATCAACTTAAAACTCAGAGGATCCCACATACCCAAAGCAATAGACTTTTCTTCACCTACATCATCATCAAACAAAGAATTACTGATAGAAGCATGATCCCACCAATGATTCTCTACACGCTGCTTATGACTCATAGAACAAAATCAATAAATACATAGATTATTGACGCATAAAATTAAAAAAAAAGCCTCAATATTTGTAATATTAATAATGTATATGAAATAATAGCTTAAAACAAGTGAGAAAGGATGAAGAAAGCATATACCCGCTAATGAAGGTTAATAGATTCAGAGGGGGAAGTTGTTGTAGCGATTTTGCGGTTTATTTTGAGTTCAAAATCTCGTAAAAAACAACTTAATAAGGGTAATTGTATTTTAATGGGTCCAAGGGGTAGGGGCGTAAATAATTTGGGCCATGGGTCCATTAAGGGTAAATGGTTTCGATTGAGTCCAATTTGGGTAGAAAGTTTCACTAATGGGTCCGGTTTATGTAGTTTTCCCTTAATTAAATGTGGGATAAGGGGCGTTACTTAGCATAACAGTTTGAAGGGTCTTATATTTGCTTCCAAGACCTCTAGAAAAATTAATAACTTTGTTCTCTTCATCTAAAGGTTTGTGTATAGCCATAAGGATTTCACAAATTCCTTTATGTATTCATCTATGAATTTTGTTTCCAGTTTCACGGCCTGAAGTTGCTGCTTCAATTGAAATTCCTTATCCTTGCATGCTTGTAGATAAGTATCTTCAATACAAGCTCATATTTGTTTTGTTGTAGTACATCCAATGATTAGTGATAACACTCATGTTATCCTCAAAATAAGTAAGAGAATAAGCGGTCGTTAGTAATAAAAACCCAACAAAAGAGTCGGGGTGGAATCCCACAAAGAGTGATATAGTGCAAAGAAATCAACTAGGAAATTAAGAATGCAACCAATTTAATGTAGCCATTAGAGGAAATGGGTGGATTATTCGACCAAATTTAATGAAGGGAATTAGATGTCAATTATCACCGAATAACTAAGAATATGGGTTTATGCAAGTAGGAGATGATCTAGGTTTATGGGGGATAGTATTGATGACAAATAGGGGTCTAGGTGCTTGCTCACAAATGCTAAACAAATATGGATTAGCTAGGCATCTTTAATGACATTAATCTTCTTTCGATCTCAAAATAACTTAGCATAGAATCTCCTTTCGGTCTCATCTATACAAATAACAAATCAACCTTCTACTTTAATAAAATCTCTCTTTCGAGCAGATATAAAATTTAGGTTTGTTCCATAATTACTCTCTCAAGTAAGCTATAGAAATCAATCCTAAATTACAAGCATCAAGCCATTTAACCACCTCAATTGATCCTTTTTGGGCATCAATCGAATATCTAGGCTAAGGTTAAGTTTGCCACCTAAACCCATCAATTAATTTCATGCTAAATAACTCAAATCCATGATTGAACAACAATAAAACAGAGCAAGACACCAAACCCACTAAAATACACCAATACCTAATCCCATAATCACACCCCTAGTCTTTGGGGTTTTAGCCACACATCATAAAAGGAAAAGAAATTATACCCATGATATTTTCAGCCATTTTGTGAACACCTAATTTTTGATCAAGCGTAAGTTTTATATCTTTTAGTGTTTAAATATTTATTTTGGGTCTTAATTATGTATTTTTATTTTTATCTTATTTTAGTAAGTTTATTTTAAAAGATTTGAAAATTATAAGAAACAGAGTCACATTTTTGGATAAATTTTATTTTAAAAAAAGAAGCAATTTTTTATTTTATTAACTTAGGTTATACTAATAAATAAGCTAGTGTTTCTTGATTATATTTTTAGATTAGCTATTTAAATTTTCATATATTTTTGTTAATTTAAAATAATTGGTTGATTGTGTCATCATTATCATTTTTATTAATTATTATTATTTGAATTAATTAAAGAAAACTACCTAAACCTATCCTAAACTTCCCCCATAACCTCTCCCCCACTATCCTAAACTCACTCAACAACTCCCTCTGTATATGAACATATGGAATAACTCCCTGGAGACCACAAGACATACGGACAGAGAGAAACAAAGAAAACAAAATAAAAACACAACAATACATACACATGAACAATAACATGCACGTACAGAAAAATGGGAAAAAGAGAACAAAAAACAAAAAGAAAAAGAAAGGGAAAAGACACTAGAGAGCATTCATATGTCTCTCTCTGTAATGACCAGGTTGATCATTTTTGATATTTTCATAAAAATTATCATTTTACCCCTCTCGATATTGGCCCCGAGTTGTTCTTGATTTAGTTTGGAAAGTTGGTAGTAAAGGTTGAGAATTTGATAAATTTTGAGTTTGGAAGGCTTAAATTGCTTAAAAGTGGTTTTTGGAGTTTCGAGTGTTAGAAAAGGATTATGTCGATTCCATTAGTTTCAGAATGCAGAAATTGGTCTTTGAGAGTTGTCGGTTTTAGATTCAGAGTTGTTTTGAGGATTTGAGGTCCTAAGTTGTGAAATTATGGGAATTTAGCATTTGGGTTGACTTTGGTAAACAATCGGGGTTCGAATGCTTGGATCGAAATTCCAAGAGTTTCGTTAGTTTGAGGGGATGATTTTAGGCCTAGGTGAGGTCTTGGTTGATTTTGTGAGTGTCACAACCTAAAGTACCCCCTAGACGTGTCATGGCGTATAGGACCCCGAGAGGCCCCACACAAGCCACTTGGAATACATCATACAAGATAGTATAATTTAAAGCGTTAAAAAATAGTTTTATAATGTAATGAGTTTGACAAAAATAGCGGAAATCTAACATATGTCTCAAAGCCATCCAGTACAATAGGAGAGTGATTGGGACGTAACCCATGCATCACTTACAATATCCGAAAAGAAAAGACATAAAGCTAAAAATGACATCGTCCTAGAATGTATGAGGACTTGCCAAGTCCTCAAAGCTCAAACATATCAACTAGCCACGAGTGGAGGGAGAAGAGCCGTCACGCCCTACGTTAGTGAAACAATGTAGGCTAGAGTATGCATTAGTACATCGAATGTACCAAGTATGAGGGGAATGCAATAAAACATGAGACATGATCATAAGGGGACATAATTGAAAACATGAAATGCATGACCAAGTTAAAACATAGTAAAATTATTTAAGAAGATTCATAAATCATGGGCATGGTCATTGCATCTATAAATCATAAAGAAAGCTTCATAAAATATTAGTAATTTACTTAGTTCATTTTGTGGGAAGTTTACCATTAACCGACATAGACCACGTGAGCTAAAACATGGAATTGGGTGTCCTCCCCACACCGGAAAGGGGTTTTCCTACTTGCCAAGGTAAGGACCACAAACTTATAGCTTAAGTGGATCCACTAGCTAATGTCTATCTGAGACTAACCTATGTTGGCGCATAGTTATGGGATAAGAAGATTGCTACTAGAGATCCGGCCTCTTCTATAGGAGAGTCTCCACCTAAATATCCTCTCGGTGCTAAGTAAATTCCCACGTAATAGTCATTAATCATATTCATCTTATTATCCATGGAAAGGTACTAATGGAGTTACCAATCCAAGGTAAAGTCATGTTTATAGACGTTTCATCTTTCATGGACTAGTTCAAGCTTACGTCATTTAGAATAGCTCCTTAGACCATGTGTGAGAAAACCCTTCACCATTCATGATCTTTTTATAATAGCTTTATAAGGCCCATAATCATTAACTTCATACTGGAAGTGTCATACTACTAATGGAAGTAGTTTTAAAAGCATGATCTATAATCATTGATGGCATAACCGGCTACCATACTAATCAAGACCTAATTTTGGAAAATAGCCCAACAAGCATTGATGGAAAATCTAGATGTCACTCATGTTATGTGGCCAAGTTTCATAGAACATATAGGTATCTTCATCTATAAGTTTACTTAAGTCAAACACATTGCTTTCATAAAAATGCATGATTTCATAAAACATATTCATAAATTCAAGCTTCTTCATAAATTCATGTAAATTAGGGTTCATAGTCAAAATTCGTAGATCAATCCATTGGTTCACATGGAATTAGTTTAAAAGCATGCAATTAAGTCCAAATCATCAAAATAAGATCAAAGTCAATTAATTGAATCCATGCAAATAGAACCCATGAAGAATTGAGTGAAAACCTAATCAAATCTTGAGAAATCGAATTGGAGAATTGAAGAAACTTTGTGGGCTCAATGGGTGAATGGAACCCATTGATGAACTCCCTACATACCTTGATTGAAGCCCTAAGAAATGATGAAGAAAGGAGACTTGAACTTGAAGAACCCTAGCTTCTTCTTCTTTGATTCTAGAGAGAAGATTTTTGGAGAGGATGAATTTTGTCAAGTTTAGGGGATTTAGGAGAATGAATTGAACTGGGTGGTTTTGGGGGTAAAAGTGTTTACATATGGCCTAGGGTAGAAGGCAAAATGACGTAGTATTGAGTTAAAACAATTGGAAAAAGACCCAATTAACCCTGACTTAAAAACTGCCGAAAATGGCTTCAAGAAGGACTTCACGGGTCGTCTAGATCATGATGGCCCGTGAAGAGGGTCGTGAAGATTCATCAGCCTAACAGGGCTTCACTATTTTGGGTATAACGTTTTACTCTGGGCTTAGAATTTGGCAAACTTGGTAGAGTTTGAAAGAGGACTCAAAGGCCTTGCATTTGATAGGTCATGAGCCACCTAATTCATTTTGTGTAAAAATATATGATCGTTTGAAGTTGACCCTAAACTCTAAGTTTGACAAGTTTCCTTCACGGACGACTTCCCGGTCCGTGTGAAGCTTTGCCGTTTAGACGTCCGTGGCCCTTTTCCAGTGACCTTGGGTCACACCCCACCAACTAGGTGATTTGTACGACCCACTTGACGAGTCGTCAAGTCCATCATGGGCCGTCTGGGTCACCGTCAAGTGGCCCCTGCCTGAGGAAGGTTTGGAAAGAGTTCACGAGCCCTTTAACGGGCCATGGTCCCCTTCACAGACTGTGTAGGGTTTCATGAAGGGTCCATGGTCCATTTTAGGTTCGTGGACCTTTCCCATTTTCCTTTTTTAGCCCTTTTCAAATCTGAGGTGTTACAATATCTCCCCCTTGAGAACATTCATCCTCGAATGGAACTCGAACTAGCACGAAATGAGTAGGAGAGAAATTAACAACCCAACATTAATGCAACTTCATCAAAATGCACATAACCAAGGAGGAACCTCGACTCCAAGCTAAAAATATTCAAAACATCCTTTCATAAAGCATCCATTCAAATCATACTCAAATGCACATAATCCTGAAGAAATCAATTAAAGCTAAATCAAGATCTCAAAACAAGTTTTCATGAGCATGCATGCATGAGGAAACATGGGAATGACTAAAACACAAGAATCCTAAAGAGTGAACCATGAGGGGCTAAGGCCTCAAGCTAGACCCGAAGATAACAGAAAGAGATAGGGATACTAAGAGATCACATCGCCTTCGGCCTTTCACATACCAACCCAAAGCAAGGAACCCTCCAAAATCAACATAGGTCCACTCACATATTTCAACCATGAAGCACACCATCTCCCCCTTGGGAGCAAACCTCACTAACCTTTTTGAATCAATCTCCCTCAACCCAAGCATAACATCAAAGTTTTAACAGCCACCGAACCATTGTTACAAGTAAACACCTAAGAAGTTTCCACAAGGATTTTAAAGTCGACCTTAAACACACTAAACATGCATGGAGTCATATCATAGACAACAAATCACCCAATATCAAACAATGCACAACCACAAGCCAAAATACCATAACTTACCAATCGCCACATCCGCAGAACCTTTGTGATCTTGTCGATTTTGAAGTGCATGGAAACGGTTTTGCTTTAGAGCACTTGAAATCGAACCACTAGGCGGAGCTTTCCCACCACTCTTACCCTTGTTGCCTCTAGATGGGCAATCCCTTATCTTGTAACCACTCTTTCCACAACCAAAACATGCATTAGAACTTGCTAGACACTCACCCTTATGTCTTCTTCCGCACTACCGACACTTGGGCCACGTTTACTCACTAGAACCCTTACCTTGAGACCGATTACCTCCACCGGACCTTGAATGTGAGAAATCACCATTATCCTTTCTTTCCCTCTTTGAATCCCTAGTTTTCTCCCATTTTATTTGTTGAGCATGAACCATCAAATGAGAGGCATCCATATCCTTAGCAAGCATGGCGGTTAGGCATTCTTTAACCACCAAGTCGGAAGCACCCGACACAAATTTACTTATCATTGCCCTTGGATTGGCCACCATAGTTGGAGCATATTTGGACAATTGCATGAATTTCGAAGCATACTCCTTCACACTCATATTCCCTTGGTGAAGGTTAATAAACTCAAGTACCTTTGCCTCCCTCATCACAAGGGGAAATAACCTATCAAGTAAAGCAACCTTAAATTTCTCCCAATCAAGAGGACCGGTATCAACCACCCTCTCACTCTTCCATTGTTCAAACCACACTTGAGCAACACCTTCGAGTTGTTAAGCGTTCAATTTTGCCTTATCTACTGGAGTGATACCCATAATCTCTACAACCTTATGAATCTCATCGATGAACTCTTGAGGATCTTCCTCAACCTTAGAACCAAAGAACTCCAGGGAATTTATTCTAGTAAAGTCCCTCACTCTAGATGCCACCGTACCCACCCTTGGGTTTATGGGAGCCACAACCTCCCTATTTGCTTGAGCCATCATAGCTTGGGCCAATGCATGTAATGCGGCTCGAAACTCATCATTAGTCACTTGCTCAGCCAATGGGTCGACTAGCACTTGGGGAACCTCTTGTCTCACATTTGCACCAACATTCCTTCTAAAGTATGCTCTTCGAGAAGCCATATACTGAAAAGGATTGAACACAATTAAGGAGAGGATCTTTCTAGAGGTAGGCTCCATGGCACGATATTAGAGTAATGAAAGAAGTGGAGTTTCCTAAACATCTTATAGCCTCTTAGTCATAAATGTGGCGCGCTTCACACTCATGAATAAGACTCTACTCGACGTGGCTTATGTGGCATCCTAGGACCTTTCTAAAACCTTGGGATATGAATACCAAGTTTGTCATGACCTTAAGTACCCCCTAGACGTGACATGGCATATAGGACCCCGAGAGGCCCCACACAAGCCACATGGCATACATCATACAAGATAATAGAATTTAAAGAGTTAAAAAAAAACTTTTTATATTGTAACGAGTTTGACAATAACAGCGAAAATCTAACATATATCTCAAAACCATCTAGTACAATAGGAGACTGATTGGGACGTAATCCATGCATCACTTACAATATCCGAAAAGAAAAGACATAAAGCTAAAAATGACATCGTCCTAGAATGTATGAGGACTTGCCAAGTCCTCAAAGCTCAAACATATCAACTAGCCACAAGTGGAGGGAGAAGAGCCGTCACGCCCTACGTTAGTGAAACAATGTAGGCTAGAGTATGCATTAGTACATCGAATGTACCAAGTATGAGGGGAATGCAATAAAACATGAGACATGATCATAAGGGGACATAATTGAAAACATGAAATGCATGACCAAGTTAAAACATAGTAAAATTATTTAAGAAGATTCATAAATCATGGGCATGGTCATTGCATCTATAAATCATAAAGAAAGCTTCATAAAATATTAGTAATTTACTTAGTTCATTTTGTGGGAAGTTTACCATTAACCGACATAGACCACGTGAGCTAAAACATGGAATTGGGTGTCCTCCCCACACCGAAAAGGGGTTTTCCTACTTGCCAAGGTAAGGACCACAAACTTATAGCTTAAGTGGATCCACTAGCTAATGTCTATCTGAGACAAACGTATGTTGGCGCATAGTCATGGGATAAGGATATTGCTACTAGAGACCCGACCTCTTCTATGGGAGAGACTCCACCTCAATATCCTTTCGGTGATAAGTAAATTTCCACGGAATAGTCATTAATAATATTCATCTTATTATCCATGGAAAGGTACAAATGGAGTTACCAATCCGAGCTAAAGTCATGTTTATAGACGTTTCATCTTCCATGGACTAGTCCAAGCTTACGTCATTTAGAATAGCTCCTTAGACCATGTGTGAGAAAAGCCTTCACCATACATGATCTTTTTATAATAGCTTTATAAGGCCCATAATCATTAACTTCATACTAGAAGTGCCATACTACTAATGGAAATAGTTTTAAAAGCATGATCTATAATCATTGATGGCATAACCGGCTACCATACTAATCAAGACCTAATTTCGAAAAATAGCCCAACAAGCATTGATGGATAATCTCGATGTCATTAAAGTCATGTGTCCAAGCTTCATAGAACATATAGATACCTTCATCTATAAGCTTACTTAAGTCAAACACATTGCTTTCATAAAACATGCCTTATTTCATAAAACATATTCATAAATTCAAGCTTCTTCAAAAATTCATGTAAAATAGGGTTCATAGTCAAAATTCATAGATCAATGCATGAGTTCACATGGAATCAGTTGAGAAGCATGAAATTAAGTCCAAATCATCAAAATAAGATCAAAGTCAATTAATTGAATCCATGCAAATAGAACCCATGAGGAATTGAGTGAAAACCTAATCAAATCTTGAGAAATCAAATTGGAGATTTGAAGAAACTTTGTGGGACCAATGGGTGAATGGAACCCATTGATGAACTCCCTACATACCTTGGTTGAAGCCCTAAGCAATGATGAAGAAAGGAAACTTGAACTCGAAGAACCCTAGCTTCTTCTTCTTCCTTGATTCTAGAGAGAAGATTTTTGGAGAGGATGAATTTGGTCAAGTTTATGGAATTTAGGAGAATGAATTGAATTGGGTGATTCTGGGGGTAAAAGTGTTTATATAGGGCCTAGGGTAGAAGGCAAAACGTCATAGTATTGAGTTAAAACAATTGGGAAAAGACCCAATTAACCTTGACTTAAAAACTACCAAAATGGCTTAAAGAAGAGCTTCACGGGTCGTCTAGATCATGATGGCCCGTGAAGAGGGTCGTGAAGAGTCATCAGCCTGATAGGGAATTAATATTTTGGGCATAACGCTTGACTCCTTCCTTAGAATTGGGCAAACTTGGTGGCGTTGAAAAGAGGACTCAGAGACCTTTACTTTGATAGGTAATGTGCCACCTTATTAATTTTGTGCTAAAAGATATGATCATTTGAAGTTGACCCTAAACTCTAAGTTTGACAAGTCTCCTTCACGGTGTGTGTGAAGCTTCATGGGACGTTTAGACGTCCATGGGCCTTTTCCAGTGACCTTGTCTCACACCCCACCAACTAGGTGATTTGTACGACCCATTTGATGGGTCGTCAAGTCCACCACGGGCCGTCTGGGTCACCATCAAGTGGCCCCTACATGAGAAAGGTTCCGGAAAGAGTTCACGAGACCTTTAATGGGTTGTGGTCCCCTTCACTGACCGTCTAGGATTCCATGAAGGGTCCATGGTCCATTTTGGGTTCGTGGAACTTTCCTGTTTTCCCTTTTTAGTCCTTTTAAAATCTGAGGTGTTACAGTGAGGTCTCGAGCTAGTTTTAACCTTTTAAGGCATTGAATTAGTTTCTTGTGGTTTTCACGGATGTCAAGTGAAGGAGACCTCAGATTCATGATTTGATGGTTCCATTGAGTTAAAAACGTCGAGAATAATTGATTTACATATGTGGTTTGTGTGTATGAAGTTATGAACGAATAACGAGGGTCCTTTTGATATTTGGGTCTTGGATGGTTTTCTGGTCCTGGTGCATAACCATTTTGGTCATCACGATCGCGTAGTACTAATATGTGGTGCATCGTGATAGCGTAAGTTTTGTCGTGATCGTGATGGTCAATTTTATTCATCGCGATTGCGTGACTCCTGGTTGCGATCGCGATGTGCATCTGAGACTTTGACAAAATGCTTTTCCTAAATTCAGAGTTTCAACCCTATTTCACTAATTTTAAGTTTTGGGAGCTTTGGGATGGCAATTTGGACCAGAGTTTTGAGGAAAAACTTTTGGGTAAAGATTCTTAACTCTAAATCTTCAATTACCCATTACTATATTGGAGTTTATGTGTTCAAATCAAGATTTTGAATTGATAAATTGAGGGTTTGACATGAAGTTGAGTTTTTGAAGTAGATTGGGATTGTGAACTAATTTCAAATCCTTTTTCAAAATGGTTTTCTCTAATGAGTTTCTAAGGCCTCAAATATCATTTCCAAATATTAAATTTTGAATTCAAACCATAATTTTGGAATGGGGTTTTGTGTTGATTGACCTATTTTTCAATGAATTGATGTGGGTATTGTTGTTTCCAAAAATTTATTGTGAATACTTGGTTGTTTTAGATTGTGTGGCTTCAGAACTTATCCGAAAGGGGAAAACTCAAGCTTTGGATTGACTAATTGATTTTTTTAAGGCAAGTGATCTCTTAAACTTTGTAATCTAGTAGAATTGTCTTCTTCTCTTCATCGTATGCGTAATGACTCGGTTGGTCATTTTCGATATTTTTGTGAAAGTTACCATTTTGCCCCTCTTGACTTTTGCCCCGAGTTGTTTCTTGGTTGAGTTTTGGAAGTTGGTTCCAAGCCTTGTGTAAAAAGTTGAGATTTTGGCATGTTTTGAGTTGGAAAGGCTTAAGTTGCCTAAAAGTGGTTTTTGGTGTCTTCCGAGTTTTTGATGCTCTAATCAGAATTCCGAGAGTCTCGTCTGATTCGGGGGATGATTTTAGGCATAGGAGTGGTCTTGGTTGATTTTTGAGAGATCCCAAGCTTGTTTTGGCCTTTTTGGGCATTTGTTAGTTTCCTTTGGTTTTCACGGATGTCCTGTCAAAGAGACCTCAGATTCGTGTTTTGACGGTTCCATTGAGTCCGAAACGTCGAGTATAATTGATTTGCATATCTGGTTTGTGTGTATGGGTGCCAAACGAATCTCGAGGGTCCTTTTGAGGTTTTGAGTGTTGGCTATTTTTCTGATGTGTGCACTTCGCTTTCGTGAGAGAAGGCTCGCTTTAGCGAGGTTTGGGTCAACCCCTGTTGACCTTTGCATTTATAAAGAACGTTTGCTTAAGAGACCTTCGCAAATCGCGAAAGCGAGGCCTGCGATTTTTGCAGGGTTCACTTTTGCGAAACCCTAGTCGCTTTTGCAACATCAAAGGGGGTTTTTTGAACTGTTATTTAGGGTTTTAGCCCCATTTTCCATTTTTGAGCTTGGAAAAACCCTTGCAGGCGATTTGTG
Organism: Solanum appendiculatum; assembly: GCA_018342035.1. NCBI lineage: Eukaryota > Viridiplantae > Streptophyta > Magnoliopsida > Solanales > Solanaceae > Solanum > Solanum appendiculatum. Next base: position 4,652,186 of record JAGDQO010000361.1, on the reverse strand, counting down.
AAGGATTTTCTTAAGCTAAATCTTTTGGGTAAGCTTTTATGATCCTAAAACTCCTTTTCCCTTTGATTATTTATGGATTCTAACATCCAAATTTTGAATTTGATTTGGAAAATGGCAAGATTTTGCAAGAACTTGAGTTTTAATCTAAAATGGTGATTTTGAAGTATTTTGAATCCTTTTTCGAATTGGTTTTCATTAATGAGTTTCTAAAGCCTAAAAATTAATTTTCAAGTATTGATTCCTCGATTCAAACATTCTTTTTGAAATTGGGTTTTAAGATGATTGACCCATTTCTCTAAATAATTGATGTGGGTATTTTTGTTTGCGGTGGGTTATTGTGAATACTTGATTGTTATAAATTGTATGGCTTTAGAACTGAGTCAGAAAGGGAAAACTCAATCTTCGGATTGATTATTGGTTGCTTTAAGGCAAGTAATTAAACTTTGCAATTTTGTTGAACTGTTTATTTGTCTTCATTGCCTATATGTTGGGGAGTAATAAGGAAAGAGGTGAAGGGTTATTTGTTCCACGTGATTAATGTTAACCAACAAAAAGGGGGAAAAGGAAAAGGCTTCTTGATGATAATGATAAATCGTGAATTGCCTTCTTGTGGCCCTATTTGATTGATTGGTGAATTGCTTGAATGCATGAAAGTGGACTTGTGTGGTATGAATGGTTGTCTCTCTGTGTGGTGTTATAATGCTTGTGTGCATTGATTTTTGAACATCGTGATGAGACACTTGATTAAAGTCGACGGAAAATGGTTCCGGCTAGTGATATAAACGCCGGATGGAAATGGTACCGACAACAAATATTTTCTGATAAAGGCGAAGTGAAATAGTTCCAGCTAGTGATATGAATGCCGAAGGGAAATGGTTCTGGCAAGTATTATTTTGTGATAAAGCCGAAGGAAAATAGTTCCGACTAGTGATTTAAATGCAAAAGGGAAATGGTTCCGGCAAGTTTTATTTTGTGATAAAGCCGAAGGGAAATGGTTCTGGCTAGTGATCTAAATGCCGAAGGGAAATTGTTCTTTCAATTTCTATTTTGTAATAAAAGCCGAAGAGAAATGGTTCCTGTTAGTGACATTGTGCCCAAGGGAAATGGTTCTTGCTAATGTCGACCTTTTTGATCAATCTACTTGGTGCATATTTGACTTATTTGATGCATACGATTGAGCTAATTGATGTATTTTATTGGTTTATTTAATATATGAGTCGAACATGTAACTATTTGGGATTGAAATGCTTTGTACTTGAGAGTAAATGATTTGATACTAGTCTGTTGTTGAAATGTGACTTTTTGTCTATGATCTTTGAGTCTTGGACCTGTTTATTGTAGGATTGTTATGTTGGGCTGATTTTTGTATAGGTTGTAGATTGTGGAGGTTCGGTTGGGATGTAAAGGAGTATTCGATTTAGCTAGGTTGCCTAGTTTATTAGGTTACTTGTTGGGTACCGTGTTGGTGGTACTCACTCCTTGCTTCTACACTTGTGTAGGTTACAAGCCTGGACCCATGTGATCTCCTTCTTCTCCTTCTTCCCACCTTCTGAGACTTGTCAAGGACTATTAAGAGGTAAATGCATGTCATCCCGGTGGACTCTCTTTTCCTTTATTAATGTTTTTTTCTATTTGAGAAGCAAAGACATTTGAGACTTGTATTTATCTTTTGAATTCTATTTTTTACTTTAGTGGCTTGTACACGTGACAACTAGATTTTGGGGTGTTGTTTAGAATGAATAAGTTTTCCACCTTTGTCTTGTTCTTGCTTTTCTTATTACCACTTTTCTTTCATTTTTGTTGGATTGAGACTAAGTCCCAGATTCATAGGTCTCACGTGTGTACAAGCCAAGTCTAAGTAGAGTCTCGAGGATAGGTACAGAGACATCTGTACTTATCTTCAAGAGGCTATGAAGTCTACTAGGAAATTCCCTTTTATTCATTCTTCCTTATTGTGCGTGGTTGCCTTCATTGTCTCTGAGTTATCACGTGTTTTTTTGGCAATTGTCAAGGGCTAGAGCTTCTGTTTCTAGTGGTAGAAGAGAGGCAGTCCCCGAGGCAGTTGCTGAAAACCCAGCTAGGGGTAGAGGTAGGTCAAGAGCTAGAGGCCGTGCTCGTGGAGTAGCACCGGCTAGAGGTTGTGCCTGTGGAGCGGCACTAGCCATAGGCAAAGGTAGAGAGGCTTCTCCTGAGCCAGAGGTTGAGGTTGATGAGGACCAGGTTCTTTACGAGTTTGGAGCTTTTTTGTTTCAGGAGACTTTTTTGAAGATGCTTGGTGTGATGGAGAACTTCTCTTATGGTCGTGCGACAGGTACACCACATGGTTCTTAGACTTGATTATGAGTGCAGACTCCAGGTCAGCAATAGACTCCGGGCATTTAGGATGATTCCGACACCGGTTATGGGTGTTCAAATTACTCCTAATTTTATTCTGACGACGGTTGAGCAGTAGTGCTATGAGAGGTTTTAGAAGATGAAACCACCCCAATTTCAGGGTGGTAAGAGCGAGGATGCTCATGAGTTCTTGACTTTGTGCCATGAGATGCTTGAGGCAGTGGGTATGGTGGATGCTCTAGGTGATCATTTTGTTGCTCTCAAGCTGTATGGACGCGCTAGAGAGTGGTGGAAGACTTTTGCGATGTCTAGACCAATTAGGTCTCCTCCGATAGAGTGGGATGTGTTCTCTAGTGCCTTCTAGGACCGCTTCATTCCTTGGAGCGTGAGGGAGGAGAGTCAACTGAGATTTAAGGACTTGAGACAGGGCATTTTGTCTATGTCTAACTATGAGGCCTATTTTTGTGAGCTTTCTAGGCATGCTATGACTATTGTTCCTGATGAGGAAGAGAGAGTTTGAAGGTTTGTGACAGGGTTTTCTTTCTCTACCAAATCGTATGTGTTTTGAGCAGCCAGAGAAGGGGCTTCCTTCCAGTCTGTTGTGAGCACCACCAAGGAGGCGGAGTTGATGCTTGTAGAGGAGTTTGGAGAGCCTAAGAGGGCCCGTTCTTCTATTCAGTTTTCTTGAGCCTCATCTGGAGGCAAGGGTACTCATTGAGGTAGTGGCTCCTTTCAGCACCATGGGCCATTTCATGCATCTATGCCAGTAATTGAGAGTGGTCAGTCAGCACGAGGATCTTATGGTTTTGGCCGACGTGGCCATGGTAGCTCATCTAGTTTGCAACAACAATTATTCATGCCAAGGTCTTGCTAGGGTTGTGAGGATCCATGTCATATAATTTGGCAATGTCCTCTACAAACTCACTCATGAACCCATCATACTTATTCAGCTGCTCCAGCTAGAGATTCAGCACCTCTGACTAGGGTTCAAGGCAAAGGTCAGTCCAACAGAGGTGGTACGACTTCTGGTAGGGGTTCTACAGCTCCGCAAGGTGGAGGTAGAGGTTCTACTCAGGATGCAGGAGGCCGAGATGGCCAGTGTTATGCTTTTCCAGGGAGACCTGAGGCTGAGACTTCTGATGTTGTGATTACAGGTATCGTCCCAGTTTTCCATCGACCTACATCTGTATTGTTTGATCCAAGGTCTACTTTCTCATGTGTCTACCTATTTTGCTGCTGGGTTTGATATGATGTCTGATTGCATGTCTGTGACTATACAAGTTTCTACACTAGTGGGTCGCTACAGAAAAGCTCTAAACACTAAAATTATAGGAAAATGAAGAGATGACCTAGAGGGAGGGTCAGGTCATTTTCTTCACTTTTTGATCTTTTCAGCATTCAGAGCTTTCATGTCGCGACCTCAAGTAATTTATTACTTGCTGGGACAAACAATTCGGTCACCGGGTAGTTTATTTGGTTTTGTGAAGGTTTTCATGCTTTAGAGCCTTTGAAACTTAAACGGTTGACTTCAGTCAAAAGTTTAGGAAGATGGTCTCGAAATGAAACTCTGACAGGTTCATTAGCTCCGGAAGGGCCATTTTATGCTAAAGGCATAGTTGGTTCAAGCCTCGAGACTTTTGGGTAGAGTTTGTTCCGTTAGGCATTTTAACATTAAAACTTAAGCAAAGGTTTGACTTTGGTGAACATTCTTGGTAAATGTGCTTGGATGAGAATTTCGTCGATGCATTAGTTCTGGAATGTTGAGTTTGGTATAGAATGACCTTTTGAACGGTTCTTGAGGCATCTTATCTTATTTTGAGCCTTCTTGTGGATTTTAACTTAAAATAAAACTTGGGTGCGAGACCCACATTACATCAAAATGACCTCGGATGGAAGTGTTGATGATTCCATTGAGTCCGGAATGTCAAATTCGATAGGGTAGTATATTTCGTTTGTGTGCAAGGGGTTCCGAACGAATTCCTGGGTACCCTGTAAGAGAATATCGGGTCTATGAACATCAGCTGATGTATTAGTTGCTTTTGGAGTCATGTGAGGCCTTCATGTTCACACACCGAGGGCAACATTCATGGAGGTTTGTTGCCAAGAATCCCGCATTCACAGAGCCCAGGGCCACATTCGCAATGCCTTGGCTCCTTGCCTTACGCATTCACGGGATGTCAGCCGCATTCACGGAGCCCTGAGGCTCCCATGGCCGTGTACGCATGACGGAGGCTGTGTTCATGGAGTATAGCAGCCTAGCTTGCCATGTTCGTGATAAACAAATCACTGGTTATTTAATTAAGACCAGTGAAATGATTATTACCATCATCCAACCTTCCAAGGGAGATTTCTCCCTCATCTTAGCTCTAATAAAGTTGATTTGAAGTCCGGTGGCTCCATGGAGTTTTTGATTTCGTGGGGGACTAATTGGAAGTCAATTGTGAACCTCTGGTTGAGGTAGATTCGGGTTTATTTGGCTGCCTTGTCCTCTTCTTTGAGCTTATGTGTGTATGTGTTGGATGCTGGTTATTTCTTAGTTCTGAGCCACAAATGGTGTTCCATTTTGGTACACAAGTTCGGGGTACTGTTTAGGGCCTTTTGATAGAGTCAATTTTTGGATTCCTTGTGTGGGTCCCACAGTCTCATTTTGTCTCGATTTTGGGTGTGTTTCCAATTGGTGCTATTTTAGTGTCACAACATCTATAATGACGTTATGATGTGTTTGGAAGAATTTTGTAAGTGGATAGCTCATGTGCGGTGGATTTGGAGCACTCGTGATCGGCTTTGAGGTAGGCTTTGGTCAAATTTCTTGATTGATCTTCTTAGATAATGTCTAGTACATATTTTGCTTAATTTTGGATTTTATTTGCCGAGTATCTAGCTTTCCTCTTGTTATTCCATCTTTTCTTGATTTTGTAGGAGCCTTGGGCTTAGTATGGTTGTTGGGATCCTTACTTTAGGCTTGTGGCTTCTCTTGTGGTGTAGGTGATCTTGTTTACCCTTGTTAGGATTGGTGCTTTATTGCCTTAGACTAGGTTGGACCTTAGGTGCTTTAGATTGTGTATTACTGCCCTCGTAATTATGATTCGCTCCATGTAGGGCTTCTATTGGGTTGTTCTTCATTCTTTGCTGCTTGTAACCTTGGTGGCTCGTTGAGTTGTGGGTTGGTCCTAACTATGCTAATTTAGGGATTAGAGCAATATAATTGGGGTAGGGTGTCTTCCCTTGAGTTGTTTCCCCTTTTTATTGATTTAACACCTCTTCTTTGGTCCTTTCGCTTGCTGTTTAGCAGTAGATTTATTACTCTCTTATTGAGCTTTGTTATATTGTTGGGCCTAAGGCCGTTTGTGAGGACCATTCGAATCCAAAGTTAGTACTCTTCCCTTTGGTAACGTGTTTTGGTGGCCTGTATGGTTATTTTACTTCACTGCCGTGTTTTAATTTTTGTTATGGCATGCATTGCATTCTTTGTTGACTCTCATGGGATTTTATGGTACGATCCCGATTCATGCATTGGTATATTTATCATTCATGATGAATACTATTTTACCCGACTTTTATCCTAAACTGGTTTTAAGGGGAGTCATACCACATGTACCACTTGATTCATTGGCTTTTGATATCACGAGGTGTCTGGGACGTGCTCCTTTCCTACTTAAGATTTTAGAGGCATCTGGGATGCGCTCAGTTTTTGGTTGACTAGACGACACGTTGACACCCTTTCTTGCATGATCTTTGGCTACTTTGAGATCCTTTTTTGAGTCGACATGCCCCCGGGTCACTCTTACTAGCTGAGCAGCTTACGCCCTTGGGAGTTGACTATCTGGGTGGGTGGATTCGATATAATTAGATCCTCTTCGGAGTTGACATGCTCCCGATTAACACTTACTGGCTGGGTTGGGAGTGTTCTGAATGTCTGGGTGGCCTGGAATGATTTGTCACTCTTGCTAGCTAGGTTGGCAATTGACTGTGGTCATGGTTACTTGGGCTGGGAGCCCAACTTTAACATCTTGGTTTTGAATTTGTGGCACTTCCCTAATGGTCCTATTGCATCCTCCACATTCATATGCATTGACTATCATCGGTATACTTGTTATTTGATTTTACCCTCCGGTTTATGGGGTTCGGTTGGGTTATGTTTGATGTATGTACCCTCTAGGCTTATGGGGTCCAATTAGGTTATTTTTTTACTATATTTTGTTAAATGTTATTGTTTTCTTGTTAGTTGATAGGCTTTGACTTTAGAATTGTAGTTGTGGAACCTCCTGACTTGGGTAGTTGACGTGGTTTCTTAGTTGCTTACGATTAGGTTGTTCGCTCGTGTTCCAGGTACGTTCTTGACTCAGATTTTCACTAGTTGTATCCTGTTTCTACTCTTTACTGTCTATCTACTATAGCATTCCCTGTTTAGTTACTTGTGCTATGCTCTCCTTATTACTTATTATGTATGCTTGTGTTTGTCTTTTGAGCTCAGTTGGTCGTTGCCTACTGAGTACCATTTTTGGTACTCATACTTCACTTCTGCTCCCTGCAGATAACAGTTTGAGTTATCGCCATTGATTTGGTGTCGTGCGGAGCATCTTGGAGTTTTAGAGACTAGGGTGAGTTTCCGGCGTCCGCAGGTACTGATTTCCATCTATTTTGGCTAGGCTTAGTCTTTATATCGTATTGAGAGGCAGCCTGTACTTATGTTGTATTTGTGAAAGCCTTGTGCTCTTATTTTTGATTTGATGCTCAATTACTGACTGATGCCAGGTAAGGGGTGGTTCCTATATTGTTTTGTGTTGATTCTCCTTTCTTCGCTTTGCTTTAAGCATTTTTCTTCTTGTGGTTGAATTTCGCTTGGTAGTCCGTTGCTTATGGCTCTGAGATAAGGGTTAGGCTTACCTACTGGTGGGGTGTAGTAGGTGTCATCATGACCTGAGAAATCGGATTGTGAAGTTACCTAGTTTAATCCAACAAGAAAATTTGTATTCCTTAATTTGAATGTACTTTCCTCTTATTAACATATCACTCGGTTGTCTCGAAACTATTTTCAGCTATAATTAAGAGTGAATTACATCCATATAGTCCATCTTTGCATTAGCCAACAATAATAAAAAACCCAATGCAGTACCATAACGAGGTATGAGGAGGATAGAGTGTACTTAGATCTTACTCCTACCTCATGGAGGTAGAAAGATTGTTTTGAAAGATCTTTCACTCAAGTAATGCACATCAAAGTAGCTAAAACGAAAACCCAAAAGTTAATAGGACATAGCAAATAACAGGAAATGCACAACATAGCATTCCGAAAACATAAAAAAGCATTTCGAAAACAGGAGCAATAACAATAACTAAATAATGTGATGTTTAGTAAGACTTACAAAAATTGTACGGCATGCAATTATGAGAAAAATGCTACTACTGTTGGTTTATCTAAAATTATGTTTGGAAACAAGTGAATAGAAGTATGTAATTGGATACATGTCTACTTTATACAGCTTTAAGTGTCTACTTGTGCACAGCCAAAGTTGGAGAGCATAAATGTGAAATGAAGCCAAGCTAAATGTCATATTTATGTATTATGCCAATTTGGATTGGTTCATAAATAGTAAATTAATAAAATTGTCCTTATTTATGATTTTTTTAAGGAAAAACAATTAATGTACTCCCTCTATTTCATACTCATAAATATCATAATTAGCTAGATATAAGATATTGAAATACATTAAAGCTATTGATGGAATTATCCATTACATATCTGAATATGCGGGGATCAAGGGTAGACTCAAAGAGGGATGAACCGCTTAAATAGAAAAATACTAATACTATTTATACATTATTAAAATTATTCAGTATATATATATATATATATATATAATAGATATTGGATCATATCGAATTTCTTTAAATTCTTCATAATCTTATTTTCTACCTAAATACATGAGTCAAACAGTCATTTTAAGAGACCACAATTTTTGTGAAAAACCTAACAGACATTCTCTTAAGGCTTACCACAAAGTCTCTATTGAAATGTATGTCCGTTTCGAATTGTGGCATCAACTAATAACTAGCCCTCATTTTGTCAACACCCATCTCAAATTACACGGTCTTCATAGAGTTGTATTTCCAGGCATAAATTATAAAATTTGTTCACCTCCTCACCTCTTTAACAAACAACAACTCACTCAGGAGCTACTTCACATTGATCCACCCACTTTATTAGCCATTTTTGTGGGTTCTGCCAATGAAATGATTTGTCTTTCCAATCACGAAATGGAAATGTATATATGGAATTCCACCATTAGCAAGTCGAAGAAATTACTTAATTCGCCTTGGGGTACCTCTTTCTATACTAAATATAGTTTTTGATACGATTACTCATGTGACGATTAGTAAGCTCTATTTGTTGATGATTGTCATTATTCTTACAAACATAAGATGTCCAACATGAGGATTGTCGTCAATATTTAGAGTCTGAGGACTGATTCATGGAAACCACTCCATGACAAGCTTTAGGGCATCTATCTAATAAATCATTTGGGTAAATTTGTCATTGGAAAGCTTTATTGGATTGCATCTACGGGTATTGGTGATTACGATGCACGTAACATCATTTCTTTTGATATAGCAAAAGAGACATGGGGAAGCTTGGAGATTCCCATTTGTGGAGAAGACATATATAATATCAAACTGGGAGTAGTGGGAAGTGACCTTTCTGTACTTTATACTTGACATATAGGTACTACTACTTCTGATGTTTGGATTTTGAAAGAATGCAGAGGTAATATGTCATGGATGAAACAGTTCACCATCGAATACCCTAAATATGTTGTGAAATAAATGCTTTCTTCACCCACTTTCACATTTTCTATACCCCTTTGGCAGTCAAATAAGGGGGACATTTTACTTTCCATTCGGAGATTAATCATGTTATTTGATGGTTCAACTAAAAAACTGGAATGCAAAGCTACTTTTGGGGGATGCAATCCCGCAGAAAGCATAGTTAATCCCCTAACGATATCCAGTAAGAATTCTGCTTAGTTTTGTTGGTATGCTCCTTTGGCACTTCTTTTTTTGTCAAATATAGGACGAGACATTGAATATGTTTTTCTTCCTGATAATGTGACAAATTAATGAATATATATGAATTCAACTTTCATATTTGCTTGTGGTTCTTGTAAGCATTTCTTATTATTCTACTAGTTTTTAGATACGCGTGTTGCGCGCAGTCCTCTATCGTCATTTATTATTGTACTGTTTGTATTCTAAAGCAATAAATCATTAACAATACACATGTTTCAATATAATTTTTCTTGAATTATTGATTGCTCAAAATGTACAAAGATAATTTTTCAATATAGATAGATCCCGATTTAAAATGAGTTGATGTGGTCTACTACACCTTTCACCAAATTCATGTGAGCGTGTGTAGATAGCATCCTTCCATCCTCATGGAGGTAGAAAGATTGTTCCGAAATATACTCTAATCGAGGAATGCATATCAAAGAAGTTAAAAGGAAAGCACAGAAGTAAAGAGGACATATCAAATAACACGAAAATCATAACATAGCAGTTAGAAAGCCGGTGCAATCACAGAAACCCAATAATGTAATGACCGAAGCATAGTAAATAACGAGGAGTAACAAAATTATAAGACAAACAATTACAAGAAAAATGCTACTACTACTGGTCTATCTTAAAAATACAATAGGAAACATGTGAATAAATGTATGCAATTGGATACAGTCAGAATGGTAATTCATTTATTGTTTGAGAAAATGATGATTCTTAGAAGGTATATCTTCATGCATTTTCTTGTCAACATAAAGATTCCAGTACCATATTCTTTGAATTTTTATTTTTTCCCTATTTAAAACGTAAAAATCAATCGACACTCCATCTTCGGGTGTAGTTGAATATGATTTAAATTTATTTAAATTTTCACCTTGTGTCATCTATAGTACAAAAGGCTAAAATAAAAGTTGGAAAGATAATATTTTGGTTTCAACAATATAATTGCAGTTGATGTCCTTCAAAAAGAATGAATGACCAATTCCCGAATACGGAAGTCCTCGTTACCATTTAGAAGCAAATAAAATTACCTTAATGACAAACATAAGAGGATGAAAACAACATTATATTCCCAAACATATATCCGCCCATTGCTCTAGCCTCCATAAACTATTTCAGAGAATCTGTGGTTTTTTGTCATCCTTTCTTCAGAGAATCCACCTGTTAGTTTCCTATCGTATTCATGTTAGCATTTTTTTTATAGATGATTGTGGTCCTATATTGAGAATTTAATCCATATTCTTCAAATTTTTAAATGGCAACAAAGAGAATGTTGGTTATTGAGTATTTGGTCGACTTATTTTTTATGATGCTTAGAGTTTCATTGAGAAATGATGATTCACTCACATTATGTTGTTGCTTTTGCTTAAAAATAGGTGGCTATTTTGGTAGTGTTATACACTGTTTTAAGATGCAACCTTAACTTGTTTTGTACTATAGAATTTCAGAGAGTCAAAGCTAATGTTGAACAGTCATATGTAGTTGATGAGTGCATCGATCGAAGCCTTGTTATGATCTGTTTTCTTTCTCTATCGTGTCTATTGTATTTAGTATCAGACTTGTAGTTCTATTCTTTATAATTAGATATTTGAAGCAAACTGGACATCACATATTCATATAATTGATTTCGGCTAGTACACAAAGAATGTTAAAGGAAATCTTTTAGAGGTGATAGATTATTATAAGCTGTTTGAGTAAACTTTGCAATTAAGGAAATGCTCCGGATCTAATTATTGATATTTGGAAGTTTATTTTATGGTAAATAAATAATTTTATTAGCAAGTGCAAAATGTAGAGCGGAAGAACAAAAGTGTTGTGTTGGACAGATAGCCCCAACTCCTTTACTAGAAAAATAACTGGTAATCAAAGAAAATATAACATTTTGCCATCAGTGGCTTCGTAGTTACACAAGATATATTCTTTTCACTATCCATGAAGATTGCTTCCATGAAAAAAAGCGTATCTCTCTACCCTTTATATAGTAGGTGTCTCCTTTTTCCTGCATAAATTCAAGAGCAGGTCGCAAGTACATTGGAACTCCCTGCCACTTCAGGATAACAAATGTTTCTAGATTGAAGATTGATATAACCAAAGCTAAGTGGATATTGAGGATTCATATAACTAATCTTGACTAATTTGTATACGGTAACACCTATGTTTCACCAGAAAACACCACGGATACTATTGCCAACAACAATGGAAAATCTTGCCAAGGATATTAAGCTTACCTTAGTCGGAAAATTCATAAAGGGGAAACTAACTATGGAAGAGTTAAGAAACATATTTATTAGCCAAATTCATTTACATGGATCGATTTAAATAGCTTACTTGATTATAGAACAGTGTACATTTTTACGCTTTCACCCGTAATTTCTCTTTTTTCCCTTGCAATGGTTATTGATGCACTAGTCAACACCTAAATCATCCTCCAAGTCACTAAAATTATCGTCACCAGATGAATTTTCATGTGCAACTCGTCATTCATGGGTAAGCCAGTTAGTATATTCGGGAAATTCAGAAAGGGGAAACAACTACAAAAGAGTTAAGAAAGCTATTTATTATCCAATTTCAGCTACGTGGAAATTAAGAAAATGGAAAATGCTTCAGCCTAATAATCAATACAACCTTGCAGCCAAAATAGTATTCCTTAATTTGAGTGTACTGTCATGACCCAAAGTATACCCTAGGCGTAACATGGCGTATATGACCCCGAGAGGACCCACACAAGCCACTTAACATATATAATACAAGATAATAAACTTTAAAGAGTTCAAAAGAAAGCATTTCATACAAACGAGCTTTACAAAAGCGGAAGTCTAATATAAGTCTCATAGCCATGTGATACATCATAAGGAAAGTGATTGGGATGTAATCCATACCTCACATACAAAGTTCGAAATGAAATGACATAAAACTATAAAAGGTCTCGATCCTCGGAGCATGAGGAGTCACCAATATCTTGAGGAACCCAATAGATGTGTAGCAACGAGTGTGCAAGGTAGGAACGTTGGACTCTATATTCATGAGATAATGTATGCACTAGTATGCATTAGTACATGGAATTTACTAAGTATAAGGAAATATGCATAAACATGGACATAATAGTAAAAATGACTTAAATCAAATAGGCATGGTGATAATGACACATTTAAAAGCTTTATAGAGAAGAAAATGTATCACATCAGATTTGTAAAGAAGGAAACTTTCAGTTTTTTCAGAACTGGTGCAAGTACTGACGGAAACCATCTGCGGATCGTAGGTTGACTTATGGGCCGTAGGCGGGAACCATAGATGACGTGTGACATAATTTCCAATGGAAAGTTTCAGAACCCTTTAAACTGCTCAACAGGATGGCCCGTCATTTCTTCTATGAGTCATACATAGGTCTCGTAGGTCACTCTCAGACTCAGTGAAATTTTTAGGGTCAAAGTTGGGATCAACGATTGGTATGTACGGTCCGTAAGTAGACCAATGGATCGTACATGGTAACTTTCATTGGAAGTCCAAATTGAATAGTATCTGAATCTTTCTACGGTGGAACAGGAAGGTCCGTAGTTGGACCTACGGACCGCATGTCCCAATCGTATGTTGGAGTCCCGCCGTTATTTTTAAGGGTGTTATCCTAGACCCTATATAAGCCTTCAAAGTCTAAAATCCAACTATTCTAAATCACTCTTCAAATTCTCCCAAATCCATCCAAATTTTTCCCCAAGTATTTCTCTCTCTAAACCTTGAAGAAGAAGACCAGGGATTCAAGTCAAGCCTCAACATTCTCCATTGATTGTGGGCTTTGAACTCCAAGGTATGATGGCTTTCACCTATGGAGTCATTTCCTCCATAGGGTTCCTAAATTTCCCCAATTTTACAAGTTAGGATTCTCCAATTGAAATTAGGGTTTTCTTCTATCTCATGCGTTCTGTCAAATTATGATCTAATTGATTGATTTATATTTTTTTATCCTTGAATTTAGTTAATTGTATGTTTTAAAGTTGAATCCCCATGAACCCATGTGAAATCCATGATTTCTATACTTTGATCTTATGATGAGGTTTTGAACTATGAAAGATGAAATTTATGAAAATATGCATGTTCTTTATGAACTTTAGCTTGGATTGGCTACTTGATGTGCCCTTCCATGGATAATAAGACAAGTGGCGATTATCCATGTCTCATAATGATGATGCAAGTTAAGATTAATTACTATTCCATGGGGTTTATGCTTAGCACTGAGTGGACAAGCGGCAATTACCCATGTCCCATAAACTATGTGCCACCATAGGATAATTGTCTTAGATAGACATTAGCTAGTGGATCCACTTAAACTAGAAGTTTATGATTCTTACCTTGGCTAGTAAGGAAACCTCTTTTTGGTGTGGGGTAGACACCGGATTCCATGTTATAGCTCACATGGTCTATGACGGTTAAGTCTAATTTCCCACATAATGAACTAAGGTTACTTCCTAAAAGGTATTTCAAGTATGTTTTGTCTAAGATGATTTACTTGTATTGACCATGGCTTTTAACTCATGTTTTCCATCATGTTATTTTATGATTTGGCTTAGTCATTGCATCTTATGTATATCTCCTTTTTAATATGATTTTTACGAATTCTATGCATAGCTATCATACTTGATACATTCCATGTACTAACGCATATTCTTTCCTACATTGTTTTATTAGTGTAGGGCGTGACGACGCCTCTTCCTCCACTCGTGGCTAGTACATTGCACTTGTGATTAAGAAGACTTGGTGATTCCTCATACTTCGAGGACGATGTAACTTTTATAGCTATATGCCTTTTCATTTCGAACTTTGTAAGTGATGAATGGGTTACTTCCAATCACCTCCTTTACCATGTATTAGACGGCTTTGAGACTTTTATTAGAATTCGGCTACTTTTGATATACAATTTTCTTTTGAACTCTTTAAATTCTATTATCTTGTATGATGTATGCTAAGTGGCTTGTGTAAGGTCTCTCGGGGTCCCATATGCTATTTCACATCTAGGGGGTACTTTAGGTCGTGACAAACTTTGTATTTAGAGCACAAGTTTTAGAAAAGTCCTAGGAAGTCTCATAAGCCACGTCAAGTAGAGTTTTGCTCATAAGTGTGAAGCGCACAAGATTTATGAATGAGAGGCTATAAGATCTTTAGGAAATTCCACTTCTTTTATCATTCTAAATTCGTGTGATAGAGTGTAACTCTAGATGTCTTTCTCCTAATCCCTATCTGATATTTTTCAGGATATGGCCCCTCAAAGAGCATACGTTAGGTGGAATGTGAACAAGAATGTGGAACGAGAAGCTCCTCAAGTTCTGGCCAAATCTTTGGTCGAACAAGTGACTAAAGCGGAGTTTAGGGCTGCTTTTCAAGTGTTGTCCCACGAAATGACGACTCAAGCCTATAAGGAGGTTGTGGCCCCCATGAACCCAAATATGGGTACGGCGACATTTAGAGTGAGGGACTTCACTAGAATGAATCCTCCGTAGTTTCATGGTTCCAAGGTTGAGGAAGATCTTCAAGAGTTCATTGATGAAGCATACTAGGTGTTGATGATCATGGGTGTGACGCCAGTGGAAAAAGTAGAATTGTCCGCTTACTAACTTAAGAGTGTTGCTCAAGTTTGGGTCAACCAGTGGAAGGAAGAGAGGGCGGTTGATTTGTGTCCTCTCGATTTGGAAAAGTTTAAGGTTGCTTTCCTTGATAGGTTCATTCCTCTTGAGATGATGGAGGCAAAGGTACTTGAATTCATCAACATTCGTCAAGGAAATATGAGTGTGAAGGAGTATGTTTTTTAGTTCACACAATTGTCTAGATATGCTCCTACTATGTTTGCGATTCCTAGGGTAAGGATGAGTAAGTTTTTTTCGGGAGTTTCCAAGATGGTGGTCAAAGAATTTCATACCACCATGCTTATCAACGATATGAACATTTCTCATCTAATGGTGCATGCTCAACAAATAGAAGAGGAGAAGCTCAAGAAAAAGTTTAGGGAGGCAAAGAGGGCTAAGACCGGTGATGGTGATTTTTCACGTGCAAGGTCCGATGGACATAGTAATTCTAAGCTCCGACACAAGTTCTCCGGTCAAGGTTCCTCCAATGCTCCTCCTAAGTTCAACAAAGATAGGGTGTCTAACCCTAAGCCTCAAGGAGGAAATGGTGGTGGATTTTCATTGACTACTTGTGATAAGTGTGGGAAAAAATATGAGGGAAAATGTCTAGCCGGTTCCAATGCATGTTTTTCTTGTGGTAAGATGGATCATAAGATAAGGGATTGTCCCTTAATGGCTAAGAATGAAGGAGACAACCGTCGATGGGCTCAACCTCATCTTTCATCGGGTTCTAGTGGGAGTCAAAAGCAAAATCAATTCTATGCACCTCAGACTCATCGTGAGCAAGAGGGTTCTCCCGATGTGGTTACCGATATGTTGAAAGTCTTTCATCTTGATGTTTATGTATTGCTTGATCAGTGCTACCTTATCTTTTGTGACGCCATATGTGGTTATGATGTTTGATGTTCTTCCAGAGGTGTTGTTAGACCATTTTTCTGTCTCTACTCCTATTGGTTAATCTATTGTGGCTAAGAGAGTCTATAGAAATTGTCTCATCTCCTTATCCCATAGAGCCACTCATGTTGATCTTGTAGAGCTTGATATGCTAGATTTTGATGTTATTCTTGGGATGAATTGTCTCTATTCGTGTTGTTCTTTAATTGGTTGTAGAACCTGAGTGGTCAAGTTTTAGTTTCTGAATGAGCCTGTCGTAGAACGGACAGGGGGAAATTCTATGCGTATGGGTCAGTTTGTTTCTTGCCTTAAATCTAGAAAGATGATTTCTAAGGGTTGCTTATACCATCTAGTTAGAGTGTGGGATATGGATTCCAAAACCCCTACTCTTGAGTTGGTCTCCGTTATTAATGAGTTTCCGGAAGTGTTTCCCGATGATCTACCCAATGTTCCTCCCGAAAGGGAAATAAACTTTGGTGTTGACCTTCTCCAAGATACGCAACCTCTCTCTATTCCTCCTTATCGAATGGCTCTGGCTGAACTTAAGGAATTAATGGACCAATTGAGAGATTTATTTGATAAGGGTTTCATACGACCGAGTATCTCTCCATGAGGTGCTCCAATTTTGTTTGTGCGAAAGAAAGATGCTTCACTCCGTATATGTATTGACTATCGCCAATTGAACAAGGTTACCATTAAAAATAGGTATCCTCTCCCAAGGATAGATGATTTGTTTGATCAACTCCAAGGAGCGAGCTACTTCTCTAAGATTGACCTTCAGTCGGGTTATCACCAATTGAGGGTGAAGGAAGATGACATTCCAAAGTTGACTTTTAAGACAAGATATGGTCACTATGAGTTTTTGATGATGTCCTTTGGCTTGACAAATGCTTCGGCCGCATTCATGGATTTGATGAATAGGGTGTTTAGACAATACCTTGATATGTTTGTGATCATGTTTATTGATGATATTTTGATTTACTCAAGGAGTGAAGATGAGCATACCGATCATTTGAGGACTGTGTTGCAAGTCCTCAAGGACCAACAACTCTTTGCAAAGTTTAGTAAATGAGAGTTTTGGTTAAGATCTGTGGCTTTTTTTGGTCACTTTGTTTCCAAAAAAGGTGTTGAGGTAGATCCTAAGAAGACGGATGTGGTTAAGAGTTTGCCTTGACCTCTATCACCTTCGAATATTCAAAGTTTCTTGGGTTTGGTTGGTTATTATAGAAGGTTTGATGAAGCATTTTCTTGGATTGATTCTTCATTGATGGTTTTGACTCAAAATGAGGTTTAAGTCCGTATGGTTTGAAGCGTGTGAGAAGAGTTTTCAAGAATTGAAGGATCGACTTACCTCCGCTCCGGTGTTAACTTTACCGGAAAGATCCGATGGATTTGTGGTTTATTGTGATTCTTCAAGAATTGGGTTGGGATGTGTCCTTATGAAAAATGGGAATGTTTTTCCTTATGCTTCAAGACAACTTAAGACTCATGAAAGGAACTATCCTACCCATGACTTAGAACTAGCGGCAGTTGTGTTTGCTCTAAAGATTTGGAGGCATTACTTTTATGGTGTACATGTTGATGTCTTTACCGACCACAAAAGTTTGCAATATGTGTTTAAGCAAAAGGATCTAAATCTTCGCCAAATAAGATGTCTCGAGTTACTAAAGGACTATGACATGAGAGTTCTCTATCACCCCGAGAAGGCGAATGTGGTGGCAGTTGTTCTTAGTCGGTTATCAATGCGTAGTGTTGCTCATATAGAGGATGGTAAAAAGGAGTTGGTTCAAGATGATCATAGATTTGCCCGATTGGGTGTTTGGTTGGTTGATTCTACCAAAGGCAATGTTATGGTCCATAATGGTTTAGAATCATCTTTTGTGTCTGATGTGAAAGCAAAGCAAGGTCTTGATCCGAATTTGGTTGAATTGACGGAAGCAGTGCTTAAGAATTCCTTTGAGGCTTTTTCCCAAGGGGGAGATGGAGTGCTTCAATATCAAGGTCGTTTATGTGTTCCCAATGTAGATGACTTGAGGGAACAAATCTTATCAGAAGCCCACAACTCTCGATATTCAATTCACCTGGGAGCCACTAAGATGTACCGTGACCTACGGGAGGTCTATTGGTTGAAGGGAATGAAGAAGGATATTGAGGAATTCATGGCAAAGTGTCTTAATTGTCAACAAGTGATAGTTGAGCATCAAAATCTTGGAGGTTTGTCCCAAGACATTAGCATTCCTCTTTGGAAGTGGGAAGATTTGAATATGGACTTCATTGTGGGTTTACCCTGCACCCGTTGACAACATGACTCGATTTGGGTTATTGTTGATTGTATGACGAAATTGACCCATTTAGTTCCGGTCAAGGTTTCTTATTCTGCAGAGGACTATGCTAAGTTGTACTTCAGGGAAATGGTTAGGTTGCATGGAGTACCTCTATCCATCATCTCCGATCGTGGTACCCAATTTACTTCTCAGTTTTAGAAATCTTTCCAAAAAAGGGCTTGGTACTCGTGTTATGCTTAGTACAACCTTTCATGCTCGAACCGATGCGCAAGTGGAGCGTACTATCCATACTTTGGAAGATATGTTGAGAGTTTGTGTTATTGACTTCAAGGGTAATTGGAATGATCATTTGCCTTTGATTGAGTTTTCTTACAGTAATAGCTATCATTCGAGTATTGGTATGGCTCCATTTGAGGCTCTTTATGGTAGGAGGTGTAGATCCCCTATAGGTTGGTTTGAAGTGGGTGAATTTGCTTTGATAGGTCCCGAGTTGGTGCATGAGGCTATGGAGAAAGTTCAGCTTATTTGAGAGAGGTTGAAAATGACTTAAAGTCGGCAAAAGTCCTATGCCGATGTTAGAAGAAGATATCTAGAATTCGATGTTGATGATTGGGTCTACTTTAAGATTTCACCCATCAAGGGTGAAATGAAGTTTGGAAAGAAGGGGAAGCTTAGTCCCCGTTATGTGGGCCCATATCAGATTTTAAGGCATATTGGTAAAGTTGCTTATGATCTTTGTTTGCCTAATGGATTGGCATCGATACATCTAGTTTTCCATGTCTCCTTGTTAAAGAAATGTGTTGGTGATCCGACATCTATAGTACCATTGGAGAGTCTTGGTATAAAAGATAGTCTTTCTTATGAAGAAGTTACGGTTGAGATTTTGGACCGGCAAGTTCGAAAGTTGAAAAATAAAGAAATTGCTTCCGTAAAGGCTCTTTGGAGGAATCAGTTAGTTGAGGGTGCTACTTGGGAGGCCGAGGTCGATATTATGTCACTCTATCCTCATCTCTTTCCCTCCGTTCCTACTCTAGCTTGAGGAATTTAGTTCCTCATGGTTTACTCTTTTGGTTTCATGTCTTAGCTATTCCCATGATTCCTCATTCATGCATATTCATGAAAAGCTTAAATTTTGAAAAAATTAGTTAACTTGATTGTTTTCTTCATGTTTATGTGCATTTGAGTATGACTTGCATATAGACCTTATGAAATGATGTTTTGAACATGCTTTAGCTTGGAGTTGATGTTTCCTCCTCGGATATGTGCATTTATGTGATTGCATTCATGTTAGGCTATTAGATCTTACCTTCCTTATGATATCTTAAGTTCTATTCAGGGACGAATGTTCCCAAGGGGGATATATTATAACACCTCGGATTTGAGAAGAAGGAAGATTTCAGGTTTTTTAGAACTGGTGCCAGTACTGACGGAAATCATCCACGGACCGTAGGTTGACTTACGGATCGTAGGTAGGAACCCTAGATGGCAGGTGAAATAATTTCAAAAGGAAAGTTTCAGAACCCTTTTTACTATTCAAGAGGATGGCCCGTCATTTTTTCTATGGGTCATACATAGGTCTTGTAGGTCACTCTCAGACTTAGTTAAATTTTGAGGGTGTAAAATGGGATCCACAGTTTATATGTACGGTCCGTAAGTGGACAAACAGACAGTACATGGTAACCGTCGTTGGAAGTCCAAATTGAATAGTTTTTGAATCTTTCTACGGTGGAATAGGACGGTCCATAGTTGGACCTATGGACTGTAGGTCCCAACCGTAGGTCGGAGTCCGACAATTATTTTTGAGGGCTTTTTGGTCTTTTCCTTAATTGATTAATGCCTATCTAAGTTGGGTTAGTCCTAATCCTAGACCCTGTATAATCCTTCTAAGCCTAAAATCCAATTATTCTAAATCACTCTTCAAAGTCCCCCAAATCCCTCCAAAGTTTTCCCCAAGTATTTCTCTCTCTAAAGCTTCAAGGGGAAGACTAGGGATTCAAGTCAAGCCTCTAAATTCTCCATTGATTATGGGCTTTGAACTCCAAGGTATGATGTATTTCACCTATAGAGTCCTTTCCTCCATAGGGTTTCTAAATTTCCCCAATTTTACAAGTTAGGATTCTCCAATTGAAATTAGGGTTTTCTTCTATCTTATGGATTCTTTCAAATTATGATCTAATTGATTGATTTATGTCTTTTTATGCATAAATTAAGTTAATTGCATGATTTTAAGTTGAATCCCCATGAACCCATGTGAAATCCATGATTTCTATACTTTGATCTTACGATGAGGTTTTGAACTATGAAAGATGAAATTTATGAAAATATGCATGTTCTTAATGAAATTGAGATGAATGATTTAAGGCTGCTTTAAGAGTGAAGCATCAATGTTGTTGTTGTTGTGTTGTAAAAGGATTTTCTCACATGAAGGATTCATGAGGGTTGAAAGGTTTTCTCAACTAAACTTTGAATCAAGACTTAAGGAGCTATTCTAATGAGCTTTAGCTTTGAATGACTACTTGATGTGCCCTTAGATGGATAATAAGACAAGTGGCGATTACTCATGTCTCATAATGATAATGCAAGTTAAGATTAATAACTATTTCGTGGAATTTGTGCTTAGCACCGAGTGGACAAGGGGCGATTACCCATGTCCCACAAACTATTTGCCACCAAAGGATGATTGTCTTAGATAGACATTAGCTAGTGGATCCACTGAAGCTAGAAGTTTATGGTTCTTACCTTGGCAACTAAGGACACCTCTTTTTGGTGTAGTGTTGACCTTGGATTCAATGTTATAGCTCACATGGTCTATGTAGGTTAAGGCTAATTTCCCACATAATGAACTAAGGTTACTTCCTAAAAGGTATTTCAAGTATGTTTTATCTAAGATGATTTACTTGCATTGACCATGGTTTTTAACTCATGTTTTCCATCATGTTATTTTATGATTTGGCTTAGTCATTGCATCTTATGTATATTTCCTCTTTTACATGATTTTTATGTCTTCTATGCATAGCTATCATCCTTGGTATATTCCATGTACTAACGCATACTCTTGCCTACATTGTTTCACTAATGGAGGGCGTGACGACACTTCTCCCTCCACTCGTGGCTAGTACGTTGCACTTGTGATTAAGAAGACTTGGTGGGTCCACATACTTCGAGGACGATGTCACTTTTATAGCTTTATGCCTTTTCATATCAAACTTTGTATGTGATTTATGGGTTACGTCCCAATCACCTCCTTTATCATGTATTACATGGATTTGAGACTTGTGTTAGACTTCCGCTACTTTTAATATGAAATTTTCTTTTGACCTCTTTAAATTCTATTATAATGTATGATGTATGCTAAGTGGCTTGTGTGGGGCTTCTCCGGGTCCCATACTCCATGTCACGTCTAGGGGGTACTTTAGGTCGTGACAGAAAATGACATGAAGTTCATAAGACATAGTCAAATACATTAGTATAAAGGACATAAGAAAACTTTGAAGAAAAAAATAATCATTTTGGGGGATATTAGCTTTAACCGACAACAAGACCATGAGAGCTATATCATGGAATCCGGTATATCCCTCATACCAAAAGAAGGATATTCTACTTGCCAAGGTAGAATCTGTATCATATCATATGCTATATGTGGAACCACTAGCTAGGCCATTTAAGGCAAACGTACAGGGGCATGTAGTTTTGAACTAGAGGTTGCTACTAGAGACTACCCTATTTGAGCCTCCATCTCAAAGTTATCTTGGTGCTAAGTCTAAATCCAAATGGAATAGATTAAAGTCAATTATCAATTTAACAAAGCGAAAGGCAATGATCAATACCAATCCATAATTTTTGAAGATAAAAACATAGAATAGCTCCTTAAACATAATTCAACATAGATGAGAAAACCTTTCACCCATGTGAATTCATTTGTGAGAAACACCTTTCACAATAATGATCATCATTTTAAGTGAGAAATCCTTTCACCATAGCATCAATAATATCCTTTCAAAGCATCATTTATTCATTTACAATAGCTTCATGAAAACATGCATATCTTCATAACTTCATTGTTTATAGTTCATGGGTTCATCATTAGTTCATAGTTGAAAAACATAATTTAGGCATGGGTCAATGAAATTTCAATTAAATATCATAGATTAACATCAATTCATACATTAGAATACTTAATTAATCATAATCCACCATAATTGGAAGAAATCCACATTCATTGAATTGATACCCTAACTTGATTAATTGGAAATTGAAATATTTGGGGACCCCATGGAGGAAAGGACTCAATGGGTTTTAACACACATACCTTGATGAATGGAGGATTGGAGACTTGGATGAACCCTAGCTCTTCTTCCTCTTTCTTAGACTTGAGAGAATTTAGGAGGATGAACTTAGTCAAGTTTTTAGAAATTTAGGAGAATGAGTTGAAGTGGATAAATTGAGGGTTAAAATCCTTTATATAGGGCTTAGGGTAGAAAAGAAAACAACATAGTATTTGGTTGAAACAATTAGGAAAAGTCCAAAAAGCCCTTTCAAAATAACTGTCGCACTTCACCTATAGTTCAGACCTACTATGGACCATCCTGGTCAGCCGTAGGTAAGGTTCAGAAACTTGATTGTTGACCATCATTCGACGGGATCCATGTACGGTTCGTAGGTCTAACTACGGACCGTACAGGGCCACCGTAGGTCCTAACCTTTCTTCTAAAAATTTCACTTCATTCCACACTACTACGGATGCTATATACGACCAGTAGGTGCTTCTACCAACTGTAGGTGGGAGCGGTAGGTCATGCCTGCAACCCAAAAACTGCACTTTCCTTCTTTTCTGAATCCGAGGTGTTACATGTACTTTCCTCTTATTGACATATCACTCGGTTGTCTATCTACAATTTTCAGCTACAATTAAGAGTGAGTTAAATCCATATAATCCATCTTCGCATTGAGCCAACAATAACAACAAACCCAGTGCAGTACCATAACGAGGTATGAAGAGGATAGAGTGTTACATGTACTTTCCTCTTATTGACACATCACTTGGTTGTCTAGCTACTATTTTCAGCTACAATTAAGAGTGAGTTACATCCATATAATCCATGTTCGCATTGAGCCAAAAATAACAACAAACCAAGTGGATTACCATAACGAGGTATGAGGAGGATAGAGTGTTACATGTACTTTCCTCTTATTGACATATCACTCGGTTGTCTAGCTACTATTTTCAGCTACAATTAAGACTAAGTTACATCCATATAATCCATCTTCGTAATGAGCCAACAATAACAAAAAAACTAGTGCAGTACCATAACGAGGTATGAAGAGGATAGAGTATACTCAGATCTTACTTCTATCTCGTGGAGGTAGAAAGACTGTTTCCGAAAGATCTTCAACTCAAGTAATGCACATGAAAGTAGCTAAAATGAAAACACAAAAGTAAAGAGGACATAGCAAATAATAGGGACATAGCATTCCGGAAACATGAAAAAGCATTCCGAAAATAGGAGCAATAACAATAACCAACTAATGTGATGTTTAGTAGGAGTAACAAAAATTGTACGTCATGCAACTACCAGAAAAATGCTACTACTATTGGTATATCTAAAATACAAGTGAATAGAAGAATGTAATTGGATACATGTTTAAGTGTCTAATAGTGCAAACTTAAAGTTGGAGGGTATAAATGTGAAATGAGGCCAACTTAAATGACATATTTATGTATTATGTCAATTTGGATTAATGCATAAATAGTACATTAATAAAATTGTCCTTCTTATTTATGATTTTTTTTTAGGAAAAACAATTAATGTACTCCCTCTATTTCATACTCATAAATATCACACATCTAAATTAGCTAGAGATAAGATATAGAAATACATTAAAGCTATACATCAAATTATCCATTACACATCTGAATATGCGGGGATCAAGGATGGACCCAAAGAGGGATGAAACCTTTTAATAGAAAAATACTAATACTATTTATTTATGATTAAAATTATTCTCTCTCTCTCTCCCTCCCTCTCTCTCTCTCTCTCTCTCTCTCTCTCTCTATATATATATATATATATATATAATAGATATTGGATCATGTTGAATCTCTTTAAATTCTTCCTTATCTTATTTTCTTGCGGTGGCCCACTGAAGGAACATAAATATATGAGTCAGACAGAGTCATTTTAAGAGAATGCAATTTTAGTGAAAAACTTCACAAAAGAATTTCCTCACTTTAGTGAAAAACATTCAACCATGTTTTCGTTTCTTGCTTTTCGGGATCGGATTCATCAGACCGTTCTATTCAAATTCCTTCTCTCATGGTATCATTTCATTATTTACTATAAATCATGATTCGATACTCCGAAATGAAATCATAACAAACATTCTCCTAAGGCTTCCCACAAAGTCTCTGTTGAAATGTATGTCCGTTTCGAAATCGTGGCATCAACTAATATCAAGCCCTCATTTTATCAAAACCCATCTCAAATTAAACAATCATCATAGGGTTGTATTTCCAGGCACAACTTATAAATTTTGTTCACCTCCTCACCTTTTTAACAAACAAAAACTCACTCACAAGCTACTTCATATGGATCCACCCACTTTATCAGCCATTTTTTTGGGTTGTGACAATGGGCTGATTTGTCTTTGCAATCAGGAAAGGGAGACGTATATATGGAATCCCACCATTAGCAACTTGAAGAAATTATTTAATTCGCCTTGGGGTACCTCATTCTGTACTAAATATGGTTTTGGATACGATGACTCACGTGGCGATTATAAAGCTCTATTTGTTGATCATTGTCATGATTCTTACAAACATGAGGTGTCCAACACGAGGATTGTCGTCAATATTTACAGATTGAGGACTGATTCTTGGAAAACAGTCCATGACTAGCTTAAGGGCATCTTTCTAATAAATCATTCGGGTAAATTTGTCAATGGAAAGCTTAATCGGATTGCATCTACGGGTATTGGTGATTACGACACACACAATATCATTCATTTTGATGTAGCAGAAGAGACATGGGGAAGCTTGGAGATTCCCATTTGTGGAGAGGACATATCTAATATCAAACTGGGAGTAGTGGGAAGTAACATTTCTGTAATTTATACTTGTCATATAGGTAGTACTACTTCTGATGTTTGGATTTTGAAAGACTGCAGAAGTAATATGTCATGGACGAAATGGTTCACCATCGAATACCCTAAATATGTTGTGATATATATGCTTTCTTCACCCATTTAAACAATTTCTATACACCTTCGCTAGTCAAATAAGGGGGACATGTTACTTTGGATTCGGAGATTAATCATGTTATTTGATGGTTCAACTAAAAAACTAGAATACAAGGCTGTTGTTGGGGGATGGAATCCTGTAGAAAGCATTGTTAATCCCCTAACGATATCCGGTAAGAATTCTGATTAGTTTTGTTGGTTTGCTCTTTTTGCACTTCTTTTTCAGTCAAATATAGGACAAACATTGAATATGTTTTTCTTCCTAATAACGTGACAAACTATTTAATATATATGAATACATTCATCATATTTTCTTGTAGTTCTTGTAAGCATTTCTCCTTATTATACCAGTTTCTAGATACCCGTGTTATGCGTAGTCATCTAACGTCAATTATTATAGTACTGTTTGTATTCTAAAACAATAAATCATTAACTATATAAATGTTTCAAAAGAATTTTTCTTGAATTATTGATTGCTCAAAAATGTACAAAGATATTTTTTTATTAGACATAGATCCCAATTTTTAAATAAAATGATGTGGTCTGCTACACGTTTCACCAAATTCGTGTTAGTGTGTGTAGATAGCATCCTTCCATCCTCGTGGAGGTAAAAGGAATATTCCGAAATATACTCAATTTGAGGAATGCACATCAAAGAATTTAAAAGGAAAACACAGAAGTATAGAGGACATACAAAAACAGGGAAATCATAAAAAAGCAGTAAGAAATAGGAGCAATAACAGTAACCCAATAACGTAATGACTGAAGCACAGTAAATAACGAGGAGTAACAAAAATTATAAGAAAAATGTTACTACTATTAGTATATATTAAAATTACTATGGAAACATGTGAATAAATGTATGCAATTGGATACAGCCAGAATGGTAATTCATTTATTGTTTAAGCAAATAATGATTCTTAGAAGGAATATCTTCACACATTTTCTTGTCAACATAAAGATTCCAGTACCATATTCTTTGAACTTTTATTTTTTCCCTGTTTGAAACGTAAAAATCAATTGAACATTTCATCTTCGGGTGTAGTTGAATATTGTAACACCTCGCAACTCTACTCTTAGAATCTGAATCGTTCATTGTAAGTATATAAGCTTGAATTAGGTGATGTACTACTTGCTCATGTGTTTTAAGGTTCTTTACCAAATGTAGAAAGGGTATCGGAAGTGATTTAGGGTCATAAGGGACCTCTAATACTAAGCCAAGTTCAAAGAATTTCTATCGGTTATGTTTTCACATGAGTCCATATAAGGTTCAACTTCAAATAATCATATCTCTTAGAATATGAATAGTTAGGTGACCCATAGCCTATGAAATAAAAGATCTATGAGTCTTCTTTCCAACGCCACCAAGTTTGCATTAATCTGAAGTTTGAATAAAGAGTTATGACTGATTTACTAGAGACACTCTAGCTTGGCAGCAGCTTCGCGATGGCTCCGCGTTACGGGGTGAATACGGACCTTAATGTCCGCTCGAATAAAATCCCAACTTTCAGTTCTTTTTATTTATTTTCCAAGGGTATTTTCATCCTAAAAACCATCAGGGAGTCATCTAAATAGCCCTAACCACGGAGAAAATCAGTTTTTTCATAATTAAATCCTCTCTTTCTTCCTAAAATTCTACGCTCAAGAACTTCAAGAAACATCAAGACTAGGGTTCATCTTTCAAGATTCTCCATAAAAATTCCCTACTATGGTATGTAAGGCTTCAATGAGATTATCTCTTCACTCTCATGCCTAAAGTATTTTGATTCTCAAGAATTTCACAAGATTGTTAGAAGCAAAGTTAGGGCTTTTTATGAAATTATGATCTTTCTTCATAAAATCTTGTTTTCATTGTTTCACTTTGATTTTGAAACCTTATGGCACAAATTTAGCATGATTTTTATGGTCATTCAAACCCTTATGGATTTTAAGCATGAAAACAAGCATGATATGAATTACAACTTAAATACATATTATATTAAGATATGAATTTTGAGCTTAGCCTCATATATGATTCAAGATGATAAGTGGTTTTCGAACCTATGAGCATTATATGAATATATGTTATTTTGGGAGGACTATTTTGTACCAAGAGAATGCGGGTTTAGAAAACTCAAGTCCCATAACTACGCGCCAACGTAGGATTATGTTTCACCGCTTTATCGGTTGACCTTCTATCCCTGAGAGGCTCATATTAGTGGATCCACATAGATATGATATGGTCCTATACTTTTTCAAGGTATAGGATAGCCCTCCCAAGTGGGTTAGCTGTTGGACATCATGATCTGACATGGTGTATGTCGGTTATAAGAAACTCCCTAGTTTATGCATTTTTCTTACTCTATGCCCTTAACTCTACTTGATTCACCTTAAGTATGTTATTTACAACTATGATTTTGCAGGGATATTGAAATATAATCATCTCTATATATGCTTTTTAAGAAAGATTGTGAATGGTTTTTAGACATGAACTCCAACTATTTTCTCTTTAGTTCTTTAACTATGCCTATGATTTTGGCAACCCTATTTTACTATCCACGTTATGAAATTTTATGATTATGCTAGTATCCCTTACTCAGTACATTCCACGTACTGACACATACTTTTTCTTGCGCTGCATCCTTTTATGATGTACATTCCAAATATAGATTATCTCGATAAGTTAAGCATCCATGTGTATATTATTAAAGATTTTAGCGGATATGGAATAGGCCCACAAACTTAGAGTGTAGGCCTTGATCTAAGGGGGGAATGATAGGGAGAAGTACCACATCAAGTCTTTTGAATTAGTTTGTGATGCATTTGAGAATGAGTTATGATTAGAGAGCAAATCATTTATACACTTGAGCATTCTTCATATTCCAACCATTATGATACTATACTCATCTCTTGCCTCTTAACGTCGTGCTTTTGACCCATACTCATGCACCTCATACAGAGTTCTACACATGCTCAGATTCTATAATAGAAAGAAATAGCTTCACAACAACGACCCTTATTTACTCCATGAACCTATGACCCTACCTCTGTGATATACAACTCAGGATGCATGCATCCATGATTTCTCAATATGCTCAGTCTTATGTACTCATGATACATTCTTGGTGACTAGTTAAAATAACAATTTGATAAGTATGTTTTCAGTACACACTTCTTAAATAACTCGTGCCTATGATTTTATTGTTCTAAACACTACTTACGTTCTCCCATGGTAATGATAGATGGTTATAATATGTTCTATGCCTAGAATGCCTCATTATGTGTTGTTTATGCTTCAAGTACATGATGTACTCGTGCCTATTAAACTTATCTCTTCAAGTTCCCCATTTATGATTGTCAAAATCATGATAAGTATAAGATATGATTTAACAGTATCTCTCTTATTCTAGGTCCTCATACTTTAGTCCTTTAGTGACCTTCCCTATTTTGCAATAGTGGTATTGATAACAGCTGAATGATGATTTTACATGAGAAGGTAGTTGTCTCTTATTAGAAAGATCGGGATATGATTATTTTATCTAAGGTTATATAAGTGGAGGGAGATCAAAGATCTATTATATGAAATAGTTAGATGAAAAGTCTCGGTGTGTGTCTTGGTAGTAATCCTTGAAAATTTCAGCTTGTAAAGATGTTAGGAAAGCTAGAGACTATTACATGGATTGGTTACCTTGAAGTCCATAAAGAGGTTATAGTGATAGGCTTGAATAATATGTTGATAACATATGGATGCATACATTATGCACTAGTAGCTTCTTGATTTGAACTCGAGGTTAGTTGAATGGTGTGGTAAGAAGAAGTTGTATTCTTGGGATGAAACTTCCTATAAAAATATAGGATTAGTATGTTCATTGTCCGTGTAACACCTTGTGACTCCAAATTAGGCTTGAACATGGTGAGAGCATGCAATTAGACTCAAACTCGAGTAAGAGTAGTCACATGTACCCATGTGAGGGTTATGAGTTGCAATTAATGAAGGGTATTATTCAACAGGAGAAGAGTAGTTGAAAAGTGTTAATAAGTTTAAAAGTTAGAAGTTGTATCGCTTAAGGGTAGTAGAATTATTCTTACTTCATACCCATGGTACCCACATCGCATGTCAAGTAGCTTCATATGGTGTGTGGCCCATGTCCAAATCTATATCGTTCATACTTTATGAATCTATGTCGGTGTCTCTCATGAATTATGCCTATGATTCCTTCCCTCGAATGTTATAAGAGTTCTCTTTTCAAGTCTTACAGAGGTAAATGGAGGCTAAGTCCCCCACCTTGTTTATGTTTTTCCGGCCTATGCTAATTCTTACGCTCTTAGCTCGTGCATCTAAAGTCCTTATTGTTGATTGCTAGACCCCTATTGTTGGTAAATTCAGTTTATACTATTATATAAAGCTCAAATAGCCCAAAGAAGTCATTCTTCACTCTATTCACAAGTCTATTCTAGCTTTGATCTTCATTCGAGGACGAATGATCCCAAGGAGGAGATATTGTAACACCTCGCAACTCTACTCTTAGAATCTGAATCATTCATCGTAAGTATATAAGCTTGAATCAAGTGATGTCCTACTTGCTCATGTGTTTTAAGGTTCTTTACCAAATTTAGAAACGGTATAGGAAGTTATTTAGGTTCATAAGGGACTTCTAACACCAAGCCAAGTTCAAAACATTTCAATCGATTAAGTTTTCGCATGAGTCCATATAAGAGTCAACTTCAAATATTCATATCTTTTAGAATATGAAGATTTAGGTGACCCATAACCTATCAAATTAAAGATCTATGAGTCTTCTTTCCAACGCCACCAAGTTTGCATAAATCCGAGTTTTGAGTAAAGAGTTATAACTTATTTACTAGAGATGCTCTAGCCTAGCAGCAGCTCCGCGTTACGGATTGAATACGGACCTCACTGTCCGCTGGAATAAAATCCCGAATTTCAGCTCTTTCTATTTTTTTAAGGGTATTTTTGTCCTAAAAATCATCAGGGAGTCATCTAAATAGCCCTTAACCCGTAGAAAATCATTTTTTTCATAATTAAATCCTCTCTTTTACTCCTAAAATTCTACGCTCAAAAACTTCAAGAAACATCAAGAGTAGGGTTCATCTTTTAGGATTCTCCATCAAACATCCCTACTAATGTATGTTAGGCTTCAATGAGAGTATCCCTTAACTTACATGCCTAAAGTATTTTGATTCTCAAGAATTTCAAAAGATTGTTAGAAGCAAAGCTAGGCCTTTTTATGAAATTATGATCTTCATAAAATCTTGTTTTTATTGTTTCACTTTGATTTTGAAACCTTATGGTACCGATTTATCATGATTTTTATGGTCATTCAAACCCTTATGGATTTTAAGCATGAAAAAAAGCATGATATGAATAACAACTTAAATACATGTTATTTTAAGATATGACTTTTGAGCTTAGCCTCATATATGATTCAAGATGATAAGTGGTTTTCATAGAAGCATTATATGAATATATGTTATTTTGGGAGGACTATTTAGTACCGAGAGGATGCGGGTTTAGAAAACTCAAGTCTCATAACTATGCGCCAGCGTAGGATTATGTTTCACCACTTTATCGGTTGACCTTATGGCCCTGAGAGGCTTATATTAGTGGATCCACATAGATATGATATGGTCCTATATTCTAGCAAGGTATAGGGAAGCCCTCCCAACTGGGTTAGCTGTTGGACAACATGAGCTCACATGGTGTATGTCGATTGTAATAAACTCCCTAGTTTATGCATTTTTCTACAATATGCCCTTAACTTTACTTGATTCACCTTAAGTATGTTATTTACAACTATGATTATGCAGGGATATTTAAATAGAATCATCTCTTTATATGCTTCTGAAGAAAGATTGTGAATGGTTTTTTTACATGAACTCCAACTATTTTCCCTTTAGTTCTTTCACTATGCATATGATTTTTGCAACCTTATTTTACTATCCTCGTTATGAAATTTTATGATTATGCTAGTATCTCTTACTTACTCAGTACATTCCATGTACTGTTGCATACTTTTTCCTGTACTGCATCCTTTTATAATGTAGATTTCGGCGCCCGTACTCAGACTCGTGACTAGTGAGGTTGCAGCAGTTTCAGCCAGCAGTTGGTGAGTCCTCCTCATTCGGGGACTTCCTAGATTAGTTGTTAATCAACGTTTAGTACTTTCTCAATTATTTGGTTTGAGGTAATTGGGGGCCATGTCCCGGTAAACTTATTTCCTTAGGTTGTTAGAGGCTTATTTCAGACATTAATTGTCCAGTCATCATGCATTTGTTGATTTCCTTATAAAGACTATTAAGCATATTTTCCAGCTTCCGCATTAGTTTCATATGATATGCTTTGATATGTTATGCCAAGGGTTAGCTTGGGGCCAATCATGGTTTCGAGTACCGTGTCTCGACTGGGTGTAGATCTGGATCATTACAAATATGATCTAAATTTATTTAAATTTTTACCTTGTGTCGTCTTTAGTACAAAAGGCTAAAATAAAAGGTGGAAAGATAATATTTGGGTGTCAACAATATAATTGCAACTGATGTCCTTCAAAAAGAATGAATGCCTAATTCCCGAATATGGAAGTCCTCGTTACCATTTAGAAGCAAGTAAAATTACCTTAATGAAAAACATAAGATGATGAGAACAACATTATGTCCCCAAACATATATCTGCCCATTGCTCTAGCTTCTATAAGCTACTTCAGAGAATCCGTGGCTTTTTGTCTTCCTTTCTTCAGAGAATCCACCCGTTAGTTTCCTATCGTATTAATGTTAGTATTTTTTTATAGATGATCGTGGTCTTGTATTGAGTATTTAATTCATATTCTTCAGATTTTTTAATGGCAACAAAAAGAATGTTGGTTACTGAGTATTTGGTCGACTTATTTTTTATGATGCTTAGAGTTTCATTTAGAAATTAAGATTCACTCACATTATGTTGTTGATTTTTCTTAAACTAGGTGGCTATTTTGGTAGTGTTATACACTGTTTTAAGATGCAACCTTAACTTGTTTTGTACTGTTGAATTTTAGGGAGTCAAAGCTAATGTTTAACACTCATCTGTAGTTGATGATTGCATCGATCGAAGCCTTGTTATGATCTGTTTTCTTTCACTATCGTGTCTATTGTATTTAGTATCAGACTTGTAGTTCTATCCCACATAATTAGATACTTGAAGCCAAATGGATATCACAGATTCATATAATTGATTCTGACTAGTACACAAAGAATGTTAAAGAAAATCTTTTTGGGGTGATTGGTTATTATTAGTTGTTTCAGTAAACTTAGCAATTCTGGAAATGTTCCGGATCTAATTATTGATATTTGGAAGTTTATTTAATGGTAAATAAAGAATTTTATTAGCAAGTGCAATATGTAGAGCTGAAGAAGAAAAGTGTTGTGTTGGACAGATAGCCCCAACTCCTGCACTAGAAAAATAACTGGTAATCAAAGAAAATATAACATTTTGCCATTAGTGGCTTCATAGTCACACAAGATGTATTTTTAACAATATCCATGAAGATTGCTTCCATGAAAAAGAATGTATCTCTTTGCCCTTTATATAGTAGGTGTCTTCTTTTTCCTGCATAAATTCAAGAGCAGGTTGCAAGTACATTGGAACTCCCTGCCACTTTAGGATAACAAATGTTTCTAGATTGAAGATTGATATAACCAAAGCTAAATGGATATAGAGGATTCATATAACTAATTTGGACTAATTTGTATATGGTAACACCTATGTTTCACCAGAAAACACCATGGATACCATTTCCAACAACAATGGAAATTCTTGTCAAGGATTGTAAGCTTACCATAGTCGGGAAATTCATAAAGGGGAAACCAGCTGCAGAAGAGTTAATAAACATATTTATTATCCAATTTCAGCTGCATGAATCCATTTAAAAGTGCTACTTAATTATAGAACAATGTACATTTTGACTCTTTCACCCATAATTTCTCTGTTTTCCCTTTCAATGGTTATTGACTCACTAGTGATCACAAAAATCATCCTCCAAGTCACTAAAATTATCGTCACCAGATGAATTTTCAAGTGCAACTCCTTCATTCATGGGTAAGCCAGTTAGTATATTCGGGAAATTCAGAAAGGGGAAACAAAGTACAGAAGAGTTAAGAAAGCTATTTATTATCCAATTTCAGCTACTGTGAAATCAAGGCAATCGAAAAAGCTTTAGCCTAATAATTAATACAACATTGCAGCCAAAACAAAGAAATTTAATGCTTAGAAGTCTTGAAATATAAACATAAATAGTCTAGTAAATGATTTGTAAGGAGTGTGTAAAGTCAAACTTGTAAAAATAAATATGCGCCAGGTAGCACAACACATCTGCTTCGAGTACAGAGGCGACTAGGGGTGCTAACCTGGCTACCCAACGATGTACATTACACAACCAAAAAAAGTAATTACTAAAATGTTTATACAAGTTACTCATAAGGTAATTATAGGTTTTTATGAAGAGTATCTATTCCTTTTAAGATCTCCTTTCTTGCTTGGAGGATGCAAAGGCTTTTAATGAGGTGGTAGCTAGATTTTTTGAAATCATTCAAATGCTGAATGTTATTGTTGCAATGACCCTGTAACAGATTCCATTTGAAGGAAAGAAAGAGAAGACAAATATGACAATAGAGAGATAATTTGGAGAAAAGGGAGCATATCATCTTCATTCGGCAAAAGCTTACTACATATATAGATACATAAAGTGGTGTCAAATCCCTTAAATTCTGAAAGTTGACTCCCTATATTGTGCTTAAATCAAGCTCCACAACATATTACAACTATCTTCTACATTCTAGAACTTGGCGTTAAAAATAATTCAAAAGTTACAACAAAAATATCCAGACAAAAAATACTAAAATGACAGCACTTAGCATCACATACTAAAACAACACCCTTTATCACTCCTCCTTGATGCAAGTGTTGTTGGATACTCCAAGCTTAGCTCTAAGAAGCTCAAATCTTTGTTTCTTTAGCACTTTTGTAAAAATATCAACTAGTTGATCTTCACCACAACAATGCAAAATCTCTACTTCATTTTCCCTTTCAGCTTCTCGAATGGAATGGTATTTGATTTTGATGTGTTTGGTGTTTCCATGAAAGACAGGATTCTTTATCATGGCAACAGCAGATTTGTAATCACCAAGGACTTCAGTTGCTTTGCTTGGATGAAACCCCAAGTCAATCAAGATTTTTCTCAACCATAAAGCTTGAGTAACAGCACCCGAGGTAGCAATGTACTTTGCTTTAGCTGTTGATTGAGCGATGGACACTTGCTTCTTTGTGCACAAAAAAATGACACCTAATCCGAGAGTGAAACAATATCCCGAAGTGCTTTTCATGACATCTTGCCACCCAGCCCAGTCACTATTTGTAAACCGCAACAACTTAATCGATGTGGTTCTTTTATAAAACACACCATAATCAATGGTGCCCCAAATGTACCTCAAACTTATTTTGGCTGTTTTGAGATGAGCTTCAGTTGGTGAATGCATAAACCTTGATAGCACACTTGTTGCGTACATAATATCAGGCCTCGAGGCTGATAAATACAACAGGGAACCAATCAAACTTCTATAAATCGAAGCATCCACCAAACCAGACCCGTCCTCCTTCATTAGTTTCTCTCCTTGAACTGCAGGCGTACTTACTAGTTAGCATTTGTCAAGACAAAACTTCTTTAATATTTCGGTAGCATATTTTTTCTGAGAAATAAAGATTCCTTGAGATGATTTATTAACTTCCATTCCCAAGAAATAAGTCATTCAAGATCATTCATTTCAAAGACCTTTTTCATTTCCTCCTTGAAGTCTGTGATAGACTGTGTGCTGCTGCCAGTCACCAACAGATCATCAACATAAAGGGAAACTAGGAGAAAATCATCATTTTGAAGTCTAATATACAAGGTTGCTAATTACAACTTCTCTTAAACCCCAAATGCATACCAGGCCTTAGGTGCCTATTTCAAGCCAAAAAGAGCTTTTCTTAACAAATATACCTAGTCTCTAGCTCCTCTAGAACGTTCAGGCTGCTCTACATAAATTTTCTCTTGAAGATACCACTTAAGAAAGGCGTACTTATCAACCAATTGAAATACTTTCCACCCTTGGTGTGCGGTGTTAGTTTACAGAGGATGAAGAACATAAAAATTTGGTTGTTCTTGTTATTGAACAAGTGGGAATATTAGTTTGATAAACCAGCAAAGAAAACTTAATGAAAGCTAAACGATATACTTTGTTATAAATCTGGATTAATTTATAGAGTTTACAAGCAACTGAAATTAAGAAATCAACTCCTAAGGATTAGGGATAAGATTAGAAACTAACTAGGGATAAGATAGAAACTAATTAATTGTTAAACGGTAAATAACTACCCTACAATACTGAGAACTTGGACTGCTGCAGTTCTTATGCATTTTTCTAACTCTCCTCCTTGCTTTAAGAGCTGCAAACTCCATGTTTTTGCCAGAGAAGTTGAAATTTATTGCCTGATAATGGTTTGGTGAAGATATCAGCCAGCTGCTCTTCAGTTTTGCAATAGAGCAGAATCACGTCACCATTTTTTTGCACTTCCCTCAAGAAGAAAAGCTTGATGTGGAATTGTTTTGTTTTCCCATGAAATGCAGTATTATGAGAAATTGCAATCGCAGATTGGTTGTCCACAAATACTTTAGTTCCCTTTGTCCTCAACCACAACGCTTGATTCACTACTGCTGTTGCAACCACAAATTCTGCCTCTGTAGTGGATTGAGCCACAATGTCCTGCTTCTTTGAGCACCACGAAAACATTCCTGAGCCAAGACTGAAACAATATCCGGATGTGCTCTTCATGTCATCTGCGGATCCAACTCAATCACTATCAGAATACCCAAGTATTTTCAGATCTAGTTTTTTCTGAAACTTGACACCATAATTAATGGTACCTTTGATGTATCTAACAACGCGTTTTGCTGCTTTTAGATGCACTCACTAGCACAATGCATGAACCTCGATAAAATGCTTACAACATACAAAATATGGGGTCTTGCAGCGGTGAGATACATCAAACAACCAACTAAACCTCTGAAGTATGTTTCCTCCACTTTCTCTGCTCCATCATTCTTGCTTAGTTTCTCTTTTTGGTTCATAGGAGTACTCATTTCCTTGCAATCTTCCATGTTGAACTTCTTTAGAATTTCCATGGCATATTTCTTCTGGCAAATGAAAACTTCATCCTGTCCTTGCTTGATTTCCATACCAAGAAAATAAGACATTATACCAAGATCAGTCATCTCAAAGGCTTGCATCATTTCTTGCTTGAAATCCTCGATATGCCTTGTAGTGCTTCCTGTAACTACTACATCATCCACATATATAGACACAACAAGAATATCAATGCCATGATGTTTAACATAAAGAGTAGATTCTGATAGACTATTTTCAAAGCTTAAACCAAGTAAATCGCCATCTATTCGACCATACCAGGCCCTTGGTGCTTGTTTAAGTCCATAACGTGCCTTTCTTATCCTATAAAATTTGTTCTCCTTTCCTTTTCCCACAAAGCCTTCAGGTTGTTCAACATAAATTTCTTCATGAAGAATGCCATTAAGGAATGTTGATTTGACATCCATCTGATACACTTTCCAGCACAATTATGCAGCAAGAGCAAGAAGTAACCTGATTGTGTCAAGCCCAGCTACTGGTGCAAATGTATCAAAATAATCCATACCAAAAATTTGAGCATACCCGTTAACTACAAGTCTTGCTTTATGCTTGTTCACTGAACCATCTGCATTTAGCTTGGTTCTAAAGACCCATTTAAACCCAATTATCTTTCTGTCTTCAGGTTGATCGACAAGCTCCAAAGTCATGTTCTTCTCAATCTTAAACAACTCTTCTTTCATTGCAGCTACCAATTTTTCATCATTCTTGGCTTCATTGTACCCAGCGGGTTTAAATAATGCTACATTGCATCTCTGATATATATCAGTGAGTTGTCGAGTACCTTTAACTAGTAAATGATCCACCATTTCATCCTGCCGTGAGAGTGATATTTTCTTTTCAATAAACATGGTAGGAGACTTTTCTGCTTTTTCAGAAGAGTTAAGGACAAATTTCTTTGAGTCTTCCCAACACCACTCTTCATTCTCTATAAAATTTACATCTCTACTAAAGATTATATTTTCTGTTTGTGGTTGGAAGACCTTATATGCCTTTGAAACTGAACTATATCCAATAAAAATGCCTGGGACAGATTTTTTATCTAGCTTATCTCGTTTAACTTGAGGAATGTAGGAAAAACATAGACAACCAAACACTTTAAAAAAATTTAACGATGGTTTAAATCCATACCAAGCTTCAAAAGGAGTTCAGTCTTTCATTGCCTTTGTGGGAAGCCTATTTTGAAGAAAAACTGATGTATTTGCTGCCTCTACCCAAAATTTCTTTGGTAAGTTATTCTCGTGCAACATGCATCTGGTCATCTCCATAATGTATATGTTCCTTCTCTCACTTACTCCATTTTGTTGTGGAGTATAGGGAGTAGTAAGCTGATGATGAATCCCCGCTTCCTCACAAAACATGTTGAGCTGGTGAGAAGTGTATTCCCTTTCATTATCTGTTCTTAAGGACTGAATTTTACAGTTAGATTCATTTTCTACTTTTGCTTTGAACTTCCGAAAGACATTAGCAGCCTCTGACTTGTGCTTGAGAAAATAAATCCAGCACATGCGGGTTAGATCATCAACAAAAATGATATAGTAAAGACTATCTTTTAGTGAGGGAGTTCTTTGAGGTCCTGCTATATCAGTATGAATTAGTTGAAATTTGTTCGAGGCTCTCCAAGTTGTCTTTGGAAATGGAAGTCTGTTTTATTTTCCATATTGACACACAAGACAATTTGAAGAATTTACTTCTAAAACAGGCAAGTCTTTAACTAATTTTGCTTTTTGCATCTAAAGCAACCCTTCATAGTGATAGTGTCCGAGTCTCTTGTGCCATACTTCTGCAACACTTTATTTGGCTGAAAAAACAACATGCTCCTCCTCAAATGGATCTAATGAGAAACTTTTTCCTCTCATTCTTACTTTAAACATTTCTTGATCTGAAGCATCCTTGATCAAGCAATGTTTATCTTCAAAATTTAATTTGTAGCCTTTTTCCATCAATTGACCAACACTAAGCAAGTTTTTATCTATGTCAGGTACATAAAGTACATCATAAATTTTTTGAGTACCTGAATGACTTGGAATAGCAATGGTTCCTTTTCCTCTTACAAGAAGATGGTCCACATTACCTATTCCTACTTTAGTAATGGTCGTGGGCTTCAATTCCTTGAAGAGAGACATGCCATTTGTCATGTGATTAGTGCATCCACTGTCAATCAGCCAACACTCGCTCGATGATCTGCTTAAAAAACATGTAGCAACAAAGATTTGATCTTCCTCCTCACCATCAACAACTTGAGCCTCTGCTTCTTGTTGCTGACCATTGTTCTTACGAATGACAGCTTCATGCCCAAGTTGATTGCATTTAGCATCAGGCCTTCTCCAACATTTATATGGTGGATGGCTTTTCTTGCTACAATGCTTACAAGGAGGATAACAATTCTTTGAGTGACCAGTTTTTCCTTTTGTAGTACTTGCTGAAATGCCTTCACAATTCCTCTTGTTCTTCTTGTTTTTGTTTTTGCCTCCATCTTGAGGCTTGGCAAACAATGCTCCATCAGTATTTCCTTCTTCTCTCATGACTCTTCGTTGTTCTTGAGCCTGCAAATTATTCAATAACTCTACAAAGGTGATCTTAGACAGATCTTTGTGTTTTCCAAAGTAGTTATGGTTGCTTCAAATCTTTTCGGCATAGTTACCAGAATCTTTTCAACAATACGTGAATCATTAAACACGGAACCAAGAAATCTTACCCAGTTCGCTATGTTCAAGAGCCTTTCAAAGTAATCTTTGATGATTTAGTTTCTTTCATCTTCTGCATCTCAAAATCTCTAATAAGATGTAGCACTTGCATACCTCTAATCCTTTCATCCCCTTCGTATTCTGCTTTGAGATAATCCCAGATAGCTTTGGCTGACTTTAGAGACATAATTTGAGTGAAGATTGAAGAAGATACTGCTGAAAATAAATAGGCCTTTGCCATTTTCTAGTTTTCCTCTCTTTATGGTTCTTGATCTAGGCCATAGTAGGATTGTTAGGCAATGGAGGAACTTCATAATCCTCTTCGACTGCCTCCCACATATCCATGGCATCTAGATAAGTTTCCATCCTTACCGCCCAAATATGATAGTTATCCCTATTAAAAACAGGTGGTGCCATTGCTAAAAAACTTGATTTCGCTTCCATGATTGATAAACTTGTCTTCTTGATTTCAATCCTAACTTTGATGAAACACCCACAGATTCCTCAAGAAATAAATGTTCTGATACCAATTGTTAGTTTAAAGAGGATGAAGAACATAAAAATCTGGTTGTTCTTGTTATTGAACAAGTGGGAACATTAGTTTGATAAACCAGCAAAGAAAACTTAATGAAAGCAAAACTATATACTTCATTATAAATCTGGATTAATTTATAGAGTTTACAAGCAACTGAAATTAAGAAACCAACTCCTAAGGATTAGGGATAAGATTAGAAACTAACTAGGGATAAGATAGAAATTAATTAACTGCTACAATATAGAGAACTTGGACTGCTGCAGTTCTTATTCATTTTTCTAACATGCTGCAACTGCAAGTAGTAATCAGATGGTATCAAACCTTTCAACTCATGCAAATGTTTCATGAAAATCAATTCCACGCTGTTGCGCATATACAGCCAGCCTTGCTTTGTACTTGTGGAGTGTGCCATCTGAATTTAGCTTAATCTTGAACACCTATTTAGTTCATGAAGTTGCTTGTCAGGAGCTCTAGGTACAAGTACCCATGTATTATTATTGTTAATCACATTGAGCTCTTCCTCCATGACAGCCCCCCATTCAGGAATTTGCAATGCATTGTCTACACTTGTTGGCTCCAACATAGCGACACTGCATCTGCTATATATATCTTCAATTGATCTGGTACCTCTTACTACAAAATCATCAAAATCCTCCTCTTCCTCTGGAATCAACTCTTCTTCTTGGGAACTTTATTCTTGATTAGTCATCTGTAAAGAGGAAACGACCATCTTCCTCCAGTCCCATGCAAAATCCTCATCAAATTTAACACTTCTACTTATATGTATTTGCTGTGAAATAGGATTTAAAATCCTATAGCCTTTAGAAGTGCTGCTGTATCCCATAAATATTTCAACATCAGCTCTTTGATCAAGTTTATCCCTTTTAGCGTCAGGAATATAAGAGTAACAGATATAGCCAAATACTTAAGATGAGCAGCTGATGGCTTGGTTTCGATCCATGCTTTGTATGGAGTCTTTTCTTCAACTGCTCTCGTCGACAATCTATTCTAAAGATAGATAATGGTATTGATAGCTTTAGCCCATACCACCTTAGGCAAGCCTTTCTCAAATAGAAGACACTGAGCCATATTCATAATGGACCTACTTTTTCGTTTACTTACACCATTTTGTTGTGGTATGTAAGTGAATGTAAGTTGATGATGAATTCCAACTTTCTAAAGAATATCCTTGAATTGATTGGAAGTGAACTTGGTCCCATTATCAGACCTTAAGATTTTTATCAAAGAGCCACATTGGTTTTCAACAGTTTCTTTAAACCTTTGAAACGCCACAAATACTTCAGATTTATGTTTCAAAAAGTAAACCCAACAAAACCTCGTAAGGTCATCAATGAATAAAAGAAAATATTTGTTGCCGTTATAAGAAGGAATTCTCATAGGTCCCCACACATCGGTGTTCATTAGTTGGAGCTTTTCAGTAGCTATCAAGGCTTGATTAATAGGAAATGGTGATTGACTTAGCTTCCCAATTTGACAAACCCCACATACATTAGAGGTTTCATTTATGGAAAGCATATCTGCCACAAGTTCCTTATTTTGCATCAATTTTAAAGATTTAAAATTGATGTGACCAAGCCTTTTATGCCAGACATAAGTTTCATCTTGTATGCCGACATAAACTCAAATCTCAGTATGTCTATGTTTCCAATCAAGAAAAAAACTTATGTTGTTCATTTTGACTTATATCAATTTTATACCAGTTGGATCCATGATTTCACATGTTTTATCTTTAAATAACAGGGAATAATTTATATCAAGCAATTGTCCAACACTGAGAAGACTTTGGCTAATTTCATAAACAAATAATACATCATATATAAGCTTCATACCTAAGGGAGTTTGAACTGAAACTACTCCTTTGCCCTTTGCATCTACAAGTCTGCCATCTCCATGTATAACTTTGAAGATATAATTTTTGTCCAGCTATTAGAAAATGTTCAAGTTAGCTGTCACGTGATGCGTGCATCCACTATCAACAAGCCACACATCATGATCTTGAGCTGCTATATTGTATTCTCCAGCAATAGAAGCAGAAAACAACTTTTCTTCAAGATCTTCAACATTTTCAGTTACTTGAGTTGGCTGGTTTTAATTTGTTTTGCACACCTTATCCACATGACCAAACTATTTGCACACCTTGCATTGAACTCCAGGTCTGTACCAATAAAACTTGTCTATATGATTGGTCTTTTTACAATAGGCACCAGGTGGATACTTGGATCTTCTATATCTCCCTCGGTTGTTATATTGCTCCTTCTTCTCCTTACCATGTCTTCCATTTGGTTGCCTTTTTGATTCACCATCGAATTGAGCTTTAGATCTTTGAATATCCACAAGAGTGATTTCGCTTGTACTCTCTTCCTCTCTAAAATCTTTCCTTTTCTCCACAGCTAGAAGAGAGAAGAGTGTTGGATAGTTCATTCAATGTGACACGAGACATATCCCAAGTATCTTCAATTGAGGAAATTTTTGCTTCAAACTTTTCTGTATGTTTCACCATCACCTTCTAGGCAATCCTC
Source organism: Solanum appendiculatum (assembly GCA_018342035.1). Lineage (NCBI taxonomy): Eukaryota > Viridiplantae > Streptophyta > Magnoliopsida > Solanales > Solanaceae > Solanum > Solanum appendiculatum. The sequence continues at coordinate 4,609,799 of JAGDQO010000361.1, read as the reverse complement.
TACTCTTCTACTTTTTCCCCTAACAATCTGATCTGATTGACAATTTTCATCATTCTATCAATATAATCTTTCACCTTTTCGGTCTCTGTCATTCTTAACATCTCAAATTCTTTTCTTAGGTTCAAATCTGATCTGATTGACAATTTTCATCATTCTATCAATATAATCATTCACCTTGGTAGTATGTTTTCAACTTCACTTCCCAAACTTGGTAGTTCTCACCATTAAACATAGGGGGTGAAAGAGGAGAGCTGGTAGAAGCCATGTGTAAGGAAACTGAACAGAAAGAGACCTGGAAAAGTTAAACTTGGTAGGTGATCTTGCTGTGTTTTATCTCTCAAACACAGTCCCTAAAAGATCAATTGTGCTCTTATGCCAATTGAAGGAGAGAAAGAGAAGACAAATATGACAATAGAGAGATAATTTTGAGAAAGGGATCAGATCATCTTCATTCAGCAAAAGCTTACTACATATATAGATACATAAAGTGGTGTCAAATCCCTTAAATCCTAGAATTGACTCCCTATATTGTGCTTAAATCAAGCTCCACCACATATTACAACTACCTTCTACATTCTAGAACTTAGCAGTAAAAATAATTCAAAAGTCACAAAAAAAATATCTAGAAAAAAAACTAAAATGAAAGCACTTAGCATCACATACTAAAATAACACCCTTCATCACCATTCAACACATATTTACACAAGGAAAGGTTGCAACTCATATATGGAATTACATTGGTGCCTCCTTGGGCATTATTCTTCAGTCTGCTCTTCTAAGAAGATTTTTCAATAACTGGTGGAGTATTAGGGCCAAACACAGTGTTCACGATCTGGTCATTCAAATTTCTCCCATATTTATTAGTTGGGAAATCTGGAAATAGTGGACAGGTTCAGTGCTAATTGGTGTGTAGATAAGGGAATTAACCGTTTCTCGATCAAAATTGATTCTTTAGTAATCACTAACATGTTGAAAAACATGGGCACTGCTAATCTAAAGCTGAAAAAGATCATATATATATGATACTAATAGAAGTGTTAGCAATGCCAATGTCAACTTCACTCATTGTTATCGAGAAGCTAATATGGTGGCTGATTACTTTTTCAAGATGGCCTCTACTAGCGGAAATGAAACCTATTTCTCCTCTTGGCACTCTCTTCCTCGAAAGATCAAATGTTTAATTTAACTAGATAAGTGGAAAGTACTTTCCATGAGGAAAAAATATGAAAAATGTAATTTCTTTTGTAGGTTAAGAATTGATTTGATTTTTTGATAGTGCAGAAGATTGTATAGGTTACTCCTTCCCCGATCTTTTTTATGAAGCTTTATATGAAGTAATCTACTAGTTAGGGGTATGTTCCATGTCCCCCCCTAACAACTGTAACTTTTTTGATTAATCAACAGGGCCAGGTTAAGACTAACCCCCCACACCAAAGGAATCACAACCCGAGGTGATGGCTTATAAAAGAAATGGGAATTTGTTACAAATGTTATCAAACATGTCATCATAGACATTAATAGCATAAACAACCTAAAAGTAGGATTTAGATTAATAAAAGATCTTTTAAAATGTAATAAAGAAGATGAACATTTATTCAAGCTTAATATAACTCTTATACTAAAATACAACAAATACAATGAGAATAATACATTGTTTGTCTTCTGTAAATACCAAACAGGAATGGCAGCTACAATTAGCACATGTGGAGACGTTTGAGATATTCTCCTGCATTTTATACAAAGTTCATTTAATAAACATCCATAAAAGATATATCAAGCTTCATCGTCGATCTATGTAGTCTGAGTTTAGCTTATTCATATACACATAAGCTTCGACTTTATGAAAGTTCAAGAATACCAAACAGGTTAAGAAAGCACACCAATGATTTTTCACGTGACTAGTAAAGATTTATAGCACTAAAATATGTCACATGCCCTAGCCTCCATTAGCATGTAGCAAACATCTAATCTAATTGAATGAAAATTATTCTTTTGGGCATATGCAAAAATAGTGATATACAAAAGTTTCTAACATTGCAAGCTTAAATAATTAGTAAAGTAGATCTGCGCCTTATTGAAAATAATAAATATCAGATTATTTGAAAATTCTCCAATAAAAATTAATAATAAATATCAGATTATTTACACATTCTCCATTCAAATTAATAGAGTCCTATCTAACAGGATTCAGTCCAAGTCCTTTTCTCTCCTCGGATGTGGTAAATGTCTCCATCCTTATGACTATTGCAACTTTGTTTCCCAATTTTTTGTCTCAGTCAATCTTTTTATGCTTTTATCATAATGTTCGTTAGAGTGATACAAGAATTGACTATTAATTCACCAAAGAAGTAAAAGAAAGAGAAAGATTGTCAGAAAATGAATTAATTGTGTGCATATGCAAACACATTGAAAATAACAATAATTGTATATTCATCATGTAACTCATCAAACTCATTGAAAATAACGATAATTTTATATTCATCATGTAACTCATCGAGTACATTGAAAATGATAAAAAAATTATTACTATTCATCATGTAACTCATCAAGAACATTGAAAACAATGACAATTTTATATTTATCATGCAACTCATCAAGCACATTGAAAATAATGACAATTTGTATATTATTCGCCATGTAACTCATCAAGCACATTGAAAATAATGACAATTTTATATTCATCATAAAACTTATCAAGCACATTGAAAATAACAATAATTTTATATTTATCATCTAACTCATCAAGCACATCGAAAATAAGGATTATCGTATATTTATCAGGCAAATCATCAAACACATTGAAAATAACAATAATTTTACGTTCATCATGTAACTCATCATACAAATTGATTTTAATGGAATTTTTTATTCATCATGTAACTCATCAAGCACATTGAATATAACGATAATTTTATATTCATCATGTACTCATGAATTTCTGTCAATATTTCACATTTTCTAATCCAAATACATAATTAACTCCAATTTACGGCAAAAGAACATTTGGCTACGATAATGAATATTGTTACAAAAACATATAAAATAACATAATATAAAAAAATTTCTCCAAAGAACATTTGATCATCATAGTGAACTGTTGATATAAAAGAGGCAGAACAAGCCCAAACTTTCAGCCTTTTTACTTGCCATATCTTCATCCTATTGCACCAAGTCCTTGGATCCCGAAATAGAAGCATTAGCGCCCAAAAGAAAAGCTTGGTCTCCTAAATCCCTTGCTGGTATATTTGCAACTAGCTAAATCGATGTGGAAAACTAGAAAAAAAATTGTGCAATATGCACACATCTTCTCTTCATCATCATCTTCCACTTGCTTGAGGAATCCAATCTTCCACATTGTTAGCCATGAAACCCTAGGTAAGTTACTGTTTAAACTGTCCTTAGTGGCCACATGGGACCACGATTTGGAAACAAGGATGAAATTCAGATAATCCTCAATCAGATCTATGCGTCTAACTAGTAGAACCAATAGATCATGTTGAAGCTCTGATCAATCAGCATTTTTTTAGTATCAAGCCCTAGCTAACGAAAGGATTAAACTGAATCATAACTTTGAAACAAACCTGAATTGCAAATGCGCAACTTTGATAGTATTGAGGTGATGGTTTATTTGGGAAGGGAAGAGATTTTGGTTTTCTTCCATGGTAGCTGTGCAAACGGCACAGACCAAATGAATGAGGCTATGTGAGGTTCACTAGGGTTTTATAATTAAAATAATTGCTAGGATGGTCCCTTTTGAATAGTTCTTAGTCAAAATTATCATGTATTTAAATGATATGTTTATTTTAATCTTTTAAATAAAATCATATGCATATTTAGTCCCCCAACTTTGATAAACTAATAGAATGGACCTAAAACTAATAATGACTACAAAATACACAACAAAACCAATCAACTCCATCGATTTGATTCAAAATAGGGAATTAAAGATGCTCAAGATAGCTTTTGAAGGTCAACTACATTAATGGGACAATTTTTGCTTCAAACTCTACTTTTTGATGTAGCAATCAAAGTTTAGTCACCAAAAAATATATAATTGCAAAGTAGGCAATCCTATTGTAAAACTTAAAAGGAATATCTCGCTTACACATAAATTTCATAAGGTAAATTATTTTACAAGTAGAGAAATTACACACCCTGATACAAAATGTCATTAAAGAAAACTAAATAAATGAAAAATGACTTTTATCGGACGGATTAAGTTATTTAAATAGAGAGAGTGTGTTACATGTGTTTTATTGTGTAGGATATGATTTAGAGAAAAAGATTATTTTGGTGCTAAAATGAATACTTTGAAGTCTTAGTAGAAGTCTAAGAAATTTAATCTAGATTGAGATTAGAGGTCGAGGACCAAGTATATTGTCACGACCCGAAATCAGGCCATGATGATGTCCACTACAACCCACCTAGTGGATAAGTCAAAACCCACACAAGATGCGGAAGAAATAGTTTAAGTAATAAAAGTAATAATATGCATAAGTCGAAGATAGATATAGAGAAAAGGGTCACGTCGTACATCTGTAGTATGATACAAGTGTCACAACCCGATCTCTCAAGTAATGATGGCGCCTAGCACCCCACCAGTAGGATAGCCAAAACCCTATCCCGGAACTTAACCGTAAGGGGACTGAGGGTGGAAACTAACCTCAACTAAGCGGAAGCATAAAAGAGAACCCATAAGAGAAGGCGCAAACAAAACCAAACTATATAAACAAGAGACCTCCCAAAACCTGGAAGTCACAAGTAAAAATCTACTAACAAGAGTACAAGTCCCAAAAGTGGACCACAGAAACAAATTGTCTCGAAAGCAAAAGACAAGTCAAAATATAAATACAGAAGGAGACACGTAGTCCAAGAACGCCATGTGCTCACCCTCGTCTCCTGAACTGACAGTTGCAGGCTAAAACTCAACGCTGAGAACTAGTGATCGGACCTGCATTATGAAAACTGATGCAGAGTGTAGCATGAGTACCAAAACAACAGGTACCCAGTAGGCATTAATAGACAGGAATAGAATAACCGAAAAGTAAAACTAAGAATATTAGAACTAAACTAGCTGGGGCCCCCATAAGACCCACAAGGCACAATCAAGCATGGACAAACAAGAACCCGTAGGGACCCCTACAAGCCTGACGAGTACACAGAAAAACAACAACTACGGAAACAAGGGATCCCAACTCCAACGCCTTAACACCTATGGGCCTCGAACCCAACAAAGATATAATCTGGGCACGAACCCAACAAAGATAGAACCTGGGCCTCGAACTCAGCAAGGATAGAACTTGGGCCTTGAACCCAAATGATATGGGCCTCGAACCCTACCCATCGGTCTCATGCTGGAAATAACGGACTCTAACCGTGTAACGTCAACCTCAGACTTGAAAAAACACCCCTACTCAATAGTCTCGAGCTGGAAATAAGGAACTCTAACCATGTAATGTCAGCATCGGACTGGAGCTAGCAACCCTCGCTCAACAGTCTCAAGCTGGAAATAATGGACTTTAACCGTGTAATGTAAGCCTTAGATTGGAGTTAGCTGCCTCAGACCGAATATGCCATCACCAGCCAACTCAAAACAAGGTGAGATACCGCGGGACGTTGTCCCCACAAATATATCCACATAAGGCTCCAAGCCTAGCACAACCCAACCTTCAATCGGCACAAAAGCAAAGCCTCCCGGCAACACCCCCAAACTGCAGAAATAGGAAGAGAAAGGATAGAAGATCACAAAAGCCACGAGTTCACCTAGACTAAGGCCCATGCTGTCAGACCCAAGTCTGCTATACGAGTCTAGAAGGATCTAGTCCATTCGAATCGACATCGGATACATACTCAAGTCAACCAGGTGCATGCGACTAAGGCAACACTATCCTAACCTATTCTAATGTCGAAAATCACCGCAATCAACAAAACAAAACAAGATAACCCAAACCCACGCATGCAACAACACATAACCACCCAAAAGATAACCCATAACAAATCATCAACATCCCAAGTCAACTACCCAAACTAAAGCATGATATTAACCCTGAACAATCCAAAAATCAACTATAAATGAAAAAATCGGAAAAGAAGAACATAAATTCTAGCTACCCAACCCAGATTCGGACAAGTCGACAAGCAATTACGCATTCAAGCTCAATCTAAGAAGAATGGAAGCCGTAACCTACTAGAAAGCTGATCACGCGCGCTCAAAGTCACTCTACCAGATCTTTACCCTTCTTAACGGCCACAGACTACTGCCACGTCGTCAAAAATAGGGTAACAACATCAATACGGTCGTTTAGAAACTAAAATCATCAAAATCGGAGACAGACCAATTTTGGAGTCGAAATCAAGAATTGTGGGACTTGCTCTGGATTTTTCAAAATTGACTCCGTGAAAAGGTCCCAAATCCTCCCCCGAACTTGTATTACAAAATGGAACACCCATCGAGGCTCGGATCAGCTCCAAACAGCCAACAACAAGAAAAAGTAAAACTTTACAAAAGAAGCCTAGGATAGCAAGTTACGCCTCGAATTCACGGAAATTGAGGAACACCCAAAACTCTCCGAGCCAAGACTCACAAGCCAATGCAAATCCGAGCACCCGAGACTTTGAATCACCAAAAATCGACAAAAGATAAGGGAGATATGAATTTCTAAAATAATCCTCCAAATGAGCCTCGACCTCCCTTTATAAGCCACTGCACCCCGCTGACCTCCACGAACTCGGCCAAGGCCCCGCGAACGCGGAGGGAAAACAAACACTACTCCGCGAATGCGGCCAGGGGCCCACGAATACGGAGAGAAGGGATTCACACCTCTGTGAATGTGGAACCCTATCCACGAACGCGGAGAAGAAGACTCCCCAGGCATCCCAGATCTCTATGAACGCGGAGCCCTATCCACGAACACGCAGAAGGATGCCTCAGACCTCCGCGAATGTGGCCTCTGGCCTGCGAACACGGAGTAGACACACTTACACCTCCGCGAACGCAGAGCCTATCCTGCGAACACGGAGAAAAGAATTGTTTGCAGATATTAGCTGCACCAGCTGAGTTTTGGACAATTCCAAAACTCCGACAGGGTGCTCAGAATTCGTTCAGAACCCTGTGCACACAAACGAGATATGCTACCCTATCAAATTTAACATTCCAGACTCAATGGCGCTGTCGAAATTTTCATACGGGGTTGTTTCGACAAAAACTAGATCCCATACCCAATGGGCCATTTTAGCCAAATTCTACCGGAGGCCTCGGAATTTGATCGGAAGCTCCAAGAAGTTCTCAAAGGGTAATTCTAGACCAAACACGGCATTCTCATCCAAGTGTGTTTACCAAGAATGCTGACCAAAGTCAACTTTAAGCAAAATTTCGAAGACCAAAGAGCTAACTAGACCCAAAATCACACTGAAAGCCCCAGTACAAAAGCCAACCATGCTTCTAGCCTAATTTGGCCGCTCCGGAGTTGATAGAACCGTCAGAATTCCCATCTGAAGTCTTTTACCAGAAGTTATGACCAAAATTAACTTTTCAAGGTTCAAAAAGCTCTAAAATAGGAAAACTGACATAAAAACCAAACGAACGGCCAGGCAACCGAACCTACAGTGCCAGCAAGTCAAAAGTGACTTGGGGTCACTACAGGAATGCTCTAATGACAGAAAAGAGGCACAAACACACAAATGACAAGAAGGGTCATTATAACATCCACTACTAAAAGGACTTTCGTCTGCGAAAGTAAGAATCAAGAAGTACCTGAGGGCTTAAATAAGCTAGGGAACTGCTCCCGCATCTCTCGCTCGGTCTCCCAGTAGCCTCATCAACTGGACGGTGCCTCTAATGGACCTTATCTATAGGAATGGTTCTCGACTTCAGCTGCCTCACATATCTGGCCCAAATAACAACTGGCTTCTCAATATAGGGCAGGCGATCATCGAACTCAACGGCATCATACTGGAGCACATGAGACTCATCTAGAACATACCAACACAACATCGAAACATTGAAGACTGGATGAATTGCTGAGAATGCTTGAGGTAAAACTAACTCATAGGCCACCTCACCAATTGCCCTCAAAATCTCAAAGAGGCCCAATATACCAGGGGCTAAGCGTGCCCTGCCTCCCGAATCTCATCACGCCCTTCATGGGCGATACTCGAAGGAATACTCTATCACCCATGGCAAATCTCAACGGTCGACGCCTGCAGTCTGCATAACTCTGTTGTCTACTCTGAGTCATCCTGAGCCTATCCTGAATCAACCTCACATGTCCCAAAGTCTCCTAAAAAAGATCTGTACCCTGTGGCCTATGCTCCGTAGACTTAAACCAACCAACTGGTGTGCGACAACGCATACCATATATGACCTCAAACGGGGCCATCTGAATGCTAGAATGGTAGCTGTTGTTGTACGCAAACTCCGCCAAATGCAAAAACTGGTCCCACAGGCCCGCAACATATCCTCAAGAACCTGAATAGTATACTCCGACTGGCCGTCAGTCTGCGGGTGAAAAGTTATGCTAAGATCGACATGAGTGCCCAACTCCTCCTTAAGTACTCTCCCAAAGCTGGAAGTGAACTGTGAACCCCGGTTTGAAATGATAGATGCAGGCACACCATGCAGATGGACTACCTCCCGAATGTAGATACGGGCTAACCTCTCAGCACTAAAGGATGAATGAACTGGAAGGAAGTGTCCTGACTTGGTTAATCGATCCACGAAGACCCAAATGTTGTCGACACCGCTAGATGTCCGTGGCAACCCCACAACGAAGTACATGGTGATGTGCTCCCACTTCCACTCAGGAATGGGTAATCTCTGCAACTCTCCACTAGGCCTCAAATGCTCGGCCTTCACCTACTGGAAACACAAGCAACGGGACATATAGTTTGAGATGTCCCTCCTCATACCTCTCCACTAGTAGTGATGCCTCAAATCACGATACATCTTAGTTGTGCCTAGATGGATAGAATATCTGGAATCATGGGCATCCCTAAGGATCAACTGGATCAAATCACCAACTCTAGGAACACACAAACGGCCAGAAAACCTCAAAATCCCATCTGAATCTAGAGTAACCTACCCGGCATCACCTGCCAAAACCCTGCCTCTGAGTGCCACCAACGCCTCATCCTTGAACTGATGACTACAGATATGATCAAGCAGAGATGACTGAACCCCCACATAAGCTAACACCCGGCTGGAATCTGAAACATCAAGCCTGATAATCTTATTGGCTAAGGACTGAATGTCCAAAGCAAAGGGCCTCTCCGTAACAGAATGAAAGGCTAGATTACCCATACTCCCTGCCCTCCGACTCAAGGCATTCGCTACTACATTCGCCTTGCCCGGGTCATAGAGAATAGAGAGATCATAGTCCTTCAAAAGCTCAATCCAGTGGCGCTTCCTCAAATTAAGATCCCTCTGACTCATAATGTACTGAAGGCTCCGATGATTGGTATATATCTCAACATGAACTCCATAAAGGTAATGCCTCAAGATCATTAGTGCGAAAACTACCACTGAAAACTCCAGATCATGAGTGGGGTAGTGGCGCTCATGCAGCTTAAGCTGCCTCGACGCATAAGCAATTACCCAGCCCTGCTGCATCAAGACACAACCTAACCCAACGCCGGATGCATCTTAATAAACCGTAAAGCCCTCGCCATCAACTGGAAGAGTCAATATAGGAGCGGTGGTAAGCAACTCCTTAAGCCTCATAAAGCTCCTTTCACAATCCTCTGACCACACAAAGGGAACATCCTGGCGCGTCAACAGGGTCAGAGGTGCTTTTATAGTGGAGAAACCCTCGACAAAGCGACTGTAGTACCCTACCAATCTGACAAAGCTCTGAACCTCAGTCACAAAAGTGGGCCTAGCCCAATCACGGATAATTTCAATCTTCGCCGGATCCACCATAACGCCATCCTTGGACACCATGTGCCCCAAGAATGCTATAGACTCAAGCCATAACTCGCACTTTGAGAACTTTTCATAAAGCCGATGATCTCTCAAAGTCTGGAGCACTATCCTCAGATGCTGCTCATGCTCACCATGGCTCCGTGAGTATACCAAGATATCATCAATGAAAACTATGACGAAGGAGTCCAGATATAGCTTGAATACACGGGTCATCAGGTCCATGAAAGCAGCAGGGGCATTAGTCAACCCAAAAGACATCACTAGGAACTCATAATGGCCGTAACAAGTCCTAAATGTTGTCTTAGGGATGTTCGATGCTCTAACCCTCAACTAATGGTAGCCAGATCTCAAGTAAATCTTCGAAAACACTGCGGCACCCAAAAGCTGGTCTAACAGATCATCAATACGAGGCATGGGGTAACGGTTCCTCACCGTCACCTTATTCATCTACCTGTAATCAATACACATCTGCATGATACCATCCTTCTTCTTCACAAACAGAATTGGGGCACCCCAAGGCGATACACTAGGCCGAATGAACCCCTTACTTAAGAGGTCTTGAAGCTGAACACTGAGCTCCTTGAGCTCTGCAGAGGCCATACGGTACGGTGGGATAGATATACGATTAGTACACAGATCCAAATCAATGCCAAAATAAATATCTCGCTCTAGGCTAGGCCAGGAAGGTCGTCATGAAACACATCGGCAAACTCTCGAACTATAGGCACTGACTCCACCGTAGGGCCCTCCCTACTAACATCTCTAACATACGCCAAATATGCCAAAAATCCATTATCCACAAGCCTCTAGGCTTGAATACAGGAAATCACCCCAACTGGTGTGCAACTGCGAGAGCCCTGCCACGCCACCGGCGGAATACCAGGCATGACTTAAGTAACGATCTTTGCATAACAATCCAAGACGGCCCGGTGAGGGGATAGCCAATCCATGCCCAGAATCACATCAAAATCCACCATACAAAGCACAACAAGATCAACAAGAATGTCCTGCCCCTGAATAGTAACCACACAAGATCTACAAACCCGATCCACTAATAAAGAATCCCCTACTAGGGTCAAAACACGCAAAGGTACAGAAAAGGGCTCATGACTCACTCCCAATCGAGGCACATAATAAGCCGACACATAAAGCTGAAGCGGACTGGTGGTATAAAAAAACCATACCAGTAATCATATCATCAGACGCCTTGGCCTCTACTCTGGCATTAGCTGCATAGAAATTGCCTTGGGTGCCTCTACCTCGTGCATCCACTCTACTGCCTGTCCTGCCTCCCCGAGCACCCTGCTGCTTCTCTCCTTTTCTAGCTGGAGATGCTACAACTGAAATCGGTCTCGCCGCCTGAGGAGCTGGTAAAGCTGATCTGCGACAAGGAAAACCCTAAACAAATGACCAAGCTCCCCACAAGAAAAGCAACCCTGCGAAGATCTGCTCACCATTGAAGGCCGACCACCCCGACCTGATTAACACGCCTAGAACCCACCTCGGCCTTGACTCGAACCGGCGTTATGCCCACTCTAACGGTGCTGGTCACCCTCTGAGATCTGTAATGAAGCCTGGAATGGGCGACTGAGATGACCTGGCTGGAACCTTTGATAAGCCTGGTCTCGGGTATCTCTCAACCTATGATGGGTCCCGCTGTAGCTATCATCTGGCCTAGCCCTCTTTCCGTTGCCCTCATGGGCCTCGCGACGGAGCTGCTCAATAGTGTGGGCATGTTCCACCACATCCAAGAGAGAACTGCCCACTGATAACATAGACTGCGACTCAATCCTCAACTGCAGCCTTAAATCTCTGACAAAACATCAGACCCGCTCCTCTTCTGTAGGCAGAATAGTGGTGGCTTGACGGGACAACTAAAAAAAACTGGCCTCATACTTGGATACTGTCATGAAGACCTGCTCCAAATTTGAGAACTCATCACCAAGTTGATCCCTGACGCTCCGTGGATTAAGTCTTGCTAGAAAAGTCTCTGAAAACTCCATCCACGATATCGGTGGCTATCCAGCTGCCCGGTCTCGATGAAAGAACGCCACCATTGTATGGCTGGTACATCTAGCTGATATGCCATAAAGTCAACTCCCCTCGACTCCACTAGGCCCAAAGTCTGCAATCGCTCCAGGCAGGTGGTAATAAACTCATGGGCATCCTCCCCTACAGCCCTAGAAAACCTCGGCGTTGATAGCCTAGGAAACACCCTGAGCATCTTCTTCTCTCAAAGTGGCATAACGCCATCCAAAGGGTCCAGCTGAACCGCGGCTGGTGCTGGAGGCTGATGAACCTCTGGAGCCGCTACCGCAGGTTGGCCCTACTATGCTGGAACTGGCTCTGGGGTTGGTGGTGGGGCCGGCTGCTGCTGCATACCCTCGGTAGAAGCTAGGATCTGGGAGGGCATGCCCTGAAGATCAGGGGTGGCAGCTGGTGCGCGCGGTGGCTGGGCTCGTCCCTGCCCCACAAGTAGAGGAGGAATCTGCTCCCTACGAGGCTCCACCTCTGGCTTCGAAGTCCTCACTCTATCATAGACTGGTGCCGCAGTAGAACCTCGACCTCAGGGTCGACCTTTATGGCGCGTGTGAGCCATCTTGCAACAGAGTGAAACAAGTGAAATTCATGAAACCAATCGGACAACGATGCACGAACAGGAAACAAAACAAGAGAACCTCCTAAGGACATACTGTAGCCTCCCAAAGATAAGTCACGGAAGTCTCCGCACTGATCCGCAGGACTTTACTAGATTCTAGCTCTGTACAAGTGAGACCAACAAACATGAAGCTCTGATACCACCTTGTCACGACCCGATCTGTCGAGTCATGATGGCACCTACCACCCCACCAGTATGCCAACCAAAACCCTATCCCAGAACTTAACCGTAATAGGACTGAGGGTGGAAACTAACCTCAACTAAGCGGAAGCATAAAAGAGAACACACAAGAGAAGGTGGAAACAAAACCAAACTATATAAACAAGACACCTCCCAGAACCTGGAAGTCACAAGTACAGAACTACAAACAAGAGTACTAGGCCAAAAAATGGACCACAGAAACATACTATCTCGAAAGTAAAAAACAAGTTAAAATATAAATACAAAAGGAGACAAGTAATCCCAGAATGCCATGTGCTCACCCTCGTCTCATGAACAGAAAGTTGCAGGCTCGAACTCAACACTGCGAACTGGGGCTCGGACCTGCATCACGAAAATATATGCAGAGTGTAGCATGAGTACCAAAACAACAGGCACCCAGTAGGCATCAATAGACAGGAATAGAATAAACGGTAAGTAAAACTAAGAATATAAGAACTAAACCCAGTTGTGCCCCCTATAAGACCCGCTAGGCACACTCAAGCACGGACAAACAAGAACCCGAACGCACCCCCATAAGCCCGACGATTACACAGAAAAACTACAACTACGAAAACAAGGGATCCCAACTCCAATGCTTTAACACCCATGGGCCTCGAACCCAACAAAGATAGAACCTGGGCCTTTACCCAAACCATATGGGCCTCGAACCCAACCCATCGGTCTCAGGCTGGAAATAATGGACTCTAACCATGTGATGTCAGCCTTGGACCGGAGATAACACCCCTACTTAACAGTCTCATGCTGAAAATGACAGACTCTAACTATGTAACATCAGCATTGGACTGGAGCTACCAACCCTCGCACAACAGTCTCAAGCTGGAAATAACTGACATTAACCGTGTAACGTCAGCCTTGGACTAGAGCTAGCTGCCTCAAACTGAATAAGCCATCACCAACCAACTCAAAACAAGATGAGACACCGCGGGACGCCACCCCCACAAGGATATCCACATAAGGCTCCCTGCCTAGCACAACCCAACCTTAAATTGGCACAAAAGCAAAGCCTCACGGTAACACCCCCGAACCGCACAAATAGGAAGAGAAAGGATAGAAGATCACAAAAGCCACACGATCGCCTTGACTAAGGCCCATACTGTCAGACCTAAGTCTTCTATACTAGTCTACAAGAATCTAGTCCATCCGAATCGACGTCGGATACATACTCAAGTCAACCAGGTGCATGGGACTAAGGCAACACTACCCTAACCTATACTAAGGTCGAAAATCACCGTAATCAACAAAACAGAAGAAGATAACTCAAACCCACGTATCCAATAATAGATAACCACCCAACCGATAACCCATGACAAATCATCAACATCCCAAGTCAACAACAAAAATTAAAGCATGATACTAACCCCGAACAATCCAAATATCAACTCTAAACGAAGAAATGAGAGAAGAAGAAAAGAAATTCTAGCTACCCAAGCCAGATTCACACAAGTCGACATGCAATTACGCAATCAAGCTCAATCTAAAAAGAAGAGAAGTCGTAACCTACTAGAAGGCTGATCACGCACGGTCCAAGTCACTCTCCCGGAGCTTTTCACTTCCGAACGGCCTCAAACCGATGCCACGCTGTCAAAAAGTGAGTCACAACATAAATACGGTCGTTTAAACACTAAAATTATCAAAATCAGAGACATACCAATTTTGGAGTCAAAATCGGGAAATGTGGGATGATGTACCGTGAGTTTACAGTACTTTTGATGCATTAAACATAGAATTTTGCATGATACTTAAGTGGTTTGGTATTAGATTTGATGTTATTTGTGCTAAATTTACAGGGAATAGGCTTTTGGAGCAGTTGAGGAGAATAATACAGCAGCAATTGGTTTGTTGGTGATGAACGAGACAGTCTACGGACCGTAAATGACTTGACGGGTCGTCAGCTGGGGTCATAGGTTCAGGAGCCTGAAGAAATTGGCCAAGTATGGAATGACGAACCAAGATGACGATCCGTATATCCTACTACGAACCGTAGATGCCCAACTGTAGAAAACTTCAGAGAGGGTCGCCTGCAGAGCTCGAATGACGGAAGAACAGGACGGGTCGTACATGGAATGACGAATCGTAGATCCGAACCATAGAAAAAAGCCCTCAGGATTTTGCACAACTGCTGATTGACGGTTGGAAACTACTAGCCGTAGGTCGGTATACGAGCCGTAGGTTGACAACCGTAGACGACACTGCCCAAGCCGAATTTCCCCAGATTTCCTTTTCCTGGTTTAATTAGGATTTATTTTCTATATATACCCTATGTAAACTTTGTTTTAGGGTTGTTGAATATTGTTTTGAATATTAAGTTATTACTTTGTGAATTGCTTTTCATGTTTGGAGAAGATTAATTCTTAAAGCTTGTTTATGCAAAGTACTTTTGATTTTCAGTTCAAGATTGTGGAATCCATCTCTATTCACTGTAAGTTCATGATTTCTTCAAACCCGAATGTGAATTGTGATCAAACAAGCATGAGTAGCTAAATTCCATAACTAGGGTTGTGGGAACCATGAGTAATTAACAAAAATAAACTTAATATTGTGTAATTCTTGAATGTGTTTATGCATGCTTTTGTAAATCTCTTTGCTTAGAACGTTTTCTAATGGTTGCAAACATTAGAACATCTCCTAATTCTTGCGAACCCAGTATAGGCAGTAATGAATATCTAAGAGATTATGCAACAGAGATTTAATCGTCGATAATCTGCTATCTAATAACCCAACCTAGAAATAGTTGTGGGTTAATCTGGGTCAGAGGTAAGGGTTGGTAAATCAACACACGTAGATGGACCAAGTTGCAGAGTGAAATTCCCTCTTTAGAGGACCAATCACTTAGGGATACATAACTTACCGATCATGCATGCTAGACATTGAAAATAATTACCATTGTTAGGTTTACTACATTAAGAGCTTATGGGGAACACGTAAACCCTAGTTTCATTCTCAGATTGATATCTCAAACTGCAAGTTTTATGTTTTGGTTACTTGTTACCAAGCAAATCGTAAATTATTATTTCTCTCAATTATTGCAAATCTTCTCCCCCCCCTTTTTACTTCTTCTAGAAATAATCTGACTAAACATACACTTAATATTAATTAGCCTAAGTCTGAATCATATTCCTCGTGGGATCGACCCAAACCTCTGTTAGGTTCTATATTTGACAAGCGACCGCTTATACCTCCTTAGGGAGGTGTAGTTTGGGCGACATCAAATTTTGGTGCCGCTGCCGGGGAGTAAGGCTTTTAGATTAGACTAATTTTGTTAGTGCACTTTTAGATAATTATTTCCGAATTTACCTTTTATTGTTGATTTTTATTGTTTTCAGACTATTGTTCATGTGTATGCCAAGTACACGAAGTCAAGGCAATCCCCTGACTCCTTACGACTCGGAACTCAGAAAAACTCTACAAAAAATGGCCGGACTAGGTCAACAAGTTCTGAGAAAAGATAATCCAAATGGCAAACCTCACCAAGAGGTACCTGTGATTCAACCGCCAGGAGTTGTGGTTCAACCTCAGAATCCACAACAAGTTCAAGTACATCATCAGCCTGCACCTGATGTTCGTCGCAACTTGGAAGTGGATTATAACGATACAGGCTCAACTAGTGCTATAGTTGTTCCTCCACTACCACCTGGATTCACGTTTGTGATCACAAGCAATCTGATGCAGATGTTGACCGCTTGAGGACTATTTGCTGGTTTACCATCAGAAGATCCCCATGTTCACTGGACCAAGGTGACCAGCATTTGCAAAAGCAGTGTGGGAAATCCAAATCTTGACATGAACGTGGTTGCCCTACGAGTGTTTCCACTGTCTCTAACTGGAGACGCTACTGTGTGGTTGAATGAGCTCTCATATAACTCTATATTCACATGGAATGAGCTGCGCAATGCGTTTATTGAGAAATATTTCCCAGTCTCAAGAAAGCTGAATCTCAAGGACAAACTCAACAATTTCAAAACTCTTCGGGGAGAGTCTGTCAGCTGTGCTTGGGATAGATTTACAAGCTGTATGAGGGTTGTGCTAAACAACCGCATCGATGATGAGTCACTCAATGAATACTTCTACCGCGGAATGGACGATAACGGTAAGGCGGTGCTTGATACTATTGCAGGAGGATCTTATGGATCAATGACTTTCTTGGAGATTGCGGAAAGGCTTGAGAAGATCTCGAAGAACAACAAAGCATGGAACACCAGAGCGTCATCTACGACGAAGAGTACCTTCTCAATACAAGCTACTGAAAATTCATCTCAAGATGAACTCCGTGAAGAGTTGGCGCAACTAAGAACTATACATATGAGGAGGATGTGAATCTTGTGAATGAGCAGCCGGTGGGTTTCCGGCCAACCGCCCAAGGATCCAATCAGGAAAATTGGCGCCAAGGTGAAGGAAATCAAGGTCGGAACAATGGAAACTACAATAGGGAAGGACAATATAACCGCGAAGGGAACTTCAACCACAACAACAATTATAACCAAGGCAGTTAGTACGACAGGAATGATAGGAGCAATGCATATATCCCTCCCGGTAATAGAGATGGCGGATCAAGTATGACTCGCATTGAAGATATGATGAACAAGATGATGAGGTGATTTCATGTCACGGATGACAATGCGAAAGAAATTTGGACTGATATATCACGTATCGGGAAAAAGGTGGAATCACATGCAGTAGCAATTCGGCAAATAGAGCAGCAGTTGAACCAACTGTCTGTGAATGTAAATCCGCATCAACAAGGAACACTTCTCAGCAACACCTTGCATAATCCCAAGAATGACGGGCAATGCATGGCAGTGACAACCAGAAGTGGGGTACAAACTACTGACCCACCCATGCCAACAGAAGTGGAAAGCGCGAAGGCATCTGATGAGGGTGAGAAAAAGGTAGCCGAACTACCCAAAGAACCAAAAGAGGTTGAGGCCAAAGTAACTCAAAAGGTCATCCCCATACCACGACCTCCACCTCCCTTTCCACATCGATTAGTAAAGAAAACAGAGGAAGGGAAGTATAAGAAATTCTTATCTATGCTTAAACAAATATCTGTTAATGTTCCTTTGATTGAAGCTTTGGAGCAAATGCAGGGTTATGAAAAATTCATGAAAGACTTGGTGACCAAGAAGAGAGCTGCAAGCTTAGAGGAAAGTTACCAGTTGCAGCATTGTAGTGCCATCGCCACAAGGTCACTGGTCCAAAAGAAGGAAGATCCTGGAGCATTCACCATTCCATGTACTATCGGCGTGATGCACTTTGCAAAGGCACTTTGTGACTTGGGTGTAAGCATAAACCTCATGCCACTTTCCGTGTTCAAAAAATTGGGCTTAGCAGCCCCTAAGCCAACTGCAATGAGGCTACTGATGGCTGGTTGGACAGTAAAGAAACTAATTGGAGTATTGCAAGATGTCTTGGTAAAAGTGGAGGCATTCATCTTTCCGGCGGACTTTGTGATTCTGGACTGTGAAGTGGACTTTGAAGTGCCCATAATCCTGGGCAGACCATTTCTTACAACAGGGCATGCTTTGGTAGATCTGGAAAAAGGACAAATGAAGTTTTGCTTAAATAATGAAGAAGTGACCTTCAATATTTGCAGCACAATGAAGCACTATAGTGACATCAAGGAAATATCAGTGGTGAGCTATGTGGAGGAGCCCAACACGGAGGTGCCCATCGAGGAAAGGCTAGGAGTTGAAGGCACTTGCGGCCGTAATAATGAATTTTAAAGGCGATCGAATCCCAAAATATGACGCATTGGTGGCTGCATTAGACGGAAGCGCGATCCATCGTCGTCAACCCAAGCTGGATTTTGACTTACTAAATCAGAAAACACTGCCTGCAAGGCCATCTATTGAGGAACCCCCAGAGTTAGAGTTGAAAGCTCTTCCAACCCACTTGAGGTACGTATTTTTAGGCCAGAATAACACATTGCCTGCTATTATTGCTACTGACCTTAATGTAGGGCAAGTTGAGGCTTTAGTTGCGATGCTGAAGCGTTACAAAAGGGCGATAGGATGGACAATTGCGGACATCATCGGTATCCCATCAGGGATTTGCACTCATAAAATTCAACTCATGCCGAAAAGCATTCCTAGTATGGAGCCTCAGAGAAGATTGAATCCACTAATGCAAGATGTGGTAAAGAAAGAAATTATCAAATGGTTGGATGCTGGTGTGATATATCCCATAGCTGATAGTAAATGGGTATGCCCGGTCCAATGCGTGCCTAAAAAGGGTGGAATCACTGTGGTTCCAAATGCTAAAAATGCGCTTGTTCCTATGAGGTCCATCACAGGCTGGAGAGTTTGCATGGACTATCGCAAGCTAAATGAATGGACAGAGAAAGACCATTTTCCCATGCCATTCATGGATCAAATGCTAGATCGTCTTGCTAGGAGAGGGTGGTACTATTTTTTGGATGGATACTCAGGGTATAATCAGATCTCTATAGGCCCTGAGGATCAAGAAAAGACTACATTCACATGTCCCTATGGTACATTCACTTTCAAGAAGATGCCATTTGGACTTTGCAATGCTCCAGCGACGTTTTAACGTTGCATGATGTCTATATTCTCATACATGGTGGAGACACCATTGTGGAATTTATGGATGATTTTTCTGTTGTTGGTAACACTTTCGATGATTACTTGTTCCATTTAGGTGAAGCGCTGCGTCGATGCGAAGAATGCAACCTGGTGCTAAACTGGGAGAAGTGTCACTTCATGGTGAAAGAAGGTATAGTGCTGGGCCACCAAATCTCCCAGAACGGTATTGAAGTGGATAGAGCTAAAGTAGAGGTGATTGCAACATTACCCCCTCCCATCTCTGTAAAAGGTATAAGGAGTTTCCTAGGGCACACAGTCTTCTATCGCAGATTTATAAAGGACTTCTCCAAAATTGTACATCCTTTGTGCAAACTGCTTGAAAAGGAGGTGAAGTTTGATTTTGATGAAGCATGCTTGAGGGCGTTTGAAGCACTGAACGGGAAGCTGTCCTCAGCACCCATTATCATCTCACCAGACTGGGAAAAGCCGCTCGAGGTCATGTGCCATGTGAGCGGAGTAGCACTGGGCGTAGTGTTGGGACAAAGGCGTGACAAAATACTGCATCCTATATATTATGCTAGCAAAGCATTGAATGCTGCCAGAAAAACTATACAATCACTGAACAAGAGTTGCTTGCGGTCATTTTCACGTTTGAGAAGTTTCGATTCTATCTGCTGGGTACCAAGGTAATAGTACATACTGACCATTCTGCGTTGAGGTACCTCATGGAGAAAAAAGATGCTAAACCAAGGCTGATCCGGTGGATTCTATTGCTACAAGAGTTTGACTTCGAAGTCCGAGATAGGAAAGGAACAGAGAATCAAGTGGCTGATCACCTATCCAGATTAGAACATGAAGCTATGCAGAAGTTGGCTGATGGCCTAGGGATTAATGATGCCTTTCCAGATGAACAGGTATTAGCTGCTTCTTATGATCTTATTTCGTGGTTTTCAGATTTTGCCAATTATTTGGCTAGCAATGTGGTGCCCTCGGACCTATCATTCCACCAACGGAGGAAGTTCATGGGTGATGTGAAGAAGTATTTTTGGGAGGAGCCCTATTTGTTTCGTATCTATGCTGATAGGATTATTCGTCATTGTGTGCCCGAGGTTGATATGATGAGTATATTGGAAGCTTGCCATTCATCCCCTATTGGTGGTCATCATAGTGGCATCCATACTGCTCACAAGATCTTGCAATATGGGTATTACTGGCCTACAATTTACCAAGATGCTCATGATTTGGACAAGGCATGTGATCGATGCCAAAGGGAAGGAGGTGTTTCAAGAAGGCAGAGCTTCCTATGAATCCAATACTAGTCATTGAACTCTTTGATGTATGGGGCATCGATTTCATAGGCCCATTTGTGAGTTCGTATGGCATGAAGTACATCCTGGTAGTTGTTGACTATGTGTCAAAATGGGTGGAAGCTATATCGCTTCCAAACAATGAAGGTAAAAGCGTCACCGCCTTTCTCAAAAAGAACATATTCTCCAGGTTTGGTGCACCAAGGGCCATAATCAGAGATGGAGGTTCCCACTTTTGCAATAAGTTGTTCAAAGCATTGCTGGAAAAGTATGGTGTTCGTCATAGTATAGCGACTCCGTATCATCCACAGTCGAGTGAGCAGGTTGAAATGTCCAATAGAGAGATTAAGCAGATTCTTTCAAAGACTATGAATGCAAACCGCACTGATTGGTCAAGAAAACTCGATGATGCTCTATGGGCCTACCGTACGACATTCAAAACTCCCATAGGTATGTCTCCTTACCAACTTGTTTTTGGAAAATCATGTCACTTACTTGTAGAGCTTGAGCACAAGGCGATGTGGGCACTCAAAAAGCTGAATCTTGATTGTGGTGCTGCATCCAGTCAAAGGATGACGGAGCTGAATGAGATGGATGAGTTTCATCTCAAAGCTTATGAGAGTTCAGCCTTGTACAAGGAAAAGATGAAGAAGTACCATGATCAAAAGATAGAAAAGCACAGTTTTGCTCCTGGTGATATGGTCCTCCTCTTCAACTCAAGGTTGCGGTTGTTTCCTGGCAAGCTAACATCAAAATGGACGGGTCCATTCAGAGTTGTCCAAGTGTTTGCCCATGGCGCCGTTGAACTTGAAAACACGGAAGGGACCAAATTCAAAGTGAATGGCCAGAGGATCAAGCTCTATGTAGGCCATCACGAGACGGTAAATGAGCTAATTGAGATATGGGGTCTTGTCAAAGTCTGAGTAGGCAAGACAACTGCATCGTTCCACGACGTTAAATCAAGCGCTACTTGGAAGGCAACCCAATTTGTAGATTCTAACC
The DNA here is from genome assembly GCA_018342035.1 of Solanum appendiculatum. Taxonomy (NCBI): domain Eukaryota; kingdom Viridiplantae; phylum Streptophyta; class Magnoliopsida; order Solanales; family Solanaceae; genus Solanum; species Solanum appendiculatum. Next base: position 4,588,151 of record JAGDQO010000361.1, on the reverse strand, counting down.
ATGTTAGGATTTCATTTTTTTTTTTTACGTATAGGGTCCGTGTCCAAAAAGAGTCAATAAAAATAAAGGGAAGTCCTAACGTTTGTCACGTGTGCAGGAAAATAAGACAGGTTTTGCAGAACATTAAGTGCAGAAGGGTCTACGGGTTCCATCTACGGAACGTAACTCAAATGACGAACCGTAAATGGCACCCGTAGACTAGAAGGTTCCGGAGCAGTTGCAGCTTTAAAGTCTACGGTTACACAGTATAAGCCGTACATCATTCTACGGACCGTAGTCTGCATCCGTAGACCCCAGGTATGTTTTGAAATTTTGTCAAGCGTTAAGGCATTGACGGAGCTTATTGACGGTCTGTCGAACCACCTACGGCCCGTCGATGGGAAACCGTAGACGGCAGTCAGGGTTTAAAATTGACCCGACCCATGGGTTAAAATTACAAAAACCCATTTTTTAAAAATCCTACTACCATTTCCTTCTACTCCCAACCGTTACACCCCTTCCACTTTCCACCCCTCCATCTACCAAACGCCCTTTCATTCACCCCCTCCCCCATCTACATATACTCCCCACCAAATCACTTTTTGTCTCCTTCTTTTTCAATTTTCTTTCTTCCATTTTGTTTCTTTTCTATTCCACCACCTCCACTGTTTTTATTCATCATCTCATGGGTTCGGAGTTTTCCTCTTGCGTAGTTACGACGTTTTCATACATAACATCAAAGGTATGTGTTTTGTTAGCCATTTACTTTAATTACCAAAATGGAAATTGGCTTGGTCCGTGTCATGGGTAGTCACTTTTGTGCGAAATTGTGATTGTGTGTAGTTTTTAATGTTTATGAGGTGTTTTATTATAAGGGAAATTGAGTAATTGCTTTAAACAATGCATGAAGTTTGTTTTGTTTGAATTTTGGACCTAGGGGTTGCCTATTTTAGTGATCAATGCATTAGAGAGTATAGAAAAAGTCTTATGATTACATAATTACTTGATTCTATGTTGTTTGGCTTTATATTGTGGTGTTTTCTTGGTTAGAATTGTGTTTGTGAAAAAACACGTGGTATAACTGACACTGTGTGGTCGACGACCATTACTTACGGTTCGTAGGACAACCTACGGACCGTAGGTCCCTCCCGTCAGTCTGTCTCCCCAGATTAGGCAAAGTTATTTTTGACGGTTTGATCTACGACCCGTAGATCCGTTGACGAACCGTCCTTCATACCGTCAATTGAACTTCAGAAAGTTGAAAATAGGACTCCCATATCTACGGTCTGGTCTATGGCCCGTAGTTCTGTCTACGGTCCGTAGTTCCTTCCCTTAGATACCAAAAATAATGGTAGCACTTTGTTTTCTTTTCCTCCTTTCTTTTGCTTTGCATTTTTTTCCTAGTTACTAATGATTGCTCTACAGGTACAATGCCTCCGAAAATAACACAATACTATAAACGGAAGGCTACTACTTCTGCTCCTGCACCAGCTCCTCCGGCCCGACGTCGGTTGCAGTCTGACGAGGAAGTGCATAGTTCTAGCAGGGTTGGAGAGGCCTCTCCGACCGGAGTGGCCCCTATCCTCCAGCCAGTGGCCCCATCCGCTGCCCAGTCTGCGCCTGTGTCCACTTCAGGGTCGGAGTATGATTCCGGCTCTGCCTCTAGGACTGGTTCGGGTGATGACGACCTTGGCGAGGAACACCCAATTCAGGTTGCAGGAGAGCCCAACCTATGGTGTGTCCCGGGCATGTTTCGTATTTATCAAGAAGCCATCCGTCAGAATGCCCAAAACAAGCCCGCTAGGAAGATAGAGGAAGAGTGACGGGTTCTTACAGGTAGCCTTCACACTATTCCCCTGATACATAAGTTGTTCAGGAAGCATCGCTTTGAGTGGATGGCTGAGACGCTTACTCGGTATCGTCCGATCATAGTCCGTGAGTTCTATGCCTCTTATGCTGCCACTGTCCTTCAGACTTTGCCCTAGCGGGCAAAGCCATTAGAGCAGCCACCACTCATGTCTACCTTAGTCCGGGACATTCCCGTGACATTTCTGAGGCCACACTACGCTGTTTTATTTACGGCCCTTCACATGCTCAGCCTATCAACATGGCCGAGTTTGATTATCGGATGCAGCAGGTTCGCGGTTGAGCTATGAGAGATGCTGCGCAGTGAGAGTCCTTGCTGAGATGGGTGGCTGGCCACATTGCTGAGCAAGGAGTCCATGTTGAGTGGGTTTGAGACATGACCCTGCCGATTAAGAATGCCACACTTAGCTTTGTAGCAAAATTCTTGTGGTCTATCGTACGTACCCGGTTGTCCCCTACTATGGCGGATAACCAGCTGACTTGGGACCAGGCTGTGATGGTTGCCTGCTTGATGGCAGGCCATGAGAATGATTTTGCCCGTGTGCTCATTGCGGTGATACATGAGCGTGCCTTCCGGAAGACTACGACCTTGCCCTTTCCTTGCCTCATTTTTAGGTTGTGTCGTGAGGCGACGATCCCGGTCTATTTTGCTGATTCATATGCTATGGTGTCTAAGACTGTGGATATTGGTCTTATTCGAGATGACACCAACCCTGCCGCACCGCGCAGGGGTATTCCAGTGGAGCTACCACCCATGGGAGAGGCCTTGGCGCCCAAACAAATTGATGTTACAGCTCCCGCACGTGCAGATGAGCCACAGGGGTCCGTTCCCCCACCTACTGCTTCAGCTTCTACAGCAGGCACAACCCGGGCTTCACCGACTACAGGGGCTGCCCTACTCCCCATCGCTAGAGTTAGCCGGTTAGAGGCTCAGATGGCAGCTCTCCTACAGCATATTCGCCTGTGGATGCATAAATCGGTAGAGGAGTCCTAGGCCCGGATAGAGCAGATGATAGATTCAAAGATTTTGGTTGTTAACCGGCAGATAGATGCTTTTGAGAGCCGGATGATGGAGAGGTCCCAGCCTGGACCGATGATTGATCTTACCACTTTCCAGACGGAGTTATCTAGTGTTTGAGCTGATCTCACTGCCTTGGCTGCCACTGACATAGCTGCTACTCCACCAGCCCCAGAGCTTGACGCTGATGATATGGTGCATTCTGCACTCTTTGATGGAGCACAACAGGCCACTGAGCCCTCTCATGGAGCAGGCAAGCGCCCCCGTTCTGGAGTTGCCACTAATGCTGATCCGGATGAAGTACGGCAAACCCGCAAGAGAGAGAGACGAGCTTTAGAGAGTGCCCAGCGCCAGTCCGTGATTGATGAGCAGATGCGCCAGGAGTGCGAGCGGGGGATGGCAGCAGGTGCTTCGTGTTCGGGGAATCCTACTGATAGTGCGCACCACACTACTACTGCGGGTACTACTGATGGTGCCCTATTTGATGATCTCATGGGTTCCGTGCTACCGGACCCACCAGCACTTGAGTGATCTTCGGCGTGTATGCGCCATAGGTTTTTCTCACCCGATGTTTTTAATTTTCTTGCGCATTGAGGACATTTCACTATTTTGTTCATGGGGGTGGGGCAAATGGGTTTGGCGTTAATGTGAAGTCTGAGTAGCATAACTTATAAATCATTCCTTGGGGTTTTCTTGCCTGTGTTCTTTTTCCCTAAGGAACTGTTTAAATTTTTGTTGAACCGGCATGTGTAGGATTGTGATTGCGTATAAGTAATCTGGAAATAAAGCAGGATGGCATTAGTGTGCATGAAACTGATATCCCTCATATTTTAAATTTTTTGCTTTGTGCTGTGAATTTGAATTGAATGTATTGGATCTTTGCATGACATGATGTAGTATTGGTATGACACTATTACTTAAGCTATAGCATTAACTAGGTTCATTGGTGATTTGATAATTGCAACAAGGTGTCATATGTGAGTGAGAGTTTTGATGATTTATATGAGATGTGCCAATCTATATCTTGCCCTGTTAGTCTTGCTAAGGTAATTTGAACTGAACACTAGGAGGTGATCATAGGCCATTGATTGTTTAAGTCCACTCAAGCCTAAAATGAATCAACAAATCCTGTGTGAAAATCTTTCCCTTTGACCCAAATGTTTGAGCCTAACGAATACCATTCTTTCTTTACATCCAGTTCACCTTCTCTTTAAAGTATTGTGAAATATTTGTATTTGCCCTGGTCCCTCCATGGACATCGTGTACCTCAACATAGGCCAAAAGCCTAAGTTGAGGGTGGCTACTGCAAAGTACCTGAATTCTGGTCCTGGTCCTTTTTAAGGATAATGTGTACCTTAGCCCACACTAAATGTATAAGTTGAGGGTGGCTATTAAGAAGGAAAGCAAGAAAAACAAGGGTATGAATAGAGTTGTGTGTTAAGCAAAGGAAGCAGAGAATGTATGAATGACAAAAAGTCAAAGAAAAAAAGAAAAAAAAAATAGTGACATGAATCAAAAGCTATAATAATAAGTCACACTCAAGATGATGAAAGTCTTAGGGAAAAGAGTATGAAGTGCAAAAAGAATGAATGAAAAGCGGCAGAAAAAAGAAAGGTAGCGAGCCTACTTAGATGTCAAGGAAGGGTAGGGAAAAGTCACTTAATATCCCGATATACCACACCTGACCCCGAGCTTACGTTACAAGCCAATAAAGTCCTATAGTGATTCTAGTAGGAAGTTTGAAAAGCCAAAGTAAAGAAGATAAGGCCAAGCCTATGGTATTGTGCACAGATTGTATTGAATTCGTTCTGAGTGTGAGTGTATACTAAGTCCCGGCAGTGATAAATCAAAATTATGTGTGAAAAAGGGGATTTCTTTGTAGTGAGGGCACAAGTTGTGATTAGTGGAAAGTTGATGCCTTGGTAAAATTTTAGATGTGTATGTATGTGTGTCTATTGGTACGTCGATGTCATGTATTTGATCCTCATGAGTTAGCTTGTTGGATTTGCAAAGAATGCACACTTAGTTGGGAATGAATAAAGAGGAGGAACATTCAGGTAATTGTTGTGTGATTGCTTGAAGTCCGGGTTACTTGTAAACTTTTGTCGTTTAGAGTCTGTTTTGTTGCTTGAGGACAAGTAAAGATTTTAAGTTGAGGGTGTTGATGTACCGTGAGTTTATGGTACTTTTGATGCATTAAACTTAGAATTTTGCATGATACTTATATGGTTTGGTATTAGATTTGATGTTATTTGTGCTAAATTTACAGGGAATAGGCATTTGGAGCAGTTGAGGAGAATAATGCAGCAGCAGTTGATTTGTTGGCGATGAATGAGACAGTCTACGGACAGTAAATGACTTGACGGGTCATCAACTGGGGTCGTAGGTTCAAGAGCCTGAAAAAATTGGCCAAGTATGGAATGACGGACCAAGATGACGGTCCGTATATCCTGCTACGAACCGTAGATGCCCAACCATAGAAAACTTCAGAGAGGGTCGCCTGCAGAGCTCGAATGACGGAAGAACAGGATGGGTCGTACATGGAATGACGAATCGTAGATCAGAACCATAGAAAAAAGCCCTCAGGATTTTGCACAACTGCTGATTGACGGTAGGAACCTACGAGCCGTAGGTTGACAACCGTAGACGACACTGCCCAAGCCGAATTTCCCCAGATTTCCTTTTCCTAGTTTAATTAGGATTTATTTTCTATACATACCCTATGTAAACTTCGTTTTAGGGTTGTTGAATATTGTTTTGAATATTAAGTTATTACTTTGGGAATTGCTTTTCATCTTTGGAGAGGATTAATTCTTAAAGCTTGTTTATGCAAAGTACTTTTGATTTTCAATTCAAGATTGTGGAATCCATCTCTATTCACTGTAAGTTCATGATTTCTTCAAACCCGAATGTGAATTGTGATCAAACAAGCATGAGTAGCTAAATTCCATAATTAGGGTTGTGGGAACCATGAGTAATTAACAAAAATAAACTTAATATTGTGTAATTCTTGAATGTGTTTATGCATGCTTTTGTAAATCTCTTTGCTTAGAAATTTTTCTAATGGTTGCAAACATTAGAACATCTCCTAATTCTTGTGAACCCAGTATAGGCAGTAATGAACATCTAAGAGATTATGCAACAGAGATTTAGTCGTCGATAATCCACTATCTAATAACCCAACCTAGAAATAGCTATGGGTTAATCTGGGTCAAAGGTAAGGGTTGGTAAATCAACACACGTAAACGGACCAAGTTGCGGAGTGAAATTCCATATTTAGAGGACCAATCACTTAGGGATACATAACTTACCGATCATGTATGCTAGACATTGAAAAAAATTATCATTGTTAGGTTTATTGCGTTAAGAGCTTATGGGGAACACGTAAACCCTGGTTTCATTCTCAGATTGATATCTCAAACTACAAGTTTTCTGTTTTGGTTACTTGTTACCAATCAAATCGTAAATTATTATTTCTTTCAATTATTGCAAATCTTCCCCCCTTTTTACTTCTTCTAGAAATAATCTGACTAAACATACACTTAATATTAATTAGCCTAAGTCTGAACAATATTCCTCGTGGGATCGACCCTAACCTCTGTTAGGTTCTATATTTGACAAGCGACCGCTTATACCTCCTTAGGGAGGTGTAGTTTGGGCGACATCATCGGACCTGCTCTAGATTTTTTTGAAATTGACTCCGTGAAGAGGTCCCAAATCCTCCCCCGAACTTGTGTTCCAAAACGGAACACCCATCAGGGCTCGGATAAGCTCCAAACAGCCAACAACAAGAAAAAGCAAAACTTTACAAAAAAGGCCTAGGATGGCAACTTACGCCTCGAATTCACAAATATCGAGGACTACCCAACACTCTCCGAGGCAAGACCCACACATCCAATGAAAATCCAAGCACCCTGGGCTTCAAATCAATGAAAACCCACAAAGGTGAGGGAGATATAAATTTCTAAAACAATCCTCCAAATGAGTCTCGGCCTCAATTCATAAGCCACAACACCCCTCTGACCTTCGCGAATGCGGAGGAAAAACAAGCACTACTCCGCGAACGCGGAGACAAGGGATTCACAACTCCGTGAATGTAGAACCCTATCCATGAATGCAAAGAGGAAGACGACCTAGGCCTCCCACCCCAAACAGATTTCCACTACTATAGCTTAATGTATTAATTGTGCACCTGTTTTCACTATTTTAAATGAATTTTTGTTTAATGGCAATCTTGATATATATGTAACTGCACATAATTTTGTTACAATATGAAGGAATACTGTATTACAGATTTGTGAAGAAATTATGCATTTTTGTATGCAATTATTGTCATTATGTAACTATTTTCTCTAAAAGTAAGTGCTCAAAAATACTTTTTTATTATTTCCAAAAAACACAAAAAAAATCAAAACAAGAGTTTCAAAGCTTAAAACACTTAGCAAGTCAATCCAAACACACTCTACAAGTTATCAGTACGAAGAATGATTAAGTAATTTTTATGCGCTGTATCTGTTCAATTATTCAATGATCATCAAGACGGTTGGTGGACTAGAATACAGTGATTCTCAATTTCTCATCTTCAAAGATTTGACAAATAATAAAAATAAACTAACTTTATGTTGCAACCTGATCCCTCCAGTCATGATGGCACCATCCATAACCCACCAGTAGGTAAGCCAACCTGTAACCCAGAATGATGAGTAATGAGTATAAGAATAGAACTATAAAGAAAATACCAACATCAAGAAATGATAGAAATGGGAACAAACAAAAATTATATATAATAGAAACCCTCCCAGAACCTGGAAGTCATGATTACAAAGCTGCATAATAAGAACAAATACAAGTCCCAAAACTGAACAACAATAAGTTGTCTTAAGGGCAAAAGACTAGCTAACATAAGTACAGAAGGAGATAGGTTGGTCCAGGACGCCAAGTGCTCACCCTCGTCTCCGATATCCACAAGCTGCAAAAGATGGCATGAATGATCACCGATGGTAGCTGGTACTAGGACTTGCATCACGAAAAAGATGCAGAGTGTAGCATAAGTACCAAATAAAAGGTATTCAGTAGGTATCATAGGCCGACTGAGCAAGAAAGGTAAAAGCAATCTGAAAAGGGAGAATCTAGACACAAACAAAGGTCAAAGCAGGAAAAGAAAGAAAGCACCTATGCATACTGAAAGTAAATCTAAGAACATCTAAACTAAGTCTAACTCAACCCCATAAACCCAGAAGGTACACTAGTGTGCAAGTTTAAATAAAAATCCAAATATACCCCCATAAGTCCGATAGGTACACAGAATAACTAAGATTACAACAAAGAAGAGTAACCCAATTCCGCACCCAAGAACAAAAGTCGGGCTCCTAGCCCAAGTAACCACGAACCAAGAAACCAGTCAACTTTTAGCCCAGCTGGCAAGAGTGACAACCAATCTAGGCCGCCCAACAAGATAGTCCACTCCTAAGGGCGTAAGCCGCCTAGCTAGAAAGAGTGACCAGGGGGCGTGTTGACTCCGTAGAGGATCTCAACTATCAAGACCACCCAGCCAGCCAATCCGCTCCCAAGCCGCCCAGCTAGCAAGAGTGACCCTAGGGCGTGTCGAATCCAAAGAGGATCTCAAGTATGCTCCAAGACATCGTGGATCGACGTCTACTCCTAAAGGATCATAAAAAGCTCCATGCCTGAACTATACCAACCCCGAGAAAGAACATAACCTTGGATAACGCATTGGAGACATCGAGATAGGGAGAGAGAACAGAAGATCAAGTAAGCTGCACAAACGCCTAGACAAAGACTCATACAATCAGACTCAAGTCTATTATTCTATTCTACAAAGACCTAGTACGTACAAATTGATGTCGGAGACAAAGCAAAGCCACACAGTTCGAGAGTCTAAGGCAATATTAGGCTATCCTATACTAAGGCCGAACATGCATCAGAAAGCAAGTAAAAAACAAGTAACTCACATAGAATGCATAACACATATACAACCCATCAAGCATGGTACTAAGCCTGAACAATGCTTATTAATCCTAAATCATGGTTTCTAAGAAGGAAAATAGGAATAACTAGGTACCCGCCCCCCAATTCACACTAATCATCATAAGTTCACACATTAAGGCTAAATCTAAATAGAAAGGAACTGGTAGCCTACCTATAGGCTGACCGCGCACGCTCCAAATCACAGGACCGGAGCTTTTTCTTTACAAACGGCCTCTGAATGCTACAACACTATCAAAAACAGGATTACAACGTAAGTACGATCATTTAGACTCAAAAGACTCATAAAATGGAAATAGACCACTTTTGGAGCCAATCGGAAATTGTTGGAGCCGCATTAGAATTTCTGGAATTGACTCCGTCAAGAGGTCCTAAACTATGCCCCGAACTTGTGTTCAGAAATTGAACACAATTTGTGGCCCAGAACAGCAGAGCAACAATAATGCAACACTTCACAAATTTATACATAAAAAAAGGAGGGGCAGCAGCTCAATCACAAAATTCACCTCAAACGGAGGTCCTTCAACAACTCTTGATCACTTCACCTCGTAGCCGCAACAATCTCGAACGCACAGGGCTTGGAATCACCGAATTCCGACAAGAAATGAGGGAGAAATTGCAATTCACAACTTGGAACTTATGCTGCCTAGCGATTAACATACCAGTCCTCACGTCTCTTCACGAATTCGGAAGTCCCTCCGCGAACGCAGGCCTCGCAAATGCGGCGAGGATCCCAGGAATGCGGCCAGGGGAAAATCAGATCCCCAAGATCGCAGTAGAGGACCTTCGAATGCGTCTTGGCAGGTTCCAAAATCTCTGAGGGGGCATTTCAAATTCATTCGGAACCCCATGCATGCAAAGGAGATATGCAACCCTACCAAAATTGATATTCCAAACTCAACGAAGCAGTAAAAATTTTCATACGAGGTCATCTTAGCAAAAAGTGGGTCCCACACCCAAACTCCTTTTAAGTCAAAATCCACAAGGGGGCTCGAAATTAGACCAGAAGCATTGGGATCCCAACTAAGGGTCGTTCTAGACCCAAATCAACATTCTTGAGCTACTCGCGCCGATGAAATTCTCATCCGAGCTCGTTTACTCAGAATGGTGACTAATGTCAAACTTATGTCTTAACTTGAAAGTTAAAACACCTAATCTCACTAACTTGCACTAAAAGCCTCGAGAATCGCGCCGACCATGCTACTGGCATAAAATGACCCTTCCAGAGTTGATAGAATCTTTAGAATTGGATTCTGAGGTTATCTTCTTAAATTTTTTGTCAAAACTAACCTTTTAAGGTTTAAAAGCTCCAAAATGCAAAAACTTACATAAAAAATAAATGAATGACCATGTGACCGAACTGTTAGTGCCAGCAAGTCATAAATGATTTGGGGTCGCTACAGAAAAGCTCTAAAAAATGAACATGAGGCATATACACATAATTGACCTAGAGGTCATTATAATATCCACTACTAAAAAGGACTTTCTTCTGCAAAAGTAAGAGTCAAGAAGTACTTGAAGGCTCAAACAAGCAAGGAAACTGCTCTCGTATATCATGCTCGATCTCCTAGGTAGCATCCTCAATTGGACGATGCCTCCAATAGACCATAACCACATGAATGGCTCTACAGCACAATAACCGCACATCTCTGGCAAGAATGATAACTAGCTCCTCCACAAAGGTAAAGCAATCATCCAACTCTCCTGCATTATACTAAAGCACATTAGACTCATCGGGAACATACCTGCACAACATCAAAACATGGAAAATTGGGAGAATAGCTGAGAACCTCGGAGGCAGAGCTAACTCATATGCAACCTCCCCAACGATTTGAAAGATCTCAAAAGGCATGATATACCTGAGCTAAGCTCTCACCGCCTTCTAAATCTCATCACGCCCTTCATGGGTGACACACGGATAAACACTCTATCACCAACTGAGAATCTTAAAGGCCAGCGCCTATGATTAGCATAACTTCAGTGCCTACTCTGAGTTGTCCGAAGACTATCTTGAATCACCCTCGCCTGCTCCAAAGCCTCTTGAATCAAGTCTGTACCATGTGGTCTAGGCTATGTAGACTCAAACCAACCTACCAGAGTGCAACAACACCTAGCATATAAGGCCTCAAATGGGGCCATCTAGATTCTAGAATGGTAGCTGATACTGTACGCAAACTCCATTAAAGGCAAAATTTGTTCCACTGACCTCCAAACTCTAAAACACAAGCCGGTAGCATATCCTTAAGAACCTGGATAGTATGCTCCGACTGACCATCAGTCTGCGGGTGGAAAGCTACGCTAAGGTCAATGCGAGTGCGTAATTCTTCCTAAAAAGTCCTCCAGAAGCTAGAAGTAAACTGAGCAACCCGATCTGATATAATAGAGACCGGCACACCATGAAGATGAACCACCTCACGAATGTAGATACGAGCCAACCTCTTGGCACTGAATGAAGATTGAACAGGGAGAAAGTGTGCTGACTTGGTCAATCGATCAACAATAACCCAAATACTGTCAACACCTCTAGAAGTCCGAGGCAAACCCACCACGAATTCCATAGTGATGCGATTCCACTTCCACTCCAGAATGGGTGATCTTTGAAACTCACCGCCAGGTTTCAAATGTTCGGCCTTCACTTGCTGGCAACTAATGTAATAGGATACATAGCCTATAATATCTCTCCTCATACAACCCCACCAGTAATGCTGCCACAAGTCTGGATAAATCTTCCCGATGCTCGGATGGATAAAGTACCTAGAATCATGGGCATCACAAAGTATCAGCTAAATCAAACCCCCAACTCTCAAAACACAAATATGATCTGCAAACCTCAAAACCCCATCTAAATAAGGTAACCTGACCGACATCACCCGCTTACACCAGATCTCAAAGTGCCACAAAGGCCTCATCCTCAAACTGATGGCTACGAATCTGAGCAAGTAAAGAGGACTAGACCAACACATAGGCTAAAACATGCCTAGAATCTGAAACATCCAACTAAACAATTTGATTAGCTAAGGACTGAATGTCCCAAGCTAAAAGTCGCTCCACAGTAGATAGGAAGGCTACACTACTCATACTCACTGCCTTCCGACAGAAGGCATCCGCTACTACATTCGCCTTTCTCGAATGGTAGAGAATAGAGAGGTTATAGTCCTTCAATAGCTCAATCCAGCGATATTGCCTTGAATTAAGTTCCCTCTAGCTCATGATGTACTCAAGACTCTTGTGATCAGTGTAGTTCTCACAACAAACCCTAGACAGGTAGTGCATCAAAATCTTAAGCACAAAAACTACCACTGCCAACTCTAAGTCATGGGAGGGGTAGTTGCACTCATGTAGCTGAAGCTGTCTCAATGCAAAAGCAATAACCCTGCCCCGTTGTATCAATACACAACCGAAAGCAATGTCGGATGTGTCACAATAGACAGTGAAACCCTCACCTTCAACTGGAAGAATCAATATAAAAGCAGTAGTCAGAAACTCCTTGGGCTTCCAAAAGCTCAACTCACCCTCCTCAAACCACTCAAAAGGCACATCAAGGGGATTCAACTGGATCAGAGGTACTGCAATGGTGGAGAAATCCTCCATGAACTGCCTGTAGTAGCCTGCTGATCCAATGATGCTCCAAATCTCAATAACTGAAGTGGGCCTAGCCCAATCACGAATTGCCTCAATCATCATCGAATCTACCATGATTCCATTCTTAGACACCATGTGCCCCAATATTGCTACAGATTCAAGCCAAAACTCACACTTTGAGAACTTTGCACAAAGCCGCTGATCTCTCAAGTTTGGAGCACAATCCTTAGGTGTTGCTCATGATCATTCCTGCTCCGTGAGTATAGCAAAATGTCATCTCTAAACACAATGACGAACAAGTCAAGGTGCAGCCTGAAAACACACGTCATCAAGTCCATAAAGGCAGCAAGGTCATTAGTCAATCCAAAAGACATCACTAGAAACTCATAATGGACATATCGGATCCTAAATGTGGTTTTAAGGATGCCCGGCGCCCTAACCCTCAGCTGATTGTAATCGGACCTCAGATAAATCTTTGAAAACATTGCGACACCCTGAAGCTATTCGAATAGATAATAAATCCTAGGAATGGGGTAGCGGTTCTTAACTGTCACCTTATTCAGCTGCCTACAGTCAATATACATGCTCATCAAACCGTCCTTCACAAACAGAACGGGAGCGCCCCAAGGTGATACACTAGGCCTGATGAACCCTTTACCAAAGAGGTCCTGAAGTTGAACAGTAAGCTCCTTGAGCTCTGCAAGAGACATCCAATATGGCGGAATAGAAATAGGTCGAGTACCTAACTCAAGCTCAATAGGGAAGCCAATATCATGCTCTAGGTAGGGAAGACTCACTCATGGGGATCAAAACACACAACGGCACTGCCATAGGCTCTGAACTTATACAGAAACAAGAATTATAAAACACAGACACATAAGAATAGGTAGAACCATAGTCAAATAAAGTCAAGGTGGGCTGATAGCATAAAAGAATCATACCTTTGATCACATCGTCCGATGCCTTAGCCCCTGCCCTCACTGGAGCTGCATAGAAATGGCTCTATCTGCCTCTGCCCTAGCCATCAATCCTACCACCTGATTTGCCTCCCATGGAAGCACCCCGAATACCCTGTTGTCCACCACGATGGTCCTGTCCCTGACCTCTACCCCTAGCTGGAGATGTTTCTGGTGGAGCTGGTGGGGCTGGCTGCGGAGCTGGAGCAATCCACCTATGCAAAGGGACATATTTGATCCAGTGACCCATGCCACCGAAATCAAAGCAACTTGGATATGATTTGCACCTAGAAAAACGGCCACCATGGCCAGAAGCATAAGACTAGGACCATGACTCTGACTAGAGCCAGCCTCATTCTAGCTATATCAGTCACCCATTGAAGACTATAATGAGGCCTGAACAGGACGACTGGGTTGACCCTACTGAAAATGCCGTAGAGTCCTATCATGTGCATCTCTAGAACTTGAACGGGACTCGCGGTAGCTGCCTTCATATCTAGCTCTCTTGTTGTTGCCCCTTTGGGCCTCATGACAGAGCTGCTCAATAGTGCGGGCATGATCAACAACATCTAGAAAGGAACAATCTGCAGAGACCATAGATCGAGTCTCAATTCATAGCTAGAGCCTCAATCCACGGACAATACACCAAACTCTCTCCTCTTTAGTAGGTAGAATCATAACAGTATGGCGGGAGAGCTTGTGAAACCTCACCTCATACTCCAACTTGGTCATAGAACCCTGCTCTAACCTAGAGAACTAATCCCGGAGATGATCTCTAATATTGCGAAGGATGAACCTGGCCAAGTAAGCCTCAAAAACTCGATCCAGGTGACCGGAGGAGACCCAGCTGGCCTGGTCTCAATAAAGGTACGCCACCACTGTCTGGCTGGCCTATCCAACTGATATGTAGTGAACTCAGCTCCTCTCCACTCCACAAGACCCAAAGTATGAAGCCGCTCCCAGCAAGTAGTAAGAAATTCATAGGCATCCTCACCCATCACCCTAGAAAACCTCAGAGGTGAAAGCCTCAGGAACACTTTGAGCTTCTTCTACTCCTCTAGTGGTATATCTTCAGCGGCAATCACGGGCTGGGCACCGCTAGGTGCTACATGGGCCAAAGGTGCCTCTAGTGTAGGCTGATCCTGCTGAACTTATGCTGGCACTGGTGCGGGGCAAGTGCAAGTGTTATAGCTGGGGCTTGCTGCATGCCCCCAAGCACTGTAAGAAGCTAGGTGGTAGCGGCCTGAAGATCTGGAGCCATAGTTGATCCAGCGGTGGCTTAGCTGGTCCCGGTAACACCAACTGATTTGGAATACGGGCTGCTGGAGTGTCCACCATTGGAAACGGGCCCTGCTCTCTATCTAAGGGTAGTGCTACACCCCTACATGGAATGGGAGGTCAACCCCTACCTCGAGCCCTCGCGCGGCATGTACAGGCTATCTTGTGAAAGAGTAAAACAAGTGAGATTTCAAAAAACCAATAACACACACACTACACGAAAGTGATACAAAAGAGAAGAATTCCTATAGACACCCGAAAGCCTCCCAAAGATAGGGAATGAACGTTTCTGAACTGATCTGTAAGACTCTACAAGGTATTAGCTCTATATAAGTGAGACCAATAAACCTAACTCTAATATCAACTTTTCACAACCCGACCTCTTGAGTCATGATGGCACCTACAATAGCCTACCAGTAGGTAAGACAACCCGTATCTCAAAACGACAAGTAATGAGTATAAGTGTAGCACTATACAGAAAATACCAACATCAAGAAAAGATAGAAACAGGAAAAAACCAAAACTATATATAATAGAAACCCTCCTAGAAAATGGAAGTCTCAAGTACACAACTATCTAATAAGAACAAATACAAATCCCAAAAGTGGACCACAACAAGCCGTCTCAAGGGCAAAAGAATAGCTAACACAAGTACAGAAGGAGATAGGCTGGTCTAGGATGCCAAGTGCTCACCCTCAACTCCAGTTTCCACAAGTTGTAAAAGATGGCACCAACTATCACAGCTGGTAGCTGGTACTAGGACCTGCATCATGAAAAAAATGTAGAGTGTAGCATAAGTACCAAAACAAAGGTACTCAGTGGGCATCATAGGCCGACTGAGCAAGAAAGGTAAAAGAAATCTAAAAAGGGAGAATTTAGACACAAACAAAGGTCAAAGGGGGAAACAAAGAAAGCACCCGATCATAATAAAAGTAAATCTAAGAATGGCTAAACTAAACCTAACTAAACCCCCATAAGCCCAGAAGGTATACTCATGCGCAAGTTTAAATAAAAACTCGAACGGACCCCATAAGCCCGACAAGTACACAGAATAGCTAAAACTACAAGAAAGAAGAATAACCCAAAATCTACACCCAAGAACAACAGCTGGTCTCCCAGCTCAAGTAACCACGAACCAAGAAACCAGTAAAATCTTACCTAGCTAGCAAGAGTGACAACCAATCCAGGCTGCCCAGACAGTCTACTCACAGGGGCGTAAGCCACCCAACTAGCAAGAATGACCTAGGGGCATGTAAACTCCATACAGGATGTCACATATCAAGGCTACCCAGCCAACCAGTCCATTCCTAGGGGCATAAGCGCCCAGCTAGCAAGAGTGACCCGAGGGCATGTCAACTCCGAAAAGGATCTCAAGTAGGCTCCAAGCAATCATGGATCGATGTCCATTCTCAAAGAATCATATAAGGCTCCAAGCCTGAACTATACCAACCCCGAGAAAGCACAAAACTTCCGATAACGCATCAGAGACGTAGATATAGGGTGAGAGAACAAAAGGTAAAAAAAATTGCGCAAACGCCTAGACTAAGGCTCATACTATCAGAATCAAGTCTACTGTTCCAGTCTAGAAGGATCTAGTCCGTCTGAAACTACATTGGAGACAAAGCAAAGCCACACAGTTCAAGAGTCTAAGGTAACACTATGCTATCCTAGACTAAGGTCGAACATGCTTTAGAAAGCAAGTAAAACACAAGTAACTCACATAGCATGCATATAACATATATGTACAACCCAGCTAGCATGGTACTAAGCCTGAACAATGCCGATCAATCGAAATCTTGGTTTCTAAAAAGGAAAAGCAGGAATAACTAGGTACCCGTCCCCAATTCACACTAATCATCATGAGTTCACACATTCAGGCCTCAATCTAAATAGAAAGAAAGTCGTAGCCTACCTATAGGTCGATCACACGTGCTCCAAATAATAGGGCCAGAGCTTTTTCTTTCCAAATGGCCTCTGAACGCTGCTGCAATATCAAAAATAGGATAACAATGCAAGTACGGTCGTTTAGACACTAAAAACAAATAAAATAAAAACGGACCAATTTTGGAGCCAATTGGGAATTATGGGACCCGTAATAGAATTTTTGGAATTGACTCCGTCAAGAGGTCCTAAACTACGCCCTGAACTTGTGTTCAAAAATTGAAAACAATTCGTGGCCCGAAATTGTAGAACAACAATCATGCAATCATTCACAAATTTAAACATCAAAAAGAAGAGGGGAAAAAGCTCAATCACAAAATTCACCTCAAATGGAGGTCCTTCAATAGCTCCCGATCACTTCACCACATAGCCACAACAATCTCGGATGCACAGTGCTTCGAATCACTGAATTCCGACAAGAAACGCGGTAGAAATCACAATTCACAACTTGGAACTCAAGCTGCCTTGTGACTAGTCTTTAAAAAAGACCAGTCCTAGTCCTCGCGTCTCTTTAAAAATGCGGGCCTCGCAAACACGGTGAGGGCCTCACAAACGTTTCCAGGGAAAGACCGAATCCCCATGATCGCTGCATAGGGCCCGTAAACACGGGCAGGGCCTCTCGAACGTGGACCTCAGGTCACCAGACCTCCGTGAATGTGGCCAAGGGCCTGCGAATGCGAAGGCCAAATGTGGCTTGCACCAGCTGATGCATATCAGCTGGTTTGGGCAGGTTCTAAAATCTCCAATGGGGTGTTCTGAATTCATTCAGAACCCTATGCATACAAACGAGATATGCAACTGTTCCAAATTCAATATTCCGGACTCAATGAAGTAGTCAAAATTTCCATATGAGGTCATCTTGGCAAAAAGTGAATCCCACACCCAAACTCCATTTTAAGCCAAAATCCAAAAGGTGGATTGAAATTAACCCGAAAGCCTTGGGATCAGAATGAAGCATCGTTCTAGACAAAATTTAGTATTCCGAAGCTAACCACGCTGACAAAATTCTTATCGGAGCTCGTTTACTCAAAATGTTTACTAAAGTCAAACGTAGGTCTTAACTTGAAAGTTAAAATGCCTGATCACACAATCTCACACTGAAAGCATTGGGAGTCATGTCGACCATGCTACTAGCCTAAAATGACCCTTTTAGAGCTGATGGAATAATCAAAATTGGATTCTGCAGTCATCTTCTTGAACTTTTGGTCAAAACTGACCGTTCAAGGTTCAAAAGCTCCAAAACGCTAAAACTCGCATAAAAACTAATTGAACGACAAAGTGACCGAACTGTCAGTCCCAAAAAATCATTAATGACTTAGAGTCACTAAATGACAGCTCTAAACATTGAACATGAGGCATACACACAAAAATGACATGGAGGCCATTACATTTTATTTATGATTTAAGTATTTAATCAATTATAGATTTCAGTTTATATAGATCACATGAAAATACATTTATATAATAACTTATAAAAGCATTCCTTTATCAGTTTACTTAATTCTCTTACTACCGAGCGAAACATGGATAATTTACTATATATATATATATATATACATATATATACTAGTTTCTGGACACGTGCTTTACACGTGTGTTCCATGTAAATTTTTATAGATATATTAGAATGATTAAAATTCTATGAAAATATGCATGTAGTGAGTAATAAAATATAATAATTACTAAAGATTTTAAGAAGTCTAATAGAGTAGGAAAACAAAAAAAATGAACAAAGAAGAAAATTATACAATGCACACATCCTTCTTAAGACTTAATCATAATAATATAGATGGTAAAAAAATATGAAATTAGTATTAGTACATAATTTTTCGACTTCTTGTTGACTTTTTCTTCCATAGTCAATCAAAATTCAAGATCCTTCATTGAGTAAACCTAAAGCATGAATCAATAGAACTATAATGATATATACATTTGACTACTTTACGTATAGAATGAAAAGGATCTCCTAGGGAATCTCATGAAACAAAAAAGATGGAGAAAATGGCCAAATGACCCCCAACCTATTAGCCAATTCTCAACTACACACCAATACTTCATGTGAGTCCTATTACCCCTGTAAACCTTTTATTTTTGATATTTTATAACCCTTAAGCTGATCATTTGTCATTAACCAGAAATATACATATGTTAATATACACATGCGGGCCCCACTCCCATCACTTTGATTTTTCTTCTTATTTCAGATCCAATGGACTTTTCTTTCTTTACTTTTCTATTTAATTTAGGTTTAAATTTCTAATTCCAAACTAACCAACAGTATGTATGATTCAATTGGGTATGAATCTTTCTTCTACATCTCTAATGTTCCTGGCAAGTAATTTTTATATACCTGTTTTCCATACTCTCACTTATTTCCATTTCATTTTTTTAAAAAGAATTCCTTTCGCTTAACTTATTCTTGCGGAAGAACATATAGTCATGATGACTTAAAAAGGAATCTTTTCAAAACTACTTGCTTAGTCACCTCTGAAAATCTTAACAAAATTATCTATCAAATGTGATGCAATTAAAAAAATCCTTCTATTTTTGAGTGAAAAAATTGGATCTTGAAAATTAATATTTTTCTAAATCTTAAAGGGTCAGATGTTGTGGTGGGGAACAAAAGTGTTTTGGTGATTCTTCTTTCCGGAGAAAAGATGAAAAGAATGGGCATACATTCTCTGTGGATTTTATAATTATGAGTTGAAGAGGCAAATAACTTACATTATGGGCATTGACATGAAGAAAAAATTTCAAACCCTATAGTTAGATCTCGGTACCTAGCAGTTCAATATTTCTGATCAAGGAGAGAAAATCTCGAACCCTAAATATGAAATCGAATAAAATTATAAAAGATTATCATAATTAAAATTTAAAATTTTGAATCTCAAAATTTCAACGACGCCACATAAATTTAGATCAAATGAGTTAAAAACATGAAACTACGCTTGAAGAAAATGAGAACATAAATAACTATACTTAATAAAAATGAGAACATCAGAGTAAATGATTTTACAAATAAAAAAAATCCAGAGTAAGTGATAATAGAGCACAAGTAACAGAGAATGGAAAAGGAAAAGAAAAAGGCAAAGAATAGTAGAAATAGCCTGAAATATTGGAACTATACCTATTTAAATATTGCAATCTCTCTAACCCGCACCCGCACCCTCACCTGCCCCGCATAAAGTTGAAAATTTTAAATTTCAACTAGCTCCGCCCCGTTCCACACCCACATATCTCTAAACCCGCCCCGCCCGCCCCGCATATGTCTAAACCCGACCCGCACCGCCCTATTGCCATCCCTACATACAAAGATAGTTTGTAATTATTCTGAGTAGTATTTATTTAATTTTTACGATTTTATACTCATTCACACAAAGGACACGTGCAACGTGCGCGTCGAGAGACTAGTATT
This sequence comes from Solanum appendiculatum, assembly GCA_018342035.1. NCBI lineage: Eukaryota > Viridiplantae > Streptophyta > Magnoliopsida > Solanales > Solanaceae > Solanum > Solanum appendiculatum. Next base: position 4,568,110 of record JAGDQO010000361.1, on the reverse strand, counting down.
ATTAAAAGTGGGAAGATCCAAAGTGCAAAATTGAATTACCATTTAACTCCTATACTAAATAAAAAATTAAAACATATCTAATTAAATAGTATTATATCATATTATTATTATTATTATTATTATAATTATTACTATTATTACCTATTATTATTATTATTATTATTATCATTATTATCATAATTATCATGATCATTATTATTATTATTATTATTATTATTATTATTATTATTATCATTATCATTATCATTATCATTATCATTATCATCACGATTATTATTATTATTATTATTATTATTATTATTATATTATTATTATTATTATTATTATTATTATTATTATTATAATACAGAATTCTAGATCAGAGAAGGTGTTAAGTCAAAAATTGAAAGAAGAAAATATCCATAGAAAATTGTTAGACATTTTTATCCGTTTAAAAATTAAATTAGTTACATTTTCTCAAAAAAAAGTTGTATCCGTTTTTATTTTGGTCCGTTAATTTATTTAACACAATCTATAAATCATATAAAGTTGGGCATTTGTATGGCCTCTAATTGCAGTTTTTCCAATCCTTTTTGACATTTTTCTCTCCATCTCACTACATAACAATCTGCTTCAAAATATTTTCTTATTTTTTTTGTTTCATTTATTTAAAAAATTAACTCTATAACTCACACCCTATTCTTAGTAAGTAAAGGATGGTGAACTAGAAAGTGATGAGTGGACATTAATGCTTTCATGAAGTAACTTACGTTTAATTGCCCCCCCCCCCCCCACCCCCCCAAATTCTAATAACCAAAACGCCACTTTTCTTAGTTGCATTAACACAGACTCCCTATTTTTTTGCTGCATTAACACATTTTCTAATAACTACAACCCATCAAATTCTAATAACCAAATTTCCACATTTCTTGGCTGCATATTTTTCAATTATTGCATACCCAATAATAGTTATATAAAAATGTCTAACAATTTTGTATTATTTTCTTCTTTCAATTTTTGACTTAACACCTTCTCTCATCTAGAATTCAGTATAATAATAATGATAATAATAATAATGATAGTGATAGTGATAGTGATAGTAATAGTGATAATAATAATAATAATAACAACAACAATAACAACAACAACAACAACAACAACAATAATAATTATAATAATAATATGATATAATACTATTTAATATTTATTTAATTAGATTTTTTTAATATTTTATTTAGTATAGGGGTCAAATGGTAATCCAATTTTGCACTTTGGATCTTCCCACTTTTAATAATACTAGTCTCTGGACATGCGCGTTGCACGTGTGCTTTGTGTCAATGAGTATAAAATCGTAAAAATTAAATAAATACTACTCAGAATAATTACAAACTATCCATGTATGTAGGGATGGCAATGGGGTGGTGCGGGTGTAGGGCGGGTCGGGTTTAGACATATGCAGAACGGGGCGGGGCGGGTTTAGACCTATGCAGGTGTGGAGCGGAGCGGATTGAAATTTAAAATTTTCAACTTTATGCGGGGCAAATGCGGATGCGGGTTAGAGAGGTTGCAATATTTGAAAGGGTATAGTTCCAATATTTCAAGCTATTTCTAATATTCTTTGCCTTGTTCTTTTCCTTTTCCGTTCTCTGTTACTTGTGCTCTGTTATAACTTACTCTGGATTTATTTTTATTTGAAAAATCATTTACTCTGATGTTCTCATTTTTATTAAGTATAGTTATTTATGTTCTCATTTTCATCAAGTGTAGTTTTTAATGTGTTTAACTCATTTGATCTAAATTTATGTGGTATCGTTGAAATTTTGAGATTCAAATTTTTAAATTTTAATTGTGAAATTGAAAATAGAAACTATACCTTGCTAATTTTATACTTTTAGTCTTTGCTAATTTAAGCAGTCAAAAATTTCACCTGTAACAAATTTTATTATGTAATTACATCCAAAAATAATGCAACACCATATGTATCCAAGGAATATCTCATATAAATGCATCATTTCAAATTCAATTATTTTTTTTGCAGGATCAAACTTATAATAATTTTAAATTTGAATGCAACAAAAATAATAAAAAGAAACATTAATTTGTGGGGCGGGGTGGGGCGGCTGGACGCGGGTTGGATGCAGGGCGGGTAGATATGGGTGAAAGTGATTATGTGGGGCGGGGCAGATTAAAATTTTGCAGATAGAGACAAAACCCGTCCCGCCCCGCCCCATTGCCATCCCTACTTGTATGTTTATATAAAATATTTGCAAGGTATAAATTTCTGTAACATGGTGGGTGTATGTTGTATTTTCCTTTAAGTTTGCTAACCTGCAGGTAAAATAAAATTTATATTTAAGTTTTTTTTTCCTCAAATTTATGTACACAATTAAGAAAGAAAAGTAAAAAAGAAATATGTATCAAATTTCAACAATTTAGAAATAGATGGCGAAGCGAAAAAAACGATTAATAATGAAGGGGCTAAATTTACCCGACTCTTTGGGTGAAAAATAAAGCAACAAATAATTTATAGAGTAAAGTTATGGAATGCCTTTTTTCAATAACAATTCATATTATGATGTTGATTTCAAACGGATTACTGCAGATTTCTCTATTAATATAAGTTCGTGCTGAGCTAATTATTCTTTAGCCATTCAAATTGGAGTTTCATAGAGAAACTAAGACCACTTTTATAGTTTTATACGTTGCCTTCACCCCTTCAAACAAAAACTAATGTATGCTAGACAGTTTCAAACAAAATATATATTCTAGCAGTACTTAAATGTTTTCCTACAATTAATGTCTACATTAATCAATTGGCCATATATATAGATGGAAGTGATATGTAAAAAGCGGAAGTTGCATACAATCTTGAAAGAAAGATCAATATCTAATTATATATGAAGATATATATACCTTGTTAGGCTTTGTTCAAATAAATTATAAGTAAGTGATTGTGTTCCCATATACTCAAATCTCTAGTCAATGTACTAAATTCTCTTTTCTGTTTCAGGACAAAAGTTAACTTGACCTATATATATATATATATATATATATATACCCCATTAGAAGAATTTAATTTACCAGTAGAGGGTAAAGTAATTATCGCCTCACATTTTTTAAATGGATATAATAGACACAAAAGGTGATTCCACAAATAAGGATATAAATAAAATACTACAGTAAAATAATTTTACAAATCAACTATTTTATGTGGTCTCTAATCAAATTTTAAGAGCTTATAATAAATCAGACTTCAAGTATAAACCAAGCTCTTCCTATAATGATAAAAATAAAAATTTAGAAACTCACCCAATATTTAAATTACCAGAATTTTCCAAAGATGAATTTCTTAAGTTTCAAGAAAAGCTTGAAATTGCATATGAACCTATAAGAATAATTAATCAAAAGTGAAAATCCAATTTAAAGATTCCAGATGATAAATTCATAAATACTTTATCTAAGAATAATGATAAATTAGGTTATAGAATGCAAAACTACCACATACCTATTACATTACTTATAAATAAAAATTATGTCATCCATAAAATTGGATTATTTAATGGTGGTGCAGATCAAAATTGCATTATTGAGGGATAACTGAGTAGCGATTTTCTAACTTTTTATCTCCCTCTTTGAAGGGTTTTTTCATTTTATCCTCAGGTTTGAAGGGACGGCAACTAAAAGGGCCGGCAAGTTTGTTGCCGGCTCTTCATTACGGAGGAAATCCGACGAATTTTACTAAAAATTATAATGTTAAGACTTCTGAGTCTACTGTTTCCATTAATAAAAATATTGAGACTATAAAATTATTAGAAGCTAACGATATTAACAGGTATAAGAAAAATTATAAATTTCTTCACATAGGACTTGTCCAGATAGCAGTCAAACCATTATATAGATTGTGTTTGGATGTACCCATATATCCTCTCTTAAGAAACAATAGATTATTAAATTTTGATGATTCAGTATTAGCAGTATTACAAAGTAACCTTGCAATGGCTCGATGTACTGTTATTGTTATCCTAATTATTCTATAGATATTAATGATCAAAACATAATAGACACATTAACATTAAATGTTAAAACTAAAAATATGAATAGTAAGGCTAATACAAGGGAAATAGCCATAATATATAGAGTATATTATAGATTAATTAAAACTACCTTACTATCTAGATTATTTTCCTCAAATATATGCTCAATTTCTATTGAGTCGTTATCTGTTAAAATAAATTCATAATACCTCCGAGTTTTGAGGGAATCTTTCCTCTCCACATAATTCTAATTTGTGTAGCAGGGCTTAACTTTGTTAAGGAAAATATCTTTATACCACCTAAAATCATCTAACTTTGGACAAGATAGATTAGATAATACTTCAAAATATAACTTACTTGACGAATTACAAGGTGAATATGTGAGTGTAGATAATATTTCCGGAAGGGCTTGAACTTGTAGCCTATGAAATAGGCTTAAAGAAATATTCTTTTAGGTTATGATTAATTAGAGTTAGACTTGACTTAGATTCACAAATACTCTTAAGTTGAATGTTTGTCAATTTGTCTTCGGATATGATTGAACTTGATGATATGATTTTTGATGCTTAAGATTGCATAGGTTATCAGTTGATGAAATTATTAAATTTCTTATGTTGTGACTATGCTTATAATTGTTGTATACTGAGTTTTATGGGTATTTAGTGTATCAAGTACCACACCGGTACATATATTATATATATTTATTCAATAATTTTGTACCGCATCGTTATATATATTATATGTATTCTTATTCAATGGATCAGGTACTACACTAGTACATATATTATATATATTATTATTTAGTAGATTTGCAACTACACCGGTACATATTATATATATATATATGTGTGTGTGTGTGTGTGTTTGTATATTGTTATTTATTATTATTATATAATAATAATAATAATAATAATAATAATAATAATAATAATAATAATTACTATTATTTAGTGGATTAACTACCACGCAGTACAAATACTATAATTATCATTATTAAGGAGTAGGTACCACACCGGTACACTACATGGACAAAGCTGGTCCCCTGTGGAGTCATGGTTATAGGGCATAAATAAGATCCTTAGTGTATGAGTATACTTAACTATTGTCGTGTTTGTTGTTATTGAGTTATTGGATACATTGAGATACTTGATGGTTGTGTGACCTTTTATTTAATATGATATATTCCTTTGTTATTGTGCTTGTTGGTTGGGGGAATAACTGCTGGGTGGTGCTGCATGTTTGGTAATATAGTTGATAGGGTACTTCACTAAATATACTTGTCTTGTAAAATAAAGGTTTGAGGAATAAATGTTAAGTTTTAATTTATTAGGATGATTTGGGTAGTATGAGATATCTTCATGTTGAACTTTTAATTTCTATGATATGTTGCGTGATTTAAACTTGGTCGACCGATAATGTTTACCAATATCTGTGGTGTACTGATAATTACTCTTGCTACATCCTTTTGAGTGTTGGTGTGTCGCAAGTTGGCTTGATGTCTTTTATGTGAAGCAGTGAGTACTCATCCTCAATTTTTGTGTCTCTCTTTCCGATGAAAGTTATGTCTTTTCTTGTCTTATTCTATTTAGAGGCTTTTGAACATGTCTATACTAGGTCGTGGGAGTTAGTTGTCTAGTTTGATTATTTTACTTATTAACATTATGGGGTTCATAAATTTTGATATTAAAAATATATTTGTTATTATTTTAAAGAACCACAACTATTTTTCCCCTCATATTCTTCGTTGGGTGGTAAGAGTTTTCCTATCTAGTTAGGAATAGTGAAAGTGCCTACACGAACCCATAATTTGGATCGTGAAAATAAGAGGGCCTCTTACATTAGTTCCTCAATCCTCACTCTGTAATTCAGATAACTAAATGAAAATCGATACACATATATTGGTGAAGGCTCAAACTTTACAGCTATGCAATACCCAGGTACACTTCTATATCAAGCAAATGGTATACATGAAGAGGACAAAGAAAAAGGAAGGTGGAACTATTGTAACTTCACTGGTTCATAAGAGGATGTAAGTGAAATTAATTGTCTTATGAAAAACTAGCACTTATCTTGATTTAATTTTATTCTAATGATATTTGTAATATGTTTTAGGAGAGAAAACATATTTTGTTCTACAGACTCAGGTAACAATAATTTTGGCATTTTAATTCTTGTGGGATGATGATTTTCTTTGTTTTCGTATTTGCGTATATTCTAGACTAGAGAATGGTTTGGGGTGATATGAATAGGATTGAAGCTCTATAAACTAATCTTGATAGAGAGAGGGCTAAAAATGCTAAAACTATTTGTTGGTTGACACAATTGTTTTTTCTTCATTCACTACTGCCTTAGATCTTATGTAGAACATTCTCTGGCAGATTAATGAAATGGTTATCATTTGCTCTAATGACTCATGTTCTTGATCTCTTCAACACATTATTATGTTTCATGAAGTCTTTATTTGATAATCTTGGTGATAGCCCTAGTGGCCATGAATAGTTTAACTAATCACTTTGGCTAGTATGTTATAGGATTGAAACAACTTTTTGATGATGCCAAAAGGGGAATGATAAGGGTTGTGTAGTGTTTATAACCCATTGACTAATCTATTTCATTCTAGTATTTCATACTTCTGTGCCTACAAGTAATGATGTTTGAATGCACAAAGACAAGAGGTTTGTCATCCCAAAAGAGGGAATTTGTTGAGTTTCTATGCATTTTTGATGATTGACAAAGTGACATGAAACATGTAAGTCAATCTAGTTGAACGATACTATCATGACACAGATGGGTCGTGAGTGGCACCCACACTAAACCACCTAGTGGGAGAACCCCAACTAACCCCAACTAACCCAAAATACCATTTATTTAAAGCAAGTTCATCATAAATAAAAGCAAGAATTATTTTTTTTAAATAAATAAGGATTGAGTCCCCATAAACCCAATCAATAGTCATACAATTCAAAATTAAAGAATTAAGCCCCCGTAAGTTCAATCCAATAACCAAAAAAGTTGTTCGAAAAAATCCCCAAAGAACTGAAAGTTGTGGTACCAAAACTCTAATTTCTAAAGTAAAGGAGATGCACCCACGAAGTTGAAAACACTAAACAAAAACTGAGAATGTCTTAGATGGACAAGAAGAACAGACGAATCCATGACAACCTGAAAGTATAACTCACCCTTGAATTCATTGTCAGATGTCCCATAACTTAGGTCTTGGATCAGCCGCTGGAAGATGCCCTATACTAAACAAGAAAAAAAAAGTGCAGTATCAGTACACAAACCACAGTGTACACATAGGATCTCATGGCCAGTCCAAGATATGAATGTAAACAACTTACCATATTAATGTAAAACAGAACAATACATAAACAGTTCTCAATGCATACCGACTCCCAGTCATATATAATGAAACAACAATTACGTGGATGCATGTCCCACATGATCATAAATGCAATGCTTGTTCTTTCATGGAACCGTAGATACATACCTGGTCCTCTCATGGAACCAAAAGTCAAATTGTTAGTGTACCGGCGTGGTACCCGAGCCATCTGTAGTTAGTATACTGGCATGGTACCTAAGCCAACCATTTATTGATATCCCCGTACTAGGAGTGGTACCCGAGTGTAACACCTCAAAATTTGGAAAAAAGGAAAAAATTCCAAAAGATGGGCTACTGGTTCTGTCTACGAGGCCAGTTTACATTTTGTAAACTGTTCTACGGGTAGTACACATCTCCCATAGGAAGTGGGAAAATAATTTTGGGAAATCAAGTCCCAGTAACTCATACCACGATTGACCAGGACGGTCTGTTCAATCGACTACGGACCATAGAAAGTTCCTGTAGAAGGGTCCCAAACTTAGTGAAATTTTGGGATTAAAGTTGTGTTCTACGAATTGGGTCTACGGACCGTAGGAAGTCCTACGAGCCGTAAAAAGGTCTCATCAAAGTTCGATGAATTTTATGGTTCCAGTACTTGACTTGTACGGTCCGTAGAAAGTTCTAAGAACCATAGGTGGAACTCATAGTCCTTTTCGACGGTTACTTTTAAGGGTATTGGGTTTTTCCTGTGCACCAAATACCTATACTAAATCATTTAAACCTATAAAAGAGGCCCTATAACTGATTTTACTCCTAACTTCTACCCATTCTCTTTCACTTCCCCAAAATCCTCTTAAGCCTTTTGTCTCAAGATCAAGGTTGGAGGAGCTAGGGTTTCCAAATCAAGTCTTCTTTTTCACCATTTTTTTGGGCTTCAAGGTTAAGGTATGTAGGGAGTTCACCAATGGGTTCCATTCACCTATTGAATTCCAAAGATTCTCCAATTCTCCAATTCAATTTCCTAAAATTGGTTAAGTTAGAGCAGATGGAGATTCTCGGATGGAGAAAAGATGGGTTCTATTTGTATGGATTCAATTATTGGATTTTGATATTATTATAATTTTTTAGACTCAATTACAGGCATTCCAATTAATCCCATATGAACCCATGCATGATACATGATTTGACTATGAACCCTAGAAGGGCATGAATTTATGAAGACGTTATGAAGCCATGATTGATGTTTTCATGAAAGATATGCATGATTTATGAAAATGAATTTCTTATGATCTAGGTTTCTCTTAGATTTGCATAAACTAAATTGTGAAAGTGTTTTGTTAGATTAAGGGATCATGGTTTAGTGAATGTTTTTCTCACACGTGCATGAATCAAGATTTAAGGAGCAATTATATGATGTTTTAGTTTGGATTTGTGACTTAATTGTGCTTTCCCATGGATGATTATGATGATATGTTTATGATTATGACTAATTCCATTGGGTGTTTACTTAGCACCGAGAGTATATTGAGATTGAGGCTCTCCCATTAGTAGAGGTCGGGTCTCTAGTAGCAATCTCCTTGTCCCTAACTACGTGCCTCCATAGGTTGTCTAAAGTGACTTAGCTAGTGGATTCACCTAGGCTAGAAGTTAAGGTCCTTTCCTTGACAAGTAAAGACATCTCTTTTCAGTGTGGGAGCAGGACACCGGATTCCATGTTATAGCTCATATGGTCTATGTCAGTTAATAGAAAATATCCCACAAAATGAACTAAGTTACTTTCAAAATGTTTTATGAAGCTTTACTTATGATTTAAGATGTATTGACCATATTCAAGTTTTATGATATTTCTTTAAAGGCTTTTACGATGTCTAGCTTAGTCATGCATTTCATGTTTTCGGTTATGTCCCCTTATTATCATGATTCACCTTTTATGCATATCTCTCATACTTAGTACATTTAATGTACTAATGCATAGTTGTGCCTATATTGTTTCACTAATGTAGGGTGTGATGCTTCCTCTCCCTCTGCTCGTGGCTAGTTGGTGATCATTTGGAGTTCGTAGAGTTGGTGAGTCCTCATGTTTCGAGGAAAAAGGCATCTTTACTTTGTTTCCCCATGTTTTAGTTCTTCGGATGTTGTACCTGGTGTACGAATTACGTCTCGACCACTTCTTTGATGTATTAGATGGCTCGTCAAGACTATGATAGTTTTCCTCATAAATGTCAAAGTCTTTTATTTGTATGAGATTTTCCTTACTTTGTCTATTATATTGTGTTTATGCATGTCAAGTGGCTTGTGTAGGGCCTTTTAGGATCCTATATGCCATATCATGTCTAGAGTGTACTTTCAATCGTGAAAAACTTGGTATTTAGAGCACAAGATTTTAGAAAAGGTCCTAGGATGTCGGACAAGCCGCGCTGAGTGGAGTCTTGTTCATGAGTGTGAAGCGCGCCACATTTATAAATAGGAGGCTAAAAAGTGTTTAGGAAACTTTACTTCTTTCATTACTCTAAAAATCATGCCATAGAGTCTATCTATATAATGATCCATCTCCTAAATCGTGATTGATCCTTTCCAGGATATGGCCCCTCGAAGAGCTTATGTGAGAAGGAATGCGGGTGAGAATGTGGAACCTGAGGTTCCCAAAGATTCGGTTGACCCTTTGGATGAGCAAGTGACTCATGCCAAATTCCAAGCCGCTTTCCAAGTATTGGCAAAAGCTATGACGGCCCAAGTAAATAGAGAATACGTTGCACCCACGAACCCAAATGTGGGTACGGCGGCGACAAGGATAAGGGGCTTCACTAGGATGAATCCACCAGAATTTTATGGTTCCAAAGTTGATGAGGATCCTCAAGAGTTCCTTGATGAGGTGCATAAGATAGTGGGAATTATGGGATTGTCTACGGTTAAGAAGGCGAAATCGGCCGCTTACCAACTCAAGGGTGTTGCTCAAGTTTGGTTCAACTAATGGAAAGAAGAGAGGGCGGTTGATGCGGGTCCTCTTGATTGGAAGAAATTAAAGGGAGCTTTTCTTGATAGTTTCTTTCCTCTTGAGATGAGAGAAGCGAAAGTGGTTGACTTCATTAATCTCCGTCAAAGGAATAAGAGTGTGAAGAAGTATGCTTTGAAGTTCACTCAATTGGCTAAGTATGCTCCGACTATGGTTGCTGACTCTAGGGCAAGGATGAGTAAGTTTGTGTCGGGTGTTTCCGACTTGGTTGTTAAAGAGTGTCATACCACCATGTTGATTAAGGAAATGGATATATCTTGTTTAATGATACATGAACAAAAATTGAAGAGAAGAAACTCTAGGAAAGGGCAAGAGAGTCCGAGAGGGCAAGGACCGGCGATGGTGAGTTTTCTTATTCTAGGTTCAGTGGACAAGATCATTCAAAATTCTGGCAAAAGTTTTCCAATCGAGGATCTTCAAATTCTTCGACTCCTAAGTTCAACAAGGATAGGGCGTCTAACCCTAAGCCTCAAGGAAGTGGTGGTAATGGATATTCTATTTCCCTTTTCTCTAGGTGTGGTAAGAAACATGATGTCAAATGTTTGGCAGGCACGGATGATTGCTTTAATTATGGAAAGAGTTGTCATAAGGTTAGAGACTTTCCATTACTTGCTACTAAGGGAAGGGAAGGTAAGAAAGATCAACCTAGTAGTTCCAGTTGAGGTGCCCCGAAGCAAAATAAATTCTATGCTCTTTAGATTCGACATGATCATGAGGGTTTTCCTGATGTGGTGACCGGTATGTTGAAAGTCATTCATCTTGATGTTTATTCTTTACTTGATCCGAATGCTATCTTGTCGTTTGTTACTCCTTATGTAGCCACGAGATTTGATGTTGATCCTGAAATCCTTTTTAATCCCTTTCATGTTTCTTACTCCGTTGGTGATTCTATAGTGTCTAAGATAGTTTATAGAAATTGCCCTGCTTCTGTTTCTCATAGAGTCACTCATGTTGATCTTGTAGAGCTTGATATGTTAGATTTTGATGTTATTCTGGCGATGGATTGTCTTTATGCAAGTTATTCTTCCATAGATTGTAGGACCTGATTTGTCACATTCATGGTTCCGAACGAACTTATCATGTCATGGGAAGGGGGAAATTCTATGCATAAGGCTCAGTTTGTTTCTTGTCTAAAAACTAGAAGAATGATTTCTAAGGATTACATTAATCATCTTGTCCGGGTTAGGGATATAGATTCTAATGCCCTTAATCTTGAGTCAGTCCCGGTTATAAATGAATTTCTGGAAGTGTTTCTCGATGATCTTCCCGATATTCCTCCTGAAAGGGAAATAGATTTTGATATTGACCTTCTCCTAGATACACAATCTATTTCTATTCCTCTTTATCATATGGCCCCGATAGAACTTAAGTAGTTAAAGGATCAATTGAAGGATTTGTTGGATAAGGGTTTCATTAGAACAAGTATCTCTCCATAGGGTGCTCCGATGTTGTTTGTTTGAAAAAAGGATGGTTCCCTCCGAATGTGCATTGAGTATGGACAATTGGACAAGATTACCATTAAGAATAAATATCTTATTCCAAGGATAGAGTATTTGTTCGATCTACTCCAAGGAGCGAGTTACTTTTCCAAGATCAGTAGTACATTCCTGAGCAATAGATACTGCAGCTTTAGAATTCATATAATAGAAGATCTTCCCCTTATTGATCATTTGACCTGATAATTATTCATACAATTGCAACACTTCCATGATAAGATGTGATACGCTCAAATTACACCTCCCTAAAAAAGTATAAGTGGTCGCTGTCAAATAAAGAACCTAACAAAGGTTATGATCGATCCCACAAGGAGCAAGGTCTAGACTTAGGCTAATTAACTTTGATTGTACTTTTAGTCAGCTTATTTTTGTAAAAGGAGAGGTTTTGTAAAACAAAATAATAATTAAGTTAATGTAGTAGCAAGTAACCAAGTAAACAGAATTCACATTTTTGTAAAATCAAAATGAGATGAACTAGGGTATACGTGTTCCCCACAAGTTCTTAACACAGTAAACCTAATAATAGTAACTCTTTCCTAGTGTTTAACATGCAAAGTTGGTAAGTTATATATATCCTAAGTGATTGGTCGTCAAAATAGGGAATTTCATCACTCAACTTGGTCGGTCTACGGGTGTATGCTTTACTAACCATTACCATTGACCCCAGATTAGTCCTCACTTATTTGGGTTAGGTTGTTGGATAGCGGATTATCAATGATAAATCTCCGTTGTTTAATCTCTTTTCTCATTCATTACTTCCTTGGTCGGGCAAGTAGGAATAAGGTGGGTTCTAACATTGCGCACCGTTGAAAAACATTCAAAATGAAGAGATCAATAATACATGCATAAACACTATTTCAGAATTACCTCATTATTAGTTTTACATTGTTAATTACTCATGGTTCCCACAACCCTAGTTGTAGACTTAGCTACTCATGCTTGGGTGATCACAATTCATAATAGGGTTAATAGAATAAATAATGACTTACAATTAAAGTAGATGAAATTCAAAATATTCAATTGATGAATAAAACAAAGCAATAGTATAAACCAACACTTCAAGAATCAATTGCACCAAATGTTTTCAAGTAAATTTTCAAAGTCAAAAGTATGTGTTTCAAAACATCTAACAACCCAAAAACAAAAAAGACAACTAATATTTATAGAAAACACAATCCTAGAAAAATTAGGAAAAGAAATCCTAAGCAAATTCGGCTTGGCCAGTCTCATCTACGCCTGGTACCTACGTCTCGCAGGTCGATGTACGGCTTGTAGGTCCCTTCCATCAGTCAGAAGTTAATCTCTCATCTAAGGAGAAATTCCTACGGGCATGATCTACGGCCCGTAGATCTTTGTAAAACCCATTATGTTACTCCGTCATTCAGCTACTGAGGTTCAACATCTCTGAATCTTTCTATGACTCTATGTGTACGGCTCATAGAAGTAACTACGGCTAGTCATTATCTTCCGTCGTTTTACACTTAGCCCCAGAAATCAGCATTTCAGCCCACGACTCCTTACCTATGGCTCGTTGATCATCCTATGGCTCGTAGGTAAAATCATCAAAACACAAAAAATCTCTACTGCTGCAACTTTTAAAGTCCAACTGCACCAAAACCTATTTCCTGCAAAATTTCAATCAAAATACCATAAAATCTACTAACAAATGCTCAAGACACATGCAAAATCCCAAGTTAAAAGTATTAAAACTACCGCAAAACCACGGTACATCAAGCTATAGAGATCTTTTATCTGTTGAAGCAAAAATAATTGTATCATCTGCATAAGCAACGTGATTCAATTTCTCACTCCATTTAGGCAAACCATAACTTTTAAACTCATAATTATAAAATAGTTTATTTAAATCCCTTGATAGCACTTCAGCAGAAAGGATAAAAAGGGAAGGAGACAAAGGATCTCCTTATTTCACTCTCTTAGAAGAGTGAAAGATATCATGAGCATGTCCATTAACTAGAATAGAGTAGCATTTATTAGCCATAATCCTCCAAATCATATCAAGAAACATATCATCAAAACCCATTTTGCTCAATACTTGAGTTTAAAATCTCCAATCCACTCTATCATAGGCTTTGACCATATCTAACTTGATAACTACATTTAAAGGATTACTCGTCTTCCTTATATCAGAAATAATTTCTCGAGATAATAAGACATTTTCTGTGATGCTCCTCCCTTTGCCAAAGCTAGACTGATTAGAAGATATCAATCTAGGAAGGAAGTCTTCCAATCTATCATGAATGAGTCTGGAAATAAATTAGATAAAGATTGAACCCTATCCTTTTTTGGTAAAAGAACCAAATTAGTATGAGTAATAGCTTTAGGAAGGGTAGATCCCTGAAAAAAGGCATGAACCACACTAATAATGTCTAGGCCTACAATATCCCAATAGGACTAATAAAAATAACAAGAGAATTTATTAGGCCCACAGGAACTATCTGGATTTAGTTCAAAAGTGACTCTTCTAATTTCTTCCTCACTTGGTAAAGCATTTAAAACAATATTATCCTCATCAAAAATTAAAGGATTAATATGTTGTAGAAGAGATAAATCATAAGAATTGGTGTCACAAGAAAACTATTTCGTGAAAAAACTTGCCTCCTCAGCAATATTTGCAACTCCTTCTGCCCAGGAACCATCATCTTTTATAATTCTCTTTAAAGTAAGCCTTTTTATCCTTCCTTTGACTAAAAAATGGAAAAACTTTGTGTTTTATCTCCTTTCTCCAACCACTAGATACCAACCTTTTTTCTCCCAAATTCTTCTTCATAGTGAAGGTAGAGCTTAAGTTCAGCGTAAGCCTTTTGTAACACTTCCCTATTCTCTACAGTGGTAAATTCCTAAAATAGATCCTCCTTTAATCTTAACACTTCTTCCCTGTTAACCAGTTGTTTAAAACTATCTTCAAACTGATCTTTGCTCCATTTAGAAAGAGCAATTTTTGTCTTCTTCTGCTTGATTTTAAGTTAAACAAAGACATCATCACACTCATCGGCTACAAATTAAGATTGACTACTTCTTTAAAGTTGTCATTTGCAACCCAAAACTTCAGGAACTTGAAAGGTCTAGAAAATACGTGAGACCCAACACCATAAGAAAGCAATTGAGGAGCATGGTCTTACCCTATCCTTGCTAGATGTTAATAACCCTTGATTTATAACCACTCTATATAATCTTTTAAAGATGCACTCACCATCACTTCTATCATTCCACCAAGTGAATGGACTTCCAGAGAAATTAACATCAATCAAATAACAAGAGTTGATACAGAAAGCAAAGTCCTCAAACTATCGTCATTTATGGAAATGAAATAAATGACAATAATCAGAAAATCATAGTCATTTATTTTGAAATAACGGAAAAAAAAGAGGGAAAGATAGGCTAAAATATAGTCATTTTTAAAGAAATGAAAGAAAAGTATGAAGAGAGAAAGAGAGAGGGGTTTCAAAAATGAAATAAATGTCAATATATAATGAAGAAAGAAATAATTATTTTAAGTTTTTTCTCAAAAACTTGAGGGTTTAAGCTCAAAATTCTAAGAAAAAATTAATAGTGATGCTGCCCAACAAGACATGCCACCTCACATTTTAATCATCCAACTTTATTTCAAAACTAGATAACTTACTCGTGCTTCGCGCAGTTATTCATGACCTCATTAAGATTATGAATGATCATTTCCTAATATGTAAATATTAGAAATTTGGTATCATATATATATATAAAAGATAACATAAGATAAATAGTGATTGGTCAAGACATGTCATTTAGAACACTTGACAACTCTTGATTGGTCATTATTTTTAGCGGGGATTAACAACTGATTTGAAAATAAAATTTTAAAATCTAATTCAAAATATATGGCCCAAGTGTAAATGGACCCTCTTGCCTCATTCTAGTTAGTTCACGTAAGTTGTCAAGTTAATCACAAAAGTTATCTGATAAGATTTTGTAATTGGTCAGGACATGTCATTTTAAACATTTGACAATTTTTTATTGGTCATTATTTTGACCAAGATTAACACCTCATTTAAAATAAATTTTCAAAATCTAATTCAAAATGTATGGCCAAACTCGAACTTAAATATAAACACATTAATAATACCGTAACGTTTGCAAACATTCTTTTCCTTCTCTGCCAACAAAGTTGTTCAGTAGTACAAATAGTGAACCACCTTTCTACGGTAAATTCTTTTTTTCCTATAGATTCTCAAGAACCACAACAAGTACACCACCAACAAGAACAACTACCATCCCCACATGGTCATGGGCCAATGAATGCACTCCAAACTCCTCCATCCCCTTAACCCTACCAACAAGAATAACAATCGCCACACCCCACATGGCCATGGAGCAATTGCAGCATCGATAAACCCACCACCGCCACCATCCTAAATCCATCAAGAAGACCAAACAAACTTGTACATGTTATCCACAAATATCATTTTTCATCAACATAAACAACAAAATAAGAGAGGTCGGGCAAGGAAGTATTTTACTAATGGTTTAGGCCATTCTCCTACTCTAATATCTAAAGCTCCTAGAGCCTCTTCTTTGAAAAACTTCTTTAAGAAGTAGGCCCCTGGGATCCAAAAACAAGAAGCAACCACAAGCTTTAAGTATATAGTTTTTCACCGATGATTTAATTATGCATCTAGCTTCTAATTTAGGAAGGATTTAACTTAGGTACACTTGCTCACATTTTTTTTGTAGTGAATCATGCAAATTCAAGTGTTGGGGTGGCATTATTGCTGTTGCTTCTTCAAAAAACCCTAGTAAGAAACCCTTTGGGAGGCCGCTGGAAACAAGAAGAAGCAAGAAGTTTTATGTATATATGCATTCATTATTTTTGGGAAGCAATTGGGAAGTCAAAAGTGCCAAATAATTGAACTTCTTTATCATTATTTACCAATTTAATACATGCATCATAATAATAGTGGGCTTCTTGATGGTTGATAGGTGCAATTGTATCTGGGTTGACACCGCACTTAATCAATGTGCACATCGGGGAGGTAAAATGTGTTTTGCTTATTAATCTTTTAGCTAAAGCATTGATTTTTCACAACTTGACTTGTAAAATTATGATTAAATAGTGTCTTTTACAAGTGCACTAGGCTACATATTTTATGTTGTATATTATTTTTCTGCAACAAGCAAGTGCACTAGTCTTCATATTTTATTACATATATTATTTTTCTGAAACAAGCTCTTGTTTGTTGTCTATTTGTAAGTTGTAGAGCTTGTTGCAAAAAATAATATACAACATAAAATATGAAGACTAGTGCACTTGCTTGTTGCAGAAAAATAATATACAACATAAAATATGTAGTCTAGTGCACTTGCTTGTTGCAGAAAAATATTATACAACATAAAATATGTAGTCTAGTGCACTTGTAAAAGACACAAGCTAATCATAACTTCATAAATCAAGTTGTGAAAAATGCATGCTTTACCCCAAAGACTAATAATCATAATATATTTTACCTCCATGATGTACAAAGGTATTAAATGCGGCGTTGATCCAAATACAATTACCCCTGCCAACCATTAAGAATTGCTATGATGTGTGTATAAAATTGGTAAATAATGATAAAGAACTTCAATTATTTGGCAGTTTTCACTTCCCAATTTCCTCCCAAAAATAATGAAGACATATATACCTAAAGCTTCTTGCTTCTGCTAATTTCCAAAGCACGACGGCCTCCCAAAGGGTTTCTTAGTGGGGTTTTTTGAAGAAGCAATGATAAATGCTCAACTATGTCCCTTTTTTCAGGACATAGGCGGTCTTATGCAAAATAATTACCCAACTTTAGAGGTAAGGATCGAACCAGAAAGATTGGAAGATGCGATCACCTTCTATTGAATTCATGACTCGAAACAAACTAGGAAATTAAATTCTCAATAACCAAGTATATATATAAATGGAGGGGATTTTAGTAATAACTAAAATTGGTCAATATCAAGTTTTAAA
The DNA here is from genome assembly GCA_018342035.1 of Solanum appendiculatum. NCBI lineage: Eukaryota > Viridiplantae > Streptophyta > Magnoliopsida > Solanales > Solanaceae > Solanum > Solanum appendiculatum. The sequence goes on along the minus strand of JAGDQO010000361.1, from coordinate 4,550,280 downwards.
ATAGGAAATCAACACGAATATGGTCTACGATGTTTGGAAAGGACTAGGGGTGTGTGCATAACAATTAGGGTTTCAACTCAAATACACAAAGATTAATCGTAATAAAATCAATTGGCATATGGATAGCACTTGGTCTAAGCTACGCTTTGGTATTCTCCCGAACTATCAAACATATGTTCCTTGATTCTCTCAAACTCCAAGACCCTTTCAAACAAACCACAAAATATTGATTGAGTAGATAGACTATTGCTAGCTCATATCACTAAATGAGAAATTACTGGATTAATCCATCCCTGGCTCAAACCCATAGAGTAATTTCGATAAGACGGACCAGCTAGACAGTGGTGGCATTCGTTCATTGGGACTAGGGCAGTTGGTTCTCCGCCAGTGTCGTGGGAGAAGTTTGCCGAGGCTTTTCTGGCTAGGTTCATTCCACGGAGCGTCAGGGACAAACTCCGTGATGAGTTCTCGAGATTGGAGCAGGGCTCCATGACTGTATCTAAGTACGAGGCCAAATTTCTTGAGTTGTCTCATCATGCCGCCATGATTCTTCCTACAGAGGAGGAGCGGATCCGATGCTTTGTTAAGGGATTGAGACTGCAGTTGAGGATTGAGTCACAGTCTATGTTGTCAGCGGGCTGTTCTTTTCTAGATGTTGTGGACCATGCCCGCACCATTGAGCAGCTTCATCGCGAGGCCCACGGGTGCAGCGGCAAGAAGGCTAGGTCAGATGATAGCTTTGGTGGGACCCATCGTAGGTCGAGGGATACCCGAGATTGGGGTTATCATAGGTTTCAGTCAGGGCAGTCTAGTCGGCCATATCAGGCAGTGCTGCAAACTTCAGAGAGTGTTGTGGACCATGCCCGCACCATTGAGCAGCATCATCGCGAGGCCCACGGGTGCAGCGGCAAGAAGGCTAGGTCAGATGATAGCTTCGGTGGGACCTATCATAGGTTGAGGGATACCCGAGATCAGAGTTATCAGAGGTTTCAGTCAGGGCAGTCTAGTCGGCCATATCAGGCAGCGTTGCAAAATTTAGAAAGTGATCAGCACCGTCAGAGTGGGTATAGTACCGGTTCGAGTCAGGGTCGAGATGGGTTTTAGTCAGGTGCATCAGGTCGGGGTGGCCGACCTCCAGCGATTAGTTGACCTTCGCAGGGTTGCTTCACTTGTGGGGAGCTTGGACATTTGGCCAGGGAGTGCCCTTCATCTAGATCAGCCTTACCAGCTCCTCAGGATGCGAGACCGATTTCGGCAGTAGCACCTCCAGCTAGAAGACGAGGTTAGCAGTAGGGTTCTCAGGGAGGCAGGACAAGCGGTAGAGTGGATACAAGAGGTAGAGGCACCTAGGGCCACTTTTATGCAGCTCCAGCTAGAGCAGAGGCCGAGGCGTCGGAGATGTGATCACAAGCACGGTTCTCTTAGGCCATCAGTCCGCTTCAGCTTTATTTATCCAGGTTCTACCTATTCTTATGTGTCAGCTTATTGTGTACCTCGATTAGGAGTGAGTCCTGAGCCCTTGTATGTGCCTTTGCGTGTTTCGACCCCAGTAGGGGATTCTTTAGTAGTGGATCAGGTTTGTAGATCCTGTGTGGTGGTTATTCAGGGACAGAACACTCTGGTCGATCTTGTTGTGCTGTGTATAGTAGACTTTGATGTGATTCTGGGTATGGATTGGTTGTCCCCTTGTCGGGCTGACTTGGACTGTTATGCCAAGACCGTGACTTTAGCCATTCCTGGTATTCTGCCGGTGGTGTGGTTGGGTTCTCGTAGTCGCACACCAATTGAGGTGATTTCTTGTATGCGGGGTCAGACGCTGGTGGACAGCGAATGCTTAGCATATTTGGCATATGTTAGAGATGTGAGTAGGGAGGGCCATACAGTCGATTCAGTACCTGTCGTCCGAGAGTTCGCAGATGTGTTTCCCGTCGATCTTCCTGGCCTAACCCCAGATCGAGACATTGATTTTGCCAAAGACTTGGAGCCGGGCACTCGTCCCATTTCTATCCCTCCGTATCGTATGGCACCTGCAGAGCTCAGGAAGCTCAGTGATCATCTTCAGGATCTCTTGAGTAAAGGATTCATCCGACCCAGTGTGTCGCCTTGGGGTGCCCCAGTCCTATTTGTGAGGAAGAAGGATGGCACCATGCGGATGTGCATGGATTACAGGCAACTGAATAAGGTGACGGTGAAGAACCGCTATCCTATGCCTCGTATAGATGATCTATTTGACTAGCTCCAGGGTGCAGCCGTGTTTTCTAAGATTGATTTGAGATCCGGTTATCATCAGCTGAGGATTAGAGTTGCGGATGTCTCCAAGACAGCCTTTAGTACTCGTTATGGTCATTATGAGTTCTTGGTGACGTCTTTTGGGTTGACTAATGCCCCTGCCACATTTATGGACTTGATGACTTGAGTATTCAGGCAGTATTTGGACTCCTTTGTCATTGTCTTCATCGATGACATCTTGGTATACTCGCGGAGCCATCGTGAGCATGAGCAGCATTTGAGGATAGTGCTCCAGACTTTGAGAGATCATCGGCTTTATGCCAAGTTCTCAAAGTGCGAGTTTTGGCTTGAGTATGTAGCATTCTTGGGGCACGTGGTGTCAAAGGATGGCATTATGGTGGATCCAACGAAGATTGAGGCTATTCGCGATTGGGCTAGGCCCACTTCTGTGACCGAGATTCAGAGCTTCGTCTGATTGGCAGGGTACTACAGATTCTTTGTTGAGGGTTTCTCCACTCTAGCGATGCCTTTGACTCGATTGACTCTCCAGGATGTCCCCTTTGTGTGGTCAGAGGAGTGTGAGAGGAGCTTTCTGAGGCTCAAGGTGTTTCTTACCACCGCTCCTATATTGACTCTTCCAGTTGAGGGTGTGGGCTTCACGGTCTATTTTGATGCATCCGGTGTTGGTTTGAGTTGTGTTCTGACGCAGCAGGGCCTTGTTATTGCTTATGCGTCGAGGCAGCTTAAGTTACACTAGAGCAACTACCCCACTCATGACTTGGAGTTGGCGGCGGTAGTTTTCGCGCTTAAGATCTTGAGGCATTACCTTTATGGAGTTCATTGTGAGTTGTACACTGATCATAGGAGCCTTCAGTATATTATGACGCAGAGGGATCTTAATTCAAGGCAGCGTCGATGGATTGAGCTTTTGAAGGACTATGACCTATCTATTATTTGCCATCGAGGCAAGGCAAATGTGGTAGCGCACGCCTTGAGCCGAAAGGCGGTGAGTATGGGTAGTCTAGCCTTCCTTTCTGTTTCGGAGCGGCCCTTGGCTTTAGACATTCAGTCCTTAGCCAATCAGATGATCAGACTTGACGTTTCAGACTCCAGCAGAGTCTTAGCTTATGTAGGGGTTCAGTCATCTCTGCTTGATCAGATCTGTAGACGCCAGTTTGAGGATGAGTCTTTGATAGCACTCAGAGATACAGTGTTGGCAGGTGATGCCGAGCACACTATCTTAGATTCAGATGGGGTTTTGATGTTTGCTGCGCTGGTATGTTCCAGATGAGTCTCATGTTCTCAAGTATGACGCCGTTCAGTTGGACAATCATTTGACCTATACAGAGGAGCCAATTGCTATTTTCGCCAAAGAAGTGAGGCAGCTGATGTCAAGAGCCATTCCTTTAGTTAAGGTCCGTTGGAGGTATCGTCCAGTTGAGGAGGCTACCTGGGAGATCGAGAGGGAGATGCAGAAGCAGTTCCCCAGCTTGTTTGAGCCCTCAGGTACTTCTTAATCCTTACTTTCACGGACGAAAGTCCTTTTAGTAGTGGATATTGTAATGACCTCCCATGTCATTTCTGTGTTAATGCCTTCTTTCTGTCGTTTAGAGAGTTCTTGTAGCTACCCCAAGTCATTTATGACTTGCTGGCACTGACTGTTCGGTCGCCTGGTCATTCGTTTGGGTTTTAATATATGTTTTGGAGCTTTTGAACCTTAAAAAGTTGATTTCGGTCGTAACTTCAGGTAAATGACCTCAGATGAGAATTCTGAGGGTTCCATCAGCTCCGAAGCGGCCAAATTAGGCAAGAAGCATGGTTCGCCTGAGTCTCGGGATTTTTGGTGTGATTTTGGGGCCAGATAGGTCTTTAGTCTTCGAAATTTGGCTTAAAGTTGACTTCGGTCAACATTCTTGGTAAACGCACTCGGATGAAAATTTCGACAGCGCAGTTAGTTCCGAAATACCGAGTTTGGTCTTAAACGATCTTTCTAGAATCTCCAAGAGCTTTCGATCTAATTTTGAGGCCTTCGATAGAAATTGGCAAAAATGGCATAATGGGTGTGGGATCCACTTTTTGTCGAAATTACCTCATATGAGAATTCCAACTGCGTCATTGAGTCCGGAATGCCAAATTTAGTGGGGTAGCATATGTTGTTTATTTTCATCGGGTCCCGAACAAATTCTGAGGGTCTGTTCGGAGACTTTGAAAAAAAAAAAATCTGGTTGCTGGTGCAGACCTTTAGCGACCGGAATTTAGACTTTTAGCGGCCAGAAATGGTCTTTAGCGACCTGTTCCGGGTTTTATAACCCAGAAAACTTCATCTTTCAGCCCTCATTTTCAAATGGCGATTTCTCCCTCATCCGAGCTCCGATTTGAGTGATTCGAAGTCCTGTATGATCGTGGAGATTGTGTCTACGTGTTGGAGTGATTGGATCATGTTGGTGAACCTTTGTTTGAGGTGAAATTCAGCTCGAAGCTGCTGCCATCAAGTTATGATTTCCTCTTCATTTTAAACTTCGATATCTCGAGTTCTATAGCTCCGTTTTGGGTTATTCGAAGTCCCACGTGTTCGGATTTTCATTGGCTTCATGGGTTTTTGTTTGGGGGTCGTTCGATGCTCCTCGTTTTGCATGAAATCGAGGGTAAGTCTATATTTGGCCAATTTTTTTGTTAAGTTTAGTAAATTGTTGTTGTTGGTTGTTAGGAGCGGATCCGACCTCTATTGAGCAATCTAATTTAGGATTAGTGTTGAGGGAAATATTTGGGACCTTTTGACGGAGTCAATTCTTTAAAATCCGGAGCGGGTCCCACTTTGCTCGATTTTGACCCAAAAATTGGTCTGTCCCCGAATTTGTTGATTTTGGTGTCTAAATGACCGTATTGACGCAGTAATTCTATTTTTGATTGCGTGGCAGCAATCTGAGGCCATTCAGAAGGGGAAATCTCCAATTGAGTGACTTAGAGCGCACGTGATTGAATTTTGGTAGGTTACGACTTCCCTTCTTTCTAGACTGAGCCTAATTGTTAAATGCTGGTTGATATTTTTGAATCTGGGGTGGTTAGTTAGTATTGTTTCCCTTGTTCCCTGATTTCCTTGGTTTAGAGTTGACTGTTGGGTTGTTATGAGCTAGTATCATGCTATAGGTTGGGCTGTTGATTTGATTTGCTAATATGCATGTTGTGGGGTATCTGTTGGTGGTTATCTGATGTTGCATGAGTAGGTCCGGGTGAATCTGTTTGATGATTGACTGATTATTGTGATTCTGCCTTAGAATAGGCTGTGATGTTATTGACATAGTCCCATGTACCTGGTTGAATTTAGTATATGTATCGGATGTCATTTCGGATGGACTAGATCCTTATAGACTGATATAGCAGACTTGGGTCAGATTATGAGCCTTAGTATAGGCGTTTTCTTGGCTTTCGGACCTTTCGATTCTTTGCCCCTTATCGTTGTGATTCTTGGGATGCTGCCGGAAGATGCCATTGTTGCGCCGATTGTCGGCTGGATTGTGTTAGGTTGGGAGCCTTCGGTTGGTATATATGTGGGGGCAGCCGCCCGTGATGTTTAGTCTCTTGGTGCATTGTTATTTTGGCTTATCCGGTTCATGACGGCTGGCTCCAGTACGTGGCTGACGTTACTCGGTTATCACTCAAGATTTCCAGCGCTAGGCTGACGGGGGTAGGCTTCCCGCTCCGGTACGCAGCTGATGTTACACGATTGCAGCCCGTTATATCCAGTGTGAGTTCGTGGAGCATAGGCTACTAGTCCTAGCCATGCAACCGACGTATCCGGTGGAACCAGTATTTCCAGCGTTAGACAATCGAGTATGGGCTATTTTTGCCAGTCCGAGACTAAGGTTGCCCGGTTAGAGTCTGACATTTCCAGCTCGTGACTGATGACTGAGCCTGGCTCTGATATCTATGATTGGGCTGGGCTCTGATATTTATGACTGAGCTGGGCTCTGATATTTATGACTGAGCTGGGTTCTGATATTTATGACTGAGCTGGGCTCTGATATTAATGACTAAGCTGGGCTCTGATGTTTATGACTGAGCGGGGCTCTGATGGTAATGCTTGGGCAGGGCCCTGGTGTTGTTCTGGAGTTGATTCGTTTCTTTAGAATAGCTCTTCTGTGTACTTGTCAGACTTATGGGGGTCCGTTCAGGTTTTATTTAAACTTGCGCACGAATGTGCCAGCGAGTCTTATGGGGGGCTCAATTGGGTTTATTTTAGTTATTTCTTTGTGTTTCCTTTCTACTTTTTCGTATCCTGTTCAGTTGACCTCTGTTGTGTTTGATTCTATCTTATCCGCCTATTTTTACCTTTCTTGGTTAGTTGGCCTATGATGCCTACTAGTACCTGTTATTTTGGTACTCATGTTACACTCTGCATCTATTTTCGTGATGCAGGTCCGAGCACCAGTTATCAGCGTTGAGATCGAGCCTGCAGCTGTCAGTTCAGGAGACTAGGGTGAGCACATGGCATTCTGGGATTACGTGTCTCCTTCTGTATTTATCTTTTGACTTGTCTTTTGTTTTCGAGGCAGTTGTTTCTGTGGTCCACTTTTGGGACTTGTACTCTGTTAGTGGTTCTGTACATGTGACTTCCAGGTTTTGGGAGGTGTCTCGTATATATTTAGTTTGGTTTTGTTTCTGCTTTCGTTTATGTGTTCTTATGGTATGCTTCCGCTTAGCTTTGACTAGTTTCCACTCTTAGTCCCATTACTATTAAGTTCCGAGATAAAGTTTGGCTTGCCTACCAATGGGTTGTAGGCGCCATCACGACTTGAGAAATCAGGTTGTGACAACTTTGATCCTTAGAAGCTGCTAAAGATGGCACGAACAATCATCATCAATAGTTGATACTAGGTCCAGAATGACGAAACAAATGGAGAGTGTAGCATGAGTACCAAAACAAAGGTACTCAATAGGTATCATAGGCCGACTAAACAAGAAAGCTAAAGAAAATACAAAAAGATAGAATCTAGACACAAATAGATGTCAAAGCGGATATGAAAGAGAACACACGAGCATACCGAAAGTAAATCTAATTACAACAAAACTAAACCAAACTGTACCCCCATAAGCCCAAAAGGTATACTCGTGCGCAAGTTTAAATAAAAACCCAAATTGATCCCATAAGCCTGACAGGTACATAGAATAGTTAAGTCTACTGAGAGAAGAGTACCACAATTCACTAATCCACACAACTATCAGCCCATCTAACAAGAGTGATAATCATTCTAAGCCATCCAGCTAGCCAGTCTGCTCTCAGCCCAGCTAACAAGAGTGACCCGAGGATGTGTTGACTCCGAAGAGGATCTCATATATCAAGGGCACCAAGCCAGATAGTCCACTCACAAGGGTCAAAGATGCCCAGCTAGCAACACTGACCCAAGGGCGTGTCGACTCTGAAGAGGATCTCATATATCAAGGCTGCCTAGCGAGATAGTCGATTACTAGGGGTGTAAGCCGCCCAGCTAGCAAGAGTGACCCAGGGGCGTGTCGACTCCAAAAAGGATCTCAAGTATGTCATCAATCAATACCAAGCCACCATGGATCGACGTCCACTCATGAAGAATCACAAAAGGATACCAAGCCTGAATTACTCCAATCTCGAGAAAGCAAAAAAGCTCCAGTAACGTATTGGAGCCACAGAAATAGGGGGAGAGAATAGAAGATCCACAAAGCTGCGAAATCGCCTAAACTAAGGCTCATATTATCAGACTCATGTTTGCCACTTCAGTCTACAGGGATTTAGTCCGTCCAAAATGACATCGGTAAAGAAACAATGCTAACAAGTCGCTAGGATCGCAAGTCTAAGGCAACACTAGCCTAATCCTAGACTAAGGTTGAACATGCTCGATATATAACAAGTAACAACAACAAAAAATTCACAACAACATGGGACACATACCACCCCCAATTAGCATGGTACTACGCGTGAAAATACAAAAAATCAATCCTAAGCATGGTATCTAAGAAAGGAATATAAGAACAACTAGGTACCCGCTCCTAATTCATTCTAATCAACATGAATTCACACATTCAAGCTCAATCTAAATAGAAAGGAAGTTGTAACCTACCTAAAGGCCAACCGCATGTGCTCCAACTCACAAAGCCAGAACTTTTCCTTTTCGAATGGCCTCCGAACGTTGCCACACTATCAAAAGTAGGATCAACACGTCAGTATGGTTGTTTCAACACCAAAAACACATAAAATAGAGACAGGCCAATTTTGGAGTCAAATAGAAATTGTGGGACCCGTGCTAGAGTTTTTGGAATTTGCTCCATCAAACGGTATAAAATAGTACCCCCAAACTTGTGTTTCAAAATGGAACACAATCCGGGACTCTAAGCTGCAAGCAATCAACGCATGCAAAATATCACTATTAAAGCTTTAAAAAAGAGCTAAGGAAGCCAGCAAAAATGCCAATTAACAATAAACAAAGGTTCCCCAACAAGTTCTGATCAGCTCCATACGTAGCCACAACCTCCACGATCACACCAGACTTTGAATCGTAAAATTCTGAGCTAAGATGAGCTAAAAATTGCCAATTAAATCTTGCAATGGGAGCTGATCACGGGTCTGGTCTTTAAATAAAAGACAAGATGAATATCTTCTTCATAAAATCAGAGGGGCTCCCGTGAACACGGTGAGGGCCCCATGATCACGGCTAAGAGGGAACCAGGCCTCCATGATTGTGGCAGGGAATCTCGCGAATGATGGCTTCGTGAATGCAGCATGGTCCTAGTGAACACGGAAACCAGGTTGTCTGGCCTTCACGAATGTTGAACACGGCCCGCGAACGTGAAGTCCATTTTGGCCTTCACCACCTGATGCATTTCAACTGGTTTTTGGCAAGTTTGAAATCTTCGACAGGGTGTTCCAAATTTGTTTAGAACCCCAAGCACGCAAATGAGATATCCAACCCTACAAAATTTGATATTCTAGGCTAAACGGAGAAATTGAAATTCCCATACAAGGTCATGTTGGTAAAAAGTGGGTCCCATCCCAAACTCTATTTTAAGCCAAAATCCACAAGGAGGCTCAGAATTAGCTCAAAAGCCTTGGGATCCAAACGAAGGGTCGTTCTAGACAAAAATGAACATTCTAGAGCTAAACTCACTAATGGATTTATCATTCGAGCTCGTTTACTCTGATTGTTGACTAAAGTCAAACTTAGGCCTTAACTTGAAAGTTAAAATGCCTAATTACACATACTCGCACTGAAAGCCATGGGAGTCATGCCGACCATGCTACTAGCCTAAAATTACCCTTCCGCAACTAATGGAATTGTCAAAATTTAATTCTGAGGTTATCTCCCTGAACTTTCGATCAAAAATTACCTATAAAGGTTCAAAAGCTCTAAAACACTAAAATTCGCATAGAACCAAATGAACGCTCATGTGACCAAACAATCAGTCCCAGCAAGTCATAAATGACTTGAGGTCACTATAGGAACGCTCTAAATGATTAACAGGAGGCATAAACAATGAAATGACCTGTAGGGTCATTACAATGATAATGGTACATAATTATACAAATCCCCATTTTATCCTTGGAACCTTCCAAAGGAAGCACCAGAATCTATAGCTGGATCTTTGCCCTTCAACTTTCGTCTTTAGACTTGTGCTGGACAGGCCTAACACCAATATGGAAATCTAGAGCGCTAGATTCTTCCTCACTTCAACCTTTAGTTCTCATAGGAGCATCTGCACTGGGACCGGTGAATTGTCGATCAATCATTGTACCACGCCAATTACAGCACAAGTACTGAGTCAACCTTGCTCCATTAGTGTCAGCGTTTAGGCGGCGAGATATGATAAGTGGGTAGTTTTACCAACTCATCTTATCTTTAAGCGTACTTTATTGCCTTGTTTATGTGAGAATAAGTGCTTTTAATGTGATTTTCTTCATGTTTTGAAGAAAAATGACAAATAGAGTGATTGAGAAGAGAAATGAAAAAGCCAAGTAAATCGAGGAGAAAAGAGGATTAAAACTTAGAATTTGGCACTCCAAGTAATTTTATGATCCTTTCAGTGTTTAGAGCTTTCATGTAGCGACCCCAATTCATTTATGACTTGCTGGGACTGATAGTTCAGTCGTCAGGTCATTCATTTGGGTTTGTCATGACCCAAAGTATACCCTAGGTGTAACATGGCATATAGAACCCCGAAAGGCCCTGCATAAGCCACTTAGCATATATCCAAGATATTAAAAATAAAGATTTCAGAAGTAGCATTCTCATATCATAAAAGAGTTTGACAAAGCAAAAGTCTAACATAGTCTCAACAAGCCAACTAACACATCAAAAGAAGTGGTTGGGATATAACCCATGCACCATGTACAAATGTCTAAAAACTAAAGTAAAGAAAGCAATAAAAGTGTCAGGGTCCTCGTAACATAAGGACTCACCAACTCTTGATCTTCGAATCGTCAATGAGATCAACTAGCCACAAGTATTCGAGATAGGAACGTTGGACCCTACATTAATGAAATAATGTAGACACAAGTATGCATTAGTACATGGAATGTACTAAGTATGATCGCACTGCATAAACGATATGAAATCATGTAAAAAGAACTTTACGTGACATGCAATGACCAAGTTAAATCATAAGATGAAATGTTAGAAAACACAAGTCATAATCATGGTCAATGCAAGCTTAACATATTAAAACACTTTGTGAGATACTCGAAAGTAACCTAGTTCATTATTGTGGGATTTTTACCATTAACCGACATAGACCATGTGAGCTAAAACATGGAATTCGGTATCTATCCCACACTGAAAAGAGATGTACTACTTGCCAAGGTAAGGACCATAAACTTCTAGCTTACATGGATACACTAGATAAGACATCCTACGGGGGCATGTAGTTAGGGATAAGAAGATTGCTACTAGAGACCCAGCCTCTACTAACTGGAGATTCTCAATCTCAATATCCTTTCGATGCTAAGTAAAATCTCACGGAATAGTCATTGATCATATTCATTTCATCATCCATGGAAAGGCACAATTAATCTACAATTCCAAGCTAAAGTTATTCAAAATAGATCCTTAAATCTAGATTCAACTTAGGTGAGTTAACCTTTCAACCTTATGAATCCTTATGTGAGAAATCCTTTCACAATCATGATCTTTTCATAATATCTTTATAAGGCCCATAGTCATTAACTTCATACTAAAAGTCGCATACTACTAATGATATTAGTTTTAAAAAACTTGATCCATGATCAGTGATGGTATATATCTGGAAACCATACTAATCAAGACCTAATATATGAAAATAATCAAAAGCATTGATGGAAAATTTAGATGTCATTCATGTCATGTGTCCAAGAATCATAGAACATATAGATACCTTCACCTATAAGCTTATTCAAGTGATAAACATCGCTTTCATACAACATGCATAATTTTTATAAATCATAGTTCATAGTTCATAAGCTTCATCATGCGTTCATAGTAAAATATCATGGATCATGCATGGGTTCATGTGAATTTAACTCAAAATCATGTAAATACTTCCATTCATGCATTAGAATATCAAAAATAGACAATTGAATCATAATTGAAAATAACCCATGAAGATTGAAGAAAACCCTAACTTTGATCAATTGAATTTAACTTGGAGAATTGGGATCTTAGGGGAGCCAATAGAGGAAAGGACTCCATTAGTGAATACTAACATACTTTGATGATCAAAGCCCAAAAGCTATGTTGAAATTGAGACTTTACCTTTAAACCCTAGCTTCTTCTTCCTTAGCTTAAGAGAGAAATTTTGGGGGAAGAACTTGGAGGGAATTTGGGGTTTAGGAGAATGATTTTCGAATGGTTAGTTTTAGGAGTTAAAATACATATATATGCCTTAGAATAGGGGTTAAAATTACATAGCTTAGGTACTAGATGCATAGGAAATGACTTAAATAGCCCTGACTTAAAAAGTTGATAGGAGCCTTGTAAGGAAGCCTTCACGGATAGTATAGCCCTTCACAGTCCGTGAAGGGAGTTTGTGAGGGTTGAAGAGTACTTTGAATGCCCACCCCTTCTCCCTTGAACGGACCATTTACCTCCCACGGGCTGATCAAGCAACCGTGAAAGTGGAGGGTCTAGATCATGGTAGAGACAAGGGGTCGTACACCTCTTCATGGTCCGGGAACCTGCCCGTTAAACACACTTTATACTTTCCACATTCCGAGGTGTCACAATATCTCCCTCTTGGAAAAATTCATCCCCGAATGGGACTTAAGCTAGCATAGAGAGAGTAGGGGAAAGAGATATACCAACCCAACATGAATGCAATCACATATATGCACATAACCAAGAAGGAAAGTCGACTCCAAGCTAAAACATACTTTAAAACATCCTTTCATATAACATACATGCAATTCATACACAAATTCACGTCATCATGAAGCAATCGGTCAAGCGAAATCAAACCTTCAAAAACATCAAATTTTCATCGGCGTGCATGCATGAGAAACATGGGAATGACTAAAAACACAAGAATCCTAGAGAATGAACATGAGGGACTAATGCCTCAAGCTTGACCCCAAGACAACGGAAGGAGATAGATATACTAAGATATCACATCGCCTTCGGCCTTTCACATACCCAACCATAGAAAAGAAACCTTCCAACAATTTAATTAGTTCCACTCACACACCAACCATGAAGCATAATATCTCCCCCTTGGGAACAAACCTCACTAGTCTTTTCGAATCCATCTTTCTCAAACCAAGCATTGCACCAATGCAGTCTCATGAATTGTTCGGGCATTCGCTTAGAGCCCGTTTGGATTGACTTTAAAAAAGTAGCTTTTAAATAAATATTAAAAGCCAAACTTAATTAAATGACTTTTAAGTCAAAAAATAAAAAGTAGGGGGAGACCTACTTTTAGTTTTTGACTTATTTTAAGTCATTTCTGACCGTGGAAAACATTTCCTAACTTATTTAAAGTCATTTTTGACTTATTTTAAGTTATTTTTTATATTTTTCAAATACTTTCAGAAGTCAAAAACTGACTTAAAAGTAGGTTTGATCAACTTTTAAGCCAATCCAAACACCCTCTTAGTACCCTGGCAAACTTGAGGAATCTATTATCTGCAACATAAGTTCCAAATTCTAATAATGGCCTTCATAGCTCTAGTAGTCTATTTCTTAGAATTTGCTTGAGACAAATAATTTTGGAAAAACTGAGTACTCAGCATTCCAAATATGTTGCGAGTAAGGCACTTTGGAGCGGTGTCACATATAACATATACCCTTCAAAAAGAAAAAATCCATTATGAACTAACTCTAGGTGTGAATTTATATATGAAGCTTCGTCACTTTTCTGAAATATGATAAAAAGACAAGACACAATAGCATGGAATGCATGATTGTAGCACAAGCATGTCATGGTTTGGTTAAAGAAGCCTAAATCTTTTTCCTTTTATGATTCAAGATGGATATGAAATAGAACATGTAACCTTTCTTGGTGTCCTTACTGCTTGTGCTCATTCTGGATTAGTGGACGAGGGTAGGAGCAACAAAGGTGGAGTATAATTCCAAAGGTTGAGCACTATAGTATGGTTGATCTCCTTGGGAGATCAGGGATGCTAGTTGAAGCCTTCGAACTTGTCAAACAAATTCCTCTTGATCTCCTTCTCATGCTCGGGAGACATTACCTAGTTTTTGTACAGTCCATGAGAATTTTGATTTAAGTGATCTTGTAGAGAAGAAACTTCTGAGCCTTCAGCCTTCTTTTTTTGTTTGTAAATAACAGATATTATTACCAAAAGAGCCATATAAGAACAAGGGGAAAACAAGGTCTGGACAGCCCCTAGCCTTGCTGATCAGAGCGTCTAAACACTCATACTAACTATGGGTAGTAATCTAGACAAGTCAATGCACTAGCTAGTTTTTCCTTCTTACTTGCTCTAGTATGGATCTCCTGGACAATATTCTGTATAAGAACACCAAGCTGGCCTTGACTTTTATCGAATATGTATTCTACAAGAGGAATGTGGAAAGATGCAGCTGCTAAAGTTTCTACTAAAGTTTGCAGCGACAGTGAATTATCAGAATTCACGTGCTTTTATTAGAAACTTTAATGTTTTGCATCCTTTTTATTAAATATGTTGCGGTTTTCTGTTTTTTCTTTATGAGTTTATTTTCTTGTTACTAAACTGACATAAATTTCTTTTTTTACAGGTCAAGAATTTGAATATGAAGAATCTATCATTCAAGAAAATACCGAGAAAGTTGAAGTTCAAGAGTTCTTTTACTTTGATTAGGGATGTAGTTTAAATACAATATCTTATTATTTATATATGTTACAATTTTTTTATTTTTAGGAGTTGATAAAGATCTGTCATACAACTTGAATATAATATATAATTTTTTAATTAGTTCTTTGTATTATCAATGAAATTTTATATGAATTTAATTATTAAGTATATTTTCTTGTGTTCAAATGTATGAAACAATTAATATTATTCACTAGTATAAATTTTTGTATAATAGCAAATGAAAATGGGATTTCTAAAACTCATTTACAAATGGCTTATCAAATAATGAAATGACCATTAACAACGGAAAATTGGGTCGTTAAAAGTATTGGTATTGAAACTAACATACAATTAACAAAAGAAATTTTGATCGTTAAAAGTACATGAACTAAGGGAAAATTTGGTCGCTAAAAAGGGAATATAACGATCGGAATATGTGTGGTCATTAAATGTACTTTTAAGGACCGGAATATGTATGGTCATTAAATGTACTTTTAACAACCGGATAAAACCCATCGCTAAACTTTAAATGACGGAGCTTTTAACGATGCGCAACAATCAGATTTGTTCTCGTCGTTATTGACATTTAGTGACCGGATTTAAAATTTTAACGACCAAATTCTCCCTCGATAATGATCTTTTTTGTTGTAGTGAGTCATTTGTGGGTTTTGATTCTTTTTTTGTGCTTTGGCAAATTAATTGAATATTATCTTGTTTATGATATGTGTCTTTGATTCTCTAATTGATTTCATGCTTAAATTGACTTTCAAGGAATTTATCAACCCAAGAACTTGCCTATTTATCTTGATCTTACTTCAGAAAGAGGATTAAGTATATGAAAGATTGATTAGCACTATTCGAGATTTGCCTAATTGACTAGAGTTCAAAAGAATCTAGATCCGGGCCTAATTCTAATATTTGGATTTGATCTAGAGATAGAATAATCTTAGTGTTGCCATATTGGATTGTTTAATTTGCTATATTTTCTTGTGATTGGAAGATGCATGTGAGTATTTGAGAATCCAAGGCATAGTTGACTTGCCCATGATTATAGAGATAATACTTGGTTATTTGTGAAGGATCATTTGATCATGAATTAAATCCTCATTCCCGGACCTCCTTGAACCACCTTTCCTGAGAATACCTTTGCTCCTATCCCTGATTGTTACCTAAAACATCTTCATATTATAATTGTATTTTTCATTTGGATTCAAATTCGTAGCTTATAATTCTTTATCTCTTCGATTTCCAATACATTATTCCTTGTGGGATTTGATCTCGACCTTATAGGTTGGGTTATATATTGTTAACAGTCACCTACTCATTGATTCATATGATGGGTAGGTGAGCGTTATCAAAATTGCTTCGCTGAGGAGAAACATTATGACGTATTGAATTCATTTAGAATTTATAGTTTACTTGTTTTTATCAAAAATGTGAAAAAAAAAAAATTCTTTTTGGCGTTGGTTTTGTGGCTTCTTGTGATGAAACAATGCTTGGTGGTTGCAATCCGTATGTTGATGACCTATGACCTTGTTGTGGAGGACTTCATGTTGGGGAAAGTTATGTGGATGCCTCTCTAGAGGAAGAAATGTGTGAAGAAATGGGTGTGGTGAGTCAAACTTGCCTCATGAGCTTGGTCCAAAAGCTTGAACATGGTGTGAGGCTACAACATCTAATGTTTCAAATGGAGGATGATTTATACAACTTGCACCTAACTCAGTTCCATGAAATGATCCAACTTGAGTTTGAAATTGCAACTTTGAAGACCAGTGTGAGAACAAGAATTGGAGTATGTGATGTTCCTTGTCAAATGGTCAGAAATAACGAGTTGGAGTTTGAGTCTAAAAAAAAAGGATTTGTGATAAACATGGAAGAAATCTTGGGTATTTACAAGCCAATCAAGCCAATAATAATCTAAGATGTCGAAATTAAAGAAATGACACTAGAGTTGCAAGAAAAAGCCAAGAATATCATTTATGTCAACTCTTATTCATTTACAAGCTAGAGTGTCACTCACATGAAGGATAGGAATTATGAGCTTAAATATTCTAAAAACCTAGTGATCCTCTTACTCTTTTCCAATGATCCTCAACGATGTGAAATTGGGTAAGAAATTCAAACCTTTAAAGTGGAGAGATCAAGTGAGACTCTTAATACTCTCATGTTGTCCCCATGAATTTCAATGAATCCTTGATTTAAAGTTGGGGAGGAGATTCATCGCCTTGAAGTTGAAACATAAAGGGTGATACATCCAGTGTGATGATGCGACATTAAATTGTGCGCTTGATGGGAGACAACCTATTGGTATCCAGAATATTTATTTTGAGTTTAAAATTATGAGTTATTAATTTTTAGATTAGATTAGGATTTTATTTTTGACTAATCCTCATAGTTTCAATGTTTTGGGTGGTGGTTTGGATAGGTTTGGAAGTAAAAAGTTGATTGGGATTGAAGTTTGGGGTTGTACTACCTTAGAAATGGGACTTGGAACACTTTTTGGGCACTCAAACTCGCCAAAATTGACTTAGAAACCAAATGGACCCTTCCCTCTCCAAAATCATCAGAGAATTCTTCAAGTTTGGAACTACTTTCTTTATCGAGATTGAAAAAGCAAAGGCCGTGATCACGATGTACAAAATCTTTGCATGCCGCGATCATGTGAGCCACTGGCCATGATTGTGAAATGTAGAAAGGAGAACTCTCATGATCATGATGAGCGGGTCGCGACCGCGATGAATCATGGTTAGTTAATAAGACGGAATTCTTTAAGTCAAAATCAGTTCCCCGAAGGTTAAACCCATACCCAAAAAAAAATTTCCTTCTAAAAATAAATCCCTCACTTTGATCTTTTTGTGAAAGAAGTCTCATTCAAGTTTCTTCCTCCCAAGGTATGTTGTTGTTTTCTATATCTCTTGTTTTCTCCCTCGTTGGTAAGTAGTTTGAATAAGGGTTGATTCTCGCCTAATTCTTGAACGTGAATTGTGAGTTGGAATGATGATTTTTGGATTGTTTGATTTTATTATTGTTGTGTGGATTGTTAACTTATGTTTGGGATGATATTGGTGGTGTATTTGTGTTGAGAACTTGCTCGAAAAATGGTTTCCCAGGAACTTTTCGACCAAAGGTTTGAAAGAAAATTTTTTGTGCTGACTTTTTGTTCTCTGTGATCAAGATGTCTGATACCGCGATCGGGATGAGATAAAATGCAGATTTCCACTATCGCGATGTCTAATCCTGCGATTGCGATACAAAAATCCTGCGATCGTGATGAGTTAAATGCCTAGTAGCAGAAACTACCAAAAATAGTAGGTCTACCCCGCTTCCCTTGAATCCTTTTTCATTAATTTCTTTGACCTATTTGTTTAACAATACATTGCTTTACGTGCCTATACACTCGTCTAATGTGTTTGCATAATTTGTAGGTACTTTAATCATCAAAAATTGTCACCAATGCTAAATAAAATGAACAACAATTGGAGGAGAATATCATTGGGGAAGAGTTCTACGACCTAGAGATGTTTGTGTCGGCTAAATGTCACTAATTGAATGACCGCCTCCTATCTAGAAATATTACAAAGAAGAGGGGCATTCTTTCGGACAACCTTCAAGCTAGCATGCCCCATCTTTATGGGTGGTTGGAGACTAGTGGGTGGATATGCTTTGCACCTAAGCCTATTAAGAAGAATCACTTTTTGGTTTGTGAATTCTACACAAACGCCACTAAGACAGACTTTGCCGGTGATGTGGTAGTCACAATAAATGATAAACAAGTCCGATTTAACCTCGCTCTGATTAATACTTAATATGGCATTCCCGATGTGGACACTGATGTACACAAGGAAAGAGCAAGGGAAGAAGGGCAAGAACGGTTTGTGAGGAACTTATATGATGGCCATATGAAACGACCCCAAAAATGCCGGAAAATGTGCTTCGGAAACACCTATAATTGTAATTTCCATATATCTCAAAATCCGTGCATGATTTCGGAAATTCGACTTCATATTCTTATTCGTGGGGTCAAATTGAGTGGGGGATGGGTCTAACCCGAATTTTAGAGCAACCGTATCAAAATTCGAAAATCGCAAAAATTGCGATTTGGAGGGTCAACTTTAAAGGGGCATATCTCCTAGCACACAAGGAACTGGAAGGGCTGCAACCTATGAAATTAAAGCTCTTTGAGTTAGCTTTCCAACGCACTTGGTTTCACCTTAGTCCGAGTTAGGATGAGGGAGTTATGACCATTTTCGTAAAACCTGTCTGTGCAGATTTGCAATTTCCAGTGAGCAGTTTTCTTTAGGCGGGTTGGAGTCATTTTTTTATAAAAAGGGGATATGTCCCATACTTAGTCATTTTTCTTAACTCCAAAAACACTCTCTAAGCCCTCTCCAAAAATTCCACCAAGATCTTCAACCAAATTCAAACATCTCAAGCTCTAATTCCGGATTCAAGACTCAATCTCAAGCTTCGATTCTCCATTCCAATCTTCATCAAGGATTCTCCAAAGTTGAGGTATGTGGGTTTGATTGTGGAAATCTTCCTTTCCACAAGTCCAATCATTTATCCTCTATTTCTACTTCAAGTTTATGGGTCCTTATGATTATTTATGAACTCTTGAATTATGGAATTACTACTACACATCCTATTATGGTCCATTTTGCATATTATCATGAAATGGAATTATTATGTGATGTTTATGGTTTACATGCTTCCATGATCAAATTATGAAGGTTGATCTATATATGTATGTTGTTGGTGGGCTGATTTATATGGATTTTGGAATTGGTTGGACTTAGTATTCTTGAAATACATGATTTCATTTACATGAACAATTGCCCACCATGTGTTTGATAAAATGCCCATTTATAGAATTCTTAGGAAAGGGAAGGTCCAAGGTACGTCCTATGAGTCGGATGGTTATGTAATTACTGAAATGATGATGAAATGGACGCATGTATATGATTTTCTCTATATAAGTGTTGTGAGTCGACCAAGCCTAGTACGGGGGGTAGTAGGCCCGTATAACCGTATCGAGGGGTTTGTACCTTGGTTGCCTAGTACGGGGGGTAGTAGGCCCGTATAACCATATCGTATAAACCATATCGAGGGGTTTGTACCTTGGTCCCTAGCTCGGGGGGTGGTAGGCCCGTGTAACCATATTGAGGGGTTTGTACCTCTTTCGCCTCTCCAAGGGGGTGGTAGGCCTTGGAAATACTATATTGATGGTCACTCGCCACACATGTACTACGTCCCACTAAATATGATTTTTTTATGTAAGCATCATTATACATATCATTTCATTAATATGCTATCTATTGGGTATGATTACGCATTTTTCCTATGATGTCCATCTAATGTAGCATTGCATTGCATCCCATATACTTAGTACATTCAAATGTACTAACGCATACTCTATGCCTACATGATGTCACCATGTAGGGACCGGAGCACCGCTTGACCATCCTCCTCCGCGTGGCTAGTACGATTTTCTATAGTGGTTATTGGTGAGTCCTCCATTTCGGGGACGTTGCTCATGATCTTTTGCTATGTATAAAACTTTTCCTTTCTAGTCATGTTTTGACTATGAGGGTGAGCCCGGTAGTTTGTCTTGGCCCCCGCTAAGTACTCATGTTTAGAGGTGGTGTTGGACAAGTTGTGTATTATGCTTGAGCTTGACTCATCTATGGTATTTATGTATCATTTCATTTTTTTTTTTGCTCCCTTAGTCCCGATTTCCCCCTTGATTATGCTTATCGTTTATGGTCATTTAATTGCTTCCGCGACCAAGGATGTGTAATGATACGCTATGAGGCTTGTTTGGGGTTCCTTCGGGTTCCCCATTCGCCGGTCACATCTAGGCCCTAGGCTTGGGTCGTGACAAACTTGGTATCAGAGCCCTAGGTTGAATGATCCTCGGAGTCCAACACACCGCGTTGATTAGAGTCCGATTCATGGTTGTGTTGTGCACCACAACTATGAGTAGGAGGCTATGAGACGTTTTAGGAAATGTTTCCCTTCTCCATGTTCTAAGTCGTGCGGTAGAGTTGAATTAAGTTCTTCCCTAACAGTTGTTCTTTGCTATGCTAGATCATGTCTAATACAAGAGGAAGACGAGCCCGCGCACCCGAGGAACAACCGAGCAATGGGGATCTTCGGGATGCCCTTACTTTATTTGCACAAGCTATGGCTAATCAAGCCAACCACGGGACCCAAGCCCCTCAGGCTCCTACCCCGGCATCTCGGGTGAGAAACTTCGTGCGGATGAATCCCCCAGAATTCTATGGGTCTAAGTTAGATGAAGACCCTCAAGAGTTCATTGATGAAGTCCACAAGATATTAGCTATCATGGGCGTGAGGTCAGAAAATAAGGCGGAGTTGGCGGCCTACCAACTAAAAGGAGTGGCCCAAATATGGTACAACCAATGGAAGAGAGAGAAGGGGGCAAACTATGTGGTGCCTTGGGAAGAGTTCAAAACGGCTTTCCTTAATCGATTCCTTCCTCTAGAGCTTAGGGAAGCCAAATTGGTGGAGTTCATGAATTTAAAACAAGGATCTATGAGTGTGAGGGAGTATGCCCTCAAGTTTAACCAACTTTCAAAATATGCTCCACACTTGGTTGCCGACTCACGGTCTAGAATGAATAAATTCGTGATGGGTGTGTCCGACCTAGTGAGTGAAGAATGCCGGTCCGCAATGTTGATTAGTGACATGGACTTGTCCCGCTTGATGGTCTATGCCGAACAAATGGAGGAGGAGAAGTTGAGGAAGAGGAGGGGTCCTGAGGCCAAGAGGGCCCGTTTTGAGGGCAAGTTCCAAAGTCGAAGGGGAGGCCGATTTCATCAAGGCCAGGGGTCTTCTCATGCGCCCCATAGGGGGTTTGCCAATGACGTTCCAAGGGCCCAAGGTGTTGGTGGTATGGGTCCTAGTGATGTATGTCCGAAGTGTGGTAAGGGCCATGGTGGCCCGTGTTTGAGAAATACCGGTGCTTGCTACATTTGTGGGGAAATGGGGCACAAGGCAATGGATTGTCCCCGAAATCGCAACAAGGGTAAGGAGGTCCGTCCACAAGGTGCCAATGTGGTTCCTTTGGGGAGAGGGGGCCGACAAGATGGTGCCCCAAGGCACAATCGATTTTATGCTTTGCATGGGAGGCAAGGGGTCGATGAAGTCCCCGATGTCGTTACCGGTATGTTGAAAATCTTTGACTTGGATGTATATGCACTAATTGATCCGGGTGCCTCTCTTTCTTTTGTCACCCCTTTGTTGCCAAAAAGTTTCATGTTGAGCCCGACTTGTTGCGTGAGTCATATAAGGTGTCTACTCCTATTGGTGCATATATTGTTGCTAGGAAGGTCTATAGAAATTGTCCTATTTGCATCTTGCATAAAATATTGCCTTGTGACCTTGTTGAATTGAACATGGTCGATTTTGATGTTGTTCTTGGGATGGATTGGTTGCATGCATACTATGCTTCTATTGATGTAGAACCCGAAGGGTCAAGTTCCAATTCCCAAGTGAACCATTTTGAGTGGGAAAGCCAAAATTGTGGTAGCAAGGGTAAAAAGATTCATCTCTTGCATTTAAAAGCCGTAAGTTGATCTCTAAGGGGTGTCTCTATCAACCTTGTGAGGGTTAGGGATGTGGAGTCCAAAAACCTTCTTATAGAGTCGGTTCCGGTCGTAAATAATTCCTGGATGTCTTTCCTAATGACCTCCGGTGTTCCCTCCGAAAGGGAAATAGATTTTGGCATAGCCCTCCTCCCCGATGCTCAACCCATTTCTATTCCCCCTTACCGTATGGCCCCGGCGGAGTTAAAGGAGTTGAAAGAACAATTGAGGGACTTGTTGGAGAAGGGTTTTATTAGGCCTAGCCAATCACCATGGGGTGCACCGGTGTTGTTTGTGAAGAAGAAAGATGGGTTCCTTAGGATGTGTATTGATTACCGGCAACTCAATAGGGTCACCGTCAAGAATAAATATCCTCTTCCTAGGATTGATGACTTGTTCGACCAATTGCAAGGGGCTAGCCACTTCTCTAAAATTGATCTTCGGTCCGGGTATCATCAAGTGAAGGTGAGGGATGGGTGACATTCCCAAGAACCAGCCTTCCGGACTAGGTATGGACATTATGAATTTGTGGTCATGTCCTTTGGGTTGACCAATGCACCAGCTACCTTCATGGACCTAATGAATAGGGTCTTTAAACCCTACCTTGATTCCTTTGTTGTGGTCTTCATTGATGATATTTTAATCTATTCGCGTAGTGAGGAAGAACATATGGGTCACTTGAGGGTTGTGTTGCAAAGATTAAGAGAGGAGAAGTTGTATGCCAAGTATGAAAAGTGTGAATTTTGGTTGAGGGAGGTTGCCTTCCTAGGTCATGTGGTGTCGGGGGATGGTATTAAGCGTTAGACCCTAGAAGACGAATGTGATTAGAATTTGGCCTAGGCCATTGCCCCGCTCGGATATTAGAGCTTCTTGGGTCCTTGAGCGCGGTTACTACGGAGATTTTGTGAATGGGTTTCTTCTATGCTTTCCGCATGACTAAATTGACAAAAAGAAGCTAATTTGAGTGGACGACGATGTGCGAAAGGAGTTTCAAACCTTGAAAGATAAACTTTGTGTCCGCTCCTATATTGTCACTACCGGATGGGCTGGGGATTTGTTGTGTATTGTGATGCTTCTTAGAGTGGCTTGGGTTGTGTTACCTAATGAAAATGTAAGGTGATAAGCCTATGCTTCTAGACAAACTCAAAAGTGCATGGAAAAGAAACATATCCTCCATGATCTTGAATTTAGACCGCGGTGGTGTTTTTGCTTTAAGATTTGGCGTCATGTATTTTTATGGGGTACATGTCGATGTGTTCACCGATCATAAGAGCCTCCAATATGTCTTCACCCAAAAAAAAAGATCTCAACTTGAGACAAAGAAGGTGGCTAGAATTTCTTAAAGATTATGATATGAGTGTGCATTATCATCCCGGTAAGGCTAATGTGGTGGCGGATGCTTTGAGTAGGGTGTCTATGGGTAGCCTAGCTCATGTTGATATTGGTGATAGGGAAATGGCTAGGGAGGTACATCGGTTGGCTAGGTTGGGGGTTAGGTTGGAAGAGGTTGGTAATGGTGGTGTGGTCGTTGTTGATGGTGCTAGGTCTTCCTTGGTTGATGAGGTGATAGCAAAACAAGATCTTGATTCTTCCTTATTTGAATTGAAGGCCTTGGTGAAAGAGGGCAAGGTGGAAGTTTTCTCCCAAGGGGGAGATGGTGCCCTTAGGTACCAAGGTAGGTTGTGTGTGCCTTGTGTTGATGGTTTGAGGGAGAAAATTCTTGAGGAGGCTCATAATTCTTCCTACTCCATCCACCCCGGTTCCACCAAAATGTATAGAGATTTGAGGGATGTGTATTGGTGGGGAGGCATGAAGAAGGACATTGCCAAATTCGTCTCCGGTTGTCATAGTTGTCAACAAGTCAAGGCCGAACATCAAAGGCCGGGTGGTCTAACCCAAGACATAGAGATTCCTACTTGGAAGTGGGAAGAAATTAATATGGATTTTGTAGTTGGTTTACCCAAGACTAGAAAAGGTTTTGATTCTATTTGGGTGGTGGTTGATAGGATGACAAAATCGGCTCATTTTCTACCGGTAAAGACAACATATGGGGCGGAAGATTATGCAAGGTTATATATTCATGACTTGGTAAGGTTGCATGGGATTCCTCTATCCATCATATCGGACCGTGGTACTCAATTTACTTCACACTTTTGGAAGTCTTTTCAAAGGGGTCTAGGTACGAGAGTTAAGCTTACTACGGCCTTTCACCCGCAAACGGATGGACAAGCCGAAAGGACTATCCAAACACATGAGGATATGCTTAGGGCTTGTGTATTGGAGCTTAAGGGTAGTTGGGATGATCATCTTCCATTGATTGAGTTTGCCTATAACAATAGCTATCATTCTAGCATCGGTATGGCTCCTTTTGAGGCTCTCTATGGGAGGCGTTGTAGATCACCGGTTGGGTGGTTTGAGGTTGGTGAGGTGGCCTTGTTAGGACCAGACCTAGTTATGGAGGCTCTTGAGAAGGTTAGGATGATTAGAGAAAGGTTGAAGATGGCCCAAAGTCGCCAAAAGTCCTATGCCGATGTGAGGAGAAGGGCTCTTGAATTCCGAGTTGGTGATTGGGTTTATTTGAAGGTGACACCCATGAAGGGTGTGGTTCGTTTTGGTAAGAAGGGCAAGTTGAGCCCAAGATACGTGGGTCCTTATAAGGTGATGAGGAGAATTTGCAAGGTAGCTTATGAGTTGGAATTGCCTAGCGAGATGGATTTGGTTCATCCGGTATTTCATGTGTCTATGTTGAGGAAGTGTGTGGGTGATCCGAATGCCATTGTGTCTCTTGATGTTGTGGGGGTTGTTGAAGATAATTTGACCTATGAAGAGGTTCCGGTTCAGATTTTAGATAGACAAGTGAAGAGGTTGAGAAACAAAGATGTGGCTTCCATTAAAGTCCTTTGGAGAAATCAACAAGTTGAAAGTGCTACTTGGGAGGCCGAAGCGGACATGCAAAGGCGATATCCTTATCTTTTCCACTCCACTCGAGCCTAAGGTATTGATCTGAGCCCTTTATAAAATCTCAGGTCTTAAGTTCAGCCCCCATGTCATTGCATACATTCATGTTTAAGTTGACAAGTTCATTGTGGTTTTACAACTATGTTGAGGTTTTGAAATAAGGTGTAAGTGCATTGTTGCATCCTTATGTGGGCTGAAATTGCCATGTTTGTGTCTCTCATGTACGTTCTTTAACATTCGGGGACGAATGTTCCCAAGGGGGAGATATTGAAACGACCCAAATGCCCGAAAATGTGCTTCGGAAACACCTATAATTGTAATTTCCATATATCTCAAAATCCGTGCATGATTTCGGAAATTCGACTTCATATTCTTATTCGTGGGGTCAAATTGAGTGGGTAATGGGTCTAACCTGAATTTTAGAGCAACCGTATCAAAATTCGAAAATCGCAAAAATTGCGATTTTGAGGGTCAACTTTAAAGCGGCATATCTCTTAGCACACAAGGAACTGGAAGGGGTGCAACCTATCAAATTAAAGCTCTTTGAGTTAGCTTTCCAACGCACTTGGTTTCACCTTATTCTGCGTTAGGATGAGGGAGTTATGACCATTTTCGTAAAACCTGTCTGTGCAGAATTTCCAATTCCAGTGAGCGAATTTTCTAGGCGGGTTGGAGTCATTTTTTATAAAAAGGGGATATGTCCCATACTTAGTCATTTTCTAAACTCCAAAAACACTCTCTAAGCCCTCTCCAAAAATTCCACCAAGATCTTCAACCAAATTCAAACATCTCAAGCTTCGATTCTCCATTCCAATCTTCATCAAGGATTCTCCAAAGTTGAGGTATGTGGGTTTGATTGTGGAAACCTTCCTTTCCACAAGTCCAACCATTTATCCTCTATTTCTACTTCAATTTATGGGTCCTCATGATCAATTATGAACTCTTGAATTATGGAATTACTACTACACACCCTATTATGGTCCTTTTTGCATATTATCATGAAATGGAATTTTTATGTGATGTTTATGGTTTACATGCTTCCATGATCAAATTATGAAGGTTGATATATATATGTATGTTGTTGGTGGGCTGATTTATATGGATTTTGGAATTGGTTGGACTTAGTATTCTTGAAATACATGATTTCATTTACATGAACAATTGCCCACCTTGTGTTTGATAAAATGCCCATTATAGAATTCTTAGGAAAGGGAAGGTCCAAGGTACGTCCTATGAGACGGATGGTTATGTAATTACTGAAATGATGATGAAATGGACACATGTATATGATTTTCTCTAAATAAGTGTTGTGAGTCGACCATGCCTAGTACGGGGGGTAGTAGGCCCGTATAACCATATCGAGGGGTTTGTACCTTGGTTGCCTAGTACGGGGGGTAGTAGGCCCCCGTATAAACCATATCGAGGGGTTTGTACCTTGGTCCCTAGCACGGGGGGTGGTAGGCCCGTGTAACCATATCGAGGGGTTTGTACCTTGGTCCCTAGCACGGGGGGTGGTAGGCCCGTGTAACCATATCGAGGGGTTTGTACCTTGGTCCCTAGCACGGGGGGTGGTAGGCCCGTGTAACCATATCGAGGGGTTTGTATCTAGCACGGGGGGTGGTAGGCCCGTTGTAACCATATCGAGGGTTTTTACCTTGGTCCCTAGCACGGGGGGTGGTAGGCCCGTGTAACCATATTGAGGGGTTTGTACCTCTTTCGCCTCTCCAAGGGGGTGGTAGGCCTTGGAAATACTATATTGATGGTCACTCGCCACACATGTACTACGTCCCATTAAATATGATTTTTATGTAAGCATCATTATACATATTATTTTATTAATATGCTATCTATTGGGTATGATTACGCATTTTTCCTATGATGTCCATCTAATGTAGCATTGCATTGCATCCCATATACTTAGTACATTCAAATGTACTAACGCATACTCTATGCCTACATGATGTCACCATGTAGGGACCGGAGCACCGCTTGACCATCCTCCTCCGCGTGGCTAGTACGATTTTCTATAGTGGTTATTGGTGAGTCCTCCATTTCGGGGACGTTGCTCATGATCTTTTGCTATGTATAAAACTTTTCCTTTCTAGTTATGTTTTGACTATGAGGGTGAGCCCGGTAGTTTGTCTTGGCCCCCGCTAAGTACTCATGTTTAGAGGTGGTGTTGGACAAGTTGTGTATTATGCTTGAGCTTGACTCATCTATGGTATTTATGTATCATTTCTTTTTTTCTTCTTGCTCCCTTAGTCCCGATTTCCCCTTGACTATGCTTATCGCTTATGGTCATTTAATTGCTTCCGCGACCAAGGATGTGTAATGATACGCTATGAGGCTTGTTTGGGGTTCCTTCGGGTTCCCCATTCGCCGGTCACATCTAGGCCCTAGGCTTGGGTCGTGACACTCTCTCAAATATTTCTCTCTCTAGAAGATAGAAGAAGAAGAAGAAGAAGAAGAGGGCAAGCAAGGGTTCAAGAAATCTAGCTTTCTTCATCAAATTGCTTAAGGAATTGAGACCCTAAGGTATGATAGTGTTCATCCATGGAGCCCTTTCCTCCATGGAGTCTCTGAAATCTCTAATTTTCAAGTTACAAATTCCCACTTGAAGTAAGGGTTTTCTTCTATGTCATGGGTTCTTTTCAATATTGATTTAATTGATTGTTTTATGAACTATGAAGCATGAACTGAGTTGAATTTCATGATTTGACATGAATCCCCATGAACACATGCCTTTTCCCCCAATTTCAAAAATCTATGCTGGTTGGTGGGTTAAATTAAAAAGTTGTGAATTATATGAAATCTCTATGAATCCATGCATGAATTAGAGTTTATAATCTAAGACATTCCATGATGAGATTATGAATGAACTAAGGATGGTTTTATTGAAGCAAGCATGTTCAATCAGAAACTATGATTTTTCTCTATTATGTGGGTTCCTTCAATTATGGTCAAATTGTCTTGTTTATGATTTTCTAAGCATGAGTTTGCATTGAATTGCGTAATTTAAGAGGAATTCTTATGAATCTATGTGAACTCTATGATTTACAAGTTATGAGCATGATGAGCTATGAAAAGATGAAGTTTATGAAATTATGCATGTCTCATATAAAGTTAATGATGAATTAAGGGTGCTTTGAGATTGAAGTACCGAAGTAGATGATGTGTTGATGTTGTTGTTGAGGGTTGAAGGAATTCTTATATATTACTCAACCCATGAATGTGACGGGTTTTCTCACATGTAATATTTCATAACTTGTTGAAAGGATTGCTCAACTAACTTTGAATTGATTATTAAGGTGCTAATCTAACGAAGGGACATGAGGCGATCACCCATGTTCCCTATTGTAGACAAGAGGTGACTACCCATGTCTACCTATGATAATTGAATTTTGTCTAATCCGTGGGAATTATGCTTAGCACCGAGTGGATAAGTGGTGATTACCCATGTCCCACCATAGGATTAGCTAGTGGATCCACGCAAGCTATATGTTACATAAGGGGTCCTATCTTGGCAAGTAGGATGGCCCTATCGATGTGGGGTTATACACCGTATTCCATGTTGATAGGTTACATGGTCTTATATGTCAGTTAAGGCTTCTTCCCACAAACAATGAACTAAAAGTGTTGTTATGATGTTTCTGAAGTAAAGTAAAGATGCTTAGCTCTCTTTGACCTTGGCTTATGTTTATGCTTTCTATACCCTATCATGTTTAGCCTGGTCATTGCATCTCTTGAAAATGTCCCATTTTAGCATGTTTTAAATGTTTTGGTGCATTGCTATCATACTTGGTACTTGGTTGTACTAACGCATACTCTTGCCTACATTTACTTGTTGATGTAAGGCATGGCGATTTGCCGCTCCCTCATGGTTAGGGCTTAGTAGAAGAATTGTGAAGACTTGGTGAGTCCTCATCCATTCGAGGACATAGCGTACTTATTTCCTACTTTCTCTTTCTTTCATTTTAGCATTGTATTGGGTTACGTCCCAAACCTTATTTCCCATTCTTATGTTAAATTTGCTTTGAGATATGAGATGTAGACTTCCGCTATTTTCATAAAAGATTTGTTATGACATTTTCTTTTGAATTCTTAATCTGTATGATCTTGTATGTATGTATGCTAAGTACCTTGTATGAGGCCTTTCGGGGTTTTGTACACCATGTCTCGTCTAGGGGGTACCGTGGATCGTGACAATGTTTAAAGTCTTCCATCTTGATGTGTATGCTTTACTTGACCTCGGTGCTACTTTATCTTTTGTGACGCCATATGTGGTTATGAGATTTGATATTGCCCCCGATGTGTTGTTAGACCCCTTTTGTTTCTCTATTCATATTGGTGTTTCAATTGTAGCTAAAAGAGTTTATAGGATGTGTCCCGTTTCCTTGTTCCATAGAGTCACCAATGTTGATCACGTAGAGCTAGATATGATAGTCTTTGATGTCATTCTTGGGATGGATTGGCTTCATTCTTTTTATGCCTCGGTTGATTGTAGAACCCGAGTTGTTAAGTTTCAATTTCCTAATGAGCCCGCCCTAGAGTGGAAAGGGGGAAATTCTATGCCTATAGGTCAGTTTGTTTCTTTTCTTAAAGTTAGAAAGATGATCTCCAAGGGTTGCATTTATTACCTTATTCGAGTTAGGGATATAGATTTTGAAACCCCTAGTCTTGAGTCGGTTCCCGTGGTAAGTGAGTTTCCGGATGCGTTTCCCGATGATCTACCTGGTGTTCCTCCCGAAAGGGAAATAGACTTTTGTATTGACCGTTTTCCTTATATGCAATCTATCTCTATTCCTCCTTACCATATGGCTCCGGCGGAACTTAAGGAATTGAAGGATTTGTTGGAGAAGGATTTCATCCGACCAAGTATTTCTCTATGGGGTGCTTCCGTACTGTTTGTTCGTAAGAAAGATGGCTCTCTTCGTATGTGTATTGATTATCGGCAATTGAATAAGGTTATCATTAAGAATAAGTACCCGATTATGAGGATAGATGATTTGTTTGACCAACTTCAAGGTGCTAGTTTCTTCTCTAAGATTGATCTCTTGTCGGGTTATCACCAAGTGACGGTGAGAGATTGTGATATTCCAAAGACAGCTTTTCGAACTAGATATGTTCATTATGAGTTTGTGGTTATGTCATTTGGACTGACTAATGCTCCAACGACTTTTATGGATTTGATGAACAGGGTGTTTAGACGATACCTGGATATGTTTGTAATTGTATTCATTGATGATATTTTGATTTATTCCCGAAGTGAGGAAGAGCATGGCGATCATTTGAGGATTGTATTGCAAATTCTTTGGGATGGTGAGTTATATGCTAAATTAAATAAATGTGTGTTTTGGTTGAGATCCATGGCTTTCCTTTGTCACATTGTGTCCGGTAAGGGTATTGAGGTTGATCCTAAGAAGACGGATGTGGTTAGAAATCTCCCTAGACCTCTATCTCTTTCGGATATTCAAAGTTTCTTGGGCTTGGCCGGATACTATAGGAGGTTTGTGGAAGGCTTTCTTCTATTGCCTCTCCATTGACCTCATTGACCCAAAATAAAACTAAGTTTGTATGATCGGAGGCTTGTGAAAAGAGTTTTCAAGAATTAAAAGAGAGGCTTACATCCGCTCCAATATTGACATTGCCGGAAGGTTCTGATAAAGTTGTGGTTTATTGGGATGCTTCAAGGGTTGGCTTAGAGTGTGTTCTTATGCAAAATGGGAAGGTGATTGCTTATGCTTCGAGGCAACTTAAGGGTCATGAAAATAATTACCCTACCCATGATTTAGAACTTGCGGCGGATGTCTTTGCCCTAAAGTTTTGGAGGCACTATTTGTATGTTGTCCATGTTGATGTATTTACGGATTACAAAGGTTTGCAATACATGTTCAAGTAGAAGGATCTAAATCTTCGACAACGTAGATGGCCAGAGCTCTTAAAGGACTATGATATGAGTGTCCTCTATCACCCGGGCAAAGCTAATGTAGTGGCCGATACCTTGAGTCGGTTGTCGATGAATAGTGTTGCACATATAGAAGTTGGTAAGAAGGAATTGGTTTGGGATGTTCATAGACTAGGTCAGCTAGGTGTTTGGTTGGTTAACTCCGATGAGGGAGGTTTCATTTTCAAAAATGGGTCGGAATTATCCTTTTTGGGGGATGTTAAGGCCAAGGAAGCACTTGATCCGAAACTAGTGAAGTTGAAAGAAGCATTTCTAAAGAAGGGCAATGAGGCTTTCTCCCAAGGGAGAGATGGTGTCCTTAGATATCAAGGCCGTTTGAGTATGCCTAATGTTGGTGGCCTAAGAGAGATAATTCAAGAAGAAGCTCATAGTTCCCGATACTTTATTTATCCGGGAGCCACCAAGATGTACCGTGATTTGCGAAAAGTCTATTGGTTGAATGGAATGAAGAAAGATATTGCTGAATTTGTGGCAAAATGCCCAAATTGTCAACAAGTTATGGTTGAACATCCAAGGTCGGGAGGCTTATCACAAGATATAGCTATTCCTACTTAGAAGTGGGAAGATGTTAATATGGACTTCATAGTGGGTTTACCCCTTACTCCCCGGCAACATGATTCTATATGGGTTATAGTAGACCGTATGACGAAGTTGGCTCACTTCATTCTTATCAAGGTGTCCTTTTCGGCAGAAGATTATGCTAAGTTGTACATTAGGGAGATTGTTAGGTTGCATGGAGTGCTCTATCCATTATCTTCGGTAGAGGTACCCAATTCACCTCTCAATTTTGGAAGTCTTTCCAACAGGGTCTTGGTACCAAGTTTAAGCTTTGCACGACTTTTCATCCCCAAATCGATGGGCAAGTGGAGCGTACTATCCAAGCCTTCGAGGATATGCTAAGAGCTTTTGTGATTGATTTCAAGGGTAATTGGGATGATCATTTTTCTTTGATTGAGTTTGCCTACAATAATAGTTACCATCCAAGTATTGGTATGGCTTCATTTGAGCCTCTTTACGGTAGGTGATGTAGGTCTCCTATAGGATTGTTTGAGGTGGGTGAAGTTGCTTTGATGGGTCCCTAATTAGTGCATGAGGCTATGGAGAAAGTTTGTCTTATTAGATAAAGGTTGAAAACGGCTCAAAGTCGACAAAAGTCCTATACCGATATTAGAAGAAGGGATCTTGCGTTTGAGGTTGATGATTGGGTCTATTTGAAAATTTCCCCCATGAAGGGTTTCATGAGGTTTGGTAAGAAAGAAAAGCTAGTCCTCGGTATGTAGGCCCATATAAGATTTTAGACGCATTGGCAAGGTTGCTTATGAGCTTGAATTTTCTAATGAGTTAGCATCGGTTCATCCGATTTTCCATGTGTCTCTTTTGAAGAAGTGTGTTGGAGATCCGACATCCATAGTGCCTTTAGAAAGTCTTGGAATTAAAGAGAGTTTATCTTATGAAGAGGTTTCGGTTGAGATTCTAGACCGACAAATCCGGAAGTTGAGAAACAAAGAAGTTGCTTCCATTAAGGTATTGTGGAGGAATCAATTAGTGGAGGGTGCTACGTGGGAGGCTGAGGCCGATATGATGTCCTGTTATCCTCGTCTCTTTCCTACCGAGTCTTCTCTAGCTTGAGGTGTTTAGCTCTTTGTGGTTTATTTCTAGGATTCATGTGTCTTAGTCATTATCTTGTTTCTTTATCCATGCATTCATTAAATGTTTATGGCTTGACATTTTGTGATGAAGCATTCTTTAGCTTTGAGTTGATCTTCCTCCTTGGATATGTGCATTATGTAGTTACATTCATGATTGGAATTGTAGAATTGTTGTTCCCCTACACTTGTTGTTGCTACCTGAGTTCCATTTGGGGACGAATGTTCCCAAGGGGGATATATTGTAACACCTTAGTTTTCGAAAGAGAAGTTTTTTCAGTTTTTGGCTCAAAGTCACTTTCTATGGACGCAATGTATGGATGGTAGCCCGGTTAACGGACCGTAGAATGCATCCGTAGAAAGAGGGTAAAACTTTTTTTTAATCAAGTCTCTGAAGTTAGATCTATTGGCTGATAGGACGGATCGTAGGTCTTTCTACCGACCGTAGGCCGAAGTCGTAGAGGGTGTCCTGAATTTCTTAGGAGTCTGAAGTTTTCTACGGTCCAATAGGAGGGTCCGTAGGAATTCTTACGGACCGTAGGTTGGAAACGTAGACTTCATCCGAGAGTAATTTTTCCTGGGGTCTTTATGTCTTTTCCAAATTCTTTAAAGTATTTTTAATTACAACATTGCCCCTAAATTGACCCACTATATAAGTCTTTCATCCTAAATTTCCCTTCATTATTCTCTTACTCAGATTCCCAACTTCCCAAATATTTCTCTCTCTAGAAAGTTCTCTCAATTCTCAAGGAAGAAGAAAAGCTAGGATCCTCCATTGAAGGTCATCAATTTTTAGCAATTTCTTGTGGGCTTTGTTGAGGTATGTTAGCATTCACCATTGGAGACCTTTCCTCCATTGGTCCCTAGTTTTCTTCAATTTTCAAGGTCTATTTCCCCAAATTGAGCTAGGGTTTTGATCAATTCTTATGGGTTCTTCAATTATGATTTCAAATTGTTGATTTTATGATTCTTAGTGCACGATCTAGCGTGATTTATATGATTTGAGTAGAAATTTTATGAACCCAAGCATGAGCCATGATTCCTAGTTATGAATTCATGATGAAGTATAATCCATGCATTTTTGAACGTATGTAATTGATGAAAATATGCATGATTCTAGTTTATTGCATGATTCAAAGATGAATTGACATGTACCCATACTAAATCATGATTTGTGAATGAATGAATAGCTTGCATAAGAGATGCATGTTTCATGAGAATTATGCTTATAGTTGCTAGGGTGCATATAGATGACGACATCTATGAATGTGGAAAGGGTTTTCTTCACAATAAGCTAAGATTATGAATGTGAAAGGTTTTCTTGCATAAATTAGGGTTCATATGGTTGAAAGGCTTCCTCACCTATGAATCGACCAGAGCTATTCTAATGACGTAAGCTTGGGGCAAGCCCATGGTAGTTGAAACGTCTAGATATGATCTTAGCTTTGATTTGGTAACCCTAGATTTATATCTTCCATGCTTAAAATATGAATAAGCCTAATTGACTATTCCTTGGGATTTTACCTAGAACCGAGCGGGCTTTTGGGATGAAGGTTTCCGTTTATTGTCTGTGGACCTTTAGTGGAAATCCCTAAGTCCAGAACTACGTGCCTCATAGGTTGTTGTCTTAGATAGACACATAGCTAGTGGATCAACATAAGCTACAGATTTATGGTCCTTACCTTTGCTAGTAGGACACCTCTTCTAGTGGTGTGGGTTAGACATCACTCCCATTTTCAGTGTGGGGCAGACATTGGATTCCATGCTATAGCTCACATGGTCTATGTCGGTTAAACGTAAAAATCCCATAATAATAAACTAGGGTACTAGAAGTATCTCACGAGAAAAGACTTATGATATGACTATCTTGCATTGACCATGTTTATACATTTAGTTTCTAACTCTGTTGTCACATGATTTAGTTTTGTCATTGCATGTTCATGATGATATCTCACTAGCATGATTTCCTATATGAAAGCATCTCATTGTATGATTTATGTGATTATATGCATTGGCTTCATACTTAGTATATTCCATGTACTAATGCATGCTTGAGCCTACATTCTCTTATAATGTAGGGTCAGACAGTCATCCTTCGCACTCTCGTAGTTAGTTACTTTCAAAGTTTGAGCTATCAACGTTGATGAGTCCTCATGCTTCGAGGACTAAGAGACTTTATTGCTTTTCTTTACTTTTTTCAGTTTTAGACTTGTATATGATATACGGGTTACGTACCGATCATTCTATTGTATTAGATGGCTTTTGAGACATAGTCAAGATTTCCGTTTGTAAACTCTTTCTTTCATGAGATTGTCTTTTTCTTTCCTCATTTTTGTCTTTACCTTATGTACATTTATGCTAAGTGACTTGTGTGGGGCCTCTCGAGCTCCTATGCACCATCTCACACCTAGGGGGCACTTTGGGTTGTGACATTAAGTCAGATCTAATAGTAAATGAGTTTCCAAAATTGTTTCCCGATGATCTTCCCAGTATTCCTCCCTAAAGGGAAATAGGCTTTGGTATTGACCTTATCCCAGAAATATAGTCTATCTCTATTCCCTTTATAATATGATCTTGGAAGAACATGAGGAATTAAAGGACAAATTGAAGGATTTGTTTGATAACGGTTTTATTAGATCTGTATTGTCTTTTTTGAAAGAAGGATGGTTTCCTCCAAATGTGAATTGACTATTGATAATTGAAAAAGGTTACCATAAAGAATAAGTATCCTATTGCAACGATTGATAATTTATTTGATCAAGTCTAAGGTGTGAGATTGTTCTTCAACATTGACCTTCAGTCGGGTTCTGAACAAATAAAGGGTAAAGGAGACCGATATTGCGAAGGCAACTTTTTCAAATCTGGTATGGTCTCTATGACTATTTAGTGAGGTCATTTGGTTTGACTAATTCCTCAATGGCTTTCATGAACATAATGAATAGGTCTTCAAATAGTATATTGACATGTTCTTAATTATATTTATTGGTGATATTTTGATTTACTCTCAGAGTAAGGATGAGCATGTTAAGCATTTGAGGATTGTGTTGCAAATTCTCAAGGATCAGGAATTGTATGCTATGTTTAGCAAATGCGAGTTTTGATTAAGGTTTGTTGCTTTCCTTGGACATATTATTCCGGTGAGGGTATTGAAATGGATCCTCAGAAGACCGAGGTAGTTAAGAATTGGCCTAGACCTATGTCTGCTTCAGATATTCAGAGTATCATGGGTTTGGCAGGTTAATATAGAAGGTTTGTTGAAGGATTTTTCTCTATTGCTTCCCCTTTGACGAAATTGACCCAAAAGAAGGTTAAATTCCTATGGTTGAAAGCATTTGAGAAAAGTCTTTAAGAGTCGAAGGATAGACTCACTTCAGCCCCTATATTGAGATTACCGAAAGGATTGAATGGTGTTGTGGTTTATTGTGATGCTTTTTGAATTGGTCTTGGTTGTGTTTTTATGCAACATGGAAAA
This sequence comes from Solanum appendiculatum, assembly GCA_018342035.1. Classification (NCBI taxonomy): domain Eukaryota; kingdom Viridiplantae; phylum Streptophyta; class Magnoliopsida; order Solanales; family Solanaceae; genus Solanum; species Solanum appendiculatum. Next base: position 4,514,117 of record JAGDQO010000361.1, on the reverse strand, counting down.
CTCATCTCTTAAGCTTCAAGCCAATTGAAGGTGCGTGAAAGGAATTATCTTACTCATGATTTGGAGTTAGCGACGGTGGTTTTTTCTTTAAGGATTATTTGACCTTATCTATATGATTTTCATGTTGATGTGTTTGCCGACCACAAGAGCTTGAAGTATGTATTCACCCAAAAGGACTTGAATCTTTGCCAAAGAAGATGATTTGAGTTATTGAAGAACTATGACATGAGTGTCCTTTATCATCTAGGTAAACCGAATGTGGTGGCAGATGCTCTTAGTCGACTATTAATGGGAAGTGTTGCTCACGTTGAAGATGATAACAAAGAGCTAGTTTGTGATGTTCATAGATTGGCCCGATTGGGGGTTCACTTGGCCGATTCAAATAAAACTGTTGTGACTATTCAAAATTGTTTTCAATCATCTGTTGTTTTAGATGTGAAGCCTAAGCAAGATCTTTATCCGGTTACGGTTGATTTGAAGAAGTTGGTTTTTCAAAAAAGCCATTGAGGATGTCTCCCAAGGGGGAGATGGTTTCCTTTGATACAAAGGTCGGTTATGTGTTCTTAGTGTTGATAAGTTGATGAATCAAATTTTTGTAGAAGCTCACAGTTCTCGGTATTCTTTTATCCCAGGAGTCACCAAGATGTACCACAATTTGTGGGAAGTCTTTTTGTGCAAATGGATGCAGAAGCATATCATAGAGTACATAGATAACTGTCTTAATTGTCAACAAGTGAAAGTAGAGCATCATATACCTGGTAGTTATGCTCAAGATATTAGTATTTCTACGTGGAAGTGCAAAGATTTGAATATGGACTTCATTACACGTTTACCTTGTACCCGTCGTCAGTTTGATTCGATTTGGGTCATTGTAGACCAAATGACAAAGTAGGCTTACTTTTTTCTCGTAAAGAATTAATCTTCAGCCAAAGAGTATGCCAAGCTTTATATTAAGAAAATGGTAAGGTTGCATTGAGTGCACTTGTCCATTATCTTCGATCGTGGTACTAAATTGATATCTCACTTTTTGAAAGTCCTTCCAAAAGGGTGTTGGTGCTCAAGTGAAGCTTAGCATGACTTTTCATCCTCTGACCGATGGACAAGCTGAGCGTACTATTAAGACTTTGGAAGATATGTTGAGAGCTTGTGAAATTTACTTAAAGGGTAATTGGATGATCATTTGCCTTTGATCTAGTTTGCTTCGAATAATAGTTATCACTCGAGTACAAAATGGCTCTTTAATAGGGTCCAAGTTGGTGCATGAGGTTATGAAAAAGATTCAATTTATTCGAGAATGTTTGGAAAGGGCTCAAAGTTGCAAAAAATCTTATGCCGATGTTAGAAGAAGATCGCATGAATTTAATGTTGATGATTGGGTCTATTTGAAAATTTCATCCATGAAGGGTGCGATGATGTAACACCCCAGCTTTCCAAGGAATGAAAATACAGAAATTAAATGTAGGCAGTGACCTATAGAGGCCACTTACGGGCCGTAGGTGAGGAGTCGTCAATGGCTTGGTCAATTTCAGTAATTCTCAGTCTCTGAAGTGTTATCTACGGAGTAGCAGAATGGATCGTGGGTCAATTGACGGTCCGTAGAAAGAAATCGTAGATGTTCCCCAGACTTGGTTAAATTCTTGAACCTCAGGTTGTGATCCACAGTTGAGGTGTATAGTCCGTAGATGGACCTACCAACCGTAGATTGAAGCTGTCGTTGTAGGGTCCCCAGATACCAACTCTCTGAATCTTTTAGCGGTTCAATAGGACGGTCTGTCAATGGATGTACGGACCGTAGGTCCTGACCATAGATGGGCCTCGACAGTTTTAAATTAAGGGTTTTTTGGTCTTTTACATGGTTAATTACCTAATTAACTAAGTCAATTTTACCCTTAATGAAGGTCCTATATATAGTTCTCTATACCTAAATCACTTCATTCTAACTCATTCCCTAAATTCACCTCTCAAATATTTCTCTCTCTAAAAGAAATCCTCTCTAGCTCAAGGAAGAAAGAGAAGCTAAGTCCTTCATTGAAGATCACCCAAATTCTTCTAATTTCTAGTGGGCATTTCTAAGGTATGATGGTATTGACAAATGGAGTTACTTCCTCCATTGGGGCCTCCCTTTTCTTCATGAATTTCAAGGTTCAATTCCCTTCAAGTAAGCTAGGGTTTGATCAATTGTTATGGGTTTTTCTAGAATGAGTTCGATTACTGATTTAATGCTTTGTAGTGCACGATCTAGCGTGGGTAAAGTAATTTAGTGCACGATCTTGCATGAATTACATGTCTAATTGTAATTATTTCCTGAACCCCCATGATCCCAAGTAAATTCTCCCCAATTTGAAAATCTATTCCTTGATTGTTTGTATGAGATATGAATTGATGATATTGAGGGATCATCTATGAAATTGAGCATGAATTGGGGTTAAGTGCATGAATTTAGCATGTTCAAGTAAAAAGCATGATTTTCCTCTTTTATGTGGGTTACTTCAAGTATGACTAAATTGCCTTGATTATGATTTTTAAGAGCTAGCTTGCATTGAATTGCATGGTTTAAAATAAAGGCAATATGAAACCTTTAGCTATGAAGAAAAAGCATTATAGAATCATGAAGAAAGAGGTTTATAGAATCTAGCATGTTTTATATGAAATCTATGATATGTTGATGTTGAGTCTTGGAAGGGTTTTCTCATATAATGCTCAACCTAAGCTTGTGAAAGGTTTTCTCACATGTAAAGGATTCATAATTTGTTAAAAGGTTTGCTTAACTAAAATTGAATTCAGAGCTTAAATAAGATATTCTAGGGGTGTAAGCCTGGACAAGTCCATGAAACAAGAACCACTCCATGAAGTAAGTTTGGACTAGTCCATGGTATGTGAAGTCATGTTTAGCTTGGATTGGCAAACCCAATTGTACCTTTCCATGGATATCAATATTTATGATTGTATAGTGGAAATTATGCATAGAATCGAGTGTACGGGTGACAAGTCCCCATATGTCCTATGCCTATGTGCCCCCATAGGTGGTCTTTAATAGGCCCACATTATATCAGCTTAGCTAGTGGATCCACGTAGGCTATGGTTCAGGATTCTACCTTGGCAAGTAGAATGGCCCTTTTTTCTGTTTAGGGCAGACACTGGATTCCATATTGAGTTATTCCATAGTCTACATATCGGTTTAAGGATTTTCCCACACTTCAGCTTCCACAATGGTGCATGGGTTACTAAAAGTAAAGTAAAGAAAAGAAGGGTAAAAGAAAGATTATTTAGCTTGCTTTGGCTACGGTTTATGCTTTATGCTATTTGCTTATATGCCTTATCATGTTTAGCTTTGCCAATTGCATGTCATGTTTATATCTCAGTTTCTAGCATGTTTTATGAGTTATGTGCATTGCTATCATACTTAGTACTTTATTGTACTAACGCATACTCTTGCCGGCATCAACTTCTTTGGTGTAGAACTTGGCAGTTCTCCTATTCGTGGCTAGAGCATTGACTTAGAGTAGAGAAGAAAACTTGGTGAGTCCTCATCCATCAGAGGATATAGCCTTGTTGGATTTTACTTTGATGTCTTTCCTTATGTTTGATATTGTATTCGGCTGCGTCCCTATCACTTTTTTTTTGTATTCTATGATGTTAGAAGGCTTTGAGACATGAGTTGTAGACTTCCGTTGTTTTGAGTAAAGCTTTGATGCAAAATTCTTTCTTTAACTCTTATTTCTCTATTAAATTGTATGTTATGTATGCTAAGGCCTTGTATGAGGCCTCTCGGGGTCTTGTACGCCGTGTTAAATCTAGGGGCTACCCTGGGTCGTAACAAACTTTGTATTTAGAGCGCAAGGTTTTAGAAAGATCCTAGGATGTCTCATAAGCCGCATCGAGTAGAGTCTTGTTCACGGGTGTGAAGCGCGCCACACTTATGAATGAGTGGCTACAAGATGTTTAGGAAACTTCACTTTGTTTGTTACTCTTGAGTCGTGCCATGAAGTTTAACTCTATATCTCTCTCCTAATCACCTATCCTACGCGTTTCAGGATATGGCATCTCGAAGGGCCTACGCTACTAGGAATGCGAGCCAGAATGAAGGGCAAGGAGCTCCTCCACAAGCTCCGGTCGACCCTTTGGCTGAGCAAGTGACCCCTGTAGTATTTAGGGCTGCTTTCCAAGCTCTGGCCCAAGCTGTGATAGCCCAAGCCAATAGAGAGGTTGTGATTCTTGTGAAATCAAATGTGGGTACGACGGCGTCAAGGGTGAGAGACTTTACTAGGATTAATCCTCAAGAATTTAATGGCTCTAAGGTGGAAGAGGATCCTCAAGAGTTTATTGATGAAGTTTATAAAGTGTTGATGATAATGGGTGTGACACCGGAAGAGAAGGCGGAGTTGGCTTCTTATCAACTCAAAGGTGTTGCCCACACTTGGTAAAATCAATTGAAGAGCGAAAGGGTTATTCATGAAGGTCCCATAGGATGGGAGAGGTTTAAGAGTGCTTTCCTGGATCGATTCTTCCCTTTTGAGAAGAGAGAGGCCAAGGTGCTTGAGTTTATTGATCTTCTTCAAGGGGTTATGAGTGTAAAGGATTATGCATTGAAGTTCACACAATTAGCTAGATATGCTCCGTCCATGGTTGCCGACCCAAGGGCAAGAATGTGTAAATTTGTGTCGGAAGTGTCTGATATGTTGGTGAAAGAGTACCGCACCACTATGCTTGTGCACGACATGGATATTTCTCGCCTCATGGTTTATGCCGAACAAATTGAAGAAGAAAAGCTTAAAGAGAGATCTAGAGAGGCTAAGCGGGCTAGAACGGGAGATGGCAACTTTTCTCATGCAAAATTCGATAGACGTGGTCGTTCAAGATTTTGCCAAAGGTTCTCTAATCAAGGTTCTTCCAAGGCTCCTCCGAGATCCAACAATAATAGGGTGCCAAACCCTAAGCCTCAAGGAGGGAATGGTGATAGATCTTATTTTCCTAGTTGTACTAGATGTGGGAGGAGGCATGAAGGCAAATGCCTAGCTGGGTCGGATGGTTGCTATACTTGTGGTAGGGCTGGTCACAAGATGAGAGATTGCCCATCCCTCTTTGCTAAAGGAAGAGAGGGTAAGCAAGCTGCCCCAAGTAGTTTGGGTTCAAGTGCTCCTAAGTAAAATAGATTTTATGCACTTCAAGCTCGTCATGAGCATGAGAGCTCACCCGATGTGGTAACCGGTATGTTGAAAGTTTTTCATTTTGATGTCTATGCCTTCTTAGATCCCGGTGCTACATTGTCCTTTGTGACGCCCTATGTGGCCATGCGGTTTGATATTGTACTAGACATGCTGCTAGATCCTATCCTTGTTTCTACTCCGATAGGAGAGTCTATTTTAGCTTAGAGGGCTTAGAGAGGTTGCTCCATTTCCTTATACCATAAAGTTACTTTTGTCGATCTCATAGAGCTAGATATGTTAGATTTTGATGTCATTCTTGGGATGGATTGGTTTCATGATGTTATGCCTCTATTGATTGTAGGACCAGAGTGGTCAAGTTTAAGTTCCCTAATGAGCCTATCCTAGAGTGGAAGGGGGGAAATTCTATGTTCCGAGGTCAATTTGTTTCTTATCTAAAGGCTAGAAAGATGATCTCTAAGGGTTGCATTTATCATCTAGTTAGGGTGAGTAATGTAGATTCCAAAACCCCTACTATTGAGTCGGTCCCCATTCCTTGTGAGTTTTCGAAAGTGTTTCCCGATGACTTGCCTGGTATTCCGCCCAAAAGGAAAATAAACTTCGGTATTGACCTTCTCCTAGACATGTAACCTATCTCTATTCAACCTAATAGAATGGCTCCAGCGGAACTTAAAGAGATGAAAGAGCAACTAAAAGATTTGTTGAATAAGGGTTTCATCCGACCAAGTGTTTCCCCATGGGGTGGTCCGGCATTGTTTGTAAAGAAGAAAGATGGTTCGCTCCAAATGTGCATCGAGTATCCCCAATTGAATAAGGTCACCATTAAGAATAAGTATCCTTTGCAAAGGATAGATGATTTGTTTTACCAACTTCAAGGGGTTAGTTACTTTTCTAAGATCGACCTTCGTTCGGGTTATCACCAATTGAGGGTGAAAGAAGATGATATTCCGAAAAGGGCTTTCTGAACAATGTATAGTCACTATGAGTTCTTGGTTATGTCGTTTGGGTTGACAAATGCTTCTTGCCTCATTCATGGACTTCATGAATAGGGTGTTTAAGCAATACCTTGACACGTTCATGGTTGTGTTTATTGATGATATCTTGATCTACTCAAGGTAAGAGGATGAGCATGCTAGTCATTTTAAGGTTATGTCGCAGGTCCTCAAGGATGAACAACTCTTCGCAATGTTTAGCAAGTGTGAATTTTGGTTGAGATCCGTGGCTTTTCTAGGTCACATTGTTTCTATTGAGGGTATTGAGGTAGACCCTAAGAAGACCGAAGAGGTAAAGAATTGGCCTAGAATTTTATCACCTTCGGGCATTCGTAGTTTCTTGGGTTTAGCCGGTTATTATTGGAGGTTTGTTGAGGGGTTTTTCTTCAATTTCTTCTCTGTTGATGGCTTTGACTCAAAAGAAAGCTAAGTTTATGTGGTCCAAGGCTTGTGAATGGAGTTTTCAAGAATTGAAAGAAAGACTTACTTTGGCCCCGATATTGACTCTACCGGAAGGAACCGATGGTTTTGTAGTGTATTGTGATACCTCAAGGATTGGGCTAGGGTGTGTTCTTATGAAAAATGGAAAGGTGATTGCCTATGATTCGAGCCAACTACAGGTGCATGAGAAGAACTATCCCACTCATGACTTAGAGTTAGCAGTGGTGGTGTTTGCTTTGAAAATATGGCGACATTACTTGTATGGAGTACATGTAGATGTCTTCACCAATCATAAGAGTCTCCAGTATGTTTCTAAGCAGAAAGATTTGAGTCTCTGCCAAAGAAGATGGCTTGAATTGCCAAAAGATTATGATATGAGTGTCTCTATCACCCCGGCAAGGCTAATGTGGTGGCGGATTCTCTTAGTAGATTGTCTATGGGAAGTGTTGCACATATTGAGGATAGCAAGAAAGAGTAGGTTCGTGATGTTCATAGTTTAGCCCGATTGGGTATTCGGTTGAGTGATTCCGCTAAGGGTGGAGTTACCATTCACAATGGTTCCGAATCCTCTTTTGTGCATGATGTAAAAGCTAACCAAGACCTTGATCCTAATTAGGTGGAATTGAAAGAAGCGGTTCTCAAGAAATCCATAGAGGATTTCTCCCAAGGGGGAGATGGTGTATTTCGTTACCTAGGTCGCTTATGTGTTCCCGATGTAGATGATTTTAGAGGGCAAATTTTGTCGGATGCTCATAGTTCTAGATATTCTATCCACCCGGGGCTACCAAGATATACCGTGATTTGCGGGAAATCTATTGGTGGAATGTCATGAAGAAAGACATTGCGGAATTTTTTGCTAAGTGCCCCAATTGCCATCAAGTGAATGTTGAGCATCAGAGATCGGAAGGTTTGACTCAACACATAGAGATTCCTACTTGGAAGTGGGAAGATGTGAATATGGATTTCGTAGTAGGTTTGCCTCGCATAGAGTAACACCATGATTCGATTTGAGTTATGGTTGATAGAATGGCCAAGTCATCCCATTTCATTCCCGTCAAAACTTCTTATTCGACGGAGGATTATGCTAAGTTTTACATGAGGGAGATGGTTAGGCTGCATGGAGTGACTTTATCCATTATCTACGATGTAGGTGCCTAATTTACTTCTAAATTTTGGAAGTCATTCCAAAAAGGTTTTGGTACTCGTGTTAAGCTTAGCACTGTCTTTCATCCCCAAACCGATGGGCAAGCGGAGCGTACTATTAAGACTTTAGAATATATGTTGAGCTCTTGTGTTATTGAGTTCAAGGGTACTTTGGATGACCATTTGCCTTTGATCGAGTTTGCTTATAATAATAGCTACCATTCTAGTATTGGTATGGCTCCATTTGAGGTTCTCTATGGTAGGAGGTGTAGATCTCCCGTAGGTTGGTTTGAAATTGGGGAAGTTTCTTTGATAGTCCCCGAGTTAGTGCATGCGGCTATGGAGAAAGTTCAGCTTATTAGAGAAAGGCTGAAAACGGCTCAAAGTTGACAAAAGTCTTATGCCGATGTTAGAAGAAGAGAATTAGAATTTTATGTTGATGATTGGGTTTACTTGAAGATTTCACCTACGAAGAGTATAATGATATTTGGGAAGAAAGGGAAGCTTAGTCCCTTCTTTGTAGGCCCATATCAGATTTTGAGACATCTTGGTAAGGTTCCCTATGAGCTTGATTTGCCTAATGAGTTGACATCGGTGCATCCGGTTTTTCATGTATTATTGTTGAAAAAGTGTGTTGGTGATCTGACCTCTATAGTGCCAATAGAGACTCTTAGCATAAAGAATAGTCTTTCCTATGAAGAGGTTCCGGTTGAGATTTTACACGGACAATGAAGTTGAGAAATAAAGAAGTTGTTTCCATGAAAGTTCTTTGGAGGAATCATTTAGTTGAGGGAGCTACTTGGGTGGCCGAGGCCGATATGATGTCCCGCTATCCTCATTTATTTCCTTCCGATCCTCATCTAGGTTGAGGTACATAGTTGCTTATGGTTCATTCTTTTAGTCTCATGTGTCATAGTTGATTTTCAGGATTCCTTGATTTTTTTGCGTGTTCATGAAGAGTCTAATATGATATATGTGCATCAAGTATGAGTTGCATAAAGTCTCCATGAATTTAGTGTTGAGCATGATTTAGCTTGGAGTTGATGTTTCCTCCTCTAGTATGTGCATTTATATGCTTGCATGTTAGGTTGGGTTGTTAGTCCGAGTCTATCACCCTTCTCATGATGTTCGGGTTCTCATTCAATGACGAATGTCCCCAAGGGGAGGATATTGTAATACCCCAGCTTTCCAAGGAATGAAAATGCAAAAATTACCTGTAGGAAGTGACCTACAGAGGCCACTTACGGGCCGTAGTCAAGTACTCGGGCTGTAGGTGAGGAGCTGTCAATGGCTCGGTCAATTTCAGTAAATCTCAGTCTCTGAAGTGTTATCTATGGAGTAGCAGGATGGATCGTGAGTCAGTTGACGGTCCGTAGAAAGAAATCGTAGATGTTCCCCAGACTTGGTTACATTCTTGAACCTCAGGCTGTGATCCACGGTATAGGTGTACGATTCGTAGATTGTCCTACCAACCACAGATTGAAGCCGTCGTTGCAGGGTCCCAAGATACCAACACTCTAAATCTTTTGACGGTTCAACAGGACGGTCCGTCAATGGATGTATGGACCGTAGGTCCTAACCGTAGATGGGCCTCGACAGTTTTTAATTAAGGGTTTTTTTGTCTTTTCCCTGGTTAATTCCCTAATTAACTAAGTCGGGTTTACCCTTAATGAAGGTTCTTTATATAGTTCTCTATACCTAAATCACTTCATTCTAACTCATTCCCTAAATTGACCTCTCAAATATTTCACTCTCTAAAAGAAATCCTCTCTAGCTCAAGGAAGAAGAAGAAGCTAAGTCCTCCATTGAAGATCACCCAATTTCTTCAAATTTCAAGTGGGCTTTACTAAGGTATGATGGTATTGACCGATGGAGTTGATTCCTCTATTGGGCCCTCCCTTCTCTTGATGAATTTCAAGGTTCAATTCCTTCAAGTAAGCTAGGGTTTGATCAATTGTTATGGGTTCTTCTAGTATGAGTTCAATTACTAATTTAATTCTTTGTAGTGCACGATCTAGCATGGGTAAAGTAATTTTGTGCACAATCTAGCGTGAATTAAATGTATAATTGTAATTATTGCATGAACCCTCATGATCCCAAGTAAATTATACCCAATTTGATAATCTATGCCTTGATTGTTGGGTTGAGAAATGAATTGATGAAATTGAGGGTTCATATATGAAATTGAGCATGTATTGGGGTTAAGTGCATGAATTTAGCATCTTCAAGTAAAAAGCATGATTTTTCTCTTTTATGTAGGTTACTTCAAGTATGACTAAATTTCCTTGATTATGACTTTTAAGAGCTAGCTTGCATTGAATTGCATGGTTTAAAATAAAGGCAATATGAACCCGTTAGACATGAAGAAAAAGCATGATAGAATCATGAAGAATGAGGTTTATAGAATCAATCATGTTTTATATGAAATCTATGATATGTTGATGTTGCGTCTTGAAAGGGTTTTCTCATATAATGCTCAACCTAAGCTTGTGAAAGGTTTTCTCACATGTAAAGGATTCATAACGTGTTAAAAGGTTTGCTCAACTAAAATTGAATCAAGATCTTAAAGAAGTTATTCTAGGGGTGTAAGCTTGGACAAGTCCATGAAAGAAGAAACACTCAATGAAGTAAGCTTGGACTAGTCCATTGTATGTGAAGTCATTTTTAGCTTGGATTGGCAAACCCAGTTGTGCCTTTCCATGGATATCAATATTTATGATTGTATAGTTGGAATTATGCGTAGAACTGGGCGGACGGGTGACAAGTCCCCATATGTCCTATGCCAATGTGCCCCCATAGGTGGTCTTTAACAGGGCCACATTATATCAGCTTAGCTAGTGGATTCACGTAGGCTATGGTTAAGGATTTTACCTTGGCAAGTAGAATGTCCCTTTTTCAGTGTAGGGCAGACACCGGATTCCATGTTGAGTTATTCCATGGTCTATAGATCGGTTTAAGGCTTTTCCCACACTTCACCTTGCACAATGGGGCATGGGTTACTAAAATTAAAGTAAAGAAAAGAAGAGTAAAAGAAAGATGATTTAGCTTGCTTTGGCCACGGTTTATGCTTTATGCTATTTGCTTATATGCCTTATCATGTTTATCTTGGCTAATTGCATGTCATGTTTATATCTTAGTTTCTAGCATGTTTTATGAGTTTATATGCTTGGCAATCATACTTAGTTCTTTATGGTGCTAACGCATAGTCTTGCCTATATACACTTCTTTGGTGTAGGACGTGGTTGTTCTCCTACTCGTGGCTAGAGCATTAAGTTAGCGTTTAGAAAAGCACTTGGTGAGTCCTTATCCATCCGAGAACATAGCCTTGTTTGATTTTACTTTGATATATTTCCTTATGTAGGATATTGTATTGGGCTGCGTCCCTATCTCTTTTATTCGTATTCTATGATGTTAGAAGGCTTTGAGACATGAGTTGTAGACTTCCGCTGCTTTGAGTAAAGCTTTGAAACAAAATGCTCTGTTGAACTCTTATATCTCTATTATCTTGTATGTTATTTATGCTAAGGGCTTGTATGAGGCCTCTCGGGGTCTTGTACGTTGTGTTACATCTAGAGGATACCCTGGGTAGTGACAGATGAGATTTGCAAAGAGAGGGAAGCTTAGTCAAAGATATGTGGGCCCATATAAGATTTTGAGGCGTATTAGCAAGGTTTCTTATGAATTAGAGTTAGCGAATGATTTACAATCGGTACATCCGATATTCCATGTCTCTTTGTGGAAAAAGTGTGTTGGAGATCCGACGTCCATTGTGCCTTTTGAAAGGTGCGAGTTAAGTAAAGTCGTTCATATGAAGAGGTTCAAGTTGAAATTTTAGACCATCAAGTTCGAAAGTTGAGGGATGAAGAAGTTACTTCCCTAAAAGTTCTTTGGAGGAATCAATTAGTTGAGAGTGCTACTTGGGAAGCCGAAGCTGATATGATGTCAAAGTATCCTAATCTCTTTCCCTTCACCTTTATTCTAGCTTTAGGTATTAGTTCCTCATGGTCCATTCTTTTGGATTCATGCCTTTTTAGTCCTTCTCATGTTTCCATATGAATGCATGTTCATGAAAAACTTGATTTTGATGTTATGATTTAGCATGGAGTAATTTCTCCTTGTTTATGAGCATTTTGATGAGATTTGTATTCATGTAGGGTTGCTATTTTCTTTCCATACTTTATTCATGCTATATTGAATCTCATTCGAGGACGAATGTTTCCAAAGGGGAGATATTGTAACACCTCAGAAATCTGAAAGTTGGGTTGGAAAGGAAAAGTTTCATTTTCGCACCAATGCAGTGATCTATGAGTCCAGACTAATCGTAGGAGGGTGTAGATGCCATATGAAGTGCCCGTAAAAGGGATTAACATAATTTATTTGAGACCTCAGGTTTATGAAAGGAGTTGACGAGTCGTCATATGGTCTATGGGTTGTAGGTGAAACCCGTAGATATTTTCTAGACATAGTGAATATTTTGGATTGAACATGAGTTCTACGTATGGGTGTCTACAAGTCGTAGAAATTGGATTAGATAATATGAGGTATTGTGGAATCGAGCAAAAAGAATGAGCCCCAGTAACATGTTCTACGATTGACCAGGACGGCCCGTAGAAAGTCCTACGGAACGTAGGTCCAAACCATAGGGTCTGATGGAAATTTTGAATTAAGTTTGGTCAGTTCCTACCTAATTAACCCCTAAACAATGTCTTTTTATCCCTATAACTATTTTTACTCTTACAACTAAGCCTAAATTCTCTCATTTTCTCAATTCCCCCAAATCTCTCAAGTCTTCTTCTCCAAAATTCTTTCAAAAGCTTCAAGGTGAACAGCTAGGGTTTCAAGTTTCAAGTTCTTATTCACCTTTCCTTATTAGGATTTTGATTATCAAGGTATGTTGGAATTCACAAACGGATATCATTCATACATTGTGTCCCAAAAGAATCTAAATCTCCTAACTTGATTTCAACTAATTCCATTAGGGTTTAATGCAATTATCCATGGGTTCGATTTATTATGATTCAATTACCTTATATTCAATCTTATTATGTGTGATTTTACTAAATTACATTGTTTTCAATTTATTTCATATGGACCCATGCCTATGCCTATTTTATGAACTTGAATTATGAACAATGCTTATGAAATTATGAACTATGATCATGGACTTGATTAAAGATTTATGATTGTTTAATGAAATGAAAGTTTTACGACTAAAAGATACTTTTGAGATAAGTATCAATGATATGTGAAAGGCTTTATCATTGTAAGACCTTGAAAGTTGGAGAGTTGAAAAGGAAAGTAAAATATAGAAAATTGACTGAAGAAAATTTCTATGAGTCCAAACTATGGAAAATAGAAAATCCTATGGGTGGTAGGAGGGGTGTCCTAAACCTAGAAAAGAGCTTCTGGACAATTGAGTTTCTGAAATTTGACCTACAAATGAACAGTACGAGCCGTAAGATATTTAACGGGTCGTAAGACTGACCCTAGGACTGATTCAGAGATTTGACTTAAGACCACAATCCTACGAAAGGATTTGATGGGTCTTCTATTGTTCTACATCCTATAGGATGGTCCTGTAGAACGACCCAGACTTCGTGAAATTTTGGAGTAAAAGTTCACCAGGACAGATCGTAGGTTGGACCCATAGTCCTGTTGAGCAGTTTTTTTAAAGAGTATTTTAGTCTTTTCCCTATGTTCTTAGAGCCTAAACTAGAGCCTAAACTACGTGCCGCCCTAATAGGTTTGCCTTAAATGGTCTAGCTAGTGGATCCACATATAGCATATCATATGATACGGAGTTCTACATTGGCAAGTAGACTCTCTGTTCTCGATGTGGGAGTTACATCATATTTCTTATAATAGCTTGCATGGTCTATTATCGGTTAAAATTAATATCCCACAAAAAGAACTAAGTTACTTTCAAATGCTTATGAAGATTTCTTTATGAATTTAAAGATGCATTGACCATGTTTATGATCATGATTCACTTTAAAGGTTTCTACTATATTAGCTTGGTCATGCATATCATGTTTTCAATTATGTCTCATTTTCATTATGATTCATGTTTTATTGTATTCCTCCCATACTTAGTACATTTCATGTATTAATGAATATTTGTGCCTACATTGTTTCACTAATGTAGGGCTTGAAAAATCTTCTCCCCCCGTTCGTGGCTAGTTAATATCTCTAGTGACTTGAAGATTGGATGAGTCCTCATACTATGAGGACAATGTAACATTTATCGTTTTCCTTATGTTTTAGTTTCAGACATGTATGTGGTGTACGGGTTACGTCCCGACCACTCTTTTGACGAAATAGATGGATTGTTTAGACTTTGATGTACTTCCACTTATATTTCAAACTCTTTTCTTCTTATGATATTCCTTTACGTTTCTCTATTGTGTTGTGTATATGTATGTCAAGTAGGTTGTGTAGGACCTCTCAGGGTCTTGTACGCCATGTCACGCCTAAGGTGTACTTTTGATCGTGACACTAACATATGAATGAAATCATGATTTAAATACTTAGAAAGGTGATTGTCCGATATGAAAGTTAATGAAATAATGGTTTAAAATGAGTTACTCTATTATGACTTATCATTGGATTGACAGTCTTAATTGTTTCCTTTCAAATTATTTTGATAGGATAAGATTATGTAATTTCCATTGGAATTTACTGAGCACCGAGAGGACATTGAGATGGAGGCATTCACGTTTGTAGAGGACAGGTCTCTAGAAGCAATCACATTGTCCCAAACTATCTTCCCCCGTAGGATTGTCTTAAATGATGTAGCGAGTGGATTTACTTTAACAAACAATGAATGTGACGGAGTTCAACCTTGGAAAGTATATTACCCTTTTTAGTGTGAAGGTCATGCCGGTTTCCATAATATACGAGCTCTTATTGTCTGTTAATGGTAAATATCCCACAAACGAACTATATTTTCTTCAAAGGCTTTATGAAAGTTCTTAAATGCTTTTAAGTATGCATTGATTTAGTCTTTGATATATGATTTCTTTATAAAGGATTTTATCAAGTTTTACTTGGTCATGCATATGTTGTTTAAAGTTTCTAATATGATCATGCCTCTGTTTTTATGCATTTCCCTATACTTAGTACATTCATCATATTATTGCTTACTTGTTCCTATATTTTCTTATATTATAATGTACCATGCTACTCCTCCCGGATGTGCTTATATCAGGCGTCCTAAGCTTGGTCACTTGGATTGGTGAATCCTCATGGTTCGAGGGCAACGCCATAGAGACTTTTACTTCTTTTATGGTCTTTTTAATTTTAGACTTGTACGTGATGTATGGGTTACGTCCCATCCACTCTTATGATGTTAGAAAGGCTTATGTCAAACTTAGTACTATTCCACATATCACTTATGTACTCTATTGGTAACGTCAATATCATTCTATGATTTGAGACTTATATTGACTATATCTCTTAAATTGTATTTTATTACATAATGCTTATGTCCTTTGGTTTTTTAGGGTCTCTCGGGATCGTATTCTCCATGTCACATCTAGGGTGTACTTTGGGGTTGTGACACTAAGATTCATGAATCCTAAAGAGTAAACATGAGTAACTTCTGCCTCAAGCTAAAAATGAAGCGGAGGGAATGAAAAGGGGAAACTTGGACATCGTATCGTCTTTGCCCTCTAAAGTAGCACCCTCAACTAATTGGTTCTTCCAAAGGACTTTACAAATGCAACTTCTTCATTTTTCAACCTCCGGATTTGACGATGCAAAATCTCAACCAAAACCTCCTCATAACAGAGATTTTCCTTAGAACCAATTCCCTTCAATGGCACATTCGAAGTAGGATCAGCAATAAACTTCTTCAATAAAAAAATATGAAACACTGGATACACCGATGCCAAATCCAAAAGAAAATCCAGCTCATAGGCTACCTTACAAAAACACCTCAAAATATGATATGGTCCTACATAGGAGTAAGCTTCCCTTTCTTTCTGAATCTCATCACACCCTTCATATATGAGATTTTCAAGTAAACCCAATCATCAACATCAAATTCAAGTTCTCTTCTACAAACATCCCCATAACACTTTTGTTAAGTTTGAGCCATCCTCAGCCTCTATCTAATAAGTGGAACATTGTTCATAGCCTCTTGTACCAACTCGGGCCCTATCAATGGAGCCTCACTAAATTCAAGCCATCCAATAGGATACCTACACGTCCTACCATAGATATCCTCAAATAGAGCCACTTAGAGACTTGAGTGATAACTATTATTATAAGAGAACTCAATCAAAGGCAAATGATCATCTCAATTCCACTTAAAGTCAATCACACAAGCTCTTAACATATCTTTCAAAGTCGGAACAATATGCTCAGCTTGACCATTGGTTAGAGGATGAAAAGTCATGCTAAGCTTCACCTGCGTATCAAGACTTTTCTGAAACGACCTCAAAAACTGAGAAGTAAATTGAATAGATCTACCGGATATAATGGTTAAAGGCAGTCCATGCAACTTCACCATTTCCCAAATTTAGAGCCTAGTAATATTCGGCTAATAATGACGTCTTCACAGGAAGAAAATGTGCTGACCTAGTCATTCGGTCTAGAAAAACCCAAATAGAAACTTGTTGTCGACGAGTACAAGGTAAACCCATAATGAAGTTCATATTCAATTATTCCTACTTCCAAGTAAGAATACTAATCTCTTGAGAAAAATTCCACTTGTTCACAATTAGTACACTTAGCCATTGATTCTACAATATCCTTCTTTATTCCATTCCACCAATAGCCCTCCAGTAAATCATAATACATCTTGGTGGCTCCTAGGTGAATAGAATACCAAGAACTATGTGTTCCAACAAAAACAATTTCCTTAACTCATCAACATTTGGAACACATAACCCGTTTTAGTAACCAAGCACACCATCTTTCCATTGGGAGAAAGCCTCAATTGATTTTACAAAAATCCCTTTTTTCAACTCAACCATTGTCGGATCAAGGACTGTCTTACTCTTCACATCTGATAAAAGAGATGAATCTTACCCATTTTGAGTAACGTTACAACCATCCTCAAAATAAACCAAGTGAACACCCCAACGAGCTAGTCTATGAACATCACAAACAAACTCCTTTGTACCATCTTCAGTATTAGCAACACTGCTCATGGACAGTCGGCTAAGAGCATACACAACAACATTTGCCTTAACTGGATGGTAAAGAACACTCATATCATAATCCTTCAAAAATTCAAGTCACCTCCTTTGACAAATATTCAAATCCCTTTGTATGAAAACGTATTGCAATGTCTGCTGATTGGTGAACACATCCACATGAACACCGTAAAGATAATGTCACCTAATATTTAATGCAAAGTCAACTTCCACCAACTCTTAATCATGAGCCGGATAATTATTTTCATGATCCTTCAACTGCCTCGAAGCATAAAAAATTACCTTACCGTGGTGCAATAACATACAACCAAGCCCGATCCGTGAAGGATCACAATAAACAACAAACCCATCAGATCCTTCTGGTAAAGTTAAGATAGGGGCTGAAGTGAGTCTAATTTTCAACTATTAGAAACTTTTCTAACAAGCTTCCGATCATTGAAAATTTACCCTTTTATGAGTTAACATAGTCAGAGGTGAATCAATAGAGGAAAATCCTTCCTCTAACCTTCTAAAATAATCAACCAAACCCAAGAAAGTCCAAATATCTGGGATGGAAAGAGGTCTAGGACAGTTCTTAATTGCCTCAGTCTTCTTAGGATTAACTAGAGTACCCTCACTAAAAATAATATGACCAGGGAATGCAACTGACCTCAACCAAAACTCACAGTTACTAAGCTTATTATACAATTGACAATCCTTAAGAATTCGCAAAATGATCCTTAAGTAATCAACATGTTAATCCTCATTTTTTTATCACTTCATGATAAAATCAAAATAACATCAATGAATACAATCACAAACATCTCAAGGTATTACTTGAACACTCTATTCATAAGATCCATGAATGTTGTCAGGGCATTTGTCAAAGAAATGATATCACCAAGAACTCATATGAATCATACCGATTTTGAAAAGCCATCTTCGAAATATCACTTTCCCTTACCTTCAATTGATGATACCTTGATTGAAGATCAATCTTTGAAAAGAAACTAGCACCTTGATGTTTATAAAACAATTCATCTATCCTAAAAATAAGATACTTATTCTTAATCGTGACCTTGTTCAATTGGCGATAGTCAATTTATATACATGTGAAGTGAATCATCTGAACAAACAAAACTAGAGCACCCCATGGTGAGATACTTGGTCTAATAAATCCCTTATCTAATAAATCTTTCAACTGATCCTTTAACTCCTTATTTTTTGTTAGAGCCATTCGATAAAGAGGAATAGAGATTGCACGAATATATAGGGTCAATACCTATGTCTATTTCTCTTTCTCGAGGAACACCAGGAACATCATCAAGAAACACATCAAAAAACTTATTAACAACAAGAACTCCCTCAAGAGTAGGGGTTTCGAAATCAGTATCCCTTACCCGAACAGGATGATAGATGCAACAATAGAGGTCATTTTTCTAGCCTTAAGGAAAGAGATAAAATAACCTTGAGGCGTTGAATTTCCATCCTTCCATTCTAAGATAGGTTCATTTGGAACAATGAATTTTACCATTCAGGTTCTATAATCAATTGAAGTATAAAAAGAATGAACCCAATCCATACAAAAAATGACTTCAAGATCTTTCATGTCTAACACTACAACATCAAACAAGTTGCCTCTATGAGAAATGGAAACTCAAAAATTTCTATACACCCTGTTAGTATCAATAGAAACACCAATAGGAGTAGAGACAGAGAAAGGTTGAGAAATGATTTTATGGACTGGCATCTAACTTCATAGCCACGTAAGGAGTCACAAAAGACAATGTAGCACCTGGATCAAGCAATGCATAAATATCAAATTTTGTCAATTCTAAAGCGGATTAAATCTATTCTGACACGGGGCACCACCTGAACTAGAAAAAAACACTAGGCTGAGCCTGATGACCATCCTTATCCTTGCTTGCATGGGAAGGGAAATCTCTCAATATCAGACCCAATTAGCACAACAAAAACATGCACCCAAACCGACTAAGTACTCTCCCGGATGGGCCTTCCAACACCTCTTACATTTAGGGAAAGTCTATCGACTAGGAGCACTTCCTTGAGACTTAGGGTTAGACACCCTATCCTTGTTAAATTTATAAGTCGGAGTACTATATGAATTGTGATAGGAGAACTTCTTTCAAAATTGAGAACACCCAGCGGAGATTGAGTGAGAGAAATCACCACAATTTGTTCCTGCCATCTTAGACTCACTAGCCCTCTCCTTAAGCTTTTCCTCCTCGATTTGTTTGTAATGAGTCATTAACCTTTAGTTGTCTATCTCTTTGATTAACATGGTGGTTCTACATTCTTTGACCACTATTTCGGAAACACCTAAAATAAACTTGCTCATATGAGATCTAGAGTCGTCAACCATTACCGGAGCCTACATAGACAACTGAGTAAATTTCAATGGATACTCTTTCACACAGATGTTTCCATTCCTCATTTTTATGAACTCTTGCACTTTTGCCTCCCTCATCTCAAGGACAAAGAACCGGTCAAGAAACACTTCTTTGAACATATCCCAATCCAAAGGACCTGCCTCAATAGCCCTCTATCCTTCCATTGAGCAAACAAAACTTAAGCAACCCCTGTCAAATGGTAAGCAGCAAATCCCGCCTTCTCAGTCGGAGTGACACCCATGATGTCCACAATCTTATGGATTCCCTCAAAGAACTCTTATGAATCCTCATCCACTTTCAAACCATGAAATTTAGATGGATTCATCCTCGTGAAGTCTAATATCCTTGTCGTTGCAGTACCCATATTTGGGTTCACGAGAGCTATAACTTCACATTTAGAGTGTGCCATCATAGCTTTGGCTAAAATTTGGAAAGCAGCCATAAACACGGTATATGAGACCTACTCGACCAAGGGATCAGCCGACTCTTGAGGAACTTTGGGTTCCACATTGTCATTAGCGTTGCTTTTAAACAGAGCTCTTATTAGAGGGGTGTTCTAAAAATGCATAGAACAAGGATTAGAAGGAAAACCTTTATAGGGTTCCACTTTATCGCATGACTTTAGAGTAATGTAAGAAGTTATGTGTCCTAAATGTCTCATAGCCTCCTATTCATAAATGTGACATGCCTTACACTCATGAACAAGACTCAACTCAACACAGCTTGTTAGACTCCTAGGACTCTTTATAACCTGATACTTTAAATACAAAATCTGTCACGACTCAAAATACCTCCTAGATGTGACATGGTGAATAGGATCCCAAGAGACCCTAAAAAAGCCCCTTGACATAAGCTTGACACTAAGATTCACAATATAAGAGAGTGAAGATATAATAAAAAATCAATAGTCTTTTAAAGATACAAAAAATAGAGTACAATAACTTCATAAGCAGAAACATAATAAGTCTTACATTAAGCCTCTTCTAATTAGATATATGGCTAGGAAACATACTAGCTCACGAATAAGTCAGAACCTAAAAAGACAAAAAAGTAATAGAAGACATGTAGTGGCTTGGTCCCCGAACCATGAGGATTCACCAAATCCTAACTCTTGCTGATCAATCAAACTAGCCACGGTTGGATGGAGGAACATCGGACCCTATATTATGAAACAATATAAGCACAAGACATATATGCATCAATACTTAGAATTTACTACATATGGGGCAAATGCTTAAGTATAAACATGAAATATATTAAATCTTGAAACATGATAATGCATTACCAAGTAAGACATATCAATTGGATAAGCTTTGACACATAAATCATGATAGAAGGTCAACGCAGTAGTCTAAACCATATCATAAGTAAGTTCATGACATATGTATTTTACACAAGCTATTTAAGAAAATATATCTTTTATGGGATGTTTACTCTTAACCAAATAGACCATGTGAGCTTTACCATGGAATCTGGTATCTTACTCCCACACCGAAAAGAGATTGTCCTACTTGCCAAGGTAAGGACCATCTTCTTAAGCTTAGGTGGATCCACTAGCTAATTGTCCAATTGGGACATCCTAGAGGGGAACGTAGTTCAATGACTTCAGAAATAACCCATGTAAGCTCCATTTTAAGTAAACTCCCAACAAAAATCACATAGATCACATTATGAATCAAAGCATATTCATTTCTTAGTCTTTCAATTACAAGACGCATAAATCATGAGAATAGCTTCTTTTAAAATATCATGATTTCATAACATAATTGATGTATAATTAAAAGACACTTAATCGAAAGCATCTAAATCATGATAATCCTTTTATAATGAAAATACTTCAATCGGAAGCATTCTAATTTCATAAATCATCTGGACACTTCATTTGGAAGAATCACTAAATCATCAATTCCTCAACTCATAATGCATACATATCGTAAAAGCGTTATGTAATAATCTAAAATAAGCATATATCACGAGTTCATATGAAATTTATTGAAAGCATGTAATATAGATCAAATCATGCATAATAAGATCAATTGTAATGAATGAAACAGTAATCAATTGAACCCATAAATAAATCATGAAAACCTATAAATTAAGGGAAAATCCATGGAGTGAAATTGAGAATTTCTTGGGACTCGATGGATGAAAAGAGATCCATCGATGAATTTTCCACGTACCTTGAAGAATCATAACTTTAGAATTGAAAGAGGAGACTGATCTTGAAGATCCCTTGAATCTTATAAAGCGTTGGGAGAAAACTTGGAGAGAAATATTGGAGAAATTTTGGGGTTTTCAATGAATGAGAGGGAATGGGTGGATTAAGGTCATTAGAAATCATTCATAATAGGTAAAAAGGACATAGTACAGAATTAAAAATAATGTGAAAAAACCCAAATAGCACTGACTTAAAATTGCCGAAACACCCTATATGGAAGCTTTCCACTGACTGTTAATCGCTTCACCATCCGTGAACCCATTCCAAGACCCTTGCCTTAGAATATTTTTAACAGGGTTTAGATCAAAGAATGGCTCACTGCTTGCGGACCTTTCCACCTTCATGAACCCATCTATAGACCCTTACCTTAGATTATTTTTCATATGTTTTAGGTCCAAGGATGGCTTCACTGCCCGAGAACCTTCAACACTTCAGGAACCTGTCCATGCAAGCCAACTTTTCACAGATTTCACTATCCTATCTCAATCTTACTTTGAACTGACTTTTTACAATTTCAAGGTGTTACAATGCATGACCAAGTAAAACATGACGTGAAAATTGATAATCTTATTCTAAAAAGATAGTACAAAGTAAATGCAATAATTAGAAAGAGTTATAATCATATCAAGTAGAAATCATAAGTCTGTTGTGGGAGATACCGTTAACGAAAACAAAACAGGTGATCTATAACATGGCATTTATTGTACAGCTCCCACGCGGAAAAGAGAGTGTCATACCTTCCAAAGTAAGGACCATAATCATATGTTTAAGTGGATACCCTACCTAATGTCCAATCAGATAATCCTATGGGGGCATGTACTTTTGGGACTTTGGTATTTGAAACTAGTCAAACTCAATGCTAAGTAAACTCTCTACAGAAAATATTCGTAATCATATCATATTCATAGTCTTTGAAATGGTGAGAATCAAGTAATATCAAATCATTCATGAAACACTCATATTCATAAGCATGGCTCACATAAATCATGGTTTCATATAATATTCATAAGAGACACTAAATCAAAAACATCAAAATCATGATCAATAACATAATAGTTTCACAGGGACCTTATTCATAGATGTCATACAAAACTACCATACTACTACTGAACTTTTCTTTTAAGAGAAAACTGATCCATGATCATCGATGGCTTTCCGGATACCACACAAATCAGGACATACTTTAGAAAAATAGTAAAAATCATTGATGGCCTATTTGGATGTCATTCATATCATGTGGCCAATTCTCATAAAGCATTTATAGAGATTAATTCAATCGGAAGCATCATTATTTTGATAAAACATGTTTTATACTTTGTCTGAAACCACCCTATATTCATAAGACTCTTCAGTTCATTATGCATGTATATCAACATAGCATAGTTAAAAATCATAAAATACTTGTATAGCATGGGTTCATATAAATATGATTTAAAACATTGAATTATGATCAAATCATGCATAATAAGATCAATCATAATGAATAAACTTTAAACTAATTGAACCCATAAGAAAATTATTAAACATAGAATTTGGGTAAGAATCGTACAAGAGATTGTGAGGTTTCATTGGGACTCGATTGGTGAAGAGGAATCCATTTATGAATTTTATACAAACCTTGGTGAAACCCTAAATTGAACTTAGAAAAGGAGACATAAAGCTTGAGGAATCTAGTAATCACCTGGAGAGAAACTTGGAGAAGAAACTGTTATTTGAGCGAATGAGAAGGAATAGGGAGTTTTCGGTGATAAGGAATCAATTATAACCATTAAAATAGGCTTAAAACGACGTACTTTAGAACTTCAAAGAGTAGGAAAATACCCAATAGCCCCTAAACTAAAACTGTTGAACACTCTTCACGGCAGCATCGATGAACTGTGGGCCCTTCAATGGTCTGTGAAGTCTTTTGTAGAAGCTAAGGGGAAAATTTTCAATTCCTAAAGTATCATACCATGGGCTATTTTGACAGGCTGTGAAACCTTTTTACAGTCCATGGACCCTATCAAAGCTTTGAAACTCTAATTTTTCAACTCCTCAACCATGATCAGGTATATGGTCTGTGGTTCCCCAATGGGTTGTACAACCTTTCGTAAATTTAGCCTTATCAAGAATCCGAGAAGCCTTAGTGTTGTGGTCTCCAAAACGTTCCACAGTCTTTAGAACCAACCACGGTCCATGCGAGACCCTCTTGACACACTTACCAAAACTTCAAAAAATTCCAACCCATTTCCATTTTTCACCAAACTTTGTTGAAACCAACTATTTGACCAAGAACAACAGAAATTAATCTACGAACCATAGTCCTTTTAATGAACCATAAACACCCCTCTTAATTGAGTCTTGAACATAGGCCTAGTTCCTCAGGCTTCGAACCACGAATGCAAATTACAAACAGTGTCCCATTTCACGACCCGCACTGGTCAGCCATATTACCACTTTCCTAAAACACCAAGTATCTGAAGGGCAAACCATTAGCACCTTTCTACGAGCCGTGATACCATGTACATCCCTTAAACTTTTATCATAGAACTAAATTCATTGAAATCGCTAAGTTTGAAAATAAAAAAATGAGACAAACTATGGCTCGTGTTCCTAACCACAAGCCATACTTGTGGCCAATACAACTAGGTCTTTGACTTCAAATTTTTTTAAATTTTGAGGTACCAACCATGATTAGTTTCCACAAATGGTGGAACTATGTATGATCGGTAAGCCCCACTAGTTAACCACAACACCAAGATCTTTTGCACCAGATTTGCAACCTTTCAACTACATACTGACTTTTAATCTTTGACGAGTTAGAGATACACAGAAGAGCTAAGGATTTACTAAGAGAACTTGAGAACAGTTCCAGAACTGCCACGACCTGCCAAGCACTCAAACCGTGGTAAAGTAAACTCAAGAATATAAGATAATCACCCTGTCAAGACTCAAATCAAACTAAATAGGAGAGTGCCAGATTCTAACCGAGGCTCAAAGATGATTCAGGAACTTGAACTGTGACTAAGAATAAACTGCAAGGCCTTAGACCCAACTAAAAGCTACCAAAAGCCCCCAATTTCTGGCCTTTCCTCAAACTGGCCCATACTGTAGAGTGAAACCATCTTCAAGGTCTCTAAAGACCCATTAAGCTAAAAATCCTTGAGTCAATTCAAAATAAGTTAATAAAGCAAAAAGTAACACATGAACATGTTCGAGTCGATCACAATGGTAGATTATGGATGGAAAGGTCATAAGAGTTGAGTTGTCACCTAGCTAAGGATCACACAATCAGAATCAACTCTACTATATCAGTCTATAGGGAACAAAGTCGTCCAAAGCTACTTTGGACCAATTGTAAGGCTTATTTAACTTAAACGTGAGTCTAAAGTAATCATAATCTACACCTAGTCAAAGGCTAATAACAAGCTACGAATAATCACAAACAAGTATGAAAAAAATCCACATGGTAAGACATGATCATAAATTAAGAATATTAAGCTAACAATCCTGAAATACCCAAAAAATAAGGCCTAGGGCATGATCTCTAATACATACAAAAGATCAACTAATACCCAACCTCAATTCCAACAATTAAATATTAATTTACATTCATAAGCTCAATCTAAATACCTAGAGACCATAGCTTACCTCAATATAGACCACACGTGCACTAAAATTACAATTCCAGTGCTTTCCTCTTTTGAACGGCCTTCGAATGTTGTCACGCTATAAAAAATATAATGATAACATCAAAACAAATGTTTAACACCAAAAATTCAATAATTGGAGACTAACTAAAAATTGAATCAAAACAGGAATGTGGGATAGTCCAAGAATATACCAAAATGGACTACATCAAAAGGTTCTAAACAAACTAGTGAATGTGTGTCCCAAAATGGAACAGAATTCAAGTTTTGAAACTAGATCAAAACTAAACATACAAGAAATTTATCAAAACATTATTAATGAAGCTTAGGCAACCATTGGGAGGGATATTACCTCAATTCAACGCCACCAAACTCCCTTGAAAGCACAAATATGTATCCATGATAATTCTTGAACAAACACACTTGAAATCACCCAAAACAAAGATGTATAGCTCTCTATTTCACAATATGAACTTAGGAAATGAGAGTTGATGGCGTGTGTTCTTTCTATAAAAGACAATACAAAAGAGACTTTTGCAAATGTAGCATCAGGCCTGCAAACGTGGTGCATCAACTGACTGACCTTTGTGAATGTGACCCAATGCCCACGATCGCAAAGACTAGCTACCTCATGCAATCATGAGCGCGTACCCAGGCTCGCGAATATGGAGGGAAAACTCAATGGCCACCATGATCGCAACTCTAGACGTGTGAATGCAAATAAGGACATGGTGTTGCACCAGTTAATACGTATTAGATGGTTTTCCTCAACATGAAAATCCCCAACAGGGTGCTCGGGATTTTTTTGGAACCCCATGCATGCATACAAGATATGTTACCGCACCAAATTTAACATTTCAGACACAATAGAGGTATTGAAACATCTAATTTAGGTCTTCTCAATGAAAAGTGGGTCCCATTCTCAAACTCTACTTTATGGAAACTTCCACAAGGAGGCTCGGTATGACCCAGAAGCATTATGATCAGCACCAAAGGTCCTTCTAGAAAATACTCGACATTTAAAATAAAATGGAACCGTTAAAAAATGCCTTCTATGATCGTTTTCCTGAACCCTTTACCGAAGTCAATCATTTATGTTTCAAAAGCTCTAATATATACAAATTTGCGCAAAAACCAAACAACCCACCATGTGAGCTACCATCCCTGTAAGTCATAAATGAATTGGGGTGGCTATAGGAATGCTCTAAATGATAAAAAGAGGGCAATAAGAGGAAAATGCTATGGAAGGTAATAGAATACCCAGTACAAAAAAGGCTTTCATCCACAAAAGTATGAGACAAGATGTAACTAAAGGCTCAAAAAAGAGGGTGAAATGCTCTCACATCTCGTGCTCGATCTCCCAGGTGGCCTCCTATGCTAGACGATGCCTCAACATACTTTAACAATATGAATGATTCTTGAATATAACCGACGCACATCTCTATGTATAATGGAAACTCACTCTTCCTTGAACGTCATATAGTAATCAAACTCAACTGAATCATATCGGAGAACGTATGACTCATCAGGAACATACTGGGAAGCATATAAACATGAAAAAGTATATGGATAGCTTAAAAGGCAGGAGCTATGGCTAACTCATAATTTTCATCATCAACTATTTGTAGAATCTTAAATAGCATTATAAACTTGGGGCTAAGCATGCCCCACCTCCCATACTACATCATGTCCTTCATAGGTAATACTCAAAAGAAAAGCAGGTCACCAACTAAAAATCTCAAAGGTCGATGCCTATGTTCATCATAAATCTTATGCCTTCGCTTTGCTTATGTAAGTCTATCTTAAATCACCTAAACTCTTTCTAAGGCCTCTTGAAGTAAATCAATACCTTGTGGCCAGGGCTATGAAGACTCAAACTAACTGACTAGAGAGAAATAATGCCTACCATAAAAGGCCTCAAACTGGGTGATTTGAATAATTGAGTTGTAGTTGTTGTTATACGAAAACTATGCCAAAGACAAAAGCTTGTCCAACTGACCATCATGGTAAAAAGCACAAGCGCGCAACATTTCATCAAAAATATGAATAGTGTGCGCTCACTACCCATAAGTCTGTGGTGAAAAGCTATGCTAATATCAACATGGGTACCCAACTCCTCCTGAAATGTCCTCCAAAAGATGCAATTGAACTGAGGAACCCAATCTAAAATAATGTATACCGGCACCTCATGATGATGAACTACCTTCTGAATGTAGACATGAGCTAACCTATTGGCACTAAAGGAAAAATAAATGAGGGGGAAGTGCACTGACTTTCTCCATTTATGAACGATGAACCAATTAATGCCAACACCTATAGAAGTTCTATGCAGTCCCATAACAAAGTCCATGGTGATACACTACCACATCCACTCTTGAAGGGGCAAACTCTTAAATTCACCACTATGCTATAAATGCTTTGCCTTAATGTATTGGTAACACAAGCAACAGAACACATAGTCCATAATATTTCTCCTCATGCTGCGCCACCAGCAATTCTTCCCCAAGTCACAATTCGTACTTGAAGTGCCTGGCTGAAAAGAATGTCTAGAATCATGGGTCTCAAAAAGAAATAGGTGAATCAAGTTTATAACCCTCAAAACACATATAAAGTCGTAAAACCTCGAAACCCCATCAAAGTATAAGGTAGCTTGCCTAGAATAATGTTGAAAAACAAAATCTAGGATAGCCACCAATGCCTCATCCTCAAACTGACGACTACTAATCCATCACAATAGAGATAACTCAATTCCCACATAGGGTAACACCCACCTAGAATGTGAAACATCGAGCCAAATCATCCTATTAGTTAAAGACTCAGTGTGTAAAGCAAAAGGACACTTTGAAGCTAAAAGGAAGGATGATCTTCCCTTACTCACCACCATCCAAGTCAAGGCATCTGCTAGCACATTCACCTTCCCTGAATTATATAGAATAGAGAGATCGTAGTCCTTGGGGAGCTCAATCCACCTGAGCTTCCTCAATTTAAGGTTCGCCTAGATCATATTGTATTGAATAATCCTCTTATCATTGTAGATCTCGCATTGGATCCCTTACAGGTAGTGCCTCCAAATCTTAAGTGCAAAAACTAATGCTGCCAACTCTAAATTATGAGTGTTGTACTATTCCACATGCCTTATGATGCCTCAATACATATGCTATAGCATGGCCCCCACTGTATCAAATCACAACCAAAACCAATGTAAGATGCTTCACAATGCAATGTGAAGCCCTCGACCTCAACTAGAAGAGTCAAACCAGGGCCGGTAGTAAGACACTCCTTGAGCTTTTCAAAGATCAATTCATACTTCTAAGACCACTTAAATAGAACATCAAGGTGAGTAAGAGTCAAAGGTGCAGCAATAGTCAAGAAGCCCTCAACAAACCAGTTGTTGTAGCCTGCTAATCTGATGAAGCTCTAAATCTCAATTAATGAGGTAGGCCTAGCCTAATAACGAATAGACTCAATCTTTGCTTGATCCACCATACTACAAACCTTTGACACAACGTACCCCTAGAATGCTACAGACTGAAGTAGAAACTCACACTTTGAGAACTTTGCATAAATCCGTTGATCTCTCAATGTATGAAGTCAACCCTAAAATGTTGCCCGTGCTCCTCTAGAATTTGTGAGTACACAAAAATACTGAAAATGAACACGGTGATGAAAGAATCAATATACGACCTGAGTAGATGCATCATCATGTCAATAAATGTCGTAGGTGCATTAGTCAATAGAAAAAACATAATTGGGAACCTATAGTGTCTTTAACAAGTCCTAAATATGGTCATAGGGATGTAAGCCACCCTATTCCTCAAGTGATAGTGTTTAGATCTCAAATCAATATTAGAAAACACCAAGTCACCCTGAAGCTTGTCAAACAAATCATCAATGCAGGTATAGGATATATATTTTTCACTATTACTTATTCAGATGTATGTAATAAATACACATCTACATACACCCATTCTTCTTCTTAAAATATAGGACATGAGAACAAAGAGGCGACACACTTGGTTGAATGAACACCTTACCTAATATATCCTAAAGTTGAATACTTAGCTCTTTGAGCTATGTGAGGGCATATTCAAAAAAAACCCTTAGGAGTCTCACCATGAGATGATCAGCTGCCACGACCTCAAGAACCTGAATGTGAGTCATGATAACTCTGATATGCCCCAAAACAACCCTAGTTATAGTGATCACCCTTAGAAGCCTGAAGTGATGCATGAACAGGCCAGGTAGATTGGCCTAACTTAAAGCATTGGCGAGTTCTGTCATATGTACCCCTGCCTCTAGAATGCGACGCACTTTAGCTTCCCCCTTGGTTCTTGCAATGGAGCTCTTCCATAGTGCAGGCATGATCAACAACATCCAGAAATGACCTCTTTACTGAAGCAATAGACT
Organism: Solanum appendiculatum; assembly: GCA_018342035.1. Lineage (NCBI taxonomy): Eukaryota > Viridiplantae > Streptophyta > Magnoliopsida > Solanales > Solanaceae > Solanum > Solanum appendiculatum. The sequence goes on along the minus strand of JAGDQO010000361.1, from coordinate 4,484,571 downwards.
CTGTCTGTATCTGTAACTATAACCTCAATCCACGAAGAAAACAACAAACCCTCTCCTGCTCTGTAGGTAATATAATTGTAGCATGTCTAGAGAGGTCTTGAAACCTTTCCTCATACTCAGATATAGTCATAAAGCCTTTTCCAACTTTGATAAATGGTAACAGAGTTTATCTCTGGCAGTTCACAGTATTAATTTTTCCATAAAAACGTCAAAAACCTACATCCATTAAACCAGAGGTGACCCAACTAGTCTACACTCAATAAAAGTGTGTCACCACTACCTGGCTAGCCCATGAAGATAATATGAATTAAATTCGCTCCTTTCGACTCCACCCACACCAAAGAATAAACCTACTCATGATATAGTAAAAAACTTTTGGGCATCCTCCCCAATGGCCCTACAGAACCTTAGAGCTGACAATCTCAAGAACACCCTAAGCATCTTCTTCTCCTATAGTGGCATAGCTCTTGCTATGACAAATAGCAAGGCAGTGGTAGGTGTTGGTGGCACTTTAAGCTCAAGAGTTGTTGCTGCAGGATGGTTCTGTGTTGATTCCATAGATGGAGTTAGGGCCTTTTTAATTCCCCTAATACAACTAGTAGTTCAGCGATAGCAGTCTGCAAGTCTAGAAAAAAAATTGGTCTGAGTTGCGGAAGGGCTGGAGCGGACTGAGGCTCTACCACTTCCTCTAGAGGCAAATGCCTATCACGGGCATGTGTTGCAGCCCTCGCATGACCTCGGGGTCATCTTCAATCCCCATAAGGGTCTCTATCAGTGGGCCAGGGTGCATCTTTCCTAGCTGCATAGTCACGCATACAATCCATCCTATGAAATAGTTAAACAAGTAAGATTCTAGGAGACAAATAAGACATATGATAGACGAAGGTGATAGAAAAGAGTGAATCTTCCTTAAAATGTCTTGTTGACTCCCGAAGATAGAATACATACATCTTCTCAATGATCCAAAAGACTATAATTCATTAGCTCTGTACAAGCGATACCGGCGAACCTGACACTCTTATACGAACTTGTGACGTCCCTAAACTCGAGTTATGATGGCACCTACTATAACCACCAGTACGTAAGTCAACCATAATTTGGAACAACAAGTAACATGTATACAGGGTAGTGTGTATATATACACACAATCAAGAAAACATCCAACCAAGAACCTGGTAGTCATAAGTACAAAGCTACTACAAAAAAGTACAAGTCCCAAAAGTGGACAAAAAATATACAGGCTTGTCTCAAGTGCTAAAGGCAAATCAACAGCTAAATGAAAAGAGACAGGCATGATCTAGAATGTTATAAGTTGAACCTTGTCTCTGAATGTCCTTACAGCTAGTTTAATCTTAATGCTAGTGTTTGGTTCTTGGACCTGCATCATGAAAACAAATACAAAGTGTAGTATAAGTACCAAAAAATAGGTACCCAGTATGCATCATATGCAAACTGAGTTTTGAAAGTAAAAATAAAATGACAAGTAGAAATAGAAATAAACGAAAATCACGAAATAAATACAATAACAGAAATCCTACCTAAGAAGCACACGAGCTAAGAAGATAAAGGGCAGTAAACTAATAAGCTAACTAAAACATAATTGGACCATCATAAGCATGAACGTACATTCATGCACAGTTTTAAGTAAATAACCCAAACGGATCCCCATAAGACTTATGGATACACAAAAAATATAAGGCACTACAAAGAAAACATGAGAACACTTGGAGAACTTCCACAGTCTTCCACAGAATCAAACAATCGTAAAGGAAACCCAAGAACCAAATAGAATCACCAAGACAAGACTTGAACCCAACTAAATAGGAGTGTTCCTTGACTCAAATTGAGGCTGAAAGATGAGTCAGTGCCTTGAACTGTGAATAAGTATGAACAAAAAGGCCACAAACATAGCTAAATAGAAGCTACTCTAGGGCCTTAAACCTTGCTGAAAGATAAGCTACACATAGGCCTTCAACCCTGCTAAAATCTACACAAAGACCCCAATTACCCATTCTTCCTCAAACCGGCCCATTACATAGAGAAAAACCATCTTTGAGGTCACTAGGGACCCATTCCATCTCAAAATCCTTAACTTGAACAAAAAAACCAAGAAAATCCTGAAATAACCCATGAACACATCCAAGCCAATCACAAGGGTAAAGTATGGATGGAAAGTTCACAGAAGTTGAGTTGTCACCTAGGTAAGAATCCCACTATTAGACTCAAGTTTACTATATCAGTCTACAGGAAGCTAAGTCATTTGAAGTGATGTTAGAAAAGTCTAAGGCCTATCGTCTCCGAAACTCGAGTCTAAGGCAATCACGAGCCTACACATCGACTAAGGTCAATAACAAGCTACTAATAATTATAAACAAGTATGAACGAAAGTTGTATGGTAAGGCATGATCATAAAGCAAGAAATGAATGTCAAAACTCCCAAAATACCCCGAAAATAAGGCCTAGGGCATGACCTCTAAACCACAAACTTGATCAGCTACAACCCAATCTCCATTCAAGCAATTCAACATGAGTTTACATTCACAAGATCAATCTAAAGACTAGGAAGCCATAGCCTACCTCAATGCATGCCGTGCATGCTCCAAATTCAAAATTCTTTCTCTTTCCTTTTATTAACGGCCTCTGAAAGCTGCAACACTATTAAAAAAAATGATCTCAATGTGAAAACAAATGTTTTGACACAAAAAATGCAATAATTTGAAATGAACCCAACATCAAGTAAAAATGGAAATGTGAGACCCATGCTAGGAATCACAAAATTGACTACTTCTAAAGATACTAAATAGCTTACTGAACTTGTCTCTCAAAATGGAACACAATTCAAGCTTTGAAAACAACTCAAAATAGAATATGCAAGAAACATATCGAAAAACCACAAATAGAGCTTGGGCAGTTCCTTTGGGATGGAAATTATCTAAATTTGGTTTTTTCTTCATTCCCCCAAACACTCTAATATGATGCCACACTAATTCCGGAGCAAACACATTTGAAATCACCCAAAATGGAGGTGTATAGTGCTCAATGTCACATTATAAACATAGAAAATGAGGCTTGATCGCGTCTGGTCTTTGAATAAAATTCCTTCATGAAGGTGGTACCAGTTTCCCTACTGAGGTTGGTGAACTTCTTGACATTCACGAACGTGGCCTAGCGCGTGTGATTGTAAAGACTAGCCACCTTAGTGCTTCAAAAATGCAGCCTCAAGCTCGTGAACGAAGAGGCCAAACTCACTAGCCACCATGATCGTGGCCCTTGGTGTGCCAAATGCAATGAAGGACATGGTGATACACTTGCTGATGCACATCAGCTAATTTTCCCCAACATGAAAATCCTTTATGGGATGCTTAGGATTCATTCAGAAACATATGCAAGAAAATGAAATATGCTTACCCATCAAATTAGGGACTCTTTACTCAATATATATGTTGAAACTTTCAGCTGAGGCCATTTTGACAAATGGTGGGTCCCACACACAAACTTTGTTTTAAGAAAACTCATATAAGGGGGCTCGATATTAGCCTTGAAGCCTTGAGATTCACATCAAAGGTCCTTCTAGACCGAACTCGATGTCAAGAACTAACAGAACCATCAAAAATGCTTGTTGAGGTTGTCTTCCTGATCTTGTCACTACAAGTCAACCATTAAAATTTCCAAAGATCCAATATACTGAACTTTCAGAAAAACATAAGAAAATGATTAGGTGAAAAAATTGTAAGTCTCAGCAAGTCATAAATGACTTGGGTTGCTACAGAAATACTCTAAATCACGAAATGATTGCAATCAGAGGAAAATAACCTAGAGGGTCATTATGGCAACCCACCTTACAAAAAATTATTTGAAGTTTTTTTCAGGAGTTTGTTACTAAGTGAAGTTTGAAGCATAGATGAGAACATATAAATGGTGGAAAAAGTTAGACAGTCAAAGAGTTGGGCGGTAGAACTTGGAGCCTTTGTTCATGCATTGAGCCTCTTACCATGACCATCCTCAAACTTCGGAGAGGTGAAACAAAAGAAACCCATTTGATAGGCTTCGTGGTACACACCCCTGAGACTCATGATGGGCCTCATGACACGCCTGAACTTGATTCAGATAAAATTTGAGTAAATTTCTGAGTCAAACCAGCCCATTATACCTATTTAAAAATCCTTCCCCCAAGTTTTTCCTCATTTTCTCACACCCTTTCCTCATTTCTTTTGCAATTTCTTAAAACAGAACTGCAAAACACCCTATTTTAACTCTTTCTCTATTTCTACATTAAGCTTCAAGGTAAGATATCTATTGATTTATACTCAGTTAGTTTATTAATTAAAGTTTAATTCCCCATGGGAAATACAAGGTTAGTTTCCCAAGTAGGAATCAAAAATGGCCTCGATAGGCAAAACTTAATGGGCTAACCCACTTATGTTTACTCCTCCAGCGTCCTCACACCAATTAGACATTTGTTGGATTAAAGAGGCAGATTGTATACAATGGTTCATAAAAAATAAAGAGGCTAGATGCCATCTTGACAAAAGGGTGGATAGGGTGATCTTAGGAGATGAATCTCCTCATATACTTAAGAATGTACATTCCCTTGGCCGGGGTACTATATTTGATGAATAAGGGGAATGCAATACCCATCTAGTAAGGGAGATCTATACAAATTGGAACCCCAAAATCCAGTGCAACATGGTATCCATCAGAGGGATGAGAGTTGACATTATGGTCTTAGAGCTTAACAAGTATTTGCAGCTCAAACAGCTGACCTTTTTCAAGTTCAGAAGTTGCGCACCTGGCCACCTTATTAGGTTATTCACCATACTCTATATGGTTTGAGGTAGGAAGATCATTGGATTTACCACTAGTTGAATGGGATGCATCAGATTTTCCCTTTGAATAGAGAAGCAAGGGTTTCGCTTAAGAATTTTGGTAACACCCCGGATTAGAAAAGAATGAAAAACTTTGATTTTGAAAATATTGGTGACCCACGACTTGACCTACAACCCATAGGTTGACCCACCAATCGTAGGTCAAGTGGTGGGTGGAGTCATAGATGCTACTATTTTTGGGGTCATTTTGATGGAATTTTAAGGCTCTAACAAGAGTGACCTATGGTTCGTCACCAACGGTCAATAGCTTGACCTACCAACCGTAGGTCATGTAGTAGGTAAGGCAGCCGACCAATTTTTAAAAGGGGTCTTGTAGTCATTTCCCCAAATGATTTTTCCTGAACTATGTCTTTTCCCTACTATTCTTTACTCTATATAAACCCTTTTAAGCCTAAATTATACCCTTCCCAATCACTTTTCAATTACTCTCCAAATATTTCTCTCACTAGAAGCTTGAAAGATAAGAAGAAGAATCTAGGGTTTAAAGATCAAGGCTCCTAATCCCCGATTGATTTCAAGGTTTTGGCATTGCGATATAATAATCTTCATCTATGGATCCCTTTCCTCCATAGAGTCCCTAAAATTCTCTATTTTACAAGTTAGAACATCTCCATTGAAGTTAGGGTTTGCTTCTATGTCATTGGTTCTTTTCAAAGTATATTTAATTGAATGTTTTATAAACTATGACGCACAAATTGAGTTGAACTTCATGAATTAAGATGAATCCCCATGAACCGATGTGATTTCCCAAATTTTGAAATTAGGATTTGTTTATGGGTTGAATTATGAAGAAATGAATTTTATGAAATCTATATGAACCCATGCATGATTTATGTTTCCTAAATCTATGATTTCATGATGAATTATGAATGATCAAAAGATGGGTTTTATTAAAGTATGCATGTTCAATCAAAAACTAAGATTTTCCTCTTTTATGTGGGTTCTGTAATCTATGATCAAATTGCTTATTTATGGTTTTCTAAGCACGAAATTGGTTTGAATTGCATGTTTTAAGATGAATTTTCATAAGTCCATGTGAAGTTTATGGTTTTCATGTTATGAGTTATGATGAACTATGTAAAGGTGAAGTTTACAAAATCATGCAATTGATTATGAAATTTTTGATGATTTAAGACTTACTTTGAGATTGAAGCATAATTGATGTTATGGTTGAGTTGTGGAGGGGTTTCTCACGTAATACACACACTACGAATTTGAAAGGAACAAGAGGTGATTACCCATGTTTCTTAAGGAGCTATTCACTAAAGGTAGACAAGAGGTAATGATTGCCCATGTTCCATAATGATAGAGAATAGGCGATTACCCGTGTCTACTAATGATAGAGAAGAGGTAATTACCCATTTCTACTAAAGTTAAGATTAATTATGATTTATGACTATTCCGTGGGAAATATTCTTAGCACCGAGTGGACGAGTGGCGATTCCCCATGTCCCATAAACTATGTACCACCATAGGATGATTGTCTAGATAGGCATTAGCTAGTAGATCCACGTAAGCTAAAAGTTCATGGTCTTACCTTTGAAAGTAGGACACCTCTTTTCGGTGTGGGGTAGACACCGGATTCCATGTCGATAGCTCACATGGTCTTACATATCGGTTAAAGGCTACCTCCTACAATAATGAACTAAACTGAGTTTTAGGGTATTTCTCAAGTAAAGTAAAGATGTTTAGCTTGCATTGATCATGATTTATAACTTATGATTTCTAACCCTTTTCTCATGGTTTAGCTTGGTCATTGCATGTTATTTGTGCGTGGTTATCACACTTGGTACGTTTTTGTACAAACGCATACTCTTGCCTACATTTTCTTATAAGTGTAGGGTCCGGCTCATCCCCATCTTCTAGTGGCTAGTTCATAATATTAGAGACCTTGAAGAATTTGGTAATTCCTCATAAGTTCGAGGATGTAGCCACATTTACTTTCGTTGAAACTTTGTACGGGTTACGTTCCAACGTTCTTTCAATTCCTATGAGTTTTGATGGCTTTGAGTTATATTTTTAGACTTCCGCTATGTCTTGCAAACTCTTTGGATATGGAATTGTCTTTTGAACTCTTAAATTGCTATTATCTTATATGATGCATGCTAAGTGGCATTTATGAGGCCTTTCAGGGTCTTGTATGCCATGTCACGTCTAGGGGGTACTTTGGGTCGTGACAATCTTGGTATTTAGAGAAAAAGATTTTAGAAAGGTCCTAGAAAGTCTCATAAGCCACGTCGAGTTGTGTCTTGTTCATGAGTGTAAAGCGCGCCACACTTATGAATGAGAGGCTATAAGATTTTTCGGAAACTCCACTTCTTTCATTATTATAAAGTCATGCGATAGAATTTAACCTCATAGGTTTTCCTTTCAAAACTCCTATCTATGCTTTTATAAATATGCCTCCACGAGGGAATCCCATGAGAAGGAATAGGTGTGTTTGTGCACAATACCTAAATTGAATATATTCAAGGCAGGTCGGTGAACTAAAAAGCAAAATGGTGACTCATCAAAGTTGAAGGGCGAATTGAATGGCCACCACCGACGGGGCTATGACTTAGATGAAATATGAAGGCTTAAAAAGAGATCAAAGGTGGTACTCAGCAATCCACTAAATGTGAAAGGCATACTCAAACAAGCTTACCGATTGAAGCTCAAACACCTGAAGCCAGAAGCTAGAGAAAGGTGAGCTAAGGAATAGATGGTGATCCGCCGAGTCTATTTGGTGAGCCCGACTAATGTAACCGACTTGGTCACGCAGTGAAACTTTGGCCAAATTTTGGGAATTGATAAATAGCCCAAAGGAGAGAGAAAAGGCATCACAATTTAGAATAGCATTTCAGTTCCTAAGTTTGTATGAGTTTTTTGAGAGAATGCCTTTGACCTCTTGGGAAAACTTTCTTAGTTTTGGAGTTTTAACTTTAACTCATTAAATTGTCAATTGGAAGTTGAAATCAAAATGGGTGTTGATTATATTTGCTTAATTTCATCATATCAATGGTTGAGCTCATGATAAGTAAAATTCCTTAATTTTTTTGATGGGATGAAAAAATCCAAATTCTAGGATTGCAATTATGGTGTTTGGTGTTAATTTAATGTAGTGGGTATTTTGTTGGTAGTGTTTTCTAGCTGATTATTCATGAATTTAGGCTAATTATCATGGGGCTAACTCATGGGCTAAGGTTGTAAACTTAATCCTATTTTTGATATTGGATTAATGCTCGAAAGAGATCAATTGGAGTGGGTAATTAGTCTAAGGCATGTTATTTAAGTTTGATGTCAATGGTTTTCTCGAAAGAGAGATTTCGTAAGGTAATGGGTAGAATTGTAACTCACATTGATGAGACCGAAAGGATTTTCTATGAATAGGTACTATGAGATGGAAAGAAGATTAGATTCATTGAAGATTACCCAGCCTATCAATGCTTGTTTAGCACTATTGTGCAACACAATTACCCCAATGTGACATCAATTCTAATTCCCGCACACCTCTAGATTAGTTCCTAATTATTTGAGTTCCTGAAATTTTAGTTTCATTTTGGCTCTTGATAGCTAAACCCTATTTCGTAAATTTTGTAAATTCATCCACTATTCTCTTAATTGCTACAAACAAATTGATTTACAATCTAAATTTCCTATTTGAAGTCTCTACATGGACACCATTCTCTGGGGGATTCGACCATGACTCTTAGTTGGGTATTTTTATTGATGTTGACCGCTTATTCTCTTAATTGTCTTGAGAAAAATTTGAGCATTATAAAAAATGGAGCCGTTTCTAGGGAATGGTGGCTAAGATTTAAATTTTTGAAGTGAGTTTATAAATTTGTTTAGTTGTAGTAGATTGTTACTTGGTGTTGTGGATTGTTGATTTACTGGTGTAAAACATAAGTGATCATGGTATTGACAACGATAGTCATTAAAAGAAAATTGACCATATAAGTGACTTGAATGACATGCACATGAACGTCATCCAAAGCACGAGAGCTATCAGGTTACCTCCTACCAAAAGGAAGGCAGTCTTTCATGTTACCGGAACGATGCTTCAAATACTTCAAATTCAAGGAATGTTCGGGGGCCTTGCTCATGAAGATCCCCATTAAAACCTTAGAAAATTTGTGGAAATTTTTGGGACACCCTCAAAAACATTTCACTAGAGTCCATTTAGTTGAGACTATTTTTATTCTCCTTACCGGGGGAAGCTACTAGATGGCTAGCCGAGTTACCTAATGATTCTATCACTTTGTTGGATGAGCTTATTGATGCTTTCCTTGAGAGTTTTTTCCCTCCTTCGAAGATAATAAACCCTGAGGGTAGCATCAAAAATTTTAAAAGGATGCTTGGTGAACCTCTTCATGAGACATGGCTACTATTTTGGAACCTCATATTGCAATGTCCTACATGTGGTGTTTCGGGTACATCTATTGCATCTTGGATACTTTTAGCAAGGGGCTAGACAACCAATTAGTTCAATCTTGGCTGATGAAGCAGGCAAATGAAGTAGCATCATTGTTACTTGATGACATGAAAAAGATTAACCGCACATAGCATACTAGAGAAGATCAGGAGTCTTCTATACATGTGGTTTTGAGCAAAGACCAGTTGGAAAAAGACCAAGAATGGGATGAAAATATTGCTAAAATGTCGACCTAACTTGACTTGCTATCCAAGCACGTCATGGGCAGTGGGCTTAAGGTAGTAAATGTTGTGGGTACAAGTAGTGGTCAATGCCTGGAAGATGTGAAATTTGAGGAATTATACAATGAAGAAGCGCAATTCTTGGGAAATTAAATGGGGGTTCACATCCAAACTACCCAAGATCGGGTGGGAACCAAGGTTTGAAAAAGGAGGCAGACAATGGTTGGAGAGATTTGAGAGATCGAGGTGAAAATTAGAGAGAGCGTGAGTTTGAAAAAGATAGGTATATCCCACCTCATGATCATCCCAAGAAAAATGAACCAGCGGGACCAGAGGCCAACCGATGGATGAAATGCCAACATGAATATTCAACAGATACAAGGGTCTGACAAGGTGTTGAAGGATTTGAAAATGATTTCTCCACAATAACCCACACAGTAATTTCACACTCTGTGTCAATCAAATACCTCGAGACTTAGCTGCGTAAACTCTCTATTCCTCTCAATCCAAGGAAAAAGGGAATGCTGCCTAGTGACATCGTTCCAAATACAAAAAAATATGGTTGTTGAGTAAGAATTGAGTCGTGCCACGACTTTTAATAAGGCGCTTCTTGGGAGGCAACCCAGTTTTAGTTTATATTATTATTTACAAAAACATGCGTTGTAAGTGCAGGTTGAAAAGAAGTCTGAATTATTAGAAGGGTATATTGGGTGATGCCAAGACCAAGTCAGAGATCCATCAAAAGCTTTGTGCAGCCAACTTTATGTTCGCTTTCTAGCCTGAAAAATTGGAAAAAATTAGCACTATCAACTTCAGTGAGCAGGATTAAAATCGGTGATTTGTTGAATTACACTAAGTGGAATTCATCGTGTCTGCCGAGTTGACCTTCAGGTTTGGTATTCCTTCAGGCCTCATCAAAAAACTTTAACTCGTTTAGTGATTCGTCAAATACATTCGGCGACGTTAGTCACAGTCTGCCGAATGGGTATGTGTTAAATAGGCCAAGAGTCTTTTCAAGTTTTAAATAGAAAACCTTTCATGTTTTGGAACTCCTTGTCTTCCTAAATTCCCCATACCCTTATTTTGGTGCTTAGGTTACCTCTTTTGTGTGATTTTACTTGTGTGGAGTGTTGTTAAGTGCTTGCATCTTTATCCAAGACCTATTCCCCTTGATATTGTGCTTGAGTCGCATCTCTTTGTTGGTTTTCAAGTTCTATCTTGTTGTCTGTGTGAAACCTTTGTGTTTTGATATGGGCTTAGTTTTATTGTTGATATATTGTTGTCTAGTCTTAGTGGGTTATGCTAAATGCAAAGTATTGAACTATGCCCATGTGTTAGTATAGTCTATTTTGTGCTTGAACTTGCTAAATTGTATGTGATTGTTAAAATTTGAAATTTCTTCTTTAATTGTACTTGGTCTGAGTTGAATTGACTATGAAGTTCGATTAGCCTAGTGTTGCCCCAGTAGCAAGTATGTTCCTAATGATAGATAGAGTGACAACTTTCTTAGAGGTAAGTTGTTATTTTGGGAAATGCTTTGTGAAATTGTGGGGAAGTCTAAGTACCCATGAGTAGAAACACATGTGGGTAGACTGTATTACTAATTAGGAATTTTGTATTGTTGCGTATTGGTGTTGAAGTTAGGAAAATAGGCATTGGGCAGAAAATTACCTCATCAGCGGGCATGTCTTAGGTCGCCAAGTTGATTAGGTGAATCGATGAGTATGCCTTAGACCGTCTTTTGTGATTACATATATGACCTGGGTAGTGTTGGATTTGGCGGGCTTGTCTTAGCTCGCTAAAATCCAATAGGCATATCACCAAGACAGAGTGGAGATTGCCCTTTGTGCTTGTTCTTTTTAAGTTTGCACAGTTACTTTCGGCAGGCTTATCTTAGTCCACTGAAACCAACTCGGTGAATTGCCGAGTTGGAGATGACTCCGCCCTTCATGCCTGAGTTAAATTAAATTGTGAACTGTCAACTTCGCTGAGCTCACCTAAGCTCGCCTAACCTGTTAGGTGAATCACATTTCTAGTAGGCGAGCCTCAGAAACTAGTTTTGAATTGTGCTTCTTTTGAGTATGATTTCAATAACTTTCACCGAATATGTGTTTGAATGAGTTTGCCTTCTAGGAAATGGCTAGAACTAAAGGAGAAAGAGTGGTAACCTCCGATACAGAGTCTAAGAGTGAGTCTTCTCCTCCTCCACCTTTGAAAAGCAATAAGGAATCTCTATCAAAGGGCCATCTAACGATCCGCGCCAACGACAAACAACTCTTCACTATTCTACACATGTGAGTTAGAAGCCAAGGATGGTGGTTTCTAGAAAAAGGACATATATTTGATTCAAGTTAGTACATCCTCCTCAAGCCCCTTCTTATAAAGAAATTTGATGATGACCAAAAATTTGATAATTGAAATGAAAAAAAAAGTGCGACAAAAAGGGTGTCCAAGAAAATGATTTACAAGTTGAACTTTGAGTTTCCAAGTAAAAATAAAGGAAAAAACTTGAGAAGAGGTGAAGATGATTGCAACAATTCTTTGAAAAGGTGAAGTCACTGAGCCAAATTAACCATACCGTGACCCTCAGCCCCATTACAAATCTAAATGACCCTTGAGATATTGCATAAACTAGGTTGTGTGATGATTAGAAAATATGGGCAAACCTATGGGATGACGCTTGCATGTACTTCTCTTTCGGAGAGTTAGAGTTTTATTAATTCTTAACTTCAATATTGATTTGCTTTGTGAGAGCATGGAATTGTTCTTGATTTGAGGACACTTGAATTCATTTTTTGAAACATGGTTTTGCATTAGAGAAGAAGCAATAATGAACTTGTGCTTAAATTGATATTTACTAGTAATCATTTGAAGGTTTTTGATTATGATTGAGTGTTGCATTTTCTTGAGAGTAGTCTTGTAGTGACACTTGCATATTAACTCTCATTTAGAACTGTTGTAGACTCCCTTGTTGAACTAATTGTGTTGTTGATTTACTTGAGAATAAGGAAAAGTTTAAGTTGGGGGTGTTGATGAGTGGTAGATTTACACTCATTTGAGACATATTTAGTTCAACAATTAGTGTTCTTAATGCTTAATTATGTCTATTCTTATGATATTTTAATGATTTGCAACTATGAACGCTAAGTGACAAGGAAAGGATGAATACTTGAAAAAAGGCAAAAAATAGAGAAATAAGTGTAAACTCCATGCTGGTGGTCACCTAATCAAATTGGAGGATCGCCCAAATGGCTCGACCTCGCCTAATGTGACAGTGCTCAAAATTGACGATATTCAAGGAAGGTTGGTGAATTAATAAGAAAAACGGCGACTCGCTAAAGTTGAATAGTGAACTGAATGACCATCGCCGAAGGTGATAAGACTTTGACGAAATATGAAGGCTTCAAAGGTGACCAAAGGTTGTACTAGGTGATCCACTGAATTTCAAAAGCATACTCAAATGCACTTACGACTAAGATTCAAACAGCTGAAGCCTAAAGAAAGAGAAAGGTGAGCTAAGGAACAAATGGCGATCCACCAAATATGTTTGTCTAGCCCAACTAACGTCGCCAACTTGATCATGTTGTGAATTTTGGGCCAAATTTTGGGAAACTTTAAATAGCCCAAAGGAGAGAGAATATGCATAAAATTTTATCAGAATTAAGGAGACTTAAGAAAAGAATTTTAGTTCCTAACTTTGTATGAGTTTTTAAAGAGAATACCTTTGAACTCTTGGAAAATCTTTCTTAGTTTTGGGGTTTTAACTTTCACTCTTGAAATTGACAATTGGAAGTTCAAATCAAAGTGGGTGTTGATTATATTTGCTTAATTTCATCATATCAATGGCTGCTCTCATGATAGGTAAAATTCCTTTACTTCTTGTGATGGGTGGCTAAAACCCCGATTCTACCAGTGCAATTATGGGGTTGGGTATTGATTTAATATAGTGGGTATTTGGTTTGCTATGTTTTCTGGCTGACTATTCTGTGATTTAGGCTAATTACCATGAGACTAACTCATGGGATAAGGCTGAAACTTAATCCTATTTTTGATCTTCGATTGATGCTCAAAATGGATCAATTGAAGTGGGTAATTAGTCTAAGGCACGCTATTTAGGTTTTATGTCCATGGTTTGCTCGAAAGAGAGATTATAGGTTGGATCTATTTTTTCAAATCTGGTTGAAAGAGAGATTTCTTAAGGTAATAGGTTGAATTTTAACTCATATAGATGAGACCGAAGAAAGATTCTATGAATTGGTACTATGAGATAGAAAGAAGATTGGTTTCATTAAAGATGAGCCAGCAGATCCATGATTGTTTAGTACTATTAAGCAACACAATTACCCATATGTGACATCGATTACAATCCCCGCACCACAAGATTTAATCTTAATTTTTTGAATCCCTGAAATTTTAGTTTAATTTTGACTCTTGATAACCAAACTCTTTTTCATAAATTTTGTGCAATCATGCACTATTCTCTTAATTGTTGCAAATGAATTGATTTACAACCTAAATTTCCCAATTAAAATCTCTGTAATTATACCATTCTCTGTGGAATTTGATCCGACTCATACTTGGGTATTTTTAATGACGACGACCGCTAATTCTCTTAATTTTCTTGTGGATAATTTTAGTCCTATCAACTGGTCTTTATGGTAAAGATCAGTAAATTAACTTCTATGCATGCGGGCACAAGGCCACGATCACAATGATCAACAAGGTCAGGTCAACCCTGGGAATTCTTCACAAATGCGGAAGGCCAATCGTGAATGTGAAGCACACTTCTCTCCATGATCACAAAGCTAAGGCTATGAACGCAAAACCATAATATTTTGTCTCCACAAATGCATTCATGTACCGCAGATTTACTGTATTTTTAATGCTCTAAACATGGAGTTTTGCATGGTTCTTATGTACTTGTTTGTGGATTTTATGGTATTTTATATTCGTTTTGCAGGAAAATAGGTTTTGGCAAGTCGGGTTGGAAAATACAGTGAAACTACAACTTTTGGATGTTTGATGAGTCCAGATACAAGTCGTAGACTTTTCTACGAGCTGTAGGAATTAGTCGTAAAATGGAGTAGTTATTGTTGGAGTTAAATATGGGGCCACAATACTGAAATATTAGCCATATGAACTTCTACGAGTCGTAGGTACCAGTCGTAGAAAAGATTAATGAAGTTAAGCCCCATTAAATGGACTACGAGTAGCCATGACGGATCGTATAATGTTTTACAAGTTGTAGAACATGTCCATAGAAAAGTGAAGAGAATTTAGTGAATAAGATATTTTGAACTAAAGGTTCGTACGAGCCATAGAACCTGAATCATAGAAGAAACTGTCGAATCCTATTGTTCCTATGATTTCTTAGTCTAGTTTATTTAGAATTAGATGTCTATAAATAGTCATTCGTTATTCATTTTTGACGTTTGATGAGTGGTAGATTTCCACTCATTTGAGGGCTTTTAGTTTAATAATTAGTGTCCTCAATGCCTAATTATTTTCAATTTTGATGATATTTTAATGTTTTGCTGCTATAATGCATAAGGACAAAGCAAGGATGAATACATGAAAGACAGGCCAAAAACATTGAAAGGAGTACAAACTCCCAACTGGTAGTCACCTAACCAAAAGGGCAGATCGCCCCAGTGGCTTGACCTCGTCCAAGTTGACAATTTTCAAAATGAAAAATATGTAAGGATAGTCGGCATACTCAAGATGAAACAGTGATTACCAAAGCTGAATGTGTGAACTATAAGCCCATCCCCGAAGGTCACAGACTCCTGAGAAAAAAATGGAAGTTAAAAGGGTGAATAAATGGTAATCAGCGACCCGCCGAATGTAAAAGGCTGACTCAATCGAGTTCCCCAACTGAGGTTCAAACACCTGAAGTAGTAAGCAAAAAAAGGGTGACCTAAAAGGAAATTAGTGATCTGCCAAATCAGAAAAGAGAGCCCGACTAATGTCGCCGAATAGGTTGAACATTAAATTTTCAGCTAACTTTTGGAATACTATAAATAGTCCAATGGAGAGCTAAAATGTATCAGTTAGTGAATTAGTTTTCAGAATCTATTTTCAGAGATTTAGTCTTTTACCCTTTGAGAAATATTCTTAGTTTGGGGTTTGCGAAAAACATTGTAATTGACAATTGAAGGATCAAACTTAAGTGGTGTGGAAGATTATTGCTTAATTTCAATTCCTTAATGCCTGAAATCATAATGGGTATACTTTTTTTTTTTTTTATGATACTTGATTAAAACTCCAATTCCATGGGTACGATTATCGGGTTGGGTGTTGATTTAATTTATTAGGTCTTCTGTCTTGCTCTGTTTTATTGTCGTTCCTTCATTATTTGAGTTATTTAGCATGGGGTTAATTTATGGGCTAAGGTTGCAAACTTAATCCTACTCTAGATTTTTGGTTGATGCTCAAAACAGATTAATTGAAGTGGGTAAATAGCTTGATGCATGTAATTTAGGGCTAATTTCTATAGTTTGCTCGAAAGAAAATTTGTGATTTGATTCTAGTTGTTAAATCTGCTCGAAAGAGGGATTTTTGTAAGGTATTAGGTTGATTTGTCATTCTCACAGATGAGACCTAAAGGAGATTCTATAATATGATGCTTTCAGAATGAAGGAAGACTAGCGTCATTGAAGATTACCCAATTTATCCATGGTTGTTTAGCATTGTTGAGCAAGGACATGTATCCCTATTCTACATCTACGCAAATACCTACACCCTTGTTCATCTTTCACTTGTTTGAATCCCTGATTTTAGTTTGATTGTAATAAATGATACCAAAACCTTTTTTTGTAAATTTAGTGGAATCATCCACCCACTTGATCTAATTGCTACAATGAATTGGTTTGCATTCTTGTAAATTGAATTCTCTGCACTATATTACTCCTTGTGGGATTCGACCCCGACTCTTTTGTTAGGTATTTTTATCACTATTGACTGCTTACTCTTGTAATATTTTTGTGAGTAGTTTGAGCGTTACAAACGTTATACAGTTTATACATTTGTTTTTTGACTTTGAGAATTAATTTGTGAAACACTTTTCCATTTTAATTCTTGAATTGTTGGTTTATATTGCATAATTTTTTTTTCAATTCAAGATTTTAGAATTCGTCAATTATTCTTTTAAGTTCATGATTTATCTTAACTTAATTAATATGAATTGTGATCAAACATGCATCATTAGTTAATTTCACAACTAGGGTTGTAGGAATCATTAAAAATTAACAATGTAGACCTAAAAATTAGTAATTCTTGAATAGTTCTTATGCATGTATTGTGTTTCTTTTAACTTTGATTGTTTTTAACAAGGCCCCATGCTAGAACTCGCCTTATTCCTACTTGTCTGATCAAGGAAGCTAGTAACTAATGGAAAAAGAGTTTATACAATGGAGATTTGGGGACTACAACTGTAGCGACCCTCTCGAGAGGATGCTACTACTTCAAAAGAAAGCTAATATACTACATATGACATCTAAAAGACATTAACATAAAACATATTAACTATAACCTAACAGAGCAATTAATGGTTAAATTAGTTAAATACCTTAAGAGACTTTCATGCATTTATCATCCTTACTCCTACAATTCACATTACCAATTATTACAGGCTTCCAAATAAAAAAAATTATTCTTTCATGCTTCATACAAACACTCAAACACCAGTAAATTTTGTATACTACAAGTCTGGGGTTTACACACCCCAAAACAACAAAGCATGTTGCAAAACTTATGTTACAACCCATGGTGCAATGATAAAACAAGCCTTCAAAATTACATATGAATTTACAACTCATGGATCACATACAAGTCCCAATATTTCTACAAAATATCGATTCCTATATGCAAATTTGATCTTCCTTAAAGCTCTCAAAACTCCATCTCTAATTGCCAGCTTCAAGTGTCTCCTAGGACCTTCCCTACGATAGAAAAACCTAACGCTAAGCATAAAGCTTAGTGGTGTAAAACTATAGGTGTGGAGCAATCAAATTTTCCATGTTACCTTCCTCAAGTCATGAGCAATACAATCAATACATAACAAATAAATCCAGAAACCAATACATCAAGAGTATCACATTCGATATTTAAAGATCTAAGTGCCAAGAACGCTCATAGTACCATATCATAAGAAGTCAAATAACAAGGCTCGCCCAATGGATACGTCATGCCGTCACACCAAGCAAAAACAAGTATCAAGAAGGACCGAAGCCCTATATCAAGAAGGGTCAAAGACCAATAATAGAGATGACCAAAATTCATATTAAAAATGGTTTTCTAGTTTGTACTTAAAATGGAGAACCTCCATTCTTAAGACGAACCAAAAATCCAGATTCAAGATGACAAAAGATTTGAAACAAGAGGCATGCCAATAGTGACAAAGTCACAGCCACAAAAAAGACAAAGTCCCAACAAGAATGCCAAGTGATAAAGAAATCCGTAAAACTTGGCAAGTTACACAAATGTCTTGAAAGTCTCCAAGGATACCAGCAAGACAAGACAAAGGAACAAGGAGTGACCAAGGTATCGAGATAAACATTCAAATATACCAGCAGGCAATAAGAGTACAAGTACGAGTTCATACACACACCTCAATCTTTTAGCATAAAAATCGTCCAACACAACTTCTAGAGTTCAAACCGTAGAACAATCAACGTATCAAGGTCCTCGACTTGTAAACGAGTATAAACAACCTTAAGAATACAATCAAATAACTTCTTAAATTTCCAGTAGCTCAATAATGTTGACATAAAACAAAATTATTATCAACAAGTAAGCCCAGCCTTTACAAATACGATTACGCTCCAAAAACAGTAAATCTGGATAGCGTAGTACCTCATCTCGTAACTTAGTTTTGAAAAGGAAAACAACAAAACTTGACTCTATATCCTCATGAAAGATTCAGGTATATCTCTTAAGTTTAAAAATAATCAAGAATCAAAGAAAAAATACGTCTTGTACAAAAATATATAATCAAATCACTAACAGTTGAACATACAGAATTTCTAAATCAGTCTGGACAGAATTTGGCCTATGTTACGTCCCATATTTCGAATCGATAACAGAAAAATTAGACTTTCACATAGGCATAAAAGGTGTAGGTGTATGAGTTATATTTCCAAATCATATTTATTTACTGAATACAGAGTTCTACAGAACGAGATATTCGCAAAGTACTAAACACTACCCAACTCAAAATCAGGTTTGATCACTTAGCAAAAGGAAGAGTGTCTTCTGTTTTCAGCCAAATGAAACAAGTGTTTCCTCGTGATTTTGTGAATATTATGGTAAGAAGAAGCTCTCAAGGTTTCTTAGAGTTCAGGAAAACGAAATTTATGGAGGAGGGGTTAAAATATCTATTACAAAGTGATGTTAATCCCTTAATAAAGTTGGCTGCCCAAAATGTAAAATAAAGTTGGCTGCAAGAATATATACATATATACCTATATATATATATATATATCTCACCTCCCTTTTATCAAATTACATGTAATTATAATTACCTATTACATAAATACCCCTATACAATACCATAAATTACCGTCACAAGTTATGGTAGGCAAAATTTCAAATATCACCAAATTTCAAGTTCCTAAAATGCGAACAAATCATACCGAAGTAATTAAGGAATATTGTATCAAAATGCGAATATTTGTTTTAGTATTTCGGGATGTTACAACTCTCTCCCCCTTAAAGAAATTTCGTCTCAAAATTTACCTTACGCTAGTCCCGAAACAAGTGTGGGTACTGGGTCCTCATGTCTTCTTCTCACTCCCATGTTGCTTCTTTTCCCGGCCCAAATGGTTCCTCCAAAGTACCTTTACTAAGGGGATTCTTTTGTTTCTAAGTTGCTTTACTACACGAGCTTGAATTAGGACAGGTTCTTCTTTATACATCAGGTTATGATAAACCTCAATAGATTCAACTGGAAGAACATGAAATGGGTCAGAACGATATCTTCTGAGAATAGTAACATGGAAGACATTATGGAGCTTGTCTAACTCGGGCGGCAAACCTAATTTATATGCTACTGGTCCAACTCTTTCAAGTATCTCATAATGTTCGATAAATCGGGGACTAAGTGTCACAATCCAAGGTACCCCCTAGATGTGACATGGCGTACAAGGCCCCGAGAGGCCTCATACAAGCCACTTAGCATACATTACATACAAGATAATAGAGAATAAAAGTTCGGAAAAGAATTTCATATCAAATCTTTTAAAACAAACAGTAGAAGTCTACATCTCATGTCTCCAAGACAATCTAATATAAAGAACAAGGTTTGGGACGTAATCCAATACAATTCAAAAACTGAAAGGAAATACATGAAAAAGAAGTAAGAGGTAGGCTATGTCCTCGGATGCATGAGGACTCACCAAGTCTTCTATAAACTCTTTAATCAAACTCTAGCCACGAGTGGAAGGTGAATCGCCACGTCCTACACCAAAGAAGTTAATGTAGGTAAAAGTATGTGTTAGAACAATTAAGTACTAAGTATTATAGCAATGCAAATAAACACATAAATCATGCTGGAGAGAGATACATAATCATGACATGCAATGGCAAAGCTAAAAATGTGATAAACATGGGAAACATGAAACATAAAGCATATATCAAGGCCAAGCAAGCTAAATCATCTTTCCTTCTTTTCTTTACTTCATCATGAGAACATTTGTTCCTTAACTTGTTGGGAAAAGCCTTAACCGACATGTAAGACCATGTGAGCTATCAACATGGAATTCGTTGTATATCCCACACCGAAAAGAAGTGTCCTACTTGCCAAGGTAAGAGCATGAACTTCTTAGCTTATTTGGATCCACTAGCTAATGTCTACTTGAAGACAACATCCTATGGTTGCAATATAGTTTATGGGATAGAGATTGCTTTAGGAGACTCGGCCTCAACTAACGGGGGAGCTTTCACTAGAAGACCCGGCCTCTACTAACGGGAGGGCTTCCATCTTAATATCCACTCGGTGCAAAGCATAATTCCCACAGATTAGTCATTAACATATTTATATCATTAAACATGAAAAGGTACAACTAGGGTTACCAATTCGAGGTAAAATAATGCTTATAGACATTCCATCTTCCATGGACTTTGTCCAAGCTTACGTCATTAGAATTGCTCCTTAAGAACATGGGTAATCACCTCTTTGTTCTTCTTTTATCATAATGGGAGAATTACGTGAGAAAACTTTTCACTACTCAACCATAGCATCATCATATCATAACTTTGGTACTTTACTCTCAAAGCACCTTTAATTCATCATTTACTTTATATGAGACATGCATAAGCTCGTTAGCTTCTTCTTTACTTAGTTCATCATTCTCATATTTCATAGTTCATATGGGTTCATTCAAGTTCAACTCATATCATGCAATTCAATGCAAGCTCATGCTTAGAAACCCATAATTAAGACAATTTACCCACACTTGAAGGAACTCACATAATAGAAGAAAAATCATGCTTTTGACTTGATCGTGCTAAATTTATAAGATTATCCTCAATTCATTCATAATTCATGCTTGATTTCATAGAGAATTCATAAACTTCATCAAATCACAGCTCAACCCAACAATCAAAGCATAGATTATCAAATTGGGAAAAATTAGCTCGGGATCATGGGGGTTCATGCAATCTTTACATCAAATCATGTAATTCATGTTAATTCATGCACTAAGTAACTTTATCACGCTAGATCATGCACTACAAATCATAAAATCAATAAATGAAATCATAATTGAAGAACACACAATGATTGATCAAAACCCTAATTCAATTGAGTTAGAGTAAACCTTTGAAAATCATGAAGAAGAGGAAAGGCCCATTGGAGGAAAGGACTCCTAATAGTGAACACTATCATACCTCAAGCTCTCCACAAGAAATTGGAGAAGATTGAAGGTCTTCAATGGATGATTCAAGCTTTCTTCTTCTTCCTTTAAAGTTGAGAGAGTTTCTTTTAGAGAGAGAAATATTTGAGAGGAGAGTTTAGGAATGAGTTAGAATGAAAGAAATTAGGCTTAGAAGGTATTTATAGGTCTTAGATTAAGGGTATAACCGACTTAGCTTAATAGGTAAACGAATAGGTAAAAGACCGAAACCCCTTAATTAAAAACTATCGGGGCCAATCCACGACGGACAGGATCTATGGTCCGTATATTAATTGACAGGCCATCCTGCTCTTTTGTCAATTGATTCTGAAATTTCATTTTGGGCTTAAAATTTGGCTAAGTCTGGAAGGCATCTACGGAACCCATCTACGCACCGTCAACTGAACTACGAACCCTCCTTCTATTCCGTAGGTCAAGGTTCAGAAAAATGAAAATCCTGAAAGTTCACGGTGCCATTGATGGTCCCCCCTACGGCCTGTCTGTCACGACCTAGGGTAGCCTCTAGATTTAACACAGCGTACAAGACCCCGAGAGGCCTCATACAAGCCCTTCGCATACATAACGTAGAGGATAATAGAGAAATAAGAGTTAAAAAGAGCATTTTATATAAAGCTTTACTCAAAACAGCGGAAGTCTACAACTCATGTCTCAAAGCCTTCTAATATCATAGAATATGAATAAAAGTGATAGGGACGCAGCCCAATACAATATCAAACATAAGGAAAGACATGAAAATAAGAACAAGTAGGCTATGTCCTCGGATTGATGAGGACTCACCAAGTCTTCTATCAGCTCTAAGTTGATGCTCTAGCCACAAGTGGAAGGTGAATCGCTACGTCCTACACCAAAGAAGTTAATGTAGGCAAGAGTATGTGTTAGCACAATTAAGTACTAAGTATGATAGAAATGCACATAAACACATAAGTCATGCTAGAGAGAGAGATAATCATGACATGCAATGGCCAAGCTAAAAACATGAGAAACATGAAACATAAAGCATATATCAAGGCCAAAGAAAGCTAAATCATCTTTCTTTCTTTTCTTTACTTCATCATGAGAACATTTGTTCATTTACTAGTGGGGAATAGCCGTAACCGACAAGAAAGATCATGTGAGCTATCAACATGGAATCCTGTGTCTACCCCACATCGAAAAGAGTTGTCCTACTTGCCAACGTAAGACCATGAACTTCTTAGCTTATGTGGATCCACTAGCTAATTAAATATCTATTCAAGACATCCTATGGGGGCACATAGGTATGGGACATGAGGGATCTCCTCTTGCCCTCTCGGTGCTAAGCATAGTTCCCACGGATTAATCATAGTCATAATCTTATCATATCATTAGGAAGCATGGGAGATCTCCCCTACCTTACTATGAGTAGACACGAGGGATCTCCTCTTGTCCTTTCCATTAGAATAGCTCCATAGAAGACATGAGGGATCTCCTCTTGTATTGTCTTGGATAGGCGTGAGGGATCTCCTCTTGACTATCATAGGGAGGGGCGAAGACATGAGGGATCTCCTCTTGTTCCTTTCATTAAATCTACTATCTATTCTCCTTGGTTAATAAATTCCTTTCATAATTCATCATCAATATCTACATGTCATAAACTTTAAAACTTCAGTCTCAAAGCACCTTTAAAGCATCGTTAACTTCATAAGAGACATGAATGAGTTCATAAGCTTTATCTTTTCTTAGTTCATCATGCTCATAATTCATAAATCATGGGTTCATAAGACTTTATCTCAACCATGCAATTCAATGCAAGCTAACACTTAGAATGTTATAATCAAGGAATTTTATTCGTACTTTAAGGAACCCACATAAAAGAGGAAAATCATCCTTTGGACTTGATCAAGCTAAATTCGTAGGATTATCCTCAATTCATTCATAATTTATGCTTGATTTCGTAGAAAATTCATAAACTTCATCAAATCATAACTCAACCCAACAATCAAAGCATAGATTATCAAATTGGGGAGAATTAGCTTGGGATCATGGGGTTCATGCAATCTTTACATCAAATCATGTAATTCACGCTACTTCGTGCACTAAGTTACTTTATCACGCTAGATCGTGCACTAGGAATCATAAAATCAACAATTGAAATCATAATTGAAGAACCCACAATGATTGATCACAAACCCTTATTCAATTGGGTTAGAATAAACCTTGGAATTCATGAAGAAAAGGGAGGGCCCATTGGAGGAAAAGACTCCTAATGGTGAACACTATCATACCTCAAAGCAGTCCACAAGATATTAGAGAAGAATGAAGGTCTTCAATGGAGGATTCAAGTATCTTCTTCTTCCTTCAGAGTTGAGAAAGTTTCTTTTTATAGAAAGAAATATTTGAGAGAGGAGTGTTTTGGAATGAATTAGAATTAAAGGAATTAGGCTTAGAATGTATTTATAGGTCTTAGATTAAGGGTATAACTGACTTAGCTTAATAGGTAAACAATTAGGTAAAGGACAAAAAAGCCCTTAATTAAAAACTGTCGGGGCGAACCAACGGAAAGGATCTACGGTCTGTACATCCATTAACGGACCGTCCTGTTGAACCGTCAAAAGATTCAGAGAGTTGATATCAGGGGACCCTGCAACGACTTCCTCGATTTATGATTGTAGGTCGATTTACGGACCGTACACCACAATCGTAGATCACTGCCTGAGTTTAAGGAGTTTTGCTAAGTCTGGGGTCATCTACGGTACTTTCTACGGACCGTCGTTCAACTCACGAACCTTGCTGCTACCCGTAGGTCAAAGTTCAAAAACTTGGAAATCCTTAAATTTCACAGTGCCATTGACGGTCCCCACCTACGGCCCGTCAAACCATCTACGGCCCGTAGGTGGCCTCCGTAGGTCACTGTCTTCAGGTGAGTTCTGCATTTTAAAATCCCTTGGAAGCTTGGGGTGTTAAACTGTCAATCCATCTATGACACATAGGTGGCCTCCATAGGTCACTATCTTCAGGTGAGTTCTTCATTTTATGTTCTTTTGAAGCTTAGGGTATAACACTAAGTTTTCCTTTTTTGTAAAAACCTCAGTATCTTTTTCCATGGAGACACCTTTAAAAATACTTTATCGCCAACTTGATACTCAATATCATGACTTTTTAGATCAGCGTACGACTTTTGTCTATCCGAAGAAATCTTTAGACGAGCTTTAATAATTTTTATCTTGTTTTCCATTTGTTTCACAATTTCAGGACCAATAAGTTTTCTTTCACCCACTTCACTCTAACAAAGAGGGGTCCGACATTTTCTTCCATATGGGGCTTCATAGGGAGGCATTCCAATACTCGATTGGTAGCTATTATTGTAAGCAAATTTTATCAAAGTCAAGTATTTGTCCCAAATACCCTCAAACTCCATAATGCAAGCTCGAAGCATAACCTATAAAATTTGTATAACTCTTTCCGACTGACCATCTGTCTGAGGGTGGAACAAACCTCTACATTTTAACTTAGTACCTAAGAGTTCCTGTAAGCTACCCCAAAATCTAGATGTAAACCTAGGGTCTCGGTCAGATATAATAGACACAGGGATCCCATGCAGTCTTATAATCTCATTAATGTACAATTCAGCTAAATGCTCAAGTGAGTAATCCATCCTGATTGCTAAAAAGTGAGCACTCTTTGTTAGCCTATCCACTATCAACCATATTGCATCATGATTTCTTTGAGTGCGAGGAAGTCCAGAAATAAAATCCATAGTTACTTTCTTCCATTTCCATTCTGGCAACGGCAAAGGTTGTAGCAAGCCAACCGAAACCTGATGTTCTGCCTTTACTTGTTGACAAACCAAACATTTTGAAATAAATTCCGCAATGTCTCTCTTCATTGCATTCCACCAATAGTGTTCTTTGATGGTTTGGTACATCTTTGTACTTCCAGGATGCATGGCATATGGCGAAGTACGTGCTTCATTCATGATTTCTCTTTTCAATTTTTCATCATTAGGGACACACAATCTATTTTGGTAAAACATGGTACAATCCTCTGTTAGTGTAACATCAAGCTTTTCCCCATTTTGAACTTCTTTGGTCAATTTTATGAGTTTCTCATCTAACCTTTGTACCTCTTTCACCTGTTCAAGAAACATTGGCTATACTTGCAAATTAGCAATAACCGAACCATTTGAATCAGGTGCAAAACAAACATTCATGGCTCTTAACTCAAGAAGAAAGGGCAAACGACTCAAAGCTAAGCTTGCGAAGCATTTTTGACTTAAGGGATCTTCAACTACATTGGCATTACCTTGAAGATAGTCAATCGTACAGTCATAATCCTTGATGAGTTCAAGCCATATACGTTGTCTTAGGTTCAACTCCTTCTGAGTACCCAAGTGCTTTAAACTCTTGTGATCAGTGAATATATGACATTTTTCTCAATACAAATAGTGTCACCATATTTTTAAGGCAAACACTATAGAAGCAAGTTCAAGATTATGAGTAGGATAATTCAATTCATGTGGTTTTAATTTCCGAGAGGAATAAGAAATAACTTTTCCTTCTTGCATCAAAACACACCCCAAACCACGATGAGAAGCATCACTATATATTACGTATTCTTTCCCTTCAATTGGTAGAGTAAGTATAGGTGATTGTGTCAACAAGGATTTGAGAGTTTCAAAGCTCTCTTGGCATTTGTCATCGCACGGACTAGTAGCCTACGAGCAACGGCCTCATGCTAGAAATAACGGGCTACAATAGTGTAATGTTAGCCTCGAACCGGAGCTAACAACCTACCGTCGACAGCCTAGCACTGGAAATACCGGATGCTAACAAGGTAACGTCAGCTACGTACTGGAGCTAACAACCTCGAACCAGATAAAAGAAAACCACCCAAGCTCAACAGTCTAGCGCTGGAAATATCTGCTCCAATCGGGTTACGTCAGTTGCGCACCTGGGACTAGCAGCTTATGAGCAATGGCCTCGCACTGGAAATAACAGGTTGCAATCGTGTAACGTCAGCTACAGAACGGAGCTAGCAGCCTACCCCCGACAGTAAACTTTACATCCTTCGTCAAGAGTTTAGTCAAAAGGGAGGCAATATTGGAGAAGCCTTTCACAAATATTCTATAGTATCCTGCTAAGCCCAAGAAACTTCCTACCTAAGTTGAACATTTGGGAGGTCTCCATTCAACAATTGCTTGAATTTTACTAGGATCTACCTTCACACCTTCAGCTTGTAATACCCCAAGCTTCCAAAGGAATTTAATTGCAGAACTCACCTGAAGAAAGTGACCTACGAAGGCCACCTACGGGCCGTACATGGATTGACGGGCTATAGGTGGGGACCATAAATGGCACTGTGAACTTTCAGGATTTCCAAGTTTCTGAACTTTGACCTATGGAATAGCAGGACGGTTCGAAGTTCAATTGACGGGCCGTAGATAGGTTCCGTAGATGCCTTGCAGACTTAGCAAATTTTCAGCCCAAAATAAACTTTCTGAATCAATTGACGCAAGAGCAGGACGGTCCGTCAATTGGTGTACGAACCGTAGATTTTGTCCGTCGATTGGCCCCGACAGTTTTTAATTAAGGCCTTTTTGGTCTTTTCCAAAATGGATCTCCTATAAATCTAAGTCCGTTACACCCTTAATCTAAGCCATATAAATACTTTCTAAGCCTAATTCCTTTCATTCTAATTCATTCCCAATCATCTCCTCTCAAATATTTCTCTCTCTAAAAGAAACTCTCTCAACTCTCAAGGAAGAAGAAGAAAGCTGAATCCTACATTGAAGACCTTCAATCTTCTCTAATTTATTGTGGATTGCATTGAGGTATGATAGTGTTCACCATTAGGAATCCTTCCCTCCAATGAGCCCTTCCTTTTCTTCATGAATTTCAAGGTTTACTCCAACCCAATTGAATTAGGGTTTGTGATCAATTATTGTGGGTTCTTCAATTATGATTTCAATTATTGATTTTATGATTTGTAGTGTATGATCTAGTGTGATAAAGTAACTTAGTGCATGAATTAGCGTGAATTACATGATTTGATGTAAATATTACATGAACCCCCATGATTCCAAGTTAATTCTCCCCAATTTGATAATCTAAGCTTTGATTCTTGGGTTGAGCTATGATTGGAAGAAGTTTATGAATTTTCTTTGAAATCAGGCATGAATTATGAATGAATTGAGGATAATCTTATAAATTTAGCATGATCAAGTCAAAAGCATGATTTTCCTCTATTATGTGACTTCCTTCAAGTATGGGTAAATTGTCTTAATTATGACTGTCTAAGTATGAGCTTGCATTAATTTGCATGATATGATTTGAACTTGCATGAACCTTTATGAACTCTATGAGCATGATGACCTAAGCAAAGATAAAGCTAATGAACTTGTGCATGTCTCATATAAAGTAAATGAAGAATTAAGGGTGCTTTGAGAGTAAAGTACCTAAGTAATGATATGATGATGCTATGGTGGAGTAGTGGAAGATTTTCTCACATAATTCTCCCATTATGATAAAAGAAGAACAAAGAGGTGATTACCCATGTTCTTAAGGGCTATTCTAATGATGTAAGCTTGGACAAGGTCCATGAAAGATGAGCGTCTATAAGAACGATTTTAGCTTTGATTGGTAACCCTAGTTGTACCTCTGCATGTATAATGATATGAATATGTTAGCGACTTATCCGTGGGAATTATGCTTAGCACCGAGTGGATATTGAGATGGAAGCTCTCCCGTTAGTAGAGGCCGGGTCTTCTAGTGAAAGCTCTCCCGTTAGTAGAGGCCGAGTTTTCTTGATGGAGCTCTCCCGTTAGTTGAGGCCGAATTTCCTAAAGAAATCTCTATCCCATAAACTGTGATTCCCCTATAGGATGTTGTTTTTAAGTAGGCATTAGCTAGTGGATCCACATAAGCTAAGAAGATCATGGTCTTACCTTGGCAAGTAGGACACTTCTTTTCAGTGTGGGGTAGACACCGGATTCCATGTTGATTGCTCACATGGTCTTACATGTCGGTTAAGCCTATTTCCCCACAAGTTAATGAACAAGTGTTGTCATGATGAAGTAAAGAAAAGAAAGAAAGACGATTTAGCTTGTTTTGGCCTTGATATATGCTTTATGTTTCATGTTTCTCATGTTTATCACGTCTTAAGTTTTGCCATTGCATGTCTTTATTATATGTCTCTCTAGCATGATTTATGTATTTATGTGCATTGCTATCATACTTAGTACTTAATTGTTCTAACGCATACTTTTGCCTACATTAACTTCTTTGGTGTAGGACATGGCGATTCACCTTCCAATCGTGGCTAGAGCTCTATAGTAGCAGATTGATAGAAGACTTCGTGAATCCTCATCCATCCTAGGACATAGCCTAGTTGTTCTTACTTTCACGTCATCTCTTTTCAGTTTTTGGATTGTATTAGGTTACATCCCAAACTTTACTTTCTATGATAGGTTGACTTTGAGACATGAGATATAGACTTCCGCTGTTTCTTTTAAAAGCTTTGATATTAAATTCTCTTTTGAACTTTAATTCTCTATTATCTTGTATGTAATGTATGCTAAGTGGCTTGTATGAGGCCTCTCGGGGTCTTGTACGCCATGTCACATCTAGGGGGTACCTTGGGTCGTGACAAAGTTTTTATTGAGAGCACAAGGTTTTAGAAAGATCCTAGGATGTCTCACTAGCTGCGTCAAGTAGAGTTTTGTTCATGAGTGTGAAGCGCGCCACACTTAAGAATGAGAGGCTATAAGACATTTAAGAAATTCCACTTCTTTCATTATTCCTAAGTCGTGCCATAGAGTTGAACTCTATATATCTCTCTCCTAATCCCTATCCTACGCGTTTCAGCATACGGTGACCCGAAGGGCTTATGCTAGAAGAAACACGGGAGAGAATGTGGAAAAAGAAGCTCCTCCTTAAGCACCTCAAGTTCCGGCCGACCCTTTGGCGGAACAAGTTACTAATGTGGAGTTTAGTGCTGCTTTCCATGTGTTGGCTCAAGCCAATAGAGAGGTGGTGGCTCCCATGAACCCAAATGTGGGTACGGTGGCATCAAGATTGTGGGATTTACGAGGATGAATCCAGCAGAATTCCATGGCTCTAAGGGTGAGGAAGATCCTCAATAATTCATTGATGAAGTATACAACGTGTTGATGATTATGGGTGTGATGCCAGAAGAGAAAGCAGAGTTGGCTGGTTATCAACTCAAGGGTGTTGCCCAAATTTGGTTCAATCAATGAAAGATTCAGAGGGCGGTTAAAGAGGGTCCTCTTAATTGGGAGAAATTCAAGGTTACTTTCCTTGATAGGTTCTTTCCACTGGAAATGAGGGAGGCAAAGGTGCTTGAGTTTAAAAACCTTCGACAAGGAAATATGAGTGCGAAAGAGTATGCTTTGATGTTCACACAATTGTCCCGATATGCTCCTTCCATCATTGCTGATCCAAGGGCAAGAATGAGTAAGTTTGTTTCGGGGGTGTCTAAAATTTTTGTTAAGAAATGCCGCGCCGCTATACTTGTTAATGATATGGAAATTGCTCGGCTCATGGTGTATGCCCAACAAATAGAGGAAGAAAAGCTTAAGGAAAGGTCTACAGAGACCAAGAGGGCTAGGACTGGAGATGCTAACTTTTCACATGCAAGGTCCGATGTACTTGGTCATCCTAGATTTCGACAAAGGTTCTCCGGCCAAGGCTCATCAAATGTTCTTCCGAAGTTTGACAATGATAGGGTGTCTAACCCCAAGTCTCAAGGAGGGAATGATGGTGGTTCTTTATTCGCTCCTTGTGCCAAGTGTGGTAAAAAGCATGAGGCTAGATGCCTAGTCGGTACGGATGGTTGTTATAGTTATGGAAAGAGTGGTCACTAGATGAGGGATTGTCCATCTCTAACGGCCAAGGGAAAGGAGAATAAACAAGCTCCACCTAGAGGATCGGGTTCGAATGCTTAGAAGCAAAACCGGTTTTATGCACTTCAGGCTCGTCTTGAGCAAGAGAGCTCTCCCGACGTGGTTACCGGTATGTTGAAGGTTTTCCACTTTGATGTTTATGAATTACTTGATCCCGGTGCTACCTTGTCTTTTGTGACGCCATATGTGGCTATGCGGTTTGATGTTTTTCCGGATACATTGCTAGATCTTTTTTGTGTTTCTACTCCGATTGGAGAATCTATCTTAGCTAAGAGGGTCTATAGAAATTGCCCCATTTCCCTATCCCATTGAGTCACTCATGTTGATCTTGTAGAGCTTGATATGCTAGATTTTGATGTTATTTTTTTGATGGATTAGTTGCACCATTGTTATGCCTCTATGGATTGTAGGACTCGAATGGTCAAATTTAAATTCCCAAATGAGCCTATCCTACAGTTGAAGGGGGAAATTCTATGTTTAGAGGTCAATTTGTTTCTTATCTAAAAGCTAGAAAGATGATCTCTAAGGGTTGCATTGACCATCTTGTTAGGGTGAGGGATAAAGATTTCGAAACCCCTACTCTTGAGTCGGTCCCCGTTGTTAATGAGTTTCTGTAAATGTTTCCCGATGACTTGCCTGGTATTCCTCCAAAAATAGAAATAGATTTCGGTATTTACCTTCTCCCAAATACACAACCTATTTCTTTTTCTCCTTATAGAATGGCTCCGGCGAAACTTAAGGAACTAAAAGAGCAGTTGAAAGAATTGTTGGACAAGGGATTCGTCCGGCCAAGTATTTCTCCATGTGGTGCTCCGGTCTTTTTTGTAACGAAGAAAGATGGTTCACTCCTTATGTTTATCTACTATCGCCAATTGAACAAGGTTACCATTAAGTATAGATATCCTATACCAAGGATAGATGACTTGTTTGAGCAACTTCAAGGGGCTAGTTATTTCTCTAAGATCAACCTTCGTTCGGGCTCTCACCAATTAAGGGTGAAGGAAGATGATATTCCGAAAATAGCTTTCCAGACTAGGTATGGTCATTACGAGTTCTTCGTGATATCGTTTGGATTGACAAATGATCCGGTCGTATTTATGGACTTGATGAATAGAGTGTTTAAGCAATACCTTGACATGTTTGTGATTGTGTTTATTGACGACCTTTTCATCTACTCAAAGAATGAGGGTGAACATGTTAATCATTTGAGGATTGTGTTGTAAGTCCTCAACGACCAACAACTCTTTGCGAAGATTAGTAAATGTGAGTTTTGGTTAAGGTCTGTGGCTTTTCTTTGTAACATTGTTTCCGGTAAGGGCATTGAGGTAGATCCTATGAAGACGGAAGTGGTTAAGAATTGGCCTAGACCTTTATCACCTTCGAATATCCATAGATTCTTGGGCTTAGCCGGTTATTATAGGAGGTTTGTTGACGGATTTTCATCCATTGCTTCTCCATTGATGGCTTTGACTCAAGAGTTAAAGGATAGACTTACTTCGGCTCCGATATTGACTGTACCAGAAGGATCTGATTGTGTTGTCGTTTATTCTGATGCTTCGAGAATTGGGCTAGGATGTGTTCTTATGCAAAATGGGAAAGTCATTGATTATGCTTCAAGGCAACTTAAGGTGCACGAAAAGAACTATCCTACTCATGACTTTGAATTAGTGGCGGTTGTGTTTTCTTTTAAAATATGGTCACATTATTTGTATGGGGTACATGTAGATGTCTTCACCAACCATAAGAGTTTGCAATATGTGTTTAAACAGAAAAATTTGAATCTCCACCAAAGAAGGTGGCTTGAGTTGTTAAAAGTCTATGATATGAGTGTTCTCTATCACCCCGGTAAGGCTAACATGGGGGCGGATGCTCTTAGCCGATTATCAATTGGTAGTGTTGCCCATGTTGAGAATAGTAAGAAAGAGTTGGTTCGCGATGTCCATAGATTGGCTCGATTGGGTGTTAGATTTGTTGATTCTACTGAAGGTGGTGTTACGGTTCACAATGGTTTCGAATCCTCTTTTGTGCATGATGTGAAGGCTAAACAAGATCTTGATCCTAACTTGGTTGAAATAAAGGAAGCGGTTCTAAAGAAGTTCGTTGAAGCTTTCTCCCAAGGGGGAGATGGTGTGCTTTGATATCAAGGTCGTTTGTGTGTTCCCAATGTAGATGGCTTAAGAGAGCAAATTTTATATGAAGCCCATAGTTCTCGATATTCCATCCACCCAGGAGCTAAAAAAATGTACCGTGATTTGCGGGAAATTTATTGGTGGAACGGAATGAAGAAAGATATTGCGGAGTTTATGGCTAAGTGCCCTAATTATCAACAACTGAAAGTTGAGCATTAAAGGCCAGGAGGTGTGACCTAAGATATTAGCATTCCTACTTGGAAGTGGGAAGATGTGAATATGGATTTTATTGTGGGTTTCCCTCGCACAAGGCGACAATATGATTCGATTTGCGTTGCTGTTGATAGAATGAAAAATTCAGCCTATTTCATTCCCGTCAAGACATCTTATTCGGTGGAGGATTATGCTAAGTTTTATATGAGGGAGATGGTTAGGCTGCATGGAGTGCCTTTATCCATCATCTCCGATCGTGGTGCACAATTTACTTCTAAATTTTGGAAGTCGTTCCTAAAAGGTCTTGGTACTCGTGTTAAGCTTAGTACGGTCTTTCATCCCCAAACTGATGGGCAAGCGGAGTGTACTATTCAGACCTTGGAGAATATGTTGAGATCATGTGTAATTGTTTTCAAGGGTACTTGGGATAATCACTTGCCTTTGATTGAGTTTGCTTATAATAATAGCTCGCATTCTAGCATTGGTATGGCTCTATTTTAGGCTCTCTATGGTAGGAGGTTTAGATCTCTTATAGGTTGGTTTGAAGTTGGTGAAGTTTCTTTGATAGGCTCGGAGTTGGTGCATGAGGCTATGGAGAAAGTTTGACTTATTAGGGAAAGGTTGAAAACGGCCCAATGTCGACAAAAGTCCTATGCCGATGTTAGAAGAAGAGAATTAGAATTCGATGTTGATGATTGGGTTTACTTGAAAATCTCACCCATGAAGGGTATAATGAGATTTGGGAAGAAAGGGAAGCTTAGTCCCCGTTATGTAGGCCCCTATCGGATTTTGAGACGTGTTGGTAAGGTTGCTTATGAGCTTGACTTTCCTAATGATTTGGCATCGGTGCATCCCATTTTCCATGTCTCCTTGTTGAAGAAGTCTGTTGGTGATCCAACCTCTATAGTGCCATTAGAGAATCTTGGCATAGAGGATAGTCTTGCCTATGAAGAAGTTCCTGTTAAGATTTTAGACCGGCAAGTCCGAATGTTAAGAAATAAAGAGGTTGCGTCCGTGAAAGTTCTATGGAGGAATCAATTGGTTGAGGGTGCTACTTGGGAGGCCGAGGTTGATATGATGTCCCGATATCATCATCTTTTTCCTTCCGATCCTACTCTAGCTTGAGGTATCTAGTTCCTCATGGTTCATTCTTTTGGTCTCATGTGTAATAATTGATTTCCATGATTCCTTGATTACGCATGTTCATGAAGAGTCTAATATGATAATGTGCCTTTTAGTATGAGTTGCATAAAGTCTTCATGATATGATGTGTTGATCATGCTTTAGCTTGGAGTTGATGTTTCGTTCTTAGATATGTGGATTTATGTGATTGCATGCTATGTTGGGTTGTTAGTCCGTGTCTATTACCCTTTTCAAGATGTCTTGATTCTCATTCGAGGATGAATGTTCCCTAGGGGGAGATATTTTAATAACCCAAGGTTCCAAAGAATTTTAATGTAGAACTCACCTCAAGAGAGTGACCTACGGAGGCCACCTACGGGCCGTAGATGGATTGACGGGCTATAGGTCGAGACCGGTAATAGCATTGTGACTTTCAGGATTTCCAAGTTTCTGAACTTTGACCTATGGAATAGAAGGACGATTCGTAGTTCAGTTGACGGGCCGTAGATAGGTTTCGTAGATGCCTTCTAGACTTAGACAATTTTCAACCCAAAATGAACTTTCTGAATCAATTGACGGAAGAGCAGGACGGTCCGTCAATTGATGTACGCACCGTAGATCCTGTCCGTCGATTGTCCCCAATAGTTTCAATTAAGGACAATTTGGTGATTTCTCTAACGGATCTCCTATTAATCTAAGTCAGTTATACCCTTAATCTAAGCCATATAAATACTTTCTAAGCCTAATTCCTTTCATTCTAATTCATTCAAAATTATCTCCTCTCAAATATTTCTCTCTCTAAAAGAAACTCTCTCAACTCTCAAGGAAGAAGAAGAAAGCATGAATCCTCCATTAAAGACCTTATATCTTCTACAATTTCTTGTGGATTGCTTTGAGGTATGATAGTGTTCACCATTAGGAGTCCTTCCCTCCAATGAGCACTTCCTTTTCTTCATGAATTTCAAGGTTTACTCTAACCCAATTGCATTAGGGTTTGTGATCAATTATTGTGGGTTCTTCAATTATGATTTCAATTATTGATTTTATGATTTGTAGTGTATGATCTAGTGTGATAAAGTAACTTAGTGCATGAATTAGCGTGAATTACATGATTTGATGTAAATATTACATGAACCCCCATGATTCCAAGTTAATTCTCCCCAATTTGATAATCTAAGCTTTGATTCTTGGGTTGAGCTATGATTGGAAGAAGTTTATGAATTTTCTTTGAAATCAAGTATGAATTATGAATGAATTGAGGATAATCTTATAAATTTAGCATGATCAAGTCAAAAGCATGATTTTCCTCTATTATGTGAGTTCCTTCAAATATGGGTAAATTGTCTTAATTATGACTTTCTAAGTATGAGCTTGCATTAATTTGCATGATATAAGTTGAACTTGCATGAACCTTTATGAACTCTATGATCTATAAACTATGAGCATGATGACCTAAGCAAAGATAAAGCTAATGAACTTGTGCATGTCTCATATAAAGTAAACGAAGAATTAAGGGTGCTTTGAGAGTAAAGTACCTAAGTTATGATATGATGATGCTATGGTTGAGTAGTGAAAGATTTTCTGACATAATTCTCCCATTATGATAAAAGAAGAACAAAGAAGTGATTACCCAAGTTCTTAAGGGCTATTCTAATGATGTAAGCTTGGACAAGGTCCATGCAAGATGAGCGTCTATAAGAACGATTTTTGCTTTGATTGGTAACCCTAGTTGTACCTCTGCATGTATAATGATATGAATATGTTAGCGACTTATCCGTGGTAATTATGCTTAGCACCGAGTGGATATTGAGATGGAAGATCTCTCGTTAGTAGAGGCTGAGTGTTCTAGTGAAAGCTCTCCCGTTAGTAGAGGCAAGGTTTTCTTGATGGAGCTCTCCCGTTAGTTGAGGCCGAGTCTCCTCAAGAAATCTCTATCCCATAAATTATGGCGCCACCATAGGATATTGTCTTTAAGTAGGCATTAGCAAGTGGATCCACATAAGCTAAGAAGTTCATGGTCTTACCTTTGCATGTAGTGTCACGACCCAGGGTAGCCCCTAGATGTAACACGGTGTACAAGACCCCGAGTGGCCTCGTACAAGCCCTTAGCATACATAACATACAAGATATAGAGAAATAAGAGTTCAAAAGAGCATTTCATATGAAGACTTTACTCAAAACAGTGGAAGTCTACAACTCATGTCTCAAAGCCTTCTAATATCATAGAATATGAGTAAAAATGATAGGGACACAGCCCAATACAATATCCAACACTGAAAAGAAACGACATGACAATAAGAAAAACTAGGCCATGTCCTCGGTGGATGAGGACTCACCAAGTCTTCTTTCCAACTCTAAGTCAATGCTCTAGCCACGAGTGGTAGGTGAATTGCCTCGTCCTACACCAAAGAACTTAATGCAGGCAAAAGTATGCGTTAGCACAATTAAGTACTAAGTATGATAGCAATGCATATAAACACATAAATCATGCTAGAGAGAGACATAATCATGACATGCAATGGCAAAGCTAAAATCATGATAAGCTTGAGAAACATGAAACATAAAAAATATATCAAGGCCAAAGAAAGCTAAATCATCTTTCCTTCTTTTCTTTACTTCATCATGAGAACACTTATTCATTAACTTTTGGGGAATAGCCTTAACCGACATATAAGACCACGTGAGCTATACACATGGAATCCGGTGTGTACCCCACACCGTAAAAGGGGTGTCCTACTTGCCAAGGTAAGACCATGAACTTCTTAGCTTATGTGGATCCATTAGCTAATGTCTACTTAAAGACAACATCCTATGCTGGCAACATAGTTTATGGGATAGAGATTGCTTTAGGAGACTCGGCCTCAACTAATGGGAGAAATCCATCTAGAAAACCCGGCCTCTACTAACGGGA
Organism: Solanum appendiculatum; assembly: GCA_018342035.1. Taxonomy (NCBI): domain Eukaryota; kingdom Viridiplantae; phylum Streptophyta; class Magnoliopsida; order Solanales; family Solanaceae; genus Solanum; species Solanum appendiculatum. The sequence goes on along the minus strand of JAGDQO010000361.1, from coordinate 4,447,885 downwards.
GGGCTTCCATCTCAATATCCACTCGGTGCTAAGCATAATTCTCACGGATTAGTCATTAACATATTTATATCATCAAAGATGAAAAGGTACAACTAGGGTTACCAATTCAAGCTAAAATCATGCTTATAGATATTCATCTTTCATGGACCTTGTCAAAACATACATCATTAGAATAGCTCCTTAAGAAAATGGGTAATCGCCTCTTTGTTCTTCGTTTATCATAATGGGAGAATTACGTGAGAAGACCTTTCACTACTCGACCATAGCATCATCATATCATAACTTTGGCACTTTACACTCAAAGCACCTTTAATTCATCATGCTCATATTTCATATTTCATATGGGTTCATGCAAGTTCAACTCATATCATGCAATTCAATGCAAGCTCATTCTTAGAAAGCCATAATTAAGACAATTTACCCATACTTGAAGGAACTCCCATAATAGAGGAAAATCATGCTTTTGACTTGATCATGCTAAATTCATAAGATTATCCTCAATTTATTCATAATTCATGCTTGATTTTATAGAGAATTCATAAACTTTGTCAAACCATAACTCAACCCAACAATCAAAGCATAGATTATCAAATTGGGGATAATTAGCTTGGGATCATGGAGGTTCATGCAATCTTTACATCAAATCATGTAATTCACACTAATTCGTGCACTAAGTTACTTTATCAAGCTAAATCGTGCCCTAGGAAATCATAAAATCAATAATTGGAATCATAATTGAAGAATCCACAATGATTGATTACAAACCCTAAATCAATTGGGTTAGAGTAAAGGTTCAGTAACTTGGAAATCCTGAAATTTCATAGTGCCATTGACGGTTCCCACCTACGGCCCGTAGGTGGCCTCCATTCGTCACTGTCTTCAGGTGAGATCTGCATTTTAAAATCCATTGGAAGCTTAAGGTGTTACAAGTAGGACACCTCTTTTCGGTGTGGGGTAGACACCGGATTCCATGTTGATAGCTCACATGGTCTTATATGTTGGTTAAGGCTATTTCCCCAAAAGTTAATGAACAAGTATTCTCATGATGAAGTAAAGAAAAGAAAGAAAGATGATTTAGTTTGCTTTGGCCTTGATATATGCTTTATGTTTCATGTTTCTCATGTTTATCACATTTTAAGTTTTGCCATTGCATGCCATGATTATATGTCTCTCTAGCATGATTTATATGTTTATGTGCATTGCTGTCATACTTAGTACTTAATTGTGCTAATGTATACTTTTTCCTACATTAACTTTTTTTGTGTAGGATGTGGTGATTCACCTTCCACTCATGGCTAGAGCTTTATAGTAGTAGATTGATAGAAGACTTCATGAGTCCTCATCCATCCGAGAACATAGCCTAGTTGTTCTTACTTTCACATCATCTCTTTTCAGTTTTCAGATTGTATTGGGTTACGTCCCAAACTTTACTTTCTATGATAGATTGGCTTTGAGACAGGAGATGTAGACTTTCGTTGTTTCTTTTAAAAGCTTTGATATGAAATTCTCTTCTGAACTTTAATCCTCTAATATCTTGTATGTAATGTATGGTAAGTGGCTTGTATGAGGCCTCTCGGAGTCTTGTACGCCATGTCACATCTAGGGGGTACCTTGGGTCATGACACAGCTATAAAAGATGTCAAAGAAAAGCCCCTTCATTAAGCCAAAATTCATACGTGGAAAGTTTAGCGTAAAGTTCTTTATCCTTCAAAATTTGCAAAACAATTCGAAGGTGTTTATCATGGTCTTCACTACTTCTGGAAAATATTAAAATGTCATCTATAAAGACCACTAGAAACTGATCAAGATAAGGCTTGAACACTCAATTCATTAGATCCATGAATATTGTAGGAGCATTTTTCAATTCGAATGGCATCACAAAAAAATCATAATGACCATACCAAGTTCTAAAAGTTGTCTTAGGAACATCATTCTTTCTGACACGCAATTGGTGATATCAAGACCTTAAGTCAATCTTTGAGAATAATTTAACACCCTTCAGTTGGTCAAACAAATCATCGATCCTTGGGAGGGTATATTTATTCTTGATTGTTATTTTTTTCAATTGTCTATAGTCAATACAAAGCCTAAGCGTGCCATCTTTCTTCTTTACAAATAAAATAGGGGCTCCCCAAGGAGAAACACTAGGACGGATAAAACCTTTCTGAAGAAGTTCTTGCAATTGAACTTTCAATTCTCTTAATTCTGCTGGAGCCATTCTGTAAGGAGTGATAGAAATAGGGGTAGATCTAGGAATAAGCTCGATCGGAAATTCAACCTCTCTTTCTGGGGGCAGCCCATGAAGATTTTCTGGGAAGACTTCTGGAAAATGACACACAACAGGTATGTCCATGATACAAGGACTCTGTAACCATGTGTCAATTATGTGAGCAAGATATGCACCACAACCTTGATGAATCAACCTTCTTGCCAAGGCCGTAGAAATAATACTTGATGCCAATGATCTTTCACCTTGTACAATGATGTGTTAACATGTAGGATCTTTAAAAGTAACATGCTTTGATCTACAATCTACCACTGCATGATATTTATAAAGCCAATCCATCCCGATAATAACATCAAAATCTTTGAAAGGCATTTCAATCAAATCAACAGGGAAGACTAGGTTTTGAATCACGAAGGGACAAGCTCGCTAAATTCGATTACACGCAACATGGTAACCAAAAGGACTTTCAACCAGTACATCATAATTAAGTGTCACCGATTTCACGTTTCATGCAAGAATAAGTGATGAACAAATATAGGAATGTGTAGAACGAGGATCAAACAGTGTAAACACACATAAGCCAAATAACTGAAATTTACCGAAAACCATGTCTTGTCCATCTTGATCATCCCTCGGTCTCATAGCATAAGTTCGTGCAGTAGGCCTTCGCCCACTAGCTTGATTAGCTCCACTTGCACCTGATGGTTAGGTGTTTTTAGGTCTTGCACCTCTATTGGTCTGAAGAGAATTAGTAGAAGCCTTATGAACTGAGCCTTTAGTACGCAAGGAAGGAAAATGATTAGGATTAGGACAATCCTTCACTTTATGACCAAATCTCCCACAATTGAAACATGCACCAGAAGATCTCCTACAAGTACCATAATGATTCTTTCCACATTGTGCACAAGTGGGAACGCGAGACTTGCCTTTTCCATAATCTGGAGTGCTAGTTGTAGAAAAATCTGATATGTTTTGTTTCTGTTGAGCTGATCTGTTACACTATCAGCCTTAGAATCATCAAACCTTCCCCTTTTGGATGGACCTCCAAAATCTGATATAGGCTTTCATAATTTGCTTTCATTTCTACTAGCTTCTTCTTTATCAAGTCTTTCCCAAGTAAAAGCAGCAGACACTGATTCACAAAAGTTCTCATGTTGTAGAATTGCCACATTCTTTCTAATGGAATCATTCAAACAGTCTTCAAATCTCATACACTTTTCTTTTTCATCTTTAATAATACCTCTAGCATAATGAGAGAGTCTAAGAAACTTTTGTTGATACTCTGCAATAGACATGCCTCGTTGCCTTAAATTCAAAAACACCTTTTTCTTTGCATCACTAGGAAGGTGGAACATATTTCATACGAAATTCCCTAAGAAAATCATCCCAAGGAACAACTGGAGTTTTTTCCTTGTCATTCGGAACACTTACACACCAATCATAAGCATCCTTTTGTAATAGTGAGATATGATACTTAAATTTAGCAACATCTGAACACTCCAACTGCTCAAACACCCTCTCCATGCGTTCCAACCATTGTTCAGCATTAGTGGGATCAATAATGCCTTCAAACTCAACTCCACCCATTTTCCTCATTTTCTCAAAGTTAATCTCGTTGGGATCATGCATCGATTCAGCCATGTGGTGGAAGAATTCCGCCATTTTTAGGAAAGGAGAATTTATAGCTTAAGTACTACGACTCTTGTGAGGATGTGGACCAGCTCTTACACCTTGATAGTTGCCCACTTCAGATCAACTAGTATGGGGAACATGTTGATCCGAGAAATGCTCTCCAACCCCTTCGAGTGAATGAGGTTGGGAAATAGAGTTACCTGAACCGTCACGAGCAGCTTCCATAGGTCTCTTAGAAGAAGAGGCCATAACTTAATTCCTTCAAAAGGGAAGATCACATGGCATTAGGGACGTGTACATGATGCTTATGCACTCTACATGCAATAAAAATATTATAAACCATGTAAATGACCAAATAATGTAACCAAAACCTTCTCAAAGTGAAACAAGTATACATGCACTTCACCACAAAATTCCTAGAACTACAAATCTAGGCTCTGATCTGATACCAACACAAAATTCCTACTTCTTCAAAAGAAAGCTAATATACTACGTATGACATCTAAAAGACATTAACATAGAACATATTAACTATAATCTAACAGAGCGATTAAAGTTTAAACAAGGTAAAATTATAAATATTCGGCGGAGGAACCTTCCCAATAAATTAATGAAATACCATAAGAAACTTTCAAGTATTTATCGTCCTTACTCCTACAATTAACATTACCAATTATTATAAGCTTCCAAATACCAAAATTTATTGATTCATGCTTCATACAAACACTCCAACAACCAGTAAATTTAGTATATTACAAGACTGGGGTTTACACACCCCAAAACAATAAAGGATATTGCAAAACTTATGTTACAACCCATGGTTCCATGATAAAACAAGCCTTCATAATTATATATGAATTTACAACTCATGGATCACATACAAGTCCCAATATTTCTACAAAATATAGATGCCTATATGCAAATGTTATCTTCCTTAAAGCTCTCAAATGGCCAACTTCAAGTGTCTCCTCGGACATTCCCTACGATAGAAACAACTATTGCTAAGCATAAAGCTTAGTGGTGTAAAACTATAGGTGTGGAGCCATCAAATTTTCCAAGTTACCTTCCTCAAGTCATGAGCAGCACAATCAATACAAAACAAATAAATCTAGTAACCAATACATCAAGAGTATCATGTTCGATAACAAGGCTCACCCAATATATACGCCATGCCATCACACCCAGCATAAAAAAGTATAAAGAATGACTGAAGCCCTTTATCAAGAAGGGTCAAAGCCCAATAATCAAGAGGACCAAGAACCATATTAAAAATGGCGTTCTAGTTCGTACTTAAAATGGACAACCCCAATGCTTAAGAGGAACAAAAAATCCAGATTCAAGATGGAAAAAGATCCGAAACAAGAGGCATGCCAATAGTGACCAAGTCACACCCACAAGAAGGACAAAGTCCCAACAAGAATGCCAAGTGATCAAGCAATCCGTACAAGTGGGCGAGTTACACAAGTGTCTTGAAAGTCTCCAAGGATAGCAGCACGACAAGACAAAGGAACTAGGAGTGGCAGAGGTACCGAGATAAACATTAAAATATACCAGCAGGCAATAAGAGTACAAGTATTAGGTTATACACAAACCTCAATCTTTTATCATAAAAATCATCCAACACAACTTCAAGAGTTCAAACCGTAGAACAATCAACGTATCAAGGTCCTTGACTTGTACACGAGTATAAACAACCTTAAGAATCCAATCAAATAACTTCTTAAATTTCCAGTTGCTCAATAATGTTGACATAAAACAAGATTATTATCAACAAGTAAGCCCAGCCTTTACAAATACGATTACGCTCCGAAAATAGTAAATCTGGACAGCTTGGTACCTCATCTCGTAACTTAATTTTGAAAAGGAAAACAGAAAAATTGGACTCTATATCATTCATTAAAGATTCAGGTATATCTCTTAAATTTTCAAATAATCAAGAATCACTGAAAAAATACGTATTGTACAAAAATATATAATCGAATCACTAACAGTTGAACATACAGGATTTCTAAATAAGAAATCAGGACAGAATTTGGCCTATGTTGCGTCCAATATTTTGAATCAATAACAGAAATATTAGACTTTCACATAAAAATAAAAGTTGTAGGTGTATGCATTATATTTCCAAATCATATTTATTTACATAAAACGGAGTTATACAGAACCAGATATTCGTAAAGTACTAAACACTACCCAGCTCAAAATAAGGTTTGATCAGTTACCAAAAGGAAGAGTGACTTTAGTTTTCAGCCAAATGAAACAAGTGTTTCCCTGCGCTTTTGTGAATATTATGGTAAGAAGAAGCTCTCAAGGTTTCTTAGAGTTCAGGAAAATGAAATTTATGGAGGAGGGGTAAAAATATCTATTACAAACTGATGTTAATCCCTTAATAAGGTTGGCTGCCCAAAAAGTCAAATAAAGTTCGCTGCAAGAATATATACATGTACACCTATATATATATATATATATATATATCTCACCTCCCTTTTATCAAATTACATGTAATTATAATTACCTATTACATAAATACCCCTATACAATACCATAAATTACTGTCACAAGTTATGGTAGCCAAAATTTCAAATATCACCAAATTTCAAGTTCCTAAAATGCGAATAAAACATACCGAAGTAATGAAGGAATATTGTATCAAAATGTGAATAATGGTTTTAGTATTTCGGGATGTTACGACAGCCCTCATCTAATACTTGACCTAGACCAGGGAATAGTTAAGCTGGGGTCAAAGGTAAGGGCAAGTAAAGAATGCACCCGTAGATCGATGAATGCTGCGTAGTAAAATTCACTTTTATGGGCGACCAGCTAGTTAGGAGATACCTAACTTATCGACTTTGCATGGTAGACACTAGATAAAGTTATTACTATACGGTTTACTGCGTTATGAATTTATGGAAAACACAAATACCCTAGTTTTATCTTTTACTAATTTTACAAAACATTCAATCTTGCTTATTGTGTTACGCCTTACTACAATCATTCAATTAATCTTTTTTTTTACTAACTCCTCTTTTACGAAAATAACTTGACTAAAAGTAAAACTAACAATCAATTAGGCTAAGTCTAGACCTCATTCCTAGTGGGATCCACCCTAATCTCTGTTAGGTTCTTTATTATAACATTACCTGCTTATACTTTTTTTTTGGGAGGTGTAATTTGGGCATATCAAATTTTGGCACCACTGCCAGGAATAAGGCTTTTAGATTAGACTAATTTTATTATAGAACTAATAGTAAGTACTTTCTTATTTACATATTCTTTAGTTTTTATTTCTTACTGGTTTAGTTCTAAGTGTACGTTAAGTACACAGAGTCTAAGCATTCCCCTAACCCCTTGTAATCCATATCTAAATAAAACATTTCAAAGATTGGCAAACACTTGGCGTGGCTAAAATCTAGGACTGAACGATGATCCAATAGAGAGGGACAAGAGGGTAATCATGTAGCTTTACTTTCATGTGTAGGAAAGGTACATGGAAACAACAAGAACAACCCACCAATAGTGCAAGATCATTCTCTACTCAGAGAGAGGCCAATACTTGATGTGCGAGATGACTACATGTTTGATCATAATACTATTGGAAAAACGGGGCTCATCGTCATACCTCTGCTACCACTCGAACATATGTTCATTGTCACAAGTAGCTTGATGCAAATGCTAACATCTAAAGGATTATTTTCTAGTCTGCAATCTAAAGACTCATATGCCCATTAGAGCAAAGTTACCACCATTTGTAACAGCAGTGTGAGTAGCAAAGACTTAGACATGAACGCCATCGGATTACATGTATTCCTATTATCATTGACTGCTGATGCAACTGTTTGGCTATCAGAGCTTTCATATAACTCATTTAGCACATGGGAGGGGTTGCATAGAGTATTCAAGTAAAAATACTTCCCATTGTCAAAGTAGTTGAAGCTTAAGGATAAAATTGGCAACTTCTAGCAACTACTTGGGGAGTTGGTGAGTGCTAAATGGGAATGATTCACAAGATATATGAGAAGTTTCCCAAACCACCGAATTGATGATGAGTCACTTAGGATTTCTTCTACAAAGAGTTTGATGACAATGGTAAAGTAGTGGTGGATACTATTACTAGAGGATTATTCAGAGAAAACATATTTGAGAAAGCTGCGGAGAAACTTTAATTGATTGCCAAAACAAATAAGGTAGGGTGCACTAGAGGTAAAGAGACCACACGAAGTAATTTATTGCTGAAGGAAACCCACAACCCAACGACTTAAAAGATGCATCAAGAAGTTGCACAATAAGAATGGAAGTTGGCTTGGTGTTAAAGCATTTAGGTGCTTGTGAAAAAAAGTTAAGCAATCAAATATCGGAATAGATAACCACCACATGATGACAATGGATATGAAAGTGATGTTAATTATGTGAATGATCAGACAGGAGTTTTTGGACTAACATCCAAACATCAAATCAGGATACTAGGCGCCAAGGTCATGAAAATTAAGGTCAGAACTAGAGTAACTTCATTTGGGATGGGAAGTATAATCGCGACAACAATTACAACTAGAATGGGTATTGTGACAGAAATGAGCCCAAGATAGAGAAGGTGATTGGGCATGGAAAGACAACAACATAAATGATAAGGGTGGCCCGTATGTTCCACTAGAAAATTTAGATGGAGGATCAATTTTGAATCACATTAAAAATATGATGTTCAAGATGATGAAAATGTTTGACTCGGTAGATGATAATATGAAAAAGATGCTCGCGGATCGATCAAGAATTTGGTAAAAAATAGATTAGCATGTAGTATCTATTATATAGATTGAGTACTAGTTGAGTCAACTTTTAATCCACGCCAGTAAGAAACACTCCCTACTAAGATTGTGTAGAATGAAAAGAATGATGGGCAATGCATGGAAGTTACTACTCGAGGTTGAAAGAAGACCATCGATCTTCCTATGCCTACAGATGTGGAAAGGGTGAAGAAAGCTGAAGATACCCAAAGATAAAAGTTGGGAATGAAGAAGAAGCCAATCAAAAGATCATTTTAACGCCCCGACCTCCTCCTTTTCCCCAAATATTAGTCAAGAAAATTGAGGAAGGTAAATATCACAAGTTCAACTCAATGTTAAAATGACTCTCGATCAATGTTCCCTTTATTGATGCATTAGAAAAGATGTCGAGCTATGCTAAGTTAATAAAGCATGTAGTGAGTAAGAAGAGGGCAGTTAGTTTTGAAGATGATGACAAGTTTCAACAGTGTAGTGCCATTGATACTTGATCTTTAGTGCCAAACAAAAAGGATCCTAGAGCGTTCACCATTCTACGTACGATTAGCGCATTACATTTTGCTAAAGTCCTATGTAACATGGGTGCAAGCATTAACTTGATGCCTCTATCACTGTTCAAGAAGGTTTTCTTGGGAGCCCCCAAACCGATTGCAATACTGCTAGTTATGGCTGATCGTACCATAAAGAATCCAAATGGTATTCTTCATGATGTCTTGGTTAAGGTCGAGTCATTAATCTTCCCAATGGATTTCGTGATTCTGGACTGCGAGGTTGATTTGAAATGCCCATCATCTTAGGAAGATGATTCTTTGAAATGGAGCGTGCTTTAGTTGATTTGGAGAAAGGGCAGATGAAGTCCAGATTAAACAATAAATAGGTAATATTCAATATCTTCAAATCAATGAAGTGTCAAAGTGATCTCAATTTGGTGTCCGTTATGAACTTGAGGTTTGATGAGCAACCAGAGGTACCAATTGAAGATAGATTAAGAGTTGAGGCGTTACCGATTGTGATCATCATTTTCGATGGAGATCAAATTGTTGAATATGACAATATGGTGAATGCACTTGATGGAATTTAAAAGTTCAATCATGCACCAAAGAAGTTAAATTTTGATTTTAAGAGAACGGAAACCCCTCCTGCAAATTAAACCATATATTGATGAGCCTCAAAAGTTAGAGATAAATGCTCTTCCATCTCACTTGCTGTATGTGTTTTTTGGGGTAACATAATACCCTACCAGTCATTATTGTTGTAGATCTTGATGAAAAGCAAGTAGAGGCTCTGACTTCTGTGCTGAATAGTTTCAAAAAGGTGATTGGTTAGACTACTGTTGTTATCGTAGGTAACGCACCTGACATTTGTTCTCATAAAATCCATATGATGCCTAATTGTAAACCTAGCATTGAGCAGTAAAGGAGACTTATACGCCCATGCAAAAAAATTTCAAGATGATGATCATAAACTCGTTGTATGCTAGAGTGGTTTAGCCGATTGCTGATCGTAAATGGGTAAGCCCTATTCAATACTTACTGAAAAGGGGAGGAATCACCGGGTTCCCAATGCAAAGAATGGGATCATACCTATTGGGCTGGTAATGGGGTGGAGAGTGTCACGACCCAAGGTATCCCCTAGACGTGACATAGCATACAAGACCCCGAAACGCCATCATACAAGCCACTTAGCATACATTCATACAAGATAGTAGAAATTAAATAGTTCAAAAGATAAAATCACAAAAGAATTGAAGAACATCAGTGGAAGTCTACATCTCATGTCTCAAGCCATCTAACATAATAGAATAGAAATAAAGGTTTGGGACGCAGCCCAGTCAATATCCAAAAGTATAACGGAAAGCATGAAAAAAATAACAAGGTTAGGTCCTCGAACACAGGAGGCCTCACCAAGTCTTCACTGTCACTGGAACTGACTAGCCACGAGTAGGATGAGAAGAACCGCCAAGCCCTACATCAATAGAATCAATGTAGGCAAAAGTATGCATTAGTACAATCGAGTAGCAAGTATGATAGCAATGCACAAAGGGGCATATAAACCATGCTAGAATGACATATAATCATGACATGCAATGGCAAAGCTAAAAACATGATAAGCATGAGAAAACATGAAGCATAAAGCATATCTCAAGGCAAAAGCAAGCTAAATCGTCTTTCTATCTTTTCTTTACTTCATCATGAGAACACTTGTTTAATTGTTGTGGGGAAATAGTCTTAACCGACATATAAGACCATGTGACTTATGAACGTGGAATCCAGTGTCTGCCCCACACCGAAAAAAGGTGTGCTACTTGCCAAGGTAAGACCATGAACTGCTTAGTTTGTGTCTATCATAGACCATCACCCTACGGTGGCACATAGGTTATGGGACATGGGTAATCGCCACTTGTCCACTCAGTACTAAGCATACTTCCCATAGATTTATCATAGTTCATATTATCTTAGGTAGACATGGGTAATCGCGTCTTGTCTACATAGTCATAAATTCATTATTAGAAGACTTGGGTAATCGCCGCTTTGTCTATAATAGGGTACATGGGTAATCGCCGCTTTGTCTATAATAGGGTACATGGGTAATCGCCTCTTGTCCCTTCATTCATTAGAATATCTCCTTAAGAACATGGGTAATCGCCTCTTGTTCTTCTATTAGTCTCGATTTCATTATTAGCAGACATGGGTAATCACCTCTTGTCTACGTTAGGGAACATGGGTAATCGCCTCTTGTCCCTTCATAGAATAGTTCCTTAATCATGGATTCAAGAATAGTTGAGAAAACCTTTCAACAAGTTATGAGTCATTACATATGAGAAAACCTTTCACATTCATAGGTTGAGCATTACATGAGAAACCCTTTCACAACTCAACATTTGCACTAAGATATCATAATTTCATACAAAACATGCTTGATTCTATAAACCTCTTTCTTCATGATTCTACCATGCTTTTTCTTCATAAACATACATGAGTTCATAAGTTTCATATTTACATAGTTCATCATGCTCTTAACTCATAAATCATGGGCTCATAAGATTCACCTCAAAACATGCAATTCGGTGCAAGCTAATACTTTAGAAAGCCGTAAATCAAGGCAATTTATTCATAATTGAGGGAACCCACATAATAGAGGAAAATCATAGATTTTGGTTCATCATGCATCTTTTCATAAAATATCCTCTTTTCATCATTCATAGTCTTACATGGAATTCATAGCTTGATAATCATAATCCTTTACTCAATTCACAAAGAGTTCATGCAATTCATCTTTTCTCAATCAACCCACAATCATAAGCATAATCATAAAATTGGGGGATACTTAGCATAAGCTCATGGGATTCATCAAGTTGCATGTAAACCACGCTAAATCGTGCACTAGCTTACTTTACCACGCTAGATCGTGCACTATCAACCATAAGATCAACAATGGAAAGCATAATAAAGAACCCATAAGAATTTGTCAAACCCTAGCTCTCTTAGGCAAGACTATACCTTTGAAAACCTTAAGGAAAAGAGGACGCATTGGAGGGAAGACTCCAAATGGTAAATACTATCATACCTTAATGCCAATGCCTTAAAATAAAAGGGGGATTGATAACCTTGATGAGAACCCTAGCTCTCTTCTTCTCCTTCTTGTTCTTCTAGAGAGAGGAATATTTTAGGAGATGAGAGTTGGAAAATGAAGGGGCTAGGGCTTAGAAAATATAAATACGGCCAATGCTAAGGGGCGAAATTGTTTAGAATACGGAATAAACATTTAGGGAAAAGTCCAAAAAGCCCTTAACTAAAACTGTCGGGGCCAACCGATGCACAGAGCCTACGGTCCGTACATCCACTGACGAACCGTCTTGCTCTTCCGTCAATCAATTCAGAAAGTTTGTTTGGACTGAAAATTTGGCTATGTCTTGAAGGCAACTACGGAACCCATCTACGGCCCATCAGCTGAACTACGAACCGTCCTGCTATTCTGTATATCAAGGTTAGGAAACTCAAAATTTCATAAAGTTGGCAGGGCCATCGACGGTTCCCATCGACGGCTCGTCACTCCACCTACGGTCCGTAGATGGCCTCCATTGTCACTGGCACCAGAAAAATTAAAAAACTGCATTTTTTCTTTCTTTTCAAAAACTAGGGTGTTACAATATCTCCCCCTTGGGGACATTCGTCTTCGAATTAGAAGCTGGATATCCTGAGAAGGGCAATAGACTCGGACTAACAACCCAACCTAGCATGCAAGCATGAAAATGCACATATCCGAGGAGGAAACATCAACTCCAAGTTAAAGCATGCTCAATACAAAATTCATGAAGACTTTATGAAACTCATACTCAATGCACATATATATATATATATATATATATATATATATATCTATCATGTTAGACTCTTCATGAACATGCATAAATCAAGGAATCATGGAAATCAACTATGACACATGAGACCAAAAGAATGAACCATGAGGAACTAGGTACCTCAAGCAAGAGGAGGATCGGAAGGAAAGAGATGAGGATAGCGGGACATCATATCGGCCTCGGCCTCCCAAGTAGCACCCTCAACTAATTGATCCTCCATAGAACTTTCACAGAAGCAACTTCTTTTTTCCTTAACTTCCGGACTTGTCGGTCTAGGATCTCAATCGGAACCGCTTCATAAGAAAGGCTATCCTTAATGCCAAGTGTCTCTATTGGCACTACAGAGGTCGGACCACTAACACACTTTCTCAACAATGAGAAATGGAAAACCGGATGCACTGATGCAAACTCATTAGGCAATTCAAGCTCGTAGGCAACCTTACCAACAAGCCTCAAAATCTGATATGGGCCTACATAATGGGGACTAAGCTTCCCTTTCTTCCCAAATCTCATTACACCCTTCATAGGTGAAATTTTCAAGTAAACCCAATCATCAACATGAAATTCTAATTCTCTTCTTCTGACATCGGCATAAGACTTTTGTCGACTTTGTGCCATTTTCAGCCTTTCTCTAATAAGCCGAACTTTCTCCATAGCTTCATGCACTACCTCGGGCCCTATCAAACCAACTTCCCCAATTTCAAACAATCCTACGGAAGATCTACACCACCTACCATAGAGAGCTTCAAATGGAGCCATACCAATAATAGAAAGGTAGCTGTTATTATAAGCAAACTCAATCAAAGGCAAATGATCATCCCAATTACCCTTGAAGTCAATGGCACAAGCTCTCAACATATTTTCCAAAGTTTGGATGGTACGCTCTGCTTGCCCATCAGTTTGGGGATGAAAGGCCATACTAAGCTTAACACGAATACCGAGGCCCTTTTTGAAAGATCTCCAAAACTAAGAAGTAAACAGTGTACCACAATCACAGATAATGGATAAAGGCACTCCATACAACCTAACCATCTCCCTCAAGTACAACTTAGAATAATCATCCACCGAGTAAGAAACCTTGATGGGAATAAAATGGCCTGATTTCGTCATACGATCTACAACCACCCAAATCGAATCATACTGGCGCCGAGTGCGCAGTAAGCCAACAATAGAGTGCATGTTCACATTTTCCCACTTCCAAGTAGGAATGTCAATGTCTTGTCATAGACCTCGCGGTCTTTGGTCTTCAACTTTCACTTGTTGGCAATTAGGACATCTAGCCACAAATCCCGCAATATCCTTCTTCATCCCATTCTACCATTAGATCTCCCGCAAGTCACGGTTCATTTTGGTAGCTCCCGGGTGAATTGAATAACGAGAACCACGGGCCTCAATCCAGATTTGTCCTCTTAAGTCATCTACATTAGGGACACATAAACGACCCTGATATCTAAGCACTCCATCTCCCCCTTGGGAGAAAGCCTCAACGAACTTCTTTCGCAACGCTTCTTTCAATTCGACTAGGTTCGGATCAAGATCTTGCTTAGCTTTCACATCCTGCACATAGGAAGATTCTGAACCATTGTGGACCATAACACCACCTTGGGTGGAATCAACAAATCGCACACCCAAACGGGCCAATCTATGAACATCACATTGTAGTCCCTTTTTACCATCCTCAATATGGCCTACACTATCCATTGATATCCGACTAAGAGCATCTGCCACCACGTTAGCCTTGCCAGGGTGATAGAGGACATTCATGTCATAGTCCTTTAATAGCTCAAGTCACCTTCGTTGGCGAAGATTTAGATCCTTTTGCTTAAATACGTATTGCAAACACTTATGGTCGGTAAAGACGTCAACATGGACACCATACAAGTAATGCCGCCACATCTTTAGAGCAAACACAACTGCCTCCAACTCCAAATCATGAGTAGTGTAATTCTTTTCATGCACCTTTAGTTGCCTTGAAGCATAAGCAATGACTTTCCCATTTTGCATAAGTACACACCCCAACCCAATTCTGGAAGCATCACAATAGACCACAAACCCATCGGACCTTTCCGTTAGGGTCAACACCGGAGCCGAGGTAAGTCTATTATTCAACTTTTGAAAACTCTCTTCACACCTTTCGGACCAAGTAAACTTAGCCTTCTTTTGAGTTAGAACTGTCAATGGTGAAGCAATCGAAGAAAACCCTTCAACAAACGTTCGATAGTAACCGGCTAAACCCAAGAAACTATGAATATCCGAAGGTGATAGAGGTCTAGGCCAATTCTTAACCGCATCCGTCTTCTTAGGATCCACCTCGACACCTTTACCGGAAACAATGTGACCAAGGAAGGCTACGGTTCTTAACCAAAACTCACATTTCTCGAACTTAGCAAAGAGTTTTTGGTCCTTGAGAACTTGCAACACAATCCTCAAATGATCAGAATGCTCACTATCATTCCTTGAGTAAATCAAGATATCATCTATAAACACAATGACGAACATATCAAGGTACTATCTAAACACCTGATTCATCAAATCCATGAACGCGGCCGGAGCATTAGTCTACCCAAAAGACATCGCTAGAAACTCACAGTGCCCATATATTTTCCGGAAAGCTGTTTTCGGAATGTCATCATCCCTTACCTTCAATTGGTGATAGCCCAAACGAAGATCAATCTTAGAGAAATAACTAGCCCCTTGAGGTTGGTCAAACAAATCATCAATTCTCGGGAGAGGATACTTATTATTGACAGTAACCTTATTCAATTGGTGGTAGTCAATACACATACGGAGTGACCCATCTTTCTTTCTAACAAACAAGACCTGAGCACCCCATGGCGAAATACTTGGTCGGATGAAACTCTTGTCCAACAAAACTTTCAACGGCTCTTTTAGTTCCTTAAGTTCTGTCGGAGCCATTCTATAAGGAGGAACAGAGATAGGTTGCATATCAAGGAGAAGGTCAATACAAAAATCTATTTCCCTCCCTGGAGGAACACCGAGTAAATCATCGGGAAACACTTTCAGAAATTCATTAACAATGAGGACTGACTCAAGAGTAGGGGTTTCGAAATTCACATCCCTCACCCTAACCAGATGGTACATGCAACCCTTAGAAATCATCCTTTTAGCTTGCAGATAAGAAACAAATTGACCCTTAAGCGTAGAATTTCCCCCTTTCCACTCCAGGATAGGCTCATCTGGAAATTGGAACTTGACCATTCGGATCCTACAATCAATAGAGGCATAACAAGAATGCAACCAATCCATCCCGAGGATAACATCGAAGTCTAGCATACCAAGCTCTACAAAATCAACATGAGTGAGTCTATTGAATAAAGAGACGGAACAATTTCAATAGACTCTCTTAGCCACAATAGATTCACCAATAGGAGTAGAGACACTAAATGGATCTAAAAACACATGCGGAACAACATCAAACTTAATAGCTACATAAGGCGTCACAAAAGACAACATAGCACCGGAATCATGTAAAGCATAAACATCAAAGTTGAATATTTTCAACATACCGTTAACAACATCTGGAGAACCCTCTTGCTCATGACGGGGCTGAAGTATATAGAACCGGTTTTGCTTTTGATTTCCACTAGAACTTGCCGGATTTTGGTGTTGAGCCCTTCAATGATTTTCTCCTCCCTTCATAGTAGCCAAGGGAAAATCCATTAATTTATGACCCGTCTTACCACATCCAAAACATGCATTCGAACCGGCAAGACAAGTACCCTCGTGTTTCCTCCCACACTTAGCACAAGTAGGCAATGAGGAGCCACTACCATTTCCTCCTTGAGGCTTAGGGCTAAGCATCCTTTGTTTGTTGAACTTAGGAGGGGCATTGGAAGGCCCTTGATTAGAGAACCTTTGCCTAGGCTTAAAATGACCATGTCCATCGGACCTTGAATGAGAGAACCCACCATCACCGGTCTTAGCCCTCTTGAAGTTCCTAGACCTTTCTTGAGCTTCTCCTTCTCTGTTTGTTGTGCATGAACCATGAAGCGAGAAATATCCATATCACTAATAAGCATGGCGGTACAACACTCTTTGACAACCATTTCGGACACTCCCGAAACAAACTTGCTCATTCTTGCCCTAGGATCGGCCACCATAGAAGGAGCATATCGAGCAAACTGTGTGAATTTCAAAGCATACTCTTTCACACCCATACTCCCTTGACGAAGGTTGATCAACTCGAGCACCTTAGCCTCCCTCATCTCAAGGGGAAAGAATCTATCGAGGAAAGCACCCTTGAATTTCTCCCACTCCAGAGGACCTTGATCAGCCGCCATCTCACTCTTCCACTGGTTGTACCAAATTTGAGCGACACCCTTGAGATGGTAGGAGGCCAATTCAGCCTTTTCTGTCGGTGACACTCCCATGATCATCAACACTGTATAAACCTTGTCAATAAACTCTTGAGGATCTTCCTCCACTTTAGAATCGTGAAACTTTGAAGGGTTCATCCGGGTGAAGTCCCTTACTCTTGACGCTGCCGACCCACATTTGGGTTCACGGGAACCACAACCTCCCTACTTGCTTGAGCCACCACGCCTTGGGCCAACGCCTGAAAAGAAACCCTGAACTCCGTATTGGTTACTTGCTAGGCCAAAGGATCAGCCGGAACTTGAGGAGCTTCAGGAGAGGTTTCTTGCTCTTCACTCTCTTTCGCATTCCTTCAAGTATAAGCTATTCGAGACGCCATATCCTAAAATGTATATGATAGGGATTAGGAGAGAGGGGCATATAGAGTAACACTCTATGCACGACTTAAGGATAATGAAGAAGTGGAGTTTCCTAATCATCTTGTAGCCTCTCATTCATAAATGTGGCACGCTTCACACTCATGAACAAGACTCTACTCGACGTGGCTTATGAGATACCCTAGAATCTTCCTAAAACCTAGTGCTCTGAATACCAAGTTTGTCACGACCCAAGGTACCCCCTAGACGTGAAATGTTAAACAAGACCCTGAAAGGAACTCATACTAGCCACTTAGCATACATTCATACAAGATTGTAGAAATTAAAGAGTTCAAAAGATAAAATCACAACAGAGTTGAAGAACATCAGCGGAAGTCTACATCTCATGTCTCAAGCCATCTAACATAATAGAATAGAAATGAAGGTTTGGGACGCAGCTCAGTACAATATCAAAAAGTATAATGGAAAGCATGAAAAAAAAAACAAGGTTAGGTACCCGGACATAGGATACCTCACCAAGTCTTCACTCCCACTGGAATTGACTAGCCACGAGTGGGATGAGAAGAACCGCGAATCCCTACATCAATAAAATCAATGTAGGAAAAAGTATGCGTTATTACAATCGAGTACCAAGTATGATAGCAATGCACAAAGGGGCATATAAACCATGTTAGAATGACATATAATCATGACATGCAATGGCCAAGCTAAAAACATGATAAACATGAGAAAACATGAAGCATAAAGTATATCTCAAGGCGAAAGAAAGCTAAATCATCTTTCTATCTTTTCTTCACTTAATCATGAGAACACTTGTCTATTAGTTGTAGGGAAATAGCCTTAACCGACATATAAGACCATGTGAGCTATGAACATGGAATCCGGTGTCTGACCACACCGAAAAGGGTTGTCCTACTTGCCAAGGTAAGACCATGAACTTCTTAGTTTGTGTCTATCATAGACCATCACCCTATGGTGGCACATATGTTATGGGACATGGGTAATCGCCACTTGACCATTCGGTACTAAGCGTACTTCCCACAGATTTATCTTAGTTCATTTTATCTTAGGTATACTTAGTCATAAACTCATTATTAGTAGACTTGGGTAATCGCCATTTTGTCTATAATAGGGTACATGGGTAATCACCTCTTGTCCCTTCATTCATTAGAATAGCTCCTTAAGAACATGGGTAATCTCCTCTCGTTCTTCTGTTAGTCATGATTTCATTATTAGTAGACATGGGTAATCGGCTTTTGTGTACATTAGGGAACATGGGTAATCACCTCTTGTCCCTTCATATAATAGTTCCTTAATCATGGATTCAAGCTTAGTTGAGCAAACCTTTCAACAACTTACGAATCATTACGTGTGAGAAAACCTTTCACATTCATAGGTTGAGCATTACCAGAGAAACCCTTTCACAACACAACATTTGCACTAACATATCATAATTTCATACAAAACATGCTTGATTATATAAGCCTCTTTCTTCATGATTCTATCATGGTTTTTCTTCATAAACATACATGAGTTCATAAGTTTCATATTTACATAGCTCATCATGCTCTTAACTCATAAATCATGGGCTCATAAGATTCACCTCAAAACATACAATTCAATGCAATCTAATACTTAGAAAGCCATAAATCAAGGCGATTTAGTCATAATTGAGGGAACCCATATAATAGAGGAAAATCATAGATTTAGGTTCATCATGCATCTTTTCGTAAAATATCCTCTTTTCATCATTCATAGTCTTACATGGAATTCATAGCTTGATAATCATAATCCTTAACTTAATTCACAAAGAATTCATGCAATTCATCTTTTATCAATCAACCCACAATCATAAGCATAATCATAAAATTGGGGGATACTTGGCATAAGCTCATGGGATTCATCAAGTTGCATGTAAACCATGCCCTAGCTTACTTTACCACGCTAGATCGTACACTATCAACCATAACATCAACAATGGAAAGCATAATGCAGAACCCATAAGAATTTGTCAAACCCTAGCTCTCTTGGGCAAGACTATAACTTTGAAAACCTTAAGGAAAAGAGGACCCATTGGAGGGAAGACTCCAAATGGTAAATACTATCATACCTCAATGCCAATGCCTTAAAATAAAAGGGGGATTGATAATCTTGATGAGAACCCTAGCTCTCTTCTTCTCCTTCTTGTTCTTCTAGGGAGAGGAATATTTTGGGAGATGAGAGTTGGAAAATGAAGGGACTAGGGCTTAGAAAATATAAATAGGGCCAATGATTAGGGGCGAAATCGTTTAGAATACGGAATAAACATTTAGGGAAAAGTCCAAAAAGCCCTTAAATAAAACTATCGGGGGCAATCGACGGACAGGACCTACGGTCCATACATCCACTGACGGACCGTCCTGCTCTTCCATCTATCGATTCAGAAAGTTCATTTGGACTTAAAATTTGTCTAAGTCTGGTAGGCATCTACAGCCCGTCAACTGAACTACGAACCGTCCTACTATTCCGTAGGTCAAGGTTCAGAAACTCAAAATTTCATAAAGTTGGCAAGGCCATCGACGGTTCCCATCAACGGCCCGTCACTCCACCTACGGTCCGTAGATGGCCTCCGTCGTCACTGGCACCAGAAAAATTTTAAAACTGCATTTTTTCTTTCTTATCAAAAACTGTGGTGTTACAGAGAGTATGCATGGATTATCACAAGTTGAATGCCTAGATAGAGAACGATCATTTCCCAATGTCATTCATGGATCAGATATTATATTTTCTTGCAGGTAAAGGATGGTACTATATACTTGATAATTATTCAGGATACGATCAAATCTCTATCGCGATTGAAGACCAAGAGATCATTTGCCCCTATGGGACATTTTCTTTCAAAAGGATATCATTCGGGTTGTGTAATGCACCGACAACTTTTTAATGATGCATGATGACTATCTTCGTAGATATTGTGGAGGATACTATTGAGATATTCATGGATGATATTTCTATTGTAGGTGACTCGTTCGATGATTGCTTGGCCCATCTAGGTAATATAATTAAATTGTGTGAAGATAGCAATCTTTTGCTAAACTAGGAGAAGTGTCACTTCATAGTGAAAGAAGGCATAGTTCTTGGTAATTAAATCTCCAACAAAGGCATTCAAGTGGATCAAGCTAAAATTGAGGTGATTGAAATATTGCCCCAACCTATCTTTGTGAAGGGTATTAGAAGCTTTTTGGGACATGCTAGCTTTTATGGAAAATTTATCAAAGACTTCTCCAAGATAGCGCACCAATTATGCAATTTACATGAGAAGGAGATGAAGTTCGATTTTGATGATACTTGTTTGAAGGCGTTTGAAGGGTAGAAAGAGAAGTTGAATTTTGCACCTATCATTATTTCACCAGATTGGGGACAACCATTGAAGTTATTTGTGATGCGACTATGGTTGCAATTGGAGCAATGTTACGGAAAATGCGTGAGAAGATTCTTCATCCTATATACGATGCTAGCAAAGCCTTGAATGTTGCTCAAAGGAACTATATTGTCACTGTACAAGATTTTCTTGTTGTATTTTTTGCATTCAAAAAATTTAGATCCTACTTGATTTGAACCAAAGTCATTGTGCACACTAATCATACAACATCGAGCTACGTTATGGAAACAAGGATGCTAAAACAAGACTGATTCGATGGGTGCTATTATTGTTAGAATTTGACTTCGAAGTGAAAGAAACAAAAGGGACTGAAAATCAAGTTGTTGATCACTTGTCTAGATTACAAGAAGAAGCAATGTTGAAGTTGGCTGATTCAGTTAAAATATATGATATGTATCCAGATGAATAGGTTTTTGATGCCTCATATGATCTTATTCCTTGGTTCGCAGATTTCACTAATTACTTATTGAGTGATATGGAACCTTTGGATTTGTCTTTTCATGAAAAAAGAAATGTCATGTCCATTATGAAAAGGTTTTTCAAGGAAGAGCCATACCTTTTCTATGTCTGTGGCGAGGGGATTATTCATCATTGCATAGTCAATGTTTAGATGATGAGTATTTTAGAAGCCTGCCTTTCATGTCCTGTTGGTGGTCATCACAGTTGTATCGGGACTGCCAAGAAAATCTTTGAATGTAGGTATTACTGGCCGTCCATTCAACAAGATGCTCATGTTTTCTCCAAGTCTTCCGATCATTCTCAAAGAGAAGGTGGTACTTTATGGAAGCAGGAACTCCCACTTACTATGATTTTTGTGATTGAATTGTTCGGTCTGTGAGGCCTTTACTTTATGGGTCCATTTTTTGAGTTCGAATGGGATGAAGTACATACTTCTAGCGGTCGACTATGTGTCTAAATGGGTTGAAGATGTTGTGCTTACAAACAATGAAGCAACGAGTGGTTTCGCGTTCCTTAAAAGAAATTTTTTTGCTAGATTTTGTACACCAAGGGCATTTATCAGTGATGGAGGTTTTCACTTTTGTAATAATTTGTTCAAGGCGTTGCTTGAGAAGTATGGTGTTCAAAATAGTGTACAAACTCCATATCATCTACAATCTAGTGGCCACGTTAAAGTTTCAAACAAAGAAATCAAATAGATCCTCACAAAGACAGTGAATTCAAACAGAACGGATTGGTCGAGGAAGCTTTATGATGCTTTATGCGCATATAGAACTGCATTAAAGACCCCCATAGGTGTGTCTCTTTACCAACTTGTGTTTGGGAAGTCTTGTCATCTGCCTAAAGAGCTAGAGCATAAATCCATGTGGGCACTCAAGAAGCCGAATCTAGATTGGGGTGTTGCATCAAATCAAAGGTTGAATAAGATAAACGAACTTGATGTGTTTCCCCTTTTAGTCTATGAAAGTTTTGCTTTATACAAAGAACAGATGAAGAAGTACCATGACCGAAAGATTGAGAAGAGGGAATTTGCACTCGAAGATTTGTTCCTTCTCTTCAATTCAAGGATGTGCATGTTTTCTGGAAAACTCAAATCAAAATGGATTGGACAGTTTTGAGTGGTTCAAGTATTTCCACATGGAGCGGTTGAACAAGAGAATGATGAGGGTACAAGGTTCAAAGTGAATGGGCAATGGAAATGTGGAAGAAGTAAAGATGATTGAAGGTTGTGTTCTTGATGAAATCTAAGTAATCAAGGAGCATGCGTCATGCCGCAATGTTAAATCAAGCATTGCTTGGGAGGCAACCGAAGATCTTTAGTTTATTTTCTTCTCACATTTTTTCTTTTTATTTGTGTTTTTTAGGCTAAGTTAAGCTAAATTAGGGTCTGTGTCAAAATAGTGTCAAAAATATAAAAGAAAAGCCTAATGGGTGTTACATGTGCAGGACATAAAGAAAAATCTGGAAAAATTTGAAGTGTTGAATGGTCATATGAATGGGTTCTACGGGTCGTAGTTCACTCTAAGGACCATAGACCTTGTTCGTAGAACCCTGGATAAAACATGTTCATTGGAGACTTATTTTACGAGTCCCACCTATGAGTTGTAGTTAATTTGACGAACTATAGATCGTAGCTGAGAAAACTAAGTCCTAGTACAGCTGCATCGTTAGGACAACGAGTGCACTGTACGAATCGTATAATTTTCCACGGTCCATAGACTGTACTCGTATACTCCAGGTATGTTTCTAAAATTTGTTTTAAGTCGACCTAAGTAAGTCTTTTACGAATCGTAGACAGTCCTACAATCCGAAGATGGGTTTTCGTAGAACCCAGTAAGTTTAAATAACTAAGACCCGACTCGCGAACCTAACAAATAAAACCCTTCAGATTATAAATCTCCCACATTCCCCCATTCAATCGTTACAATATTTCTCCTCTTTCGCACGTCCCCAACCATTACAACAACTTAAATTCCCACCTCCTTAAATAACCATGGAAACTCCTAAATTCCCGATTATGCCATTATCATCTTTTCTTTCAAATAGACCATTTCCCTTCTACTTACTTTCCCTAACTCCCAAAATTCTCATAACGACAGTCGCGGGTTAGTAAGGGCAAGGGAATCGAGTCATCGTAACTTGCAAAGCACTCACACAACTTCAATTCATAAAATTAATGTATGTGTTTCAACCCTCATGCTCTATTGCATTGAATTTTAGTTGTTCATACTTGACCTAGGGTTTTTAATTTGCTTAAATTAATTTAAATTGTCATATCAACCCTACGAATGATAATAAATTGTGAGTGTCATTTTAAAATAAATTAATATCCATGATTGAATAACTATGTTGGGTTTGTACTTGATTTAAAACTTGAAGTATAAAAAAATTCACACTGGTCTGGGCAAGTTGTTGACCTACGAAGGTCTACTATAGACTGTACCTAGAGCTTTCTACGATCTGTAGTTTCCTTTCGTAGACAAGCCTGACAAACTTGTGTTAAAAATGTCATACCAAGTCATTATACGATTTCTATCTACGGCTCGTAGAATCTTTATAGGACTCATGCAATGCTATATTTTAATTAAAATTCTAAGTTGGGGACCACGGAGCCTATCTACGATCCATAGAACTTTCTATGGCTTATAGATCAATCTCTTAGTAAATTTCTAGAAGGTCAAGTTAGGAAGTACGGGACTGACCTACTGTCTGTAGAAAGTTTGACGGATCGTACTGGCTGTTCGTAGTTCCAACATAAGATACAACTTTAAAATCCTAACTTCTTACAATAAGGTCCTACGGCCCGTAGAAGTTTCTATACCTGTGGAATTATTTTTGGTTTTCTTTGATTTCTTTTCAATTTTTTTCTTTCTTTTAGTACTTGTAGTCACTAATTGTTATTTGACATGTACGATGCCAAGAAGAGAGGGAAAATCCAAAAAACCTTCAAAACGGGTCGAGACTCCACTCAAGCCTGGGATTAAGAACAAACCAACTGACGAGTTGGATAGTGCGTCAAAAGTGAATTATGACATAAAGGATACCTCTTCCACCAAGGCCCAGAGCACTCGACTAAAAGCTAAACAACTTGAGATGGTACCAGAGTTGGTCAGTGTGGCTTCTCCCATGAGAGCAGCTACTTCCCTATCTCAGGAGGGAGAATAGAGTTCGAGAGATAATAGAAACGAATTTCAATCTTGGTAAGGCTCTAGTTCCCAATCCGAATCAACTTCTGACTCTGGCTCCTCACAATCCGATGACGGAGAAGCATCACCTAGGAGACACGTAGTGGCACTGTGAGTGTCTGGCCAGCCCAACTGATGTTGCGTCATGGGCATGTTTGATATATTCAAGCTGGCCATTCGGCAAAATGCCCATGGTAAGAACAGCTGCCCAATTATTCAGGAGCCACGAATTCTTACTGTAGTCTTCACACTATG
Organism: Solanum appendiculatum; assembly: GCA_018342035.1. Lineage (NCBI taxonomy): Eukaryota > Viridiplantae > Streptophyta > Magnoliopsida > Solanales > Solanaceae > Solanum > Solanum appendiculatum. The sequence continues at coordinate 4,422,859 of JAGDQO010000361.1, read as the reverse complement.
CTGGACATACATGCCTTACTAAGGTGCCGCAGATGTGACTAAATGGTGGATCACTTAGGAGAATATAGCCCAGCCATATTGTGAGTGTTATGTTTCCTACACGACAACACTAACAAAGGCCTTACCAAAGAAGGCACAAGAGCTTGAGCAGCCTACACCTTTGACTACCCTTGTTTGGGACATTCCATTCGATTTATCTGAGGACACGGTCTTACAGTTCCTCCATGGACCAGCTTATGAGAAAACTACCTCCATGGTTGATTTTTATTATCGGATGAAGCTAGCTCGAAAAAAAATTTGATGAAGGATGCATCTTAGAAAGAAGATTTGCTCAGATGGGTGGTAGGATACGTTGTTAAGGAGGGTGTTGATGCATATTGGGTGTACAGTCCTTCAGCCGCGATCAAGATGTCGTTGCTGAATTTCACGGTAAAGTTTTTGTGGTCTATTTTGTGTGCTCAACTTTCCCCCAACATGGTGAAGAACCACCTAACCTTAGATCAGAAAGTGGTGGTTGCATATTTTATGGTTGGGTATGAGATACATTTCACCCGCGTCTTGATTGTTGAGATCCGTGAGATGGCGTTTACGAGGACTACCACCCTACTATTCCCATATTTGATCTATCGCTTATCTAGGGAGTCTACCATTAACATGATTGATCCAATTCACCAACTAATAAAGGTTATCAAGATGGTGCATATAGGACTTATTAGGTATGAGTCCAACCCGGCTGCACCACGACGAGGTTCTAAGTTCAACATGTCGGAGATGAGTGAGACCCCTATATTCGAGCAGCCTTGAGGTGGACATGTTCCCAAAACTAGTAAGTAGATGGAGGCCATTCATACCTCCACTTCTGCATAATCTGCTAGAACACCACGCGTTTCTACTACTTTATCGGGTCACTAAACAGTGCCTGCCACTAGATTTCAGAGGTTAGAGGCCCAAATGGCCCAGTAGCGACCGCATCTCTAACTGTGTTTCTGTTCCGTCTTTGAGGGTCTGAGACTAGGATGCGGACTGCGATGCAGGAGCACACTTTGGCCAACCAACGGAGGATCGATGTGTTTGAGTTGAGGATGCTGGCCGGACCCCATACCACTATGAGTGTTTACCTAGGGAGTTTCTACAATGATTTATATAAGCTCCACACCGATGTCGATGCACTAGATGCTGGCCCACAACCTCCACCATCTGATTCCTCATTCCTGAATGATGTAGAGGAGGTTTTACCAGCCCTATTTGGTAATGAGGGCCCTCCTCATGCTGCTAAAAAGATCACACAGTTTGACGATGACATTGTAGATAGCAATGCGGAGCGAGACCGAAAGAGGGAGTGGTGTGCCCTTGAGGTGGGTCAACGTGAATCCATCCCGTCTACAGAGGTTAGAGTAGAGAGAGTTCAGCAGCACGATATTGGATCTTCGAACTCAGGGGGCACTACTGATGGTGCTCCTCATATTGATACGGAGACACTAGGGTCCACAACGATGGGCCTAGAAGTCTCTTGTTAGTTCATCAGTGCTTAATCACCTTAGATGTGTCTTCTCCCTCCATTTCATATTTTTAGTGCAATAGGGACATTACACAGTTTTTTTATGTGGGGGTGGGATAAAATGCTGAAGAGTGTTAGGGTGAATTTGGAATATCCCTAACACTCAGATCTTCCTTAGGGTTTACTTGCTTGGGGTTTTTTTGCCAAGGCCATTTTAATTTCTGTTGAACTGGCACGTTTAGGATGTAAATAATGAATGTATACTAGAAGTAAAAGCATGATGGCAATGTTGATGCAAAATAATATCCCTCAAAAATTTTATGCTCTGTGCTAATATTCGTGTTACAGATAAGACAACTACGTAGGATTTTGTATGACGTGATAGGAACTTATAGGATAACATGACTTAAGCTGAAAGCATGAACCAGATACATTGATAATTGATAGTGAAACGATGTGTCATATGTGTTAGAGGTGTTTGTTCATTCTTACATTATGTAAAAATCTAGAACTTACCCCGTTAATCTTGTTAGGATAATTGAACTATTAATTAGGAAAGGATCATAGGCCTTGTTGAAATAAAATCCACTAAGCCTAAAAACAACCAACCAAACGATAATGCTCCCTTAGATCCAAATTGTTGAGCCTTGAATAGACTGTTCTTTTTGCTTACCCAATTCACCTACCCAATTCGTGAATTCTAACCTTTGTTTAGTCCCTTGTTCATGCTTGGACATTGTGCTCCTCAACTCAGGCTAAAAGCCTAACTTGAGGGTGGCTACGATAGATGAAAATAAGAAAAGAAAGGGGTATGAAAAGATTTGTGTAATGAGAAAAGTGAAAAATAAGATGGTGAGGCAGAGAAAAAGAAAAGAAAAAAGCATTTAAAAACAAAGAAAATATTGAAATTAAAAAGGAAAAGAAGGCAAGGCCACACCCGAGATTTATGAAATAATGAGGAGAATAGAAAATAGAGGTGAAAAAAGTATTGGTTGTAAAAGATGAAATTAGCCAATGAATCTCAAGGAGGGCAGAAAAGTCACTTTAAATCTAAATATACCACACATGACCCCGAGTGTACGTTACAAGTTAAGAAAGTCCAATAGTGATTCTAATGTAGCAGTTTGAGAGTCTAAGTATTGAGTATAAGGGCTAGCCTATGGTGTTGTTCATATATCATATTGAATTTTGTTATGAGAGTGAGTGCTTAGTGAGTCCCTGTACTTAAAAAACATATTGATATATGTGTGAAAAGGAGACTTCTTTGCAATAAGGGCACAAGTGACATTGTTGTAAAGCAGTATTTTGGTAAATTACTATTTGTGTATGTGAATGTATCCATTGGTATATCTATGTCATATATTGATGCACATGTGTTATCTTCTTTATGAATTAATGATTGCACTGTTTTTAATGATAAAAATGAAGAATAGATTGTTGAGAAAAGGCCATGTAATCACCTGAATTCTAGGTTTTTTTTTGCATCATGTCGTTTTGTGTTAGTAGTGTCGCTTGAGGACAATCAACAATTTTTAGTTAAGGGTGGTGATGTACCGTGGATTTACAGTACTTATAATGATTCAAACTTTGAGTTTTGCATGGTTCTTAGGCACTTGTTAGTTGATTTGATGGTATTTTATCTTTGTTTTACAGGAAAATAGGTTTTTGCAAGTCGGGTTGGAAAATACAGTGAAACACCTGCTTTTGGAGGTTTGAAGAGTCAACCTGTGGGAGTCTAGAATGCAGTGCGATAGGCCCATAGAGCATCATCGAGCCTTCTCGACCACTACGTTTTGTTCGCATTTATAGTCTTCACAAGGATTTGCTTGATTTCTATATTTGAGACTTCAACTTTTACACTAGGCTATGGATATTAAGGAGTTGCTACGCTTTGAAGAACACTACACTTCTCAAGCAACTACTTGAACAATTTGTTACAAAAGTGAGAACCTCCATAGCTAATAATTGCCCTCGGTGTACCAAACCTGGAGAAGATATTCTTTTTCAGGAACACGGTGACACTTTTACCTTCATTGTTTGAAAGTGCGACAGTTTCCACCCATTTGGACACATAGTCAACCGCAAGAAGTATGTACTTCATCCCATTTGAAATAAAAAACGGACCCATAAATTCGAGGCCTTAAACATCAAAGAGTTCAATCACCAGTATAGGGTTCATTAGGAGTTCTTGCTTTCTTGAAACACCTCCTTCTCTTTGGCATCGATCACAAGACTTGGCAAAATCATGAGCATCTTTGTGAATGGTGGGCTAATAGTACCCATATTACAAGATTTTATGGGCTGTTCGGATACCAATATGATGACCACTAACAGGAGACGAATGACAAGCTTCCAATATACTCATCATCTCTACCTCGGGCGCACAGCGAAAAATAATCCCATCAACACGGACACGAAACAAGGCTCTTCCCAGAAAAGCTTCATCACATCAGACATGAATTTTCTTCATTGGTTGAATGATAAATCCGAAGACACCACATCGTTGGCCATGTAATTGGCGAAATCTGCAAAGCAAGGGATAAGATCAAAAGAAGCAGCAAAAACCTATTCATCTAGAATGTATCATCCATCTGGATTGCATCCTCTAGTTTCAACATAGCCTCTTCCTCAAGTCTGGACCAAGGATCAGCCACTTGGTTTTCACCTTTCTATCTCTCACCTCAAAGTCGAATTCTTAAAGCAATAATACCCATAGAATCAGTCTCGATTTTGCGTCCTTCTTTTCCATGTGATATCTCAATGCGGAATGATCAGTGTGCATAGTGACTTTAGTGCCCAGCAAATAGGATCTAAACATCTCAAATGCAAAGAATACAACAAGCAATTCTTGTTTGTGACTGTGTAATTCTTTTGAGCAACATTTAGAGCTTTACTCGCATAATATATGGGATAGAGAATCTTCTCTCACGTTTTCCCCAAAACTATGCCGAGTGCCACCCCGCTCACATCATACATGACTTCAAAAGGTTGTCCCCAATTCGGTGAAATAATTATAGGTGCAAAAATCAACTTCTTTTTCAAGTCCTCGAAAGCATTCAGACAAGCATCATCAAAAACAAAAATCATCTCTTTTTCAAGCAATTTGTACAAAGGGTGTGCAATTTTCGAGAAATCATTAATAAACCTCCTATAGAAACCTACTTGTCCTAGAAAACTTCTAAAACTTTTTACAGAGATGGGTGGTGGCAACTTTTCAATCACCTTGACCTTTGATCTATCAACCTCAATGCCTTTTTGCAAGATTCATTGGCCCAAAACTATTCCTTTTTTCACCATAAAGTGACATTTCTCCCAATTAAGCAAAAGATTGCACTCTTCTTCGTGTTTCAGCATGTCACCTAAATGTACCAAGAAATCATCAAACGAGTCACAAACTACCGAAAAATCATCAATAAATACCTTTAGAGTGTCTTCCACCATATAAAAATATATTGACATCATGAAACGTTGTAAAGTTGCCGGTGCATTACACAACTCGAATAACATTCTTTTGAAAGCGAATGTCCCATAAGGACAAGTGAAAGTGGTTTGCTCTTGATCTTATATGGCCATAGAGATTTTGTTGTAGAACGAATACCCATCTAGAAAATTGTACCAACCCTTTCCAACAAGACGATCTAACATTTGGTCTATGAACAGCATTCGAAAGTGCTCTTTCTCAATCCACACATTCAACTAGTGATAGTCCATAAAAACTCTCCATCAAATGACAGGCCTCATTGGAACGAGCTCATTCATTGCATTGGGAACAACTGTGATTCCTTGCTTCTTTTGCACACGTTGAACCGGGCACACCCAGTTACTATCACCAATTGGAAATACTACTCCAGCCTCTAACCACTTGATGATTTACTTCTTCAAAACCTCTTGCATTGATGGATTAAATATACTCTGGTGCTCAATACTTGTTTTGCTATCCGGCATGAGTTTGATTTTGTGCGAGCATATCCCCGATGGAATACCAATAATATCACTAATCTTCCATCCAATTGCCCTTTTCTACCGCTTCAGCACCGTTATTAAAGAGTCTACAGGCCCTTCATTCGAATCAGCAGCAATAATGTAAGGCAAAGTATTGGTTTTGCCCAAGAACACATACCACAAATGAGATGGACGTGCCTTCAGGTCCAACTTAAGAAGCTCATCAAGAGATGGTTTTGTAGCTGGATTTTCTCTTTCATTAAAATCCAAGTCCAGCTTCTTTGGTTGATGACGAGGAAAACTAACCTCATGAAGTGCAATAACTAACTCATCATATTCAGCAATACCATCACAATCAAAGTTCATGATCACTGCAGCTAGTGCTTCGACATCTAGTCTCTCCTCAATGGATACCTCAGGTTTCTCCTCATCAGCATAATTCACTACCCATACTGACTTAAATTAACTTCGATGCTTCGTTGATATGCAGATGTTAAATGTCACCTTTTCATTATTCAAATGAAACTATATCATCCCTTTCTCCATATCCACTATTGCTCGACACGTAGCAAGGAATGGTCTCCCTAGGATTATAGGCACTTCAAAATCAACCTCGCAGTCTAGTATCACAAAATCCGCAAAAAACAAAATGCATCCACTTTGACCAAAACATCTTGGAGCACCCCTATTGGTTTCTTCACAGTACAGTCAGCCATAAGTAGCCGCATCGCATTCAGTTTGGGGGTTACCAAGCCCATGTTCTTGAACACGGATATCCGTATCAAATTTATTCTACCACCCAGGTCACATATTGCCTTCGCGAAGTGCATCATTCTAATCGTGCATGGGATAGTGAATGCTCCAGGATCTTCCTTCTTTTGCACTAATGACTAAGTAGCAATGGCACTACAATGTGGCAGCTTATCATCATCTTCAAAATTGACAGCTCTCTTTTTGGTCCCAAGGTCCTACATGAACTTCGCATAATCGGGCATCTACTCTAATGCTTCAATCAAGGAATATTTATTGACAACTATATTAACATGAATATAAACTTTCGATTCTTCCCTTCTTAAGTGTTCTTAAGCAACCATAGTGGAAAGGGAGGTGGAGGTCTTAGCATAGGAATAAGCTTTTGCGTGGTTTCAGCCTCACTCTCATTTTGATCTTTAGTCTATTCTGCTACCTCAACTTCATCCTCTTCTAGTTCTTTTGCACTTTCCACTCCAGTCGGCATGGGAGGGTCAATAGTCTGCTTACCACCCCTAGTAGTAATTTCCATACAATGCCCATCATTCTTTGTATTTTGAATAGTACTACTAGGAAGGCTTTCTTATTTGCGTTGATTTACATTCAAAAATAAATGGTGCAACTGTTGCTCAATCAGTCCAATCCACACTACATGTGACTCTACCTTTTACCCAATACATGAGAAGTCATTATGCATCTCCTTCACATTTTCATCAGTTAAAAAAAACTGTTTCATCATCGTGCTCATCATACCCTCAATGCGAATAAGACTTGATCCTCCATCTCGATTTCCTGGTTGGATATACGGGCCACTTCTATCATTCCTGTTGTAGTTATTATCTTGGTTGTAGTTCCCTTCAAAATTATATTATCCTTCTCGGTTGAAATTGCTAAAAATTCAACCTTGATTTCATTGACCTTAGCGGCAATTATCCTGATTGGATCCTTGGGCTTTAGTCCGGAAACCCCTCGGTTGCTCATTTAAAAGATTCACATTGTCATCTTATGTATAACAGGCAGTTGGTGGACCATTATGCTGATACTAGACTATATTAACTTTTTCTGCATTCCCACTCACATATTTGAGCACCAAGCTTACCTTTGTCCTCAATTGCGCCATTTCTTCACTAATATCATCATTGGACTGATTTGGTGTAGCTTCTATTTATAAAGTTCTCATTGGAATAACCGATGTTCTAGTGCTCCATGCCTTTTTATTCTTAGAGATCTTTTCAAGTTTCTCAGCAATCTCCTTGAATGTGGTTGCTCCGTAAGATCCTCCGTCAATAGTATTTGACACATCTTTGCCATTGTCATCTAGTTCTCTATAAAAATACTCCTTGAGGGACTCATCATCAATGTGGTGGTTCGGCACAGCCCTCATGAAACCTGTAAATCTATCCCAAGAATCACTTACTTATTCCCCATGTAGAGACACAAAGTGATTGAGTTTATCTTTGAGCTTTAACTTCTTATGTAATGGAAAGCATTTTTCAAGTAACACTCGATGCAGCTTCATCCATGTGGAAATAGAGTTGTTTGGGAGCTTTGACAACCATACGGTAGCATCATATATCAAAGATAATGGGAACACACACAAACTGGTCGCATCCATATCTATGTCTTGCCTCCCCACATGTCTGTTACATACACTGCTAACATTACTCAGATGAGCATATGGGTCTTCCGATTGTAACCCAGCAAATAGTCCTCGAAATGTCAACATCTGCATAAGGCTATTGGTAATCACAAATGTGTGTCCGACTGTTACTGGAGGAACGACTATGGAACTAGTCGATCCCACAACATTAGGATTAACCTCATAGTTGCGGCAAACATTGGGTGCAAGTTGGTTCTGCACTCTAACCGCATCCTCAAAAAGAGGATTATCCTGAAGATTCCCTGGCACGTCCACCACTCTTTGAGGTTGGACTCCAGGTGCCTCTTGATGATTGTCTCCATTAGGATCATGTACAGGTCAAAGTTGTTGACCTCTTCTAGCCATTCTTCGTAGAGTTCTTCTTAATTACCGGTCTTAGGAGTCAGGGGAATACCTTGATGTCATTACCCAAGGTAACCCCTAGATATGGCGTGGCGTGCAAGGCTATAAGAGTCCTCATACAAGCCACTAAGCAGACATTACATACAAAATAATAGAAAATAAAAGTTCAAAACAGAATTTCATATCAAAGCTTTTAAAAGAAACAGCAGAAGTTTGCATCTTATGTCTTAATGACAATCTATCATAGAAAGTAATGTTTGGGACGTAACCCAATACAATTCGAAAGATGAAAAGAAATGACATGAAAGTAAGAATAACTAGGCTATGTCCTCGAATGGATAAGGACTCACCAAGTGTTCTATCAATCGGCCACTATAAAGCTCTAGCCACAAGTGGAAGGTGAATCGCCATGTCCTACACCAAAGAAGTTAGTCTAGAGAAAAGTATGCGTTAGTAGAATTAAATACTAAGTAAGATAGCCAATGCACATAAACACATAAATCATGCTAGAGAGACATATAATCATGAATTGCAATGGCCGAACTTAAAATGTGATAAACATGAAACATAAAGCATATATCAAGGCGAAAGCAAGCTAAATCATCTTTTCTTTATCAATAGAACCCTTGTTCATTAATGTAACACCCCAGTTTTTTGAAAAGAAAGAAAAATGCAGTTTTAAAAATTTTCTGGTGCAAGTGACGACGGAGACCATCTACGGACCGTAGGTGGAGTGACGGGCCGTAGATGGGAACCGTCGATGGCCGTGTCAACTATATGAATTTTGAGTTTCTGAATCTTGACCTACGGAATAGCAGCACGGTTCGTAGTTCAGTTGACGGGCCGTAGATGGGTTCCATAAATGCCTTCTAGACTTAGCCAAATTCTCAGTCCAAAGTGAACATTCTGAATCGATTGATGGAAGTGCAGGACTGTCCGTCAATGGATGTACGGACCGTAGATCCTGTCCGTCGATTGGCCCCGACAGTTTTTATTTCAGGGCTTTTTGGAGTTTTCCCTAAATGTTTATTCCTAATCCTAGACGATTTTTCCCCTTAACCCTGGCCCTATTTATACTTTCTAAGCCCTAATCCCTTCATTCCAACTCTCATCTCCCAAAAATATTCCTCCCTCTAGAATATAAGAACTAGAAGAAGAAGAGAGCTAGGGTTCTCATCAAGGTTATCAATCCTCCTTTTATTTGAAGGCATTGGCATTAAGGTATGATAGTATTTACCATTTGGAGTCTTTCCTCCAATGGGTCCTCTTTTTCTTAAGCTTTTCAAGGTTTAGTGTTGCCCAAGAGAGCTAGGGTTTTGACAAATTCTTATGGGTTCTTCATTATGCTTTCCATTATTGATGTTATGGTTGATAGTGCACGATCTAGCGTGGTAAAGTAAGCTAGTGCACGATTTAGCGTGCTTTACATGCAACTTGACGAATCCCATGAGTCCGTGCTAAGTTTCCCCCAATTTATGATTATGCTTATGTTCGTGGGTTGATTTGGGAAAAAGATGAATTGCACGAACTCAATGTGAATTGAGTTAAGGATTATGATTATCAAGGTATGAATTTATGTAAGACTATGAATGATGAAAATAGGATGTTTTATGAAAAGATGCATGTTCAATCAAAAATTTATGATGTTCCTCTATTAGGTGGTTTCCCTCAATTATGACTAAATTGCCTTGTTTTATGGCTTTCTAAGTATTAGCTTGCATTGAATTGCATGTTGTGAGGTGAATCTTATGAACCCATGATTTATGAGTTAAGAGCATGATGAGCTTTGTAAATATAAAGTTTATGAACTCATGTATGTTTTATGAAGTTTCTGATATGTTAATGGAAATGTTGATTTGTGAAAGGGTTTCTCATGTAATGCTCAACCTATAAAGGTGAAAGGTTTTCTCACACGTAATGATTCATAACTTGTTGAAAGGTTTGCTAAACAAAGCTTGAATCCACGATTAAGGAAATATTCTATGAAGGGAAAAGAGGCGATTACCAATGCTCCATAATGTAGAGAAGAGGCGATTACCCATGTCTACTAATAATGAAAAGCATGACAAATGATAGACAAGAGGCGATTACCCATGTCTACTAATAATGAAAAGCATGACTAATGATAGACAAGAGGCGATTACCCATGTCCACTTAAGAGAAAATGAACTATGATTAATCTGGGGGAAGTATGCTTAGTACCGAGTCAACAAGTGGGGATTACACATTTCTTATAACTTATGTGCCACCACAGGGTAATGGTCTATGATCGACACTAGCTAGTGGATCGACATAAGCTAAGAAGTTCATGGTCTTACCTTGGCAAGTAGGACACCCCTTTTCAGTGTGGGGCAAATACCGGATTCCATGTTGATAGCTTACGTGGTCTCATATGTCGCTTAAGGCTATTTCCCCCACAGTTAATGAACTTAAGTATTCTTATGATGATGTAAAGTAAAGGAAAGATTAATAGCTTGTCTTGGCCATGGTTTATGCGTCATGTTTCTTATGTTCTATCATGTTTTTGTTTGGCCATTAAATGTCATGATTATAAGTCATTCTAGCATGTTTTATATGCCCTGTGTGCATTGCTATCATACTTGGTACTTGATTGTACTAACGCATACTCTTGCCTACATTGATTCTATTGATGTAGGGTTTTGTGGCTCCTCACATCCCACTCGTGGCTAGTCAGTTCTAGTGATCGTGAAGACTTGGTGAGGCCTCCTATGTTCGAGGGCCTAACCTTGTTACTTTTTTATGCTTTCCATTAAAGCTTGATAAAAAAAAAGCTCTTCTGAACTCTTACTTCTGTATTATCTTGTATGTTATGTATGCTAAGGGCTTGTATGAGGCCTCTTGGGGTCTTATATGACGTATTACATCTAGGGTCTACCTTGGGTCGTGACAAATTTTTTATTCAGAGAACAAGGTTTTAGAAAGATTCTAGGATGTCTCAGAAGCCACGTCGAGTAGAGTCTTGTTCATAAGTGTGAAGCGCACCACATTTATGAATGAGAGGCTACAAGATGATTAGGAAACTCCACTTATTCATTATCCTTAAGTCGTACAATAGAGTGTTACTCTATATATCTCTCTCCTAATCCCTATCCTACTCGTTTCAGGATATGGCATCTAGAAGATCTTATACTCTAAGGAATACGAGAGAAAATGAAGAGCAAGAGACTCCTCCTCAAGCTCCTCATGTTCCGGCCGATCTTTTGGTCGAGCAAGTAACCAATGCAGAGTTCAGGGCTGCTTTTCATGTGTCGGCCCAAGTCGTGATGGCTCAAGCCAATAGGGAGGTTGTGGCTCCCGTGAACCCAAATGTGGGTACGCCGGTGTCAATAGTGAGGGACTTCACTAGGATGAAACCTCTGGAGTTTCCGATTCTAAAGTGGAGGAAGATCCTCAAGAGTTTATTGATGAGCTCTATAAATTGTTGATGATCATGGGAGTGTCCCTGACGGAAAAGGCGGAATTGGCCGCCTACCAACTCAAAGGTGTAGCTCAAATTTGGTAGAACCAATGGAAGAGCGAGATGGCGATTGATGAAGGTACTCTTGAGTGGGAGATATTCAAGGGTGCTTTCCTGGATAGATTCTTTTCGCTTGAGATGAGGTAGGCGAAGGTACTTGAGTTCATCAACCTTCGTAAAGAGAGTATGGGTATGAAAGAGTGTGCTTTGAAGTTCACACAGTTTGCTCGATATGCTCCTTCTATGGTTGCTGATCCTAGGGCAAGAATGAGAAAATTTGTTTCGAGAGTGTCTGAAATGGTGGTCAAGGAGTGTCGTACCGCCATGCTTATTAATGATATGGATATTTCTCGCCTCATGATTCATGCACAAAAAATAGAGGAGGAGAAGCTCAAGGTAATGTCTAGGGATTCCAAGAGGGCTAAGATCGGTGATGGTGGTTTCTCTCATTCAAGGTCCAATGGACATGGCCATTTTAAGCCTAGGCAAAGGTTCTCTAATCGAGGTTCTTCCAACGCTCCAACTAAGTTCAACAAAGGAAGGTTGTCTAACCCTAAGCCTCAAGGAGGAAATGGTAGTGGCCTCTCATTACCTATTTGTGCCAAGTGTGGGAAGAAACACGAAGGTACTTGTCTAGCCGGTTCGAATGCATGTTTTGGATGTGGTAAGATGGGTCATATATTAAGGGATTGTCCCTTGGCTACTAATAAGGTACAAGAAAATCATCAAAGGGCTCAACCCTAAAATCTGGCAGGTTCTAGTGGAAATCAAAAGCAAAACCAGTTCTATGCAATTCAGGCCCATCATGAGCAAGAGGGTTCTCCCGATGTGGTTACCGATATGTTGAAAATCTTCCACTTTGATGTTCATGCTTTGCTTGATCCCGGTGCTACGTTGTCTTTTGTGACGCCGTATGTGGCTATGAAGTTTGATTTTGTTCTGGATGTGTTGCTAGATCCATTCCGTGTCTATACTCCTATCGGGGAATCTATTATGGCTAAGAGAATATATAGAAATTGTTCTGTCTCTTTATTCCATAGAGTCACTCATGTGGATCTTGTAGAGCTTGATATGCTAGACTTCGATGTTATCCTCGGGATAGATTGGCTGCATTCTTTTTATTCCTCTATCGATTATAGGACCCGAATGGTCAAGTCCCAATTTCTAGATGAGCCTATCCTGGAGTGGAAAGGGGGAAATTCTACGCTTAAGGGTCAATTTGTTTCTTGTCTATAAGCTAGAATGATGATTTCTAAGGGTTGCATGTACCATCTTGTTAGGGTGAGGGATGTGAATTCCGAAACCCCTACTCTTGAGTCAGTCCCCGTTGTTAACGAATATTCGGAAGTGTTTCGTGATGATTTGCTCGGTGTTGCTCCTGAGAGGGAAATAGACTTCGGTATTGACCTTCTCCCCGGTACGCAACCTATCTTTGTTCCTCCTTATAGAATGGCTCAGGCAAAACTTAAGGAACTAAAAGAGCAATTGAAAGATTGGTTGGATAAGGGTTTCATCCGACCAAGTATTTCTCCATGAGGTACTCCGCTCTTGTTTGTTAGAAATAAAGATGGTTCACTCCGTATATGTATCGACTACCACCAATCGAATAAGGTTACTATCAAGAATAAGTATCCTTTCCCGAGAATTGATGATTTGTTTTACCAACTCCAAGGGGCTAGTTATTTCTCTAAGATTGATATTTGTGCAAGCTATCACAAATTGAAGGTAAGGGCTGAAGACATTTCGAAAATGGCTTTCTGAACCAAATATGGGCACTATGAGTTTGTAGTGATGTCTTTCGGGTTGACTAATGTTCCGGCCGCATTTATGGATTTAATGAATCGAGTATTTAGACAATACCTGGATATGTTCGTCATTGTGTTTATCGATGAAATCTTTGTTTACTCAAGGAGTGATAGTGAGCATGCTGATCATTTGAGTATTGTGTTGCAAGTTCTCAAGGACCAACAACTCTTTGCTAAGTTTGAGAAATGTGAGTTTTTGTTAAAGTCTGTAGCTTTCCTGGGTCACATTGTTTCCGGTAAAGGTGTCGAGGTAGATCCCAAGAAGACGGATGCGGTTAAGAATTGGCCTAGACCTCTATCACCTTAAGATATTCATAGTTTCTTGGGTTTAGCAGGTTACTATCGAAGGTTTGTTGAAGGGTTTTCTTCAATTGCTTCACCATTGACGGCTCTAACTCAAAAGAAGGTTAAGTTCACTTGGTCCGAAAGGTGTGAAGCGAGTTTTCAAGAGTTGAAAGACAGACTTACCTCGGCTTCGGTGTTGACCCTACCGGAAGGGTCCGATGGGTTTGTGGTCTATTGTGATGCTTCAAGAATTTTTTTAGGGTGTGTACTTATGCAAAATGTGAAAGATATTGCTTGTGCTTCAAGGCAACTAAAGGTGCATGAAAAGAATTACCCTACTAATGATTTGGAGTTAGCGGCGATTGTGTTTGCACTAAAGATATGGAGGCATTATTTGTATGGTGCCGATGTTGACGTCTTCACCGACCATAAGAGTTTTCAATATGTATTTAAGCAAAAGGATCTAAATCTTCGCGAACGAAAAAGGACTATGACATGAATGTCGTCTAACACCCTGGCAAGGCTAATGTGGTGGCGGATGCTCTCAGTCGGATGTCAATGGGCAGTGTTGTCCATATGGGGGAGGGTAAGAAGGAACTAGTTCGAGATATTCATAGATTTACCCGTTTGGCTGTTCGATTGGTTGATTCCACCAAATATAGTGTTATGGTCCACAATGGTTCAGAATCGTCCTATGTACATGATGTGAAAGCTAAACAAGACCTTGACCTGAACCTAGTCAAATTGAAAGAAGCGGTGCTAAAGAAGTTTGTTGAGGTTTTCTCCCAAAGGGGGAGATAGAGTGCTCAGATATCAGGGTCGTTTGTGTGATCCCAATGTAAATGACATAAGAGGACAAATTTTGATTGAGGCTCATAATTCTCGTTATTTTATTCACGCAGGAGCTACCAAGATGTACCGTGATTTGCGGGAGATCTATTGGTGGAATGGGATGAAGAAGGATATTGCAGGATTTGTGGCTAAATGTCCTAATTGTCAACAGGTGAAAGTTGAGAACCAAATGCCGGGAGGTTTGTCCCCAGATATTGATATCCCTACTTGGAAGTGGGAATATGTGAACATGGACTTTATTGTTGGCTTGCCACGCACTCGGTGACAATATGATTCTATTTGTGTGATTGTAGATCGTATGACGAAATCAGCTCATTTCATTCCCGTCAAGGTTTCTTATTTGGCGGAGGATTATGCTAAGTTGTACTTGAAGGAGATGGTTAGGTTACATAGAGTGCCTTAATCCATTATCTTCGATCATGGTACACAATTTACTTCTCAGTTTTGGAAATCTTTCCAAAAGGGCCTTGGTACTCGTGTTACGCTTAGCACGGCCTTTCATCCCCAATCCGAATGGCAAGCCGAATGTACGATCAAAACTTTGGAAGATATGTATAGAGCATGTGTAATTGACTTCAAGGGTAATTTGGATGATCATTTGCCTTTGATTGAGTTTGCTTATAATAACAGCTACCATTCTAGTATTGGTATGGCTCCATTTGAGGCTCTCTATGGTAGTAGGTGTAGATCTCCTATAGGTTTGTTTGAAGTTGAGGAAGCTACTTTGATAGGCCCGGAGTTAGTTCATGAGGCTATGGAGAATGTTCGGCTTATCAGAGAAAGGTTGAAAACGGCTCAAAGTTGACAAAAGTCCTATGCCGATATTAGAAGAAGAGAATTAGAATTTGATGTTGATGATTGGGTCTACTTGAAAGTCTCACCCATGAAGGGCGTAATGAGATTCGGGAAGAAAGGGAAGCTTAGTCCCCGCTATGTGGGCCCTTATCAGATTTTGAGACGTTTTGGTAAGGTTGCCTACGAGCTTTACTTGCCAAATGATTTGGCATTAGTGCATCAAGCTTTCCATGTCTCCTTACTAAAGAAATGCATTGGCGATCCGTTGACTATAGTGCCTTTAGAAGATCTTTGCATTAAGGTTAGCCTTTATTATGAATAAATTCCGATTGAGATTCTAGACCGGCATGTCCGAAAGTTGAGAAATAAAGAAGTTGCTTCCGGGAAAGTGTTATGGAGGAATCAATTAGTTGAGGGTGCTACTTGGGAGGCCGAGGCCGATATGATGTCCCGTTACCCTCATATTTTCTCTACCGATCCTCCTCTAGCTTGAGGTACCTAGTCCCTCATGGTTCATTCTTTGATTTCATGTGTCATGTTTGATTTCCATGATTTCTTTGATTATGCATGTTCATGAAGAGTTTAATTTTAAGAAGATGAGCTAACTTGATTATTTTAGCTATATGAATCATGTGATTGCATGTTTTAGGTTGGGTTGATAGTAAGTGTCTTTCACCCTTCCCTTGACAGCTTTATCTCCATTCGAGGATGAATGTTCCCAAGGGGGAGATATTGTAACACCACAGTGTTTTGAAAAGAAAGAAAAATGTAGTTTTAAAATTTTTCTTGTGCTAGTGACGACGGAGACCATCTACGGACCGTAGGTGGAGTGACGGGCCGAAGATGGGAACCGTCGATGGCCCTGTCAACTTCTGAACCTTGACCTACGGAATAGCAGGATGGTTCGTAGTTCGGTTGACGGGTCGTAGATGGGTTCCGTAGATGCCTTCATGACTTAGCCAAATTCTCAGTCCAAAGTGAACTTTCAAAATTGATTGACAGAAGAGCAAGACAGTCCGTAAATGCATGTACGGACCGTAGATCCTGTCCGTCGATTGGCCCCGACAGTTTTTATTTAAGGGCTTTTTGGACTTTTCCCTAAATGTTTATTCGTTATCCTAGACGATTTTTCCCCTTAACCCTGGCCCTATTTATACTTTCTAAGACCTAATCCCTTCATTCCAACTCTCATATCCCAAAAATATTCCTCCCACTAAAATAGAAGAACTAGAAGAAGAAGAGAGTTAGGGTTCTCATCAAGGTCATCAATCTTCCTTTTATTTCAAGGCATTGGCATTAAGGTATGATAGTATTTACCATTTTGAGTCTTTCCTCCAATGGGTCCTCTTTTTCTTAAGGTTTTCAAGGTTTAGTGTTGCCCAAGAGAGCTAGTGTTTTGACAAATTCTTATGGGTTCTTCATTATGCTTTCCATTATTGATGTTATGATTGATAGTGCACGATCTAGCGTGGTAAAGTAAGCTAGTGCACGATTTAGCGTGCTTTAAATGCAACTTGACGAATCCCACGAGTCCATGCTAAGTTTCCCCCAATTTATGATTATGCTTATGTTCGTGGGTTGATTTGGGAAAAAGATGAATTGCACGAACTGAATGTGAATTGAGTTAAGGATTATGATTATGAAGGTATGAATTTATGTAAGACTATGAATGATGAAAATAGGATGTTTTATGAAAAGATGCATGTTCAATCAAAAATTTATGATGTTCCTCTATTAGGTGGTTTCCCTCAATTATGACTAAATTGCCTTGTTTTATGGCTTTCTAAGTATTAGCTTGCATTGAATTGCATGTTGTGAGGTGAAGCTTATGAACCCATGATTTATGAGTTAAGAGCATGATGAGCTATGTAAATATAAAGCTTATGAACTCATGTATGTTTTATAAAGTTTATGATATGTTAATGGAATTGTTGAGTTGTGAAAGGGTTTCTCATGTAATTCTCAACCTATAAAGGTGAAAGGTTTTCTCACACATAAGGTGAAAGGTTTTCTCACAGGTAAAGACCAAAAAGCCCTTAATTAAAGACTGTCGAGGCCCATCGACTAACAGGATCTATGGTCCGTACATCAATTGACGGACCGTCCTGCTCTTCCGTTAATTTATTCAGACAGTACTTTTGGCCTGAAAATTTTGCTAAGTCTTGAAGGCATCTACGGAACCCATCTACGGCCCGTCAATTGAACTACAAACCATCCTACTATTCCATAGGTCAAAGTTCAGAAATTTGAAAATCCTAAAAGTTCACAGTGCCATTGACAGTCCCCACCTACGGCCCGCCAATCCATTTACGGCCCATAGGTGTCCTCCGTAGGTCACTGTCTTCAAGTAAGTTCTGCAATTAAGATCCTTTGGAAGCTTTGGGTATTACACTTGACTTCGTGTATTTGGCATACACTTTAACTAAGACCTACAGAAAAAAAACTAAAAGAAATGTAAATCGAGTTATAATTGAGTAAAGTGCAATAACGAAATTTGTCTAATCTAAAAACCTTATTCCCCGTCAATGACGCTAAAATTTGATACGCCCAAATTACACCTCCCTTAAAAGTATAAGTGGTCGTTGTCAAATAAAGAACCTGACAAAGATTAGGGTTGTTCCCACAAGGAATATAGTTCAGACTTAGTCTAATTTATTATTATTTGTACGTTTAGCCAAGTTATGTCAAAAAAAGTTGATTTGGCATACTAAAAGAATAGTTGATTGATATGTAGTAACAAGTAATCAAGTAATAGGGTTTGTCGTCTGTAATATCAATATGAGAATGAAACTAGGGCACATGTGTTCCCCACAAGTTCTTATCCCCGTAATCCTCATAATAGTAACTCTTTTCTAGTGTTTAACATGTATATGCAGTAAGTTAGGTATTTCCTAAGTGATTGGTCATCAAAATAGAGAATTTCACCATGCAACTTTGTCCGTTGACGGGTGTATGTTTTACTAACCCTTACCTTTGACCCAGATTAGCCCTCAGGGGTTTTGGTTAAGACTATTAGATAGCAGATTATCATGCTAAATCTCTATTGTTTAATCTCTTTCTCATTCTTTACTTCCTTGGTCCGCCAAGTAGGAACGAGAAATGTTTCGTCATTGTACATCGTTAAAACGCATTTCAAAAGAAGAGAGTAAAAAATACATGCATAAACACTTATCAAAAATTACTTAATTATTAGTCTCACATTGTTAATTACTTATGGTTCCCACAACCCTAGTTGTGGATTTATTTATTAATGCTTGAGTGTTCACAATTCATATTAGGGTTTAGAAAATAAATCATGAACTTACAATTAGAAAAAATGAAATTCCAAATCTCGAATTGAAGAATGAAAGTAAATTGCATGACCCCAACTTCAAGAATTACATGCAAAAAGTGGTTGCACAATAATTCCCAAAACAAAAATAATGTATCTCAAAAATGTGTAACTCCCAAAACTGAATTTTACAACTAATATGTATAGAAACTAAATCCTAAACCAAGTAGGAAGAGAAAAATTAAGGGAACTCGGCTTGGCCAGTGTCATCTACTGTTGGTGACCTAGGGCTCGTAGTCAAATCTAATGCTCTTATGTACCTTCCATCATTCAGGAATTAGTCAATTTTCTGAGGGTCACTTTCTACGTGCATGATCTAAGACTCGTATATATTAGTATGTCCCATCCTGTTCGTCTGTCAATCAAGTACTGAAATACACCCTCTCTAAACTCTTCTACGGTTCTTCATCTACGATTCGTAGCACGAACAACGACATCTCATCCTCAATCGTCATTCAATACTTACCTAAAATTTCAAGCATCTGAACCCACGACATAAACTTACAACTCGTCAAGGGAATGATGACTCGTAAGTAAACTCGTACATAAACAAAAACTCTGGTTTTTCAACGCTTTCACCATCGACTGCACCAAAACCAATTTCCTGCAAAATTAAACACAAATACCATCAAATCTACTAAAAAAATGCCTAAGAATTGTGCAAAACTCTAAGTTTAAGGCATCAAAAGTACCGTAAGTTTACGGTACATCAACCTACCACCCAACAGACTGTCGGAGCCCATAATGATTGCCGATGAGCCAAATAGGAGGTGTGTCTGGGGATGTTTCATCTCTACTTGGACACCATACACATGAATGCTCAGCAGAAGCATGGCCGTCCCATTACGGAGGAGCGTTAGGTTATTACAGGCAGCTTCAACATTGTGCTAGCCATACATGAGTTGTTTCAGAGGCATAGATGTGAGTGGCTGGCAGAGGCACCGGGCAAATACAGCCCTATTATGGTAGAGAATCTTTATTCTTCCTATGCCACGATAGTGAAGAATGCGCTGCCTCAATTGGCTAAGGTCTTAGACCAGCCTCCACTTCTGTCCACCCTAGTACGGGACATTTCTGTGAGCTTATATGAGGCCACTATCTGCCATTTTATATACAGCCCATCCCATTAATAGCCGAACAATATGGGTGAGTTTGACTACTGATCTTGTTGGTCCGGAATAGAGCAGCGATGGGGGATAAAGAGCAAAGAGAGGCTTTGCTATGATGGGTAGCAAGTAACATTGCTAATGAAGGAGTTGTTACATAGTGGGTTAGGGACTTGACGCTCCCTATCAAGAAGGCCACACTAAATTTTGTGGCCAAGTTTTGGTGGCCATTGTCTGGGCTAGATTGTCTCCTATGATGGCTGACAATCAGTTGACGTTGGACCGGGCAGTTGTGATAGACAGTTTGATGGTTGGGCATGGGATCGATTTTTCCTACGTTATTATCGTTGAGATCTATGAGAGAGCATTTCGAAAGACCACTACTCCTCCGTTTCCTCGCTTGATATTCAGGTTGTGGAGAGAGGCTATTGTCCCAGTATACCATGCTGACCAGCTTATAGAGATTTCTAAGACCATCGATGTCGGTATGAAGAAAACCCCACAACACCACGATGTGGTATACAACTTGATATGCTGCCTATGGGCGAGACACTTACATCGGAGCAGCCCGAATAAGGCGGCATTCCAGCCCCAACCACTGAGCATGCTGGGACTACTATGCTATCTTACTCCGGGCAAGCTGAGAGAACACCACGTACTTGTAATACCTCGGATTTGGAAAGAAAAAAGTTGTGGGTATTCAGAATGTGGTGGTAGTGACGAAAAAGGCCACCCACGGACCGTAGATGGACTGACGGACCGTAGGTCAAAACTGTAGTTTGCCCACTCAATGTTTTTAAAATATCAAGCCTTATAACTCTTCTTAGGACAAAGCAGAATGGTCCATCATTGCTTCCATGGACCGTAGGTATGTCCTGTAGATCTCTTTCAAACTTAGTGAAATTTTGAGGGTCAAAGTTGGGATCAACGGTTGTTACGTACGGTCCGTAAGTGGACCAACGGACCGTACATGGCAACCGTCATTGGATGTCCAAAACTTAAGGTTTCTAATTCTTTCTATGGTAGACTAGGACGGTCAGTAGTTGGACCTACGAACCGTAGGTCTCAATCTGGCAGTTATTTTTAAGGGCTTTTTGGTTTTTTCCATTAATGTTTAGTGTCTAATTTAAGTCAGATACCCTTTAATCCTAGGCACTATATAAGCTTTCTATGCATAATTTCTATCCTTCCTAATCACTTTTCAACTATTCCAAAATACCTCTCCAAATATTTCACTATTTAGAAGTAAGGAAGAAGAAGAAGGAGAAGAAAGATAGGGTTTGAAGGACAAGTCCCCTAATCCCCCATTGATTTCAAGCTTTTGGCATTGAGGTGTGATGAATTTCACCTATGGAGTCCTTTCCTCCATAGGGTTCCCAAATTCCTTAATTTTCAAAGTAAGAATTCTCAATTTAAGTTAGGGTTTTCTTCTATCATGTGGGTTCTGTCAAATTATGGCTTTCTACGCATGAATTGAATTAAATTGCATGTCTCAAGTTGATTCCTCATGAACCCATGATAATTCCATGATTTATAGATTATGATAATGTTATGAGGTTTTGAACTATTAAGGATGAATTGGGAAATTGAAGGATTTTAGGATGAATTTACATGAGCCATGCATGATTTTTGTTTTCTAAGTTATGATTTCATGATGAAGTTATGAAAGATCAACAGATGGGTTTTATGAAAATATGCATGTTCAATTATGAAATTTATGATGATTTAAGGTTGACTTTGAGATTGAAGAATAAATAATGTTGTTATTGAGTTGTGAAAAGATTTCTCACATATTACTCAAAACATGAATGTGAAAGGATTTTGTCACATAAAGGATTCATAGAGGGTTGAAAGGTTTTCTCAACTAAACTTGAATCAAAAGTTAAGGAGCTATTCCAATGAAGGGACATGAGGCGATTACCCATGTTCCCTAAAGATAGACAAGAGGTGATTACCCATGTCTACTAAAGATAAGATGAATTATGATTTATGACTATTCCGTGAGAATTATTGTTAGCACCGAGTGGATAAGTGGCGATCACCCATGTCCCATAAACTATGTGCCACAATAGGTTTTCTAGATAGACAATAGCTAGTGGATCCACTTTAGCTAAAAGACTATGGTTCTTACCTAGGCAAGTAAGGACACCTCTTTTCGGTGTGGGGTAGACACCGGATCCCATGTTAATAGCTCACATGGTCTTAAATGTTTCATAAAGGTAATTTCTTACAATAATGAACTAAGGTGACTTCCAAGATATCTCACAAGTGTTTTAAGCATATTTAGCTTGCATTGACCATTATCTTATGACTTATGTTCCTAACCTCTTTTATCTCATATTTTAACTTTGTCTTTGCATGTCATGTAAATGCTCCCTTTTAGCATGATCTTTTGGTTTTATGCATAGTTATCATACATGGTACAAGTTTTTACTTACACATAGTTTTGCCTACATTGATTTATTAATGTAGGGCGTGTCAACTCTTCCCAATCCATTCGTGGCTAGTGCCTGTATTGGAAGAGCTCGAAGACTTGGTGAGTCCTCCTACTTCGAGGACATGGCCACGTTTATCTTTCATGTCATTTACTTTTGAACTTTGTATGGGTTACATCCCAACCTTTCATTCTATGATGTTTAGATGGCTTTGAGACTATGTTTATACTTCCGCTCTTTTTCGTAAAACTCTTGGGGTATGAAGTTGTCTTTTGAACTATTTAATTTCTATGATCTTGTATTATGCATGCTAAGTGGCTTTTATGAGGCTTTTCGGGGTCTTGTACGCCATGACACTTCTAGGGGGTACTTTAGGTCATGACAAACTTGGTATTCAGAGCCAAAGGTTAAGAAAGGTCAAAGGAAGTTTCATAAGCCACTTCGAGTAGAGTCATGTTCATAAGTGTGAAGCGCACTGCATTTATTAATAAGAGGCTACAACATGATTAGGAAATTTTAGTTCTTTCATCATTCTAAAGTCGTGCGATAGAGTTTAACTCTACAGGTCTCTCTCCTAATCCCTATCCTATGCGTTTCAGGATATGGCCACTCGAAGGCCATATGCTAGAAGGAATGCGAGAGAGAATGTGGAACAAAAAGTTTCTCCTCAAGCTCCTCAAGTTCCAGCCGACCCTTTGGCTGAACAAGTAATTAATGCGGAATTTAGGGCTACTTTTTAAGTGTTGGCTCAAGCCATGACGGCTCAAGCCAATAGGGAGGTTGTGGCTCCCGTGAACCCAAATGTGGGTATGGTGGCATCTAGAGTGAATAACTTCACTAGAATAAATCCTCTGGGGTTGAGGAGGATACTCAAGAGTTCATTGATGAGGTATACAAGGTGCTAATGATCATGGGTGTGACACTAGAGGAAAAGGCAGAGTTAGCCGCTTATCAACATTAGGGTGTGGCTCAAGTGTGTTTTGAGCAATAGAGGAGTGAGAGGGTGGATGACTCGGGCGCTCTTGATTGGAAAAGTTCAAGGTTGCCTTCCTTCATAGGTTCTTTCCCCTTGAGATGAGGGAGGCGAAGGCGCTTGAATTCATCAATCTTTGTCAAAGAAGCATGAGTGTGAAGGAGTATGCTTTGAAGTTCACACAATTGTCTAGATATGCTTCTACTATGGTTGCCGATCCTAGGGCAAGGATGAGTAAGTTTGTGTCGGGAGTGTCCAAGATGGTGGTCAAGGAGTGCCGTACCGCCATGCTTATCCATGATATGGACATTTCTCATCTGATGGTGCATGCTCAACAAATAGAAGAGGAGAAACATAAGAAAAGGTCTAGGGAGGCAAAGAGGGCTAGAACCGGTAATGGGGACTTCTCATGTTCAAGGTCCGATGGACATGGTCATTCTAGGTTCCGACAAAGGTTTTATGGTCAAGGTTCCTCCAATGCTCCTCCTAAGTACAACAAAGATAGGGTGTCCAACCCCAAACCTCAAGGAGGAAATGGTGGTGGGTCTTCATTTACTACTAGTGCTAAATGTGGGAAAAAGCATGAGGGCAAATGTCTAGCCGGTTCCAATGCATGTTTTAATTGTGGTAAGATGGATCACAAGATAAGGGATTAACCTGTAGTTCAAAAGAATGAAGGAGATAATCGTCGACAAACTCAACCTTAAAATTCATAGGGTTCGAGCGGGGGTCAAAAGCACAATCGGTTTTATGCACTCAAAACTCACCGTGAGTAAGAGGGTTCTCCCGATGTGGTTACCGGTATGTTGAAAGTCTTTCACCTTGATGTTTATGCTTTGATTGATCCCGGTGCTACCTTGTCTTTTGTGACGCCATATGTGGCTATGAGGTTTGTTGTTATTTCAGATGTATTGCTAGATCCTTTTTGTGTCTCTACTCCTATTGGTGAATCCATTGTGTCTAAGAGAGTCTATAGAAATTTCCCCGTTTCCTTATCCCATAGAGTAACTCATGTCGATCCTGTAGAGCTAGATATGTTAGATTTTCATGTTATCCTTGGGATGGATTGGTTGCAGTACTTTTTATGCTACTATTAATCGTAGGACCCGAGTGGTTATGTTTCAATTTCCAAATGAGCCTATCCTTGAGTTGAAAGGGGGAAACTCTATGCCTAAGGATTAGTTTGTTTCTTGTCTTAAAGCTAGAAAGATGATTTCTAAGAGTTGCATATACCATCTTGTTAGCGTGAGGGATGTGGATTCCAAAACCCCTACTCTTGAGTCGATCCCCGTTGTTAGAGAGTTTTCGGACGTATTTCCCAATGAAGTACTCGGTGTTACTCCCAAAAGGGAAATAGACTTCGGTATTGACCTTCTCCCCGATACGCAACCTATCTCTATTCCACCTTACCGAATGGCTCCGGCAGAACCTAAGGAATTAAAGGAACAATTGAAAGATTTGTTTGATAAAGGTTTCATCCGATGAGTATCTCTCCATGGGGTGCCCCAGTTTTGTTTGTTCGAAAAAGAGATGGTTCATTCCGTATGTGCATCGTCTACCGCCAACTAAACATGGTTACCATTAAGAATAAGTATCCTTTTCCAAGGATAGATGACTTGTTTGATTAACTCCAAGGGTGAGTTACTTCTCTAAGATTGATCTTCGTTCGGGTTATCAGCAATTGAGGGTGAAGGAAGATGATATTCCAAAGATGGCTTTCCGGACTTGATATAGTCACTATGAGTTTTTTATAATGTCCTTTGGTTTGATGAATGTTCCGGCCGCATTTATGAATTTGATGAATAGCATGTTTAGACAATACCTTGATATGTTCGTGATAGTATCCGTTGATGATATTTTGATCTACTCAAGGTGTAAGGATGAGCAAACCGATTAGTTAAGGATTGTGTTGCAAGTCCTCAAGGACCAACAACTCCTTGCAATGTTTGATAAGTGTGAGTTTTGGATAAGGTCTGTGGATTTTCTTGGTCACCTTATTTCCGGCAAAGGTATTGAGGTAGTTCCTAAGAAGACGAATGAGTTAAAAATTGGCCTAGACCTCTCTCACCTT
This sequence comes from Solanum appendiculatum, assembly GCA_018342035.1. Taxonomy (NCBI): domain Eukaryota; kingdom Viridiplantae; phylum Streptophyta; class Magnoliopsida; order Solanales; family Solanaceae; genus Solanum; species Solanum appendiculatum. The sequence continues at coordinate 4,397,536 of JAGDQO010000361.1, read as the reverse complement.
AAGATATTCAAAGCTTCTTGGGTTCGGCTGGTTTTTATATGAGGTTTGTTGAAGGGTTTTCTTTGATTGCTTGTCCATTGATGGCTTTGACTCAAAAGAAGGTTAAGTTCACATATTCCGAAGCGTTGATAAGTCCGTAACTTTGACTCATTTATAGCTTTGATTGTGCAAATTTAGTGTCCTTAATGCCCATTTTGCACCTATAACTAATATTAAATCGTTTGTGTGAAGCATCAAGGACTTCAAATGAGGCAAGGATAATATAATGCAAAAAGAATTAAAAAAGTGCAGAAATTGATGGAACAAGAAGGCTGAGGCTCGCCAAAGGCAACTCGGTGAGTCGGCGAGTGAACGAAGATTCGCCTAAAATTCCAGCTAACAAAGAAAAAATCTTGGTCAAGTCGGCGAGTTGAGGGACCATTCGACGAGTCGTCGATCAAAACGGCGAGCCCGATGCACACCGCCTAACGTTCCAAAATGAAATCAGTACTGAAATCAAGAATTATAGGGCGAGATCAAGTAACTCGACGCATCGCTGACCGGAAGGGCGAGCCCGACTTATGCTGCCAAATGACCCTGAAATTCAAATCGTGTGGAGTGTTTGGGATAGTATAAATAGAAATTCTTGAATTGAATTGGAAAAGGGGGGTGCTAGGGAGAACAACTAGAACTCAACTTTAGAAAGTACATTGCACTTTGAGGGAATTGGTGAACTATTTTTGAGTTTCCTTGGGAATTGCATTTTGGGTAAATTTTAGTTGATTGTATTTGCAGTGTGAAGACTTGGAAAATCAATGGCTAATATTTTTGGTAATTATATCTTCATCATTACTATGATTGGCTAAAAACCCCATTGCCTTAGGGTGTGGTTATGTGTTCAAATGTTTAATTATCTTATGGATCTTATGGATGGCTGAATTAAATGTTGAAATAGAATAGGTTAAGTTGATAAATCATATTTTTATCTTATGAATTGAAGTTGCAAATTAAGTTCTAGTTTATATCTCTTTGAATGCTTGTTGAAAATGCAATTGAATGGAATTATTAACTGATAATTGTATGAGTTCTATCTTGTACTACTCAGTTTGTTAAAGTGGGTTTAATTAAGGTATATGATTGTACTCAATTTGTATAGCCTGTTTGGGTTTGATAAAACCCAATCGAATGCATGTAGTTGGTTGCAAAATAGCTATCATAGTGATTATCTTACCTACCCATTATGTTTCAGCACTCTTAAGCAATTCATAATGGCCCATTTAGGAAATTTTGTATTTGAACACTCACACATACCTAAGGTCAAAAAATCATCATTGGTTAAATCTCTCTTTAACTCGTGTTTGTTGAAATCAATCATTTAAAACACTTTTCTGTTGATAATTGAAATTTTGACGATTTACTTTAAGTATCAATTCGTTCACTTACATTTACAAAACCTAGATCACTTTAGTACGCCATATTTGAATTCTAACATAGCTCCATTCCTCGTGGGATCGACCCTAACTCCTTGTTGGGTTTGTATTGCTAACGACCTCCTACATCTTGAGTTGTGATAGGTGTAGTTCAGCGTTATAGAAAATGGTGCCGCTACTGGGGAATGGCATTTAGAATTCTTGTATCGACGTATTTGAGTGAATTAGTTTGATTGAAGTCAAATTTACTTATTCGTATTTTCGTTGTTTCTTTTAAAAAAGTGACAACATGAGTGACGCTGATAGTGTTGTTGGGTAGAATGATGAGATGCGGAATATGAATGAATTAAATGTAGCTCAAGTTGGAAATGCTGGAGCTATACACTTTCCCCCTACTGTGGGTAATGCAATCTTTCAAGTGACCGAAACTATTCTTCAGCACTTGCAAATCAAAGTCTCATTTGGAGGACTCGCTCATGAGGACCCCCATCAACATCTTCAAAACTTTTTGGATGTGTGCAGCCCTTTCACATTCAATAACATCGCTCAAGAGTCGATTCGACTTCGATTGTTTCCTTTCTCTCTAAATGGGGAGGCAACGAAGTGGTTGGCTGAATTCCTTGAATCATTCTTTCCCCCTTCGAAGATGGTTTAGTTTATAGATGGTATTAAAAACTTCAAGAGACTTGATGGTGAACCAATCCATGAGACATGGCTCAGATTCCAAAAGCTTCTTCTACAATGTGCTACTCACGGTTTGCCTGAAAATGTGATGCTGCAAAACTTCTACTATAGCCTTGATTTGGTAAACAAGTCTATTGCCGATCGTTTAATTCAAGGTGTAATCATGAGACAACCGTTCCCTATTGCGTCAGCATTGCTTCATGATATGACCAAAATCATCTAGGTTTGGCACACTAGAGAAGAGTAAGTGTCACCTCTTGTAGTCGGGATGACTAAGGAGAAGATTGAGAAAGATCAAAAGCGTGATGCGAATATTGCTAAGTTAATGACTCAGATGGATTTATTAACAAAGCATGTTATTGGTGCGGGTTCCAAAGCCTTTAATGCAGTTTCTATGAGCCCGAATGATGCTACATTTAAAGCCATGTACAACGAAGAATTCCAATTTTTGTCAAATCAAATGGCGGCTTCCCGTCTGATCTACAAAAGCCGGGTTGGAATCAAGGTTTGAACAAAGATCAAGGTGGTGGTTTGAGAGATAATCAGGAGTGGCGTGATCGAGGTGCAAATTTTATAGACGGTTAGAGAGATCAAAATTCACCACCACAAGATCATCCAAAAGCTACCGAACCAAAGGCTGATCCTGAGAGTTTTAGACCTTAAGATATGATTGCCCGTATTTTGCCCAAGGTTGAAGGTTCGGACAAAGTTCTCAAAGATATGAGGACTGATTTCTCTTCTCTAAATCAAATGGTGACTTCTTACTCTGCTTCAATTAAACATCTTGAATCACAAATGTTCCGAATATCCACCCAATTGCATAAATGAAAAAATGGTGCCTTCCTAGTGGCACATTGGCTAACCTGAAGAATGAAAATGCCTAGTGCATGGTGGTAGTAACTTGAAGTGGAAGAGTTTTGGGTAGCGATATGGTGGATATTGATGGGACTGAAGAGAACAAAACCCCACTTGATGCAAGGAATGATGATTGCAATGATGATGTGGTAGACAATGATGTGCCTGACAAATATGTTGATTAAACGAATGATGGTACACCCGGTGGTACTACTACATCAAAGGTACGGGATGTATCTAAATCAGTTGCCTAATATTAAACCCCCTTTTCCACAAAGGTTGAAGAAGAGAGATGACGATGCAAAATTCCAAAAGTTTCTTTCTATTTTTAAATTTCTCTCAATAAACCTTTCACTAGTGGATGCATTAGTTGAAATATCGGGCTATGCTAAGTTTATAAAGGAATTGGTCACGAAAAGAGAAGTATGGAATTTGAAATGGTTAAGGTATTCCATAGTTGCAGCTCTATTATGTCAAATGTGGTTGCTAAAAAAGATGATTCGGGAGCGTTCACAAGACCATGCACTATTGTGGTGTTCAAGTTTGCCAGAGCATTATGTGATTTGGGATCCAGTATCAACTTGATGCCATATGCTATTTTCAAGCAACTTGGGCTAGGGGAGCCTAAGTGAACAACAATGCGACTTCTCATGGCGGATCGTTCTATTAAGCGACCTATTGGAGTTCTTTATGATATTTTGGTAAAGGATGACAAGTTCATTTTTTCGGAAGATTTTTTTATTCTTGATTGTGAGATGGATGCCGAGATCCCGATTATTCTGGGTAGACCATTCTTGGCTATCGGGAGAGCTTTGGTTGATGTGGAGAGTAGCGACTTGAAATTTAGAGTCAACCAGGAGGAAGTCACTTTTAATGTGTGTAGGTGTATGAAACAACACAATGACATCCATGTGGTGTCTGTTATAGATGTAATCGATGAAACGTTCGCTAGTATTGGCTAAATTCCTTGTATTGGTGAGTCTTTGGCTGCTGTCCTTTTGAACTATGATGGGGAAGAGATCAAAGATTATGATGAAGTGGTGGCTGATTTAAGAGGTTTAGGTTCTTACTCAAAAACTCCTTTGAAGCTTGAAATTGATTTGAAAAATAGAGAAAGTCCACCCGCGAAACAATCTATTGAAGCAACTCCAAAGCTTGAATTGAAAACTCTTCTCATCTGCGATATGTATTTTTGGGGGCTAACAATACCTTGCCGGTAATCATTGCAGCTGACTTACTTGAAGGGTAGGTACAAGCACCTGTTAGTGTGTTAAAAAGATTTATCAAAGCTATTGGATGGACAATTGCTGATATTGCGGGGATTCCTCCCGGTATTTGCACACACAAGATCCAATTGGAGGTTGATTGTAAACCTAGTGTACGCACCAAATGAGGTTGAATCCTCCAATGAAAGAAGTAGTCAAGAAGGAAATCATCAAGTGGTTAGATGGGGGTGGGGTTTACCCTATTGCAGATAGCAAGTGCTTAAGCTCGGTGCAGTGTGTCCCAAAGAATGGTGGTATGATGGTGGTCCCAAATGAGAAAGGTGCACTTGTACCAATGTTACCAGTTACCGATTGGCTTGTATGCATAGACTATAGAAAGCTTAATTCGACAGCTGATAATCATCATTTTCCAATGCCCTTTATGGATCAAATGCTTGATAGATTGGCGGGGCGTGGATGGTATTGCTTTCTTGATGATTATTCCGGTTACAATCTGTAACACCCCAAGCTTTCAAGGAAATTTAAAATGCAGAACTCACCTAAAGACAGTGACCTACGGAGGCCACCTACGGGTCGTAGATGGAATGACGGGCCATAGGTGGGAACAGTCAATGGCACTGTGAAATTTCAGAATTTCCAAGTTTCTGAACTTTGACCTACGGAATAGCAGGACGGTTCGTAGTTCAGTTGACTGGCCGTAGATGGGTTCCGTACATGCCTTCAAGAATTAAACAAATTTTCAGCCCAAAATGAACTTTCTGAATCAATTTAAGGAAGAACATGACAGTCCGTCAATTAATGTACGGACCGTAGATCCTGTCTATCGATTTGCCCGACAGTTTTTTAATTAAGGGCTTTTTGGTATTTCCCTAACTGTTTACCTTTTAAGCTAAGTCGGTTATACCCTTAATATAAGACCTATAAATACTTTCTACGCCTAATTTCTTTCATTGTAATTCACTCCAAACTCTTTTCTCTAAAATATTTCTCTCTCTAAAAAGAAACTCTCTCAACTCTCAAAGAAGAAGAAGAAGCTTGATACCTCCATTGAAAACCTTCAATCTTCTCTAATTTCTTGTGGATTGCTTTGAGGTATGATAGTGTTCACCATTTGGAGTCTTTTCCTCCAATGGGCCCTTCCTCTTCTTCATGATTTTCAAAGGTTTACTCTAACCCAATTGAATTAGGGTTTGTGATCAATAATTGTGAGTTCTTCAATTATGATTCCAATTATTGATTTTATTATTCCTAGTGCATGATTTAATGTGATAAAGTAACTTATTGCACGAATTAGCGTGAATTATATGATTTGATGTAAAGATTGCATGAACCCCCATGATCCCAAGCTAATTCTCCCCAATTTGATAATCTATGCTTTGATTGTTGGGTTGAGTTATGATTTAATGAAGTTTATGAATTCTCTATGAAATCAAGCATGAATTATGAATTAATTGAGAATAACCTTATGAATTTAGCATGACCAAGTCAAAAGCATGATTTCCATTATTATGTCAGTTCCTTGAAATATGGGTAAATTGTCCTAATTATGGCTTTCTAAGCATGAGCTTGCATTGAATTGCATGATATGAGTTGAGTTTCCATGAACCCATATGAACTATGAAATATGAGCATGATGAATTATAGGTGCTTTTAGAGTAAAGTACCAAAGTTATGATATGATGATGCTATGGTTGAGTTGTGAAAGGTTTGCTCACGTAGTTCTCCCAAATGACTTAAAAGAACAAAGAGGCGATTACTCCTGTTCTTAATGAGCTATTCTAATGACGTCAGCTTTGAAAAGGTCCATGGAAGATGAAACGTCTATAAACATGATTTTAGCTTGAATTGGTAACCCTAGTTGTACCTTTTCATGTTTAATGATATAAATATGTTAATGACTAATCCGTGGGAATTATACTTAGCACCGAATGGATATTGAGATGGAAGCCCTTCCTTTAATAGAGGCCGGATTTTCTAGTGAAATCTCTCCCGTTAGTAGAGGGCGAGTTTTGTAGATGGAGCTCTCCCATTAGTTGAGGCCGAGTTTCCTAAAGCAATCTCTATCCCATAAACTATGTTGCTACCATATGACGTTGTCTTTGCGTAGACATTAACTAGTGGATCCACCAAAGCGAAGAAGTTCATGGTCTTACCTTGGCAAGTAGGACACCCCTTTTCGGTGTGGGGTAGACACCAGATTCCGTGTTGATAGCTCACATGGTCTTACATGTCGGTTAAGGCTTTTCCCCACAAGTTAATGTACAAGTGCTCTCATAATGAAGTAAAGAAAAGAAGGAAAGATGATTTAGCTTGCTTTGACCTTGATATATACTTTATGTTCATGTTACTCATGTTTATCATGTTTTTAGCTTGGCCATTACATGTCATGATTATGTCTCTCTCTCTCTAGCATGATTTATGTGTTTATGTGCATTGCTATCATACTTAGTACTTAATTGTGCTAACGCATACTCTTGCCTACATTAACTTTTTTGGTGTAGGACGTGGTGATTCACCTTCCACTCATGGATAGAGCATTGACTTAAAGTTGAGAAGAAGACTTTGTGAGTCCTCATCCATCCGAGGACATAGCCTTGTTGGATTTTACATTTTATGTCTTTCCTTATGTTTGATATTGTATTGGGCTGCATCCCTATGACTTTTATGCATATTTTATGATATTAGAAGGCTTTGAGACATAATTAGTAGACTTTCACTATTTTGAGTAAAGCTTTGATATAAAATGCTCTTTTGAAATCTTACCTCTCAATCATCTTGTATTTTATGTATGCTAAGGGCTTATATGAGGCCTCTCGGGGTCTTGTACGTCGTGCTACATCTAGGGGCTACCCTGGGTTGTGAAAAACTTGGTATTCAGAGCACAATGTTTTAGAAAGATCCTAGGATGTCTCATAAGCCGCGTCAAGTAGAGTCTTGTTCATGAGTGTGAAGCGCGCCACATTTATGAATGAGAGGCTATAAGATGGTTAAGAAACTTCACTTCTTTCATTACTCCGAAGTCATGTCATAGAGTTTAACTCTATATGTCTCTCCCCTAATCCCTATCCTACGTGTTTTAGGATATGGCGACCCGAAGAGCTTATGCTAGAAGAAACATAGGAGAGAATGTGGAACAAGAAGATCCTCCTCAAGCTCTTTAGGTTCCGGGTGACCCTTTGGCAGAACAAGTAACTAATGCGGAGTTTAGGGATGCTTTCCAAGTGTTGGCTCAAGCCGTGACGGCTCAAGCCAATTGAGAGGTGCTGGCTCCCGTGAACCCAAATGTGGGTACGGCAGCATCAAGAGTGAAGGACTTTACGAGGATGAATCCTCCGGAATTCCACAGCTCTAAGGTTGAGGAAGATCCTCAAGAATTCATTGATGAAGTGTACAAGGTGTTCATGATCATGGGAGTGACGCCGGAAGAAAAGGTAGAGTTGGCCGCTTATCAACTCAAGGATGTTGCCCAAATTTGGTTCAATCAATAGAAGAGTGAGAGGGCAGTTAATGAGAGTCCTCTTGATTGGGAGAAATTCAAGGTTGCTTTCCTTGATAGGTTCTTCCCTCTTGAGAAGAGAGAGTCTAAGGTGCTTGAGTTTATCAACTTTCGACGAGGAAATATGAGTGAAAGAGTACGCATTGAAGTTCACACAATTTGCTAGATATGCTCCGTCCATAGTTGCCGACCCAAGGGTAAGAATGAGCAAATTTGTGTCGGGAGAGTCCGATATGTTGGTTAAAGAGTGCGGAACCACCATGCTTGTGAATGACATGGATATTTCTAGCCTCATGATTTATGCCAAACAAATTGATGAAGAAAATCTTAAGGAAAGGTCTAGGGAGACCAAGAGGGCTAGAACCGGAGATGGTAACTCTTCGCATGCAATGTTCGATAGACATGGTCGTCCTAGATTTCGGCAAAGGTTCTCCTACCAAGGCTCATCCAATGCTCCTCCAAAGTTCATCAATGATGGGGTGTCTAACCCCAAGTCTCGGGGAGGGAGGAATGGTGTTTCTTTATTGGCTCCTTGTGTAAAGTGTGGGAAAAAGCATGAGGGTAGATGTCTAGCCGGTACGGATGGTTGTTATAATTGTGGAAAGAGTGGTCACAAGATGAGGGATTGTCCATCTCTCACGTCCAAGGGAAGAGAGAATAAGCAAGCTCCACCTAGAGGATCGGGTTGGAATGCTAAGAAGCAAAACCAATTTTGTGCACTTCAGGCTCGTCATGAGCAAGAGAGCTCTCCCGATGTTGTTACAGGTATGTTAAGATTTTTCCATTTTGATGTTTATGCTTTGCTTGATCCCGGTGCTACCTTGTCTTTTGTGACGCCTTATGTGGCTATGAGGTTTGATGTTGGTACGGATGTGTTGCTAGATCCTTTTCGTGTTTCTACTCCGATTGGAGAATCTATCATGGCTAAGAGAGTTTACAGAGATTGTCCCATCTCCTTATCCCATATGGTAACTCTTGTCGATCTTTTAGAGCTTCATATGCTAGATTTTGATGTTATTCTTAGGATTGATTGGTTGCATGCTTGTTATGCCTCTATTGATTGTAGGACCCGAATGGTCAAGTTTCAGTTTCCAAATGAGCAAATCCTAGAGTGAAAGGGAGAAAATTCTATGTTTCGAGGTCAATTTGTTTCTTATCTAAAAGCTAGAAAGATGATCTTAAAGGGTTGCGTTTACCATCTTGTTAAGGTGAGGAATATAGATCCAGAGACCCCTACTCTTGAGTCTGTCCCTGTTGTTAATGAGTTTCTGGAAGTGTCTCCCGATGAATTGCCTGGCATTCCTCCTGAAAGGGAAATAGACTTCGGTATTGACCTTCTCCAAACATACGCAACCTATTTCTATTCCTCCTTAGAGTATGGCTATAGTGGAACTTAAGGAACTAAAAGAGCAGTTGAAAGACTTGTTGGATAAGGGTTTCATCCGGCCAAGTATTTCTCCATGGGGTGCTCTGGTCTTGTTTGTAAGGAAGAAAGATGGTTCACTCCGTATGTGTATCGACTATTGCCAATTGAACAAGGTTACAATTAAGAATAAGTATCCTCTACCAAGGATAGATGACTTGTTTGATCAACATCAAGGGGCTAGTTATTTCTCTAAGATCGACCTTCGTTCTGACTATCACCAAATAAGGGTGAAAGAAGATGATATTCCGAAAACAGCTTTCCGAACTAGGTATGGTCACTACGAGTTCTTGGTAATGTCGTTTAGGTTGACAAATGCTCCGGCCATAATTATTCACTTGATGAATATAGTGTTTAAGCAATACCTTGACATGTTTGTGATTGTGTTTATTGACGACATTTTGATCTACTCAAAGAATGAGGGTGAACATGTTAATCATTTAAGGATTGTGTTGCAAGTCCTCAAGGACTAACAACTCTTTATGAAGTTTAGTAAATGTGAGTTTTGGTTAAGGTCCATGGCTTTCCTTGGTCACATTTTTTCTGGTAAGGGCATTGAGGTAGATCCTAAGAAGACGAAAGTGGTTAAGAATTGGCCTAGACCTTTATCACCTTCGGATATACATAGTTTCGTGGGCTTAGCAGGTTATTATAGGAGGTTTGTTGAAGGGTTTTCATCCATTGCTTCTCCATTGACGGCTTTGACTCAAAAGAAGGTTAAATTTTCATGGTTCGAGGCATGTGAGAAGAGTTTTCAAGAGTTGAAGGATCGACTTATTTCGGCTCTGATATTGACTCTACCGGAAGGATCCAATGGTTTTGTGGTTTATTGTGATGCCTCAAGAGTTGGGCTAGGATGTGTTCTTATGCAAAATGGGAAAGTCATTGCTTATGCTTCAAGACAACTAAAGGTGCACGAAAAGAACTATCCTACTCATTACTTGGAATTAGCGGCAGTTATGTTTGCTTTGAAAATATGGCAACATTATTTGTACGGGGTACATGTAGATGTCTTCACCGACCATAAGAGTTTGCAATATGTATTTAAATAGAAAGATTTGAATCTCCGCCAAAGAAGGTGGCTCGAGTTGTTAAAAGACTATGATATAAGTGTTCTCTATCACCCTGGTAAGGCTAACGTGGTGGCGGATGCCATTAGTCGATTATCTATGGGTAGTGTTACTCATGTTGAGGATGGTAAGAAAGAGTTGGTTCGCGATATCCATAGATTGGCTCGATTGGGTGTTAGATTAATTGGTTCTACTAAAGGTGGTGTTACGATTCACAAGGGTTCTGAATCCTCTTTTGTGCATGATGTGAAAGCTAATCAAGGTCTTGATCCTAGTTTGGTTGAACTAAAGGAAGCGGTACTCAAGAAGACCAGAGAGGTTTTCCCCCAAGGGGGAGATGGTGTGCTTCAATATCAAGGTCGTTTGTGTGTTCCCAATCTAGAGGGCTTAGGAGAGAAAATTTTATTGGAAGCCCATAGTTCTCGATATTTCATCCACCCAAGAGCAACCAAAATGTACAGTGATTTGCGGGAAATATATTGGTGGAAGAAAATGAAGAAATATATTGCGGAATTTGTGGCTAAGTGCCCTAATTATCAATAAGTGAAAGTTGAGCATCAAAGGCCGAGAGGTTTGACCCAAGATATTAGTATTCCTACTTGGAAGTGGGAAGATGTGAATATGGATTTTTTGTGGGGTTGCCTCGCACGAGGCCAAAATATGATTCGATTTGGGTTGTTGTTGACAGAATGAAAAGTCAGCCCATTTCATTCCCGTCAAGGCTTCTTTTTCTGCGGAGGATTATGCTAGGTTGTATTTCAGGGAGATGGTTAGGCTGCATGGAATGCCTTTATCTATTATCTCCGATCGTGGTGCACAATTTACTTCTATATTTTAGAAGTCGTTCAAAAAATGTCTTGGCACTCGTGTTAAGCTTAGTACGGTCTTTCATCCCCAAACTGATGGGCTAGCGGAGCGTACTATTCACACTTTTGCAGATGTTGAGAGCTTGTGTAATCAATTTCAAGGGTACTTGGGATGATCACTTTCCTTTGATTGAGTTTGCTTATAACAATAGCTACCATTCTAGTATTGGTATGGCTCCAATTGAGGCTCTCTATGGTAGGAGGTGTAGATCTCCTATAGGTTGGTTTTAAGTTGGAGAAGTTGCTTTGATAGGCTCGGAGTTGGTGCACGAGGCTATGGAGAAAGTTCATCTTATTAGGGAAAGGTTGAGCACTGCCCAAAGTCGACAAAAATCCTATGCCGTTGTTTGAAGAAGAGAATTAGAATTCGATGTTGATGAATGGGTTTACTTACAAATCTTACCCATGAAGGGTGTAATGAGATTTCTGAAGAAAGAGAAGTTTAGTCCCCATTATGTAGGCCCATGTCAGATTTTGAGACGTGTTGGTAAGGTCTCTTATGAGCTTGACTTGCCTAATGATTTGGCATCAGTGCATCCGATTTTCCCTGTCTCATTATTGAAGAAGTGTGTTGGTGATCCGACCTATATAGAGCAATTAGAGAATCTTTGCATAAATAATAGTCTTTCTTATGAAGATGTTCCGATTGAGATTTTAGACCGACAAGTCTAGAAGTTAAAGAATAAGGAAGTTGCCTCCGTGAAAGCTGTGGCTTTACCCAACAACGAGGGAAGAAGTGTCATTACATTTCTTGAGAGATATATTTTTACAAGGTTCGGCACACCGCGGGCAATAATTAGTGATGGGGGTTAGCACTTTTGCAACCGATTGTTCACATCACTACTGAGCAAGTATGAAGTAAAGCACAAGGTTGGCACCCCTTACCATCTGCAAAGAAGTGGCCAAGTTGAAGTGTCCAACAGGGAAATTAAAGAAATTTTTGCCAAAACCGTGAATGCAAATCGTTCTTATTGGTCACGAAGGTTAGATGATGCTTTGTGGGCTTATCACACTTCTTTTAAGACAACAATTGGTATGTCACCATATCAGTTGGTGTTCGGTAAATCATGTCATCCGCCTGTGGAGTTTGAGTATAAAGCCTTGTGGGCATTGAAAACCATAAATTTGAATTGGGATGTTGCATCCAAGAGTCGGATTGACCAACTTCATGCCTTGGAAGAATTTTGGCTTTGAGCTTTTGAAAGTGTTGCTCTGTATAAGGAGAAAATAAAAATGTGGCATGATGAAAAAATACTTCATCCAGAATTTAGGGTGGGTGATTGTGTGTTACTCCATAATTCTCATTTCCGGCTATTTCTGAGTAAGCTCATGTCTAAGTGATCAGGACCTTTTAAGGTTGTTCGTGTGTTTGACAACGGAGCTATTGAAGTTCGTGGTGAAAATGGGTCATTCCTTAAAGTTAATGGACAAAGGCTGAAACTCTATTTTGGAGAAACTCGTGTTGTGCGATTGATTGATGTTGTGTACTTGGATGATGCTTGATTGCATGTACATGTCATCCATGACATTAAATAAGGCGCTTCTTGGGAGGCAACTCAAGCTTTATTTTAGTGTTTTTGAATAACGTGTGTTGTGTGTGTAGTTTCGAGTAGGAAATTTCATGACAATGCAACTAGGCAAGGGGTTGGTCCACTAGGTGCGTCACCTATTTGCCCCTAGGGTTGCCTAAATTCATCAGAAATTGAAGGCCAAAGTTACAAGCTACACTGGAAATTTCGGCGAGGAATTGCACCATTCGGCGCGTCGCCGAGTGGATTAGCGAGCCCAATTTAGCTCACCTTCTGGACCTAAATGATGGCTTGGTTTCATTTAACATTCTGTGAGGAAAGGTACCACTCGGTGCGTCGCTGAATGGAACGGCGACGTTAATATCATCGCCCTTTGGGGTGCGAACTAAAGGGTTTTTAATCTTTTCAAATTAAAATTTTAATCGCACTTGAAATTTTCCTCATATCCTCACACACCCACACATTCTTGCATTTTTTTGCTGTTGCTTGCTAGTAGGAGTTCTTTGCATGTGCCGCTGCCCACATTTTCATCGTGTGTGCATTGCATTTTCAGTCTTGAGGTTAGTTTTTGAGATTTTTCGATTTGTGTTCACCATTAATTTTAAATTCAAATTGCACATACGTGGGTACTTGATTTTGTGTGTGATGGTATGCCTTGATTGCCTTTTATCGCTTTGATGATTTAATTTTAGTCCATGAATGCTGAATTTTTTTGATTGCGGGCCTTATGATTTAGATTTTTTAATGGATTGTTTGTGGGTTGTTGTTTATTCATTGGGTGAAGTCTGAGTAGCCCCGAATTCAATCAAATGACTTAATTTAACCAATGATGGATTGGGTGACGTCTTTCTTAAGGTCAAATAGTCATTTTGTTGATTTTGATTTGATTGGGGGGAAGTCTGAGTACCCCGAGGTGAAATTGGGCATGGGTATCGGTCGATTGTTGATATTTGTGATTTAATTATTGTACGTTAGGCTGTTCGTTGAAAATTGTAAGCATTTTGGAATGGGTATCGTTTAGATGTAGTTCGGCGACCTATGTCGGGCTCGTCGTTCTACTTGGTGACTCGCCCATTGCCTTCCCCAACGTCTTTTGTCTTTGAGTTTGTGGCCTGAGTATTCTGTAGCATTCGGCGAGACCCCTTTTGCTCACCGATTTGCTATTTTATCACCCTATTTGTTTACTTTTTTCTTGAGCCGCCTCTATTACTTTCGGCGATGAGTCTTTTGATCGCCCAATAGCTTCGGTGACTTGCCCATCGGTTCGGCGAGTCCTTCTGTGTATTTGTTTGGTTAATTCTATTCTATCCTATTCTGATCGATCTTTGTGCTTGCTTGTGTTGTTGGATAGATATGCCTCGACATAAAGTTTCTTCCCACAAACCTCCTAAGAAAAAGGCTAAAGGCGTGGTTGTTGCACCCAAGGCCCACTCAAAGGATAAGGGCAAGAATCAGATAATTGAGGAGTCCTCTTCTGAGAGTGAGGAACTCTCTACTCAGTTCAAATCCACAGAGTCTGAGTGTTCTGAGGGTGAGGAGTCCGGGACTCCTATTGGTGAACTTCAAAAGCAGACCAGTGATGATTCGCAGTCCAAAAATCAGCATGACCCGCTGGCTAGGGTGAACACTTCTTCTTCCTAACTTGAGCCTCCAGCATCCTCAGCACCTACTCCTATTGCTCCAGCTCAAATTCCGGCCCTAACTCAGCTTCTGAGGTCGATGAATAAATTGAAAGTTGAGGGTGCGTGAACAATCCTTGAGGAGAAGAGATTTTCTACCGATGGGGTTGTGGATAGATACCCTGTTGTATGGGACACAATTCAAGTGCACAAGTTTCAAATTTTTACACAGCCCCGGAGCCCGTACGTACCTACATGGGTTCAGGAGTTTTATGTCGCCTACCCTGGTCTAGTCCCAAGGGTCAAGAAGTTTGCACAATCCATATAGCCCATGGACTTTGTCATCGTGAGGGGTAAGAAAGTCAAGTGTAGCAAAGCCGAGATAAATGACGTTCTGGGTTGCCCTTATAGGTATAGATACTCCTTGGCAAATAAGCTGAAAGGGAGTTTGTAGACATTAAAGGGGTGGTTGGCGCTGCTAATAAGTGATGCCTACCCCCATTGGTTAGATATCGATGCCATTATCGAGAAGAAGGACCAAAACACTCTTGCCTGGTATTGGTTTTATTTCCTGAGTAGTACACTCATGCCTTCTAAGAATGAGTCGATTCTTCGGCATCAGAAGGTAGCTCTCTTAGGGTGCTTCATCGATAGGCATCTACTGAATCTGGGCATGATCATTGAGTGCGAGACGTTGATGAGAGATAAGCAGCAACATACCTCCCTCCTGTTCTAGATATTGATCAGCGAGCTGTGCGGACGGGCTGTTGTTCCGTACGATAAGAAGATGGATGTTGAGGCCACTTCGACCTCGTCTTGCGACATCCGAAGGATTGAGGCCGAGTATTTGAAGGATAAGGAAGAGAGGAGGAGGAGACACTCAGTTGATACGTCTCTGGCTGTGGAATCTGATGCCATTGAGATGGGTTCTCCCACTCCTACAGTTAAGCCGTCAGGTACACCTGTTACGGATGCTCTTGCCATTTCTGCCCCTGCACCAGGCCCCTCTTCTTCCACTGCTCCAGTTTCAGCCCATGGCACCCGGCCTTTGACTCATGCCATGGTTATCAAGATGGTACATCTGCGCATTGAGAAGATGTGAGTGCTTCTCGGGTTGAGGCAGCAGTCCCGAGCTTGATCGAGAGGGCTTCAGCTGCAGCCCTAGCCCTTATCCGCACGGAGTTTGCTGATCAGCACCTACTAATTACATCTCATAGAGAGATTTTTGCAGCCCTCACCGCTAGAGTCGAGGCATTTGAGCAGCATGACAGTAGCGCCATAGAGTTGACGGCCATCCACACTTAGATCACAGGTTTGAGGAGAGATGTGGAGGAGCTGAAGTTCACAGACATTATCGTGCTTTGGGGTAGTGTAGATGTGCCTAAGGATACAACTGCCGATGATCCTCCACCCGCCACCACTAATGTTGCTCTGACTTTTGACGATGACGGTGCATCTGATGAACCTGAGACAGATGAGGAGGATTTTGCTTTAAAGGATAGAGAGGTGTATACTACCTCGAGGACCTAGGGGGGATTTGGTTCGGGCTGCCAATGATGGTTGTCATTGGGAGAGTTCGATGATTGGGTCGAGTGGGACCCACCAGACCGAGGAGAGTGCACTGGTACTGATGCCCAAGCTGAGGACACACCCCCAGCATAGCGGGATAGAGGGACTTTCTATTGCACTTTTTTTATCTTTCGTTTGTTTGTTTATTTTATTTTTTAGCATTGACAACACTGCTTTGTATTTTAGGTGGGGTGGTGTTTGTTATTTGTTATTTTTGATATTTTGCCATTGATTGCTCTTTTGGATATTTCTTTAATTGAATGAAATGGTTTTGAGTTCTAGCGATATCTCATTTTTGCTCATCATTGTCGATTTTGTGCTAAATGAATTATTGCAGTTTTTTTGTACTTTTGAGTGTTGATGGTGTTAAATATCGATGACTTGAATAATTCTCTTGATTGAAAAATATGTTAGTCTGCGTCTAATGAGGAAAATTGAAGTTGCGTAGTCTTGTGTAACTATTAGCCTCTCGTTGTGAATAGCGAATTGTTGATGGTGAGTCTTGCAATGACAGTTGCATGCAAGCTTGACTCGTAGTGGTGTGATCCATATTTTTGTTTCGATGCCATGTGGGGTGAGCTTTACTTGGAAAGTGTGTACGATGATACCTAGAACTTGCCCTGGTAGTCCGTGTGACTCAGCATTGATGAGTGTGGGAAATGATCTTAGGCATGGAATTTTTTATTTAGGGTGAACCAAATTGCTAAACCTTTGTGGACTACATTGTGAGGGTGTGAACCCAGCTTGGCACCATTTGAGTCTGTCCTTCTTCTTGATTGAACAATAAATACAAGAACCTTAGCCTTTTGTGTGAAAATGCCATGTCTCTCATACCTTTAACCTTCGTGAAGTTTTGGTAAATTAAATAGCCAACTTAGCCCAAAAGCCTAAGTTGGGGGTGTGGTGAGAATGAAGACGGAAACCGAGCTAGAGGTTTGAAATCTTAAAAGACTGATTGTGAAAACGATTGAACCCCTCGATAAAGAAAAAGAAAAAAAAGGTTTGAATAAAATAGTACCATTGTGCATGGAGGTGAAAAAAAAAATTTAAAAGGAGAGGGGGTGTTCATAGAAATGATTTGTGTTCTTCAAAGTGACAAAGGATCAATTGTGAAATTGAATGATTGAAAGAAAGGGAAGATGAAGTGAAATGGAAACCATGTTGCATGAAGGTAGATCCCCTAAACAAAAATTGACCATACCTTGAACCGCAGCCCTGTTACAAAACTCTAAAGTCCTTTGTGATCTTACATGAACCTTGTGATGGTTGGATGGAAAACTCGGGCAAGCCTATGGGCAAAGTTGTGAAAACTCTTTCTCTTTTAAGAGTGTGAGTGTTGTATTGATTCCGAAATATCGAGTTTCAATTGAACTTGGGCAAGAAAGTGGAATCCTTTTCAATGTAAGGGCATTCAAATATCTTTGTGGGCATAAGTTTGCGTTTTAAGTAAGCACTTGTGAGCATAGACTTTAACTGATGATGGCTAGTCAAAACTTGATGCTTTTTGTTTGCATTGGATCCTTGTATCTTAGATTAATCCTTGTGTGCACTTTCATGTGAGTTCTTAAGCCGCACGGCTTGTAGACATTCCTATTGAGTTAATTGATATCTTGTTTTACTTGAGGACAAGTTAAAGTTTAAGTTGGGGGTGTTGATGAGTTGGTTACTTTGACTCATTTATCACTTCGATTGTGCCAAATTAGGGTCCTTAATGCCCATTTTGCACCTGTAACTAATGTTAAATCGTTTGTGTGTAGCATCAAGGACTTGGAATGAGGCAAGGATAATATAATGCAAAAAGAAACCAAAAAGTGCAAAAATTGAAGGAACAAGAAGGCTGAGGCTCGCCAAAGGCAACTCGCTGAGTCACCGAGTTAACGAAGCATCACCTAAAGTTCCAACAAACAAAGAGAAAATCTAGGTTAAGTCGGCGAGCTAATGTACCTGACGATGAGTCGCCGATATAAACGGTGACCCCGATGCACACCGCCTAATGTTCTAGAATGAAATCGGTACTGAAATCAAGAATTAAAGGGCGAGATCAAGCAACTCGGTGCATCACCGAGAGGAAGGGCGAGCCCGACTTACGCCGCCGAATGACCCTGAAATTCAAATTGTGTGGAGTTTTTGGGAAAGTATAAATAGAAATTTTTGAATTTAATTAGAAAAAGGGGGTGCTAGAGAGAAGAACTAGAACTCAACCTTAGAAAGGACATTGCACTTCGAGGGAATTGATGAACTATTCTTGAGATTCCTTCGGAATTGCATTTTGGGTAAATTTTAGTTAATTGTATTTGCTGTGTGAAGACCTGGAAAATCAATGGCTAATGTTTTGGTAACAAACTCTTCATCATTATTATGATTCGCTAAAACACCCCAATGCCTTAAGGGCATGATTATGTGTTTGAATGCCTAATTATCTTATGGGTCTTATAGATTGCTGAATTAAATGTTGTAATGGAATGGGTTCAGATGATAATTCATTTTTTTATCTTATGAATTGATGTTACAAATTCAGTTATAGTTTAGATCTCTTTGTATGCTTGTTGAAGATGCAATTGAGTGGAATTATTAACTGATAATTGTATGTGTTATATATTGTACTACTTAGCTTGTTAAAGTGGGTTTAATTAAGGTATATAATTGTGCTCACTTTGTATAGCCTGTTGGGGTTTGATAAAACCTAATAGAAAGCATGGTAGTTTGTTGCAAAATAACTATCATAGTCATTATCTTGCCTACCCATTATGTTTCAGCACTCTTATGCAATTCATAATGATCCATTTAGTTAAATTTGTATTTGAACAGTCATACATCCATAAAGTCCCAAAATCTTCATTGGTTAAATCTCTCTTTAACTCGTGTTTGTTGAAATCAATCATTTAAAACTCTTTTATGTTGATAATTGAAACTTTGATGATTTACTTTAAGCATCGATTCTTTCACCTACATCTACAAAAAGCTAGATCCCTTTAGTACATCATATTTGAATTCTAACACAGCTCCATTCCTCATAGGATCGACCCCAACTCCTTGTTGGGTTTGTATTGTTAACGACCGCCTACATCTTGAATTGTGATAGGTGTAGTCGAGCTTTATCAAGCGTGTGAGAAAAATTTTCAAGAATTGAAAGACAGACTTACCTCGGCTCCGGTGTTGACCTTACTGGAAGGGTCCGATGAGTTTTTTGTTTATTGTGACACGTCACGGATTGGGCTAATGAGTGTCCTTATGTAAAATGGGAAAGTCATTGGTTGCCCTTCAAGGCAACTTAAAATTCACAAAAAGAACTATCCTACTTATGACTTAGAACTAGCAGCGGTTGTGTTTGCTCTAAAGATATTGAGAGATTATTTGTATGGTGCGCATGATGTCTTTACCGACCACAGGAGTTTATAGTATGTATTCAAACAGGACTATGACATGAGGTGGCTTGGGTTGTTAAAGGACTATGACATGAGTGTCCTCTATCACCTCGGCAAGGCGAATTCTCTTATTCAAGTGGCAATGGGTAGTGTTGCTCACATTTAGGATGGTAAGAAGGAATTTGTTCGAGATGTTCCTCGATTGGCCCGATTGGGTTTTTGGTTGGTTAATTCCACCAAGGGCGGTGTTATAGTCTACAATGGTTTAGAATCGTCTTTTGTGTTGGATGTGAAGGCCAAGAAAGATCTTGACCCTAATTTGGTTGAATTGAAGGAAACAGTGCTTAAGAAGTCCGTTGAGGCATTCTCTCAAAGGGAAGATGGAGTGCTTCGATATCAAGGTCGGCTGTGCATTCTTGATGTAGAAAACTTAAGAGGGCAAATCTTATCAGCATCCCTTAGTTCTCGATATTCCATTCAACCAGGAGCCACCAAGAAGTACCTTGACTTCCGGGAGGTCTATTGGTGAAATGGTATGAAGAAGGATATTGCGGAATTTGTGGCTAAGTGTCCTAATTGTTAACAAGTGAAAGTTTAACATCAAAAGCTGGGAGGTTTGTCCCAAGACAATAGTTTTCCTACTTGGAAGTGGGAGGATTTGAATATGGACTACATTGTTCATTTACCACACACCCGGCAGTCACATGACTCGATTTGGGTCATTGTGGATCGTATGACGAAGTCAGCCCATTTCATTCCTGTCAAGGTTTCTTACTCGGTGGTGGACTATGCTAAGTTGTACTTGAGGGAAATGGTTAGGTTGCATGGAGTGACTTTATTTATTATCTCTGATTGAGGTACCCAATTCACTTCTCCATTTTTGAGATCTTTCCAAAAGAGGCATGGTACTCGTGTTAAGCTTAGTATGACCTTTCATCCTCAAACCAATGGGCAAGAAAAATGCACTATCCAATCTTTGTAAAATATGTTGAGAGCTTGTGTGATTGATTTCAAGGGTAATTGGGATGGTCATTTGCCTTTGATCAAGTTTGCCTATAATAATAACTATCATTCGACTATTGGTATGGCTCCATTTGAGGCTCTTTATGGTAAGAGGTGTAGATCTCCTATAGTTTGGTTTGAAGTAGGTAAAGTTTCTTTGATAAGTCCCAAGTTACTACATGAGGCTATGAAGAAAGTTCGGCTTATTAGAGAAAAGTTGAAAACGGCTGAAAGTCGAAAAAAGTCCTATGCCAATAATAGTAGAAGAGATTTAGAATTTGATGTTAATGATTAGGTCTACATAAAAATTTCATCCATGAAGGGTGTACTAAGGTTTGGAAAGAAACGGAAACTTAGTCCCCGTTATGTGGGCCCATATCAGATTTTGAGGCGTATTGGTAAGGTCGCTTATGAACTTGACTTACCAAATGACTTGGGATTGGTGCATTCGGTTTTCCATGTCTTCTTGTTGAAGAAATGCGTGGGAGATCCAACATCTATAGTACCATTAGAGAATTTTGGTATATAGGATAACCTTTCTTATAAGGAAGTCCCAGTTGAGATTCTCGACCGGCAAGTTCGAAAGTTAAGGAATAAAGAAGTTGCTTTTGTGAAGGTTCTATGGAGGAATCAGTGAGTTCAGGGCGCTACTTGGGAGGCCGAGGCCAATATGATGTTCCGATATCCTCATCTCTTTCCCTCCACTCCTACTATAGCTTGAGCTTTTTAGTTCCTCATGGTTCCCTCGTTTGGTCTCATATGTCTTTGATATTCCCATGATTCCTTATTTATGCATGTTCATGAAAAAGCCTAAATCTTAAGAAAATGAGTTCACTCGATTGATTTTGTCATGTATATGTACATTTGAGTATACGTTGCATATAGACTTTATGAAAGGATGTTTTGAGCATGCTTAACCTCAGAGTTAATGTTTCCTCCTCGGATATGTACATTTATGTGCTTGAATTTGTATTGGGCTATTAGGTTTAGTTCCTACCCTCCTTATGATGTCCTGAGTTTCATTCGAGGACCAATGTTCCTAAGGGGAAGATAATGTAACACCTCCGATTTTGAAAGTAGAAAGTTGTGGGTTTTCAGAATCTTGTGCCATTGATGACGGAGACCACCTACGGACCGTAGATGGACTGACAGACCGTAGGTGGGAACCGTAATTGGCCCACAAAATGTCTTTGAAATGTTATGCCTGAAAAATGTTTTTACGACCCAGCAGGATGGTCCGTCATTGCTTCCACGGAACGTAGCTGTGTCTTGTAGATCTCTTTCACACATAGTGAAATTTTGAGGGTCAAAGTTGGGATCAATGGTCTGTATGTACGGTCCGTAAGTTGACCAACGGACCGTACATGCCAATCGTCATTGGAGGTCCAAAACTTAAGGTTTCTGATTCTTTCAACGGTAGACCAGGACGGTCTATAGGTCCCAACCGTAGGTCTCAATCCGACAGTTATTTTTAAGGGCTTTTTGGTCTTTTCCCTAAATGTTTAGTGCCTAATTTAAGTCGGTTACCCTGTAATCACTTGCACTATATAAGCCTTGTAAGCCTAATTTCTACCCTTCCTAATAACTTTTCAACTATTCCCAGAAACCTCTCCAAATATTTCTCTCTCTAGAAGTAAGGACGAAGAAGATGGAGAAGAAATCTAGGTTTTGAAGGACAAGTCCCCTAATCCCCCATTGATTTTAAACTTTAGGCATTGAGGTATGATGTCTTTCACCTATGGAGTCCTTTCCTCCATAGGGTTTCAAAATATCGTAATTTCAAAGTAAGAATTCTCAATTTAAGTTAGGATTTTCTTCTATCGTGTGGGTTCTTTCAAATTATGATCAAATTGATTTAATTATGGCTTTCTATACATGAATTAAATTAAATTGCATGTTTTAAGTTGATTCCCCATGAACCCATGTGAATTCCATGATTTATAGATTATGATCATATTATGAGGTTTTGAACTATGAAGGATGAATTAGGAAATTGAAGGATTTTAAGATGAATTTACATGAGCCATGCATGATTTATTATTTCTAAGTTAGGATTTCATAAGGAAGTTATGAATAACCAAAATATGGGTTTAATGAAGATATGCATGTTCAATTATGAAATTTATGATTTAAGGTTGGCTTTGATAGTAAAGCGTAAATAATGTTGTTGTTGAGTTGTGAAAGGGTTTCTCGCATATTACTCAAAACATGAATGTGAAAGAATTTTCTCACATAAAGGGTCGAATGGTTTTCTCAACTAAACGTGAATCATAAATTAAGGAGCTATTCTAATGAAGGGACAAGAGGTGATTACCCATGTCTACTAAAGATAAGATTATTATGATTTATGACTATTCCGTGGGAATTATGCTTAGCACCGAGTGGACAAGTGGCGATCACCCATGTCCCATAAAGTATGTACCACCATAGGTTGTCTAGGTAGACAATAGCTAGTGGATCCACTTTAGATAAAAGACGATGGTTCTTACATTGGCAAGTTAGGACACCTCTTTTCGGTGTGGGTTAGACACTGGATTCCATGTAAATAGCTCACATGGTCTGAAGTGTCGGTTAAAGGTAATTTCCCACAATAATGAACTAAGGTTACTTTCAAGGTATATCACAAGTGTTTTAAGCATGTTTAGCTTGCATTGACCATGATCTTATGACTTATGTTCCTAACCTCTTTTATCTCATGCTATAGCTTGGTCTTTGCATGTTATGTAAATGTTCCCGTTTAGCATGATCTTATGGTTTTATGCATAGTTATCATACTTGGTACATGTTTGTACTAACGCATACTCTTGCCTACATTGATATATTAATGTAGGGCGTGGCGACTCTTCCCCATACATTCATGGCTAGTGCTTGTGTTAGAAAACTTGGTGAGTCTTCCTACTTCTAGGACAAGGCCACATTTATCTTTCATATCATTTACTTTTGAACTTTGTATGGGTTACATCCCAACCTTTCATTCTATGATGTTTATATGGCTTTCAGACTATGTTTAGACTTTCGCTATCTTTCATAAAACTCTTTGGTTATAAAGTTGTCTTTTGAACTCTTTATTTCCTATGATCTTGTATTATTCATGCTAAGTGGCTTGTATGAGGCCTTTCGGGGTCTTGTACGCCATGTCACGTCTAGGGGCTACTTTAGGTCGTGAAAGTGCTCCTATTCCTTAGGGTTTCGTCATGTTGCCGTTAGCCAACTCCAAAAGTTTGAGACTCTAATGGAGACACTTTTGCAGCATATTAGGCCATGATGAGGAAGGTAGTGGAAGATTTAGAGACACAGATTCAACATGTCATGGAGGAGAAAGTTGAAGCCGTTCATAGGAGGATTGATGCATTCGAGCTTCGGATATTAGATCGGCCTAAGCCTGAGCAGACTGTAGATCTCACAAGTTTCAGATCGAGTTAGCCACACTCCGGGATGACATTGATGCATTGAACGCTGTTAGCTCGGCTGCACCATGGCCTTCACCTACCGATAGTCGAGGCTATGTTATCTTTGCATTTTTTTGTGAGGACCCTTCTCTTTTTCCTCCTTGCTTGGCTAGGAAGCACTCAAGGACATTTGAGGATGCTACTATTGTCCATAATGAGGAGCGGCGAGTCCGCAAGAGAGAGCTGTGTGAGTTGGAGGCTACCCAGAGACAATTAATAGTAGAATAGGAGTTAAGGTAGCAGCGAGATCGATAGTTGGTGGCCTGAGCTTCGGGTTCGAGAGGCACTACTGATGGTGCTCCTCCAACTATTACGGGGGTCAAACTGAGGGTGTTCCCCAGACTATTCTAGAGAGCGTCACTGATTGTGCCACACCTGTTGATACACCAGGTTCGGGGTGCCGGACCCACCAGCTTATCAATAGTTCTTCATTTTTTAAGTGCCATAGGTTTGTCTCACCCTATGTTTTTATATTATTTGTGCATCTAGGGCACTGCACTATTTTCCTTTTGGAGGTGAGGTGAATGGATTGTGAATGTGGTGGTGAAGTCTGAATAACCCAGCTCACAATCCTTCGTTGGGGTTTTCTTGCCTGTGTTCTTTTTACCAAAGGAATTGTTTAATTTATGTTGAACCGATATGTGTAGGATGTAAATTGTAGAAGTAGCCTAGAAACACAAGAATGATGGCAATAGAGCGTGAAATTGACACCCTTCAAAATTTTGAATTATGTGCTATATCTATGTAATTGATAAGTCAACTCTGTAATGTTTGTATGAGATGATAGGAATCGTTTAGACAACATGACTTAAGTTGTAGCACGAACAAGACACGCTGACAATTTGATAGTGAAACGATGTGCCAGGTGTGTGTAAGGAGGTTTGTGTATTCATATAGTATGTGCCAATCTAGAACTTACCGTGTTAGTCTTGCTAAGATGGTTTAACTGTTAATTTTGAAAGGATCATAGGACATTGCTGAATTTGAGTCCACTTAAGCCTAAAAAGCAACCAACCAAATAAAAAATCCTCCCTTCGATAAAAATTTTTGAGCCTTAATTAGTCTGTTCTTTAAATTCACCCAATTCACCTTACATGTGAAAACTGTTATTCTTTCTTTTGGCCTTGGTCCCTCCTTGGGCATTGTGCACCTCAACTGAGGCTAAAATCCTAAGTTGAGGGTGGCTATTTCAAAGGAAAAATACCTTGGGTTCGGCCTTGGTCCTTCCTAGGACATCGTGCACCTAAACTCATGCTAAACACATAAGTTGAGGGTGGCTACTACAAAAGAAAATAAGAAAAGGAAGGGGTGTTAAAAGTGTTGTGTGTTTATAAAAGAAGAACAATAAGTGAGAATTTGAGAAAAGGTGTGGCAGAATAAAGAAAATACAAGAATAAAAGACTGAAATCTTAAAGAAATGATGAAACAAGGAAGAAAATCAAGTCAAATCACACCTCAACTTCAAAGAATAATAAGGAGGAAAGCAAAAATTTAGACGATACCATGATTGGTTGTAAAAGAGGAAAATAGCTCATATAATTTCAAAAAGGGTAGAACAATCACTTAATATCAAAATATACCATACCTGACTCTGAGCCTACATTACAAACTAAGAAAGTCCTATTGTGATCATAATCTAACGGTTTGGAAATTGAAATGTAGAAAATAAGGGCAAGCCATTGGTATTGTACATGTATTGTATTGAATTCGATTCTGAGCGTCAACCTATACTGAGTCCCTAAAATTGAAATTTAAGTCAAAGTATGTGTGAACAAAAGGGATTTCTTAGCGGTGAGGGAACAAGTTACATTATTGAAGAGTTGTATCTTGGTGATTGTTATCTATGTATGTGAATGTCTCAATTGGTATATTTATGTCATAAATTGATTGTATGTTTTGGATTTCGGTTGAACTTAATGATTTCACTATGCTGAAAATTACCAAGGAAGGTTGATTGTCGAGAAAAATGCAATATGGTTGCTTGAGTTTATAGGTTACTTTTGCATTGTATCGTCCAGATTTTATTGTGTTGCTTGAGGACAACCAACGATTTAATGTTGAGTGTGTTGATGTACTGTGGATTTGTGGTACTTATAATGCTTTAAGCTCATGAGCTAACACACACAACAAACATAGAAACTCGCCTAGTTCTTAAAAATTTGCCCCTAAAATGCAAAGTATGTCGTAAAAATTGTGAGACTCTTTGACATGCTCTTCTAACTTATTTCGAAGGTTCTCATACAATTTTTTTAGAACAATCGACCGAGCGCCATAAGCATACAATATCAATTGATTAACACACACGGAAAACTAAGAAAGTTGCCTAATTCTTATATATTAGCCCCTAAATTGCAAAATATGTAGTAAAAATTGGTAACAATCTACGACATAATCTCCCAACTCATTACGGAGGTCCTCGTAGATTTTTTAAGAACAGTCAACTTAGTGCCATAAGGCGACAATACCCATGGGCTAACAAATACGAAAAAAACTAAGAAAGAGACCTAATTCCTATATATTGGCCCCTAAAAGGTAAAATATATCGTTAAAATGGTGAGACTTCATGACATGATCCCCCAACTCATTATGGACGTCGTCGTAAATTAATTTCAAAACAATCGACCGAGCGCCATAAGGCGATAATACCCATGGGCTAACACACACAAAAAACTAAGAATGTGGCCTAATTCCTATAAACTGGCCCCTAAATTGAAAAATATGTTGTAAAAAATGATGAGACTCTATGACATGCTCCCCCAAATTTTTACGTAGGTCCTCCTAATGGTTTTTCAGAACAATTAACCTTGCGTCATAAGGCAATAATGCCTATGGTCTAACACACACGAAAAACTAAAAAAGTGGCCTAATTTCTATAAATTTTCCCCTAAATGGGAAAATATATCATAAAAATTGTGAGACTTCACGATATGCTCCTCCAGCTCATTATGGAGGTCCTCGTAAAGTATTTTCAGATCAATCAACTGAGCAGCTTAAGGTGACAATACTCCTAGGCTAACACACACGAAAAACTAAGAAAGTCTCCTAATTCCTATAAATTGGCCCCTTAATGACAAAATATGTTACAAAAAATTGTGAGACTCTAAGACATGCTCCCCAACTCATTACAGAGGTCCTCATAATTTTTTTTAGAACAATCGACCGAGCTATATAAGACGATGATACCGATGGGCTAACACATATGTAAAATTAAGAAAGTCACGTAATTCCTACGAATTGGTTGCTAAAGGGAAAAAGTGTAGTAAAAATAGTGAAAATCTACGACATGCTCCCCACACTCATTACCCAGGTCCTCATAAAGTTTTTTGTATAACAATCGACCGAGCGCCACAAGGCGACTATACCAATGGGCTAATACACGCAAAAAACAAAGAAAGTGGCCTAATTCTTATAAATTGGCCTCTAAATAGTAAAATAAGTCTTAAAATTGGTGAGACTCTTTGACATGCTCCCCCAACTCATTCCGAAAGTCCTCATAATGTTTTTGTAGAAAAATCGAACGAGCGCCATAAGAAGACAATATCCATGGGTTAACACACTTGAAAAACTAAGAAAGCTACCTAATACTTATATTTTGCCCCTAAATGGAAAAATATGTCCTAAAAATTGGTAAGACTCTACAACATGCTTCCCCAACTAATTACAGAGGTCCTCATACAATTTTTTAGAACAATCAACCAAGCGCCGTAAGGCGACATACCCATGGGCTAACAGATAGGAAAAACTAAGAAAGTAACCTAATTCCCATATATTGGCCCCTAAATGCAAAAATATGTCATAAAAACGGTGAGATTCCATGACAGACTCTCTTAACTCTTTATGGAGGTCGTCGTAAAGAAATTTAATAACAATCGACCTAGTACCACAAGGCGACAATACCCATGGGACTAACACTCACGAATAACTAAGAATGTGGCGTAATTCCTATAAATTAGCCCCTAAATTGAAAAATATGTTATAAGAATGGTGAGACTCTACGACATGCTCCCCGAACTTATGACATAGGTCCTCATAAAGGTTTTTCAAAACAATCAATCCAACGACATAAGGCGACAATACCTGTCACGACCCAAAGGTACCCCCTAGACGTGACATGCGTAAAAGACCCCAAGATGCCTCATACAAGCCACTTTGCATACATACATACAAGATAATAGAGATTAAGAGTTCGAAAGAGATTTTCATGTCAAAGACTTTAAAAGAAAAAGGGGAAGTCTATATCTCATGTCCCAAAGAAAATCTAACATAGAAAATAAAGTTTGGGACGTAACCCAATACAAATCTGAAATAAAAGATAACATGAAAATACGAACAACTAGGCTTTGTCCTCGGATGGATTAGGACTCACCAAGTTTTCTATCAATCTTCTACTAAGCTCTAGCCATGAGTGGATGGTGGATCACCAAGTCCTACACCAAAGAAGTTATTGTAGGAAAGAGTATGCGTTAGTAAAATAAAATACCAAGTATGATAGCAATGAACATTAAACAGGCTAGAATGAGACAAAATCATCACATGCAATTGCCAAGCAAAAACATGGTAATACATAAGAAGCAAGGAGCATAAACCACGGCCAAAGCAAGCTAAATAATATTTACTTTACTTTACTTGAGGTCATCATAACAACTCTTGTGTTCATTAGTTTTGGGGAAATAGCCTTAACCGAAAAATAAGACCATGTGAGCTATCAACATGGAATCCGGTGTCTACCCTACACCGAAAGAGGGCCACCCTACTTGCCAAGGTAGGACCCATTACTTAACTTGTAGCTTACGTGGATCCACTAGCTAGTGTCTGTCATAGATCATCATCCTATGGGGGCACACAGGTAAGGGATAAGGAGATTGCTACTTGAAACCCAGCCTCTACTATGGGAGAGCTTCTATCTCAATATCCTCATGGTTCAAAGAATATTTCCCACGGAATAGTTATTTATCATATTCATATCATTATCCATGGAAAGGTACAACTAGGGTTACCAATCCAAATTCAATCTTTACATCAAATCATATAATTCACGCTAATTCATGCACTAAATTACTTTATCACGCTAGATCGTGCACTAGAAATCATAAAATCAATAATTGAAGAACCCTTAATTGATCAAAACCCTAATTAAATTGAGGAAATTGAACCTTGAAAACCTTGAAGAAATTTTAGGACCCATTGGAGCAAAGGGCTCCCAATGGTGAACACTATCATACCTCAACTAACCCACAAGAAATTGATGAAAATTGATGGTCTTCAATGGAGGATCCTAGCTTTCTTCTTCCTTGAGATTTGAGAGGACTTTCTTAGAGAGAGAAATATTTGAGAAACAAGAAATTTGGGAATGAGTGAAATTAGGCTTAGAAAATGTATATAGGGTCTGGGTATAAGGCATAACCGACTTAGATTAATAGCTAAACATTTAGAGAAAAGACCAAAAAGCACTTAAATAATAACTTTTGGGGTCCATCTATGGTCAGGACCAACGATTCGTTCGTCAATCGACGGGCCGTCCTGTCCCTCAGTCGTTTGATTCAGAGGCCTCAACTTGGGCTGAAAATTTGGCTAAGTCTGGAAGGGATATATGGAACCCATCTACGGACCGTCAACTGAACGACGACCTGTCCTATTGCTTCGTAGGTCAAGGTTCCGAAACTTGGAAATCCTAAAAGTTCGCAATGGCAACGACAGTTCCCACCTACCGCCTGTCATTTCACATATGGTCCGTAGGTGACCTCTGTAGTCACTTGCACCAGCTGAAAAACTGTATTTTCATTTCTTGGAAAACTTTGGGGTATTAATATATCTCCCCCTTGGGAACATTTATCCTAGAATGAGAATGAGGACATCATAAGGAGGGTAGAAGACACGAACAAAGAACCTAACCTAGAATGCAATCACATAATGCAAATATCCGAGGAGGAAACATCAACTCCAAGCTAAAGCATATTCAACACATTATTTCATGAAGACTTTATTCAACTCATACTCAATGCACATAATCATATTAGACTCTTCATGAACATGCATAATAAAGGAATTATGGAAATAACTAAGACACATGAGACCAAAAGAGTGAACCATAAGGAACTAGGTACCTCAAGCTAGAGTAAGATCGGAAGTGAACAGATGAGGATATCGGGACATTATATCGGGCTCGGCCTCCCAAGTAGAACACTTAACTAATTGAATACTCCAAAGAACTTTCATGAAAGCAACTTCCTTATTCCTTAACTTCCGGACTTGCCAGTCTAAAATCTCAACCGGAACTTCTTCATGGGAAAGACTATCCTTTATGCCAAGATTCTCTAATGGCACTTTAGATGTCGGATCACCAATACACTTCTTTAACAATGAGACATGGAAAACCGGATGCATCGATGCCAAATCATTAGGCAAGTCAAGCTCATAAGCAACCTTACCAATACGTTTAAAAATCTGATATGGGCCTACATAACGGGGATTTAGCTTCCCTTTCTTCCCAAAACTCTTTACACCCTTCATGGGTAAACTTTTCAAGTAAACCCAACCATCAACATCAAATTCTAATTCTCTCTTTCTAACATCCGCAAAGGACTTTTGTCGACTTTCGGCCATTTTCAACCGTTTCCTAATAAGCCAAACTTTCTCCATAGCCTCATGCACCAACTCAGGGCCTATCAAAGCAACTTCACCAGCTTCAAATCAACCTATAGGAGATCTACACCTCCTACCATAGAGAGCCTCAAATGGAGCCATACAAATACTAGAATGGTAGTTATTATTATAAGCAAACTCAATCAAAGGCAAATGATCATCCCAAGTACCCTTGAAATGAATTACACAAGCTCTCACCTATCCTCCAACGTATGGATAGTACGCTCCGCTTGCCCATCAGTTTGGGGATGAAAGGCCGTGTTAAGCTTAACACAAGTACCAAGACCTCATTGGAACGACTTCAAAAATTTAGAAGTGAATTGTGCACCACGATCAGAGATTATGGACAAAGGCACTCCATGAAGCCTAACCATTTCCCTCAAATACAACTTAGCGTAATCCTCCACTCAATAAGAAGTGTTGATGGGAATGAAATGCGCTGATTTCGTTATTCGATCTACAACAGCCCAAATTGAATCATATTCTCGCCGGGTGCGAGGTAAATAAACAATAAAATCCATATTCACATCCTCCCACTTCCAAGTAGGAATACTAATAACTTGGGTCAAACCTCCCGGGTTTTGATGCTCAACCTTCACTTGTTTACAATTAGGGCACTTAGCCACATATTCCGCAATATCTTTCTTCATTCCATTCCACCAATAGATCTCTCGCAAGTCACGGTACATCTTAGTAGCTCCCGTGTGAATGGAATATGGAGAACCATGAGCTTCCGATAAAATTTGTCCTCGTAAGTCATCTATATTTGGAACACACAAGCGATGTTGATAATGAAGCACACCATCTCCCCCTTGGGAGAAAGCCTCAACGGACTTTTTTAGAACCGCTTCCTTTAATTCAACCAAATTAGGATCAAGATCTTCTGCAGCCTTTACATCATGCACAAAAGATGATTCGAACCCAATGTGAACCATAACACCACCTTTAGATGAAACAACCAACCGAACACCCAATCGGACCAATCTATGAACATCGTGAACCAACTTTTTCTTGCATTCCTCAACCTGAGCAGCACTACCCATAGAGAGTCGACTTAGAGCATCCGCCACCACATTAGGCTTACCGGGGTGATAAAGGACACTCATATCATAGTCTTTTAACAACTAAAGCCCCTTTCTTTGGAAGAGATTCAAATGTTTCTGTTTAAACACATGTTGTAAACTCTTATGCTTGGTAAAGACATCCACATGTACCACATACAAATAATGCCGCCATATTTTCAAAGCAAACACAACTGCTGCTAATTCCAAGTCATGAGTAGGATAGTTCTTTTCATGAACCTTGAGTTGTCTTCAAGCATAAGCAATAGCTTTCCCATTTTGCATAAGAACACATCCTAACCCAATTCTTGAGACATCACAATAAACTACAAAACCATCGGATCCTTTCTTTATGGTCGATATTGGAGCCGAAGTAAGTCTATCTTTTAATTGTTGGAAACTCTTCTCACATGCCTCGATCCATATGAACCTAACCTTCTTTTGAGTCAAAGCCGTCAATGGAGAAGCAACCGAAGAAAATCCTTCAACAAACCTCCTATATTATCTGGCTAAGCTCATGAATCTACGGAAATTCAAAGATGATAGAGGTCTAGGCCAATTCTTAACCGTATCCGTCTTCTTAGGATCTACCTCAATACCTTTACAAGAAACAATGTGACCAAGAAAAGCCACAGATCTTAACCAAAACTCACATTTACTAAACTTCGCAAAGAGTTGTCGATCCTTGAGGACTTGCAATACAATCCTCAAATAATTGGCATGCCCATCCTCATTCCTTGAGTAGATCAAGATATCATCAATAAAGACAATCAGGAACATGTCAAGGTATTGCTTGAACACCCTATTAATCAAGTCCATAAATGCGGACGAAGCATTTGTCAATCCAAATGGCATTACCAAGAACTCGTAGTGACCATATCTAGTACGGAAAGCCATTTTTGGAATATCATCCTCTTTCACCTTCAATATGTGATAGCCCGAATGAAGGTCAATCTTAGAAAAATAACTAGCCCCTTGAAGTTGATCAAACAAGTCATCTATCCTTGGAAGAGGATACTTATCCTTAATGGTAACCTTGTTCTATTGTCAGTAGTCAAAGAACATACAGAATGAACCATCTTTCTTTCTCACAAACAAGACCGGAGCACCTCATGGAGAAACACTTGGTCGGATGAAACCCATATCCAACAAATCTTATTATTGCTCCTTTAGGTCCTTAAGTTCCGCCGGAGCCATTCTATATTGAGGAATAGAAATAGGTTGCGTATCCGGAAGAAGATCAATGTCGAAGTCTATTTCCCTTTCGGGAGGAATACTGGGTAAGTCATTGGGAAACACTTCCGGAAACACATTAACAAAGGGGACCAAATCAAGAGTAGGGGTTTTGGAATCTATATCCCTCGCCCTAACAACATGGCATAAGGAACCCTTAGAGATCATCTTTCTAGCTTTTAGGTAAGAAACAAATTGACCTCTAAACATAGAATTTCCCCCCTTCCACTCTAGGATGGGCTTATTCGAGAATTGAAACTTGACCACTCGGGCCCTACAATCAATAGAAGCATAACAAGCATGCAACCAATCCATCCCAAGAATAACATCAAAATCTATCATATCAAGCTCTACAAGACCAACATGAGTTACTCTATGGGATAAGGAGACAGGACAATTTCTATAGACTCTTTTAACAATGATAGATTCACCAAACGGAGTAGAGTAATGAAAAAGATCTAGCAACACATTCGGAACAACATCAAACCTCGTAGCCACATATGGTGGCACAAAAGGCATAAACAACAAAGTGAAAAACTTTCAACAGACCGGTAACCACATCAGGAGATCTTTCTTGCTTATGAGGAACTGGAAGTGCATAAAATCGGTTTTGCTTAGGAGAATTCATACCCGAACCACTAGGTGGAACTTGCTTACTCTCTCCTATGAGAGATGGACAATCTCTCATCTTGTGACCACTCTTTCCACAATCGTAACATCCATCTGTACTGGCTAAACATTTGCCCTCATGCTTCCTCCCACACTTGGTATAAGTAGTCGATGTGAAGCTATTACCATTTCCTCCTTGAGGCTTAGGGTTAGACACCCCATCCTTGTTAGAATTAGGAGGAGCATTGTATGAGCTTTGACCGGAAAACCTTTGTCGAAGTCTAGGACGACCATGTCCATCGGATCTTGAATGTTAAAAGTTACCATCACCGGTCCTAGCCCTCTTAGTCTCTCTAGACCTTTCCTTGAGCTTTTCTTCCTCTATTTATTGAGCTAACACCATGAGGCGAGAAATATCCATGTCATTGACAAGAATAGCGGTGCAACACTCTTTAACCAACATTTCAGACACTCCCGAAACAAACTTACTTATTCTTGCCCTAGGATCGGCAACTATCGAAAGATCATATTGAGACAATTATGTGTACTTCCAAGCATACTCTTTGACACTCATGTTCCCTTGACGATTGTTAATAAATTCAAGCACCCTTGCCTCCCTCATCTCAAGGGGAAAGAACCTATCAAGGAAAGCAACCTTGAATTTCTTCCAATCAAGAGGACGCTCATTAACCGCCCTCTCACTCTTCCATTGGTTGAACCAAATTTGGGCAACACCCTGGATTTGATAAGCGGCCAACTCCGCCTTTTCCTCCAGCGTCACACCCATAATCATCAACACCTTGTACACTTCATCAATGAATTCTTGAGGATCTTCCTCAACCCTAGAGCCATGAAACTCCGGAGGGTTCATCCTAGTGAAGTCCTTCACTCTTGATGCCTCCATACCCACATTTGGGTTCACGGGAGCCACAACCTCTCTATTTGTTTGATCCGTCATGGCTTGAGACAATACTTGAGAACAGCCCTATACTCCGCATTAGTCACTTGTTCGGCCAAATGGTCGGCCCAAAATTGAGGAGCTTGGGGAGGAGCATCTTGTTCCACGTTCTCTTCCGCATTTGTTCTAACATAAGCTCTTCGGGTCACCATATACTGAAACAAGTAGGATAGGGATTAGGAGAGAGACATATAGAGTTAAATGCTATGGCACGACTTAGGAGCAATGAAACAAATGAAGCTTCTTAAACGTCTTATAGCCTCTCATTCATAAATGTGGTGCGCTTCACAGTCATGAACAAGACTCGACTTGACGCGGCTTATGAGACATCCTAGGATCTTTATAAAACCTTGTGCTCTGAATACCAAGTTTATCATGACCCAAAGGTACCCCCTAGATGTGACATGGTGCACAAGACCCCGAGAGGCCTCTTACAAGCCACTTAGAATACATACCTACAAGATAATTGAGATTAAGAGTTCGAAAGAGATTTTCAGATCAAACCCTTTAAAAGAAAAAGAGGAAGTCTATATCTCATGTCCCAAAGCCAATCTAACATAGAAAATAAATTTTGGGACGTAACCCAATACAAATCTGAAATAAAAGATAACATAAAAAGAAGAACGACTAGGCTATGTCCTCGGATGGATGAGGACTCACCAAGTCTTCTGTCAATCTTCTACTAAGCTCTAGCCACGAGTGGATGGTGAATCGCCAAGTCCTACACCAAAGAAGTTAATGTAGGAAAGAGTATGCATTAGTACATTCAAGTACCAAGTATGATACCAATGCACATAAAACATTCTAGAATTAGACAGAATCATGACATGCAATGGCCAAGCTAAAATATAAGAAGCATGGAGCATATATCATGGCAAAAGCAAGCTAAATCATCTTTACTTTACGTTACTTGAGATCATCATAACAACACTTGTGTTCATTAGTTGTGGGGAAATAGCCTTAACCGACATATAAGACCATTTGAGCTATCAACATGGAATTCAATATATACCTAATGCCGAAAGAGGGCCATACTACTTGATAAGGTAGGTCCCTTTACTTAACTTGTAGCTTACGTGGATCCACTCGCTAGTGTCTATCATAGACAATGATCCTATGGGGGCACATACGTAAGGGATAAGAAGATTGCTACTAGAAACCTGACCTCTACTATGGGAGAGCTTCCATCTCAATATCCTCTCGGTGCAAACCATATTTCCCACAGAATAGTTATTTATCATATTCATATCAATATCAATGGAAAGGTACAACTAGGGTTACCAATCCAAGCTAAAATCATGTTTATAGACGTTTCATCTTCCATGGACTAGTCCAAGCTTACGTCATTAGAATAGCTCCTTAAGAACATGGGTAATCCCCTCTTTGTTCTTTTAACTCATAGTGTGAGCATTACGTGTGAAACCCTTTCACGACTCAACACAATATCATAATGTCATAACTTTGGTACTTCACTCTCAAAGTACCCTTAATTCATCATTAAATTCATATGAGACATGCATAAGTTCATAGGCTTCATCTTTACATAGTTCATCATGCTCATAATTCATGGAACATAGAGATTAGATGGATTACAAAAAGTTTAACTGAAATCATGCAATTCAATGCAAGCTCCTGCTTAGAATGTCATAAATAAGACAATTTACCCATACTTGGAGGAACTCACATAATAGAGGAAAAATCATGCTTTTGACTATAACATACTAAATTTCATAAAGTCATCCTCAATTCATTCCTAATTCATGCATAGCTTCATAGAGATTTCATAAAATTACTAAATTCGTAGCTCAACCCACCAATCAAAGTATAGATTAGGAAATTGGGGTGAAATAGCATGGGTTCATGGGGATTCATTCAATCTTTACATCAAATCATATAATTCACGCTAATTCATGCACTAAATTACTTTATCACGCTATATCGTGCACTAGAAATCATAAAATCTACAATTGAAATCATAATTGAACTAATTCAATTGGAGAAATTGAACCTTGAAAACATTGGAGAAAGTTGAGGACCCATTGGAGGAAAGGGCTCCAAATGGTGAACTATCATGACCCAGGGTATCCCCTAGATGTAACACGGCGTACAAGACCCCGAGAGGCCTCATACAAGCCCTTAGCATGCACAACATACAAGATAATAGAGAAATAAGAGTTCAAAAGAGCATTTTATATCCAAGCTTTACTCAAAATAGTGGAAGTCTACAACTCATGTGTCAAAGCTTTCTAATATCATAGAATACGAATAAAAGTGATAGGGACGCAGCCCAATACAATATCCAACATAAGGAAAGACATAAAATGTAAAATCCAACAAGGCTATGTCCTCTGATGGATGAGAACTCACCAAGTGTTGTTCTCAACTCCAAGTCAATGATCTAGCTACAAGTGGAAGGTGAATCGCCACGTCCTACACAAAATAAGTTAATGTATGCAAGAGTATGCGTTAACACAATTAAGTACTAAGTATGATAGGAATGCACATAAACACATAAATCGTGATAGAGAGAGAGACATAATCATGACATGCAATGGCATAGCTAAAAACATGATAAACATGAGAAACATGAAACATAAAGCACATATCAGGGCCAAAGCAAGCTAAATTATCTTTCCTTCTTTTCTTTACTTCATCATGAGAACACTTGTTTATTAACTTGTGGGGAAAATCTTTAACCGACATGTAAGACCATGTGCTCTATCAACACAGAATCCGATGTCTACCCCACACCGAAAAGGGGTGTCCTACTTGCAAAGGTAAGACCATGAATTTCTTAGCTTATGAAGATCCACTATCTAAGGTTCACTTAAAGACAACATCCTATGGAGGTTCATGCAATCTTTACATCAAATCATGTAATTCATGCTAATTCGTGCACTAAGTTACTTTATCACGCTAAATCGTGCACTAGGAATCATAAAATCAATAACTGGAATAATAATTGTATAATCCACAATGATTGATCAAACCCCTAATTCAATTGGGTTAGAGTAAACCTTTCAAAATCACGAAGAAGAGGAAGGGCCCATTGGAGGAAAAGACTTCAAATGGTGAACACTATAATACCTCAAAGAAATCCACAAGAAATTGCAGAATATTGGAGGTCTTCAATAGGGTATTCAAGCTCCTTCTTCTTCCTTGAGAGTTGAGAGAGAAATATTTGAGAGAGGAGAGTTTTGGAATGAATTAGAATGAAAGGAATTAGGCTTAGAATGTATTTATAGGTCTTAGATTAAGGGTATAACCGACTTAGCTCAATAGGTAAACGATTAGGGAAAAGACAAAAAAACCCTTAAATAAAATTATTGGGGCCAATCGACGGACAGGATCTACGGTCCGTACATCCATTGATGGACCGTCCTATTGATCCGTCAAAAGATTAAGAGAGTTGGTATCTGGGGACCCTGCAACGACAGTCTCGATTTACGGCTGGTAGGTCCATCTATGGACCGTACCCCACAACCGTTGATCACTGCATGAGTTTAAGGAGTTAGCTACGGTTACTTTCTACGGACTGTCGTTCGACTCACGAACCGTCCTGCTACCCGTAGGTCAAAGTTTAGAAACTTGGAAATCTTGAAATTTTACAGTGCGATTGATGGTCCCCACATACGGCCCGTCAATCCATCTACGGCAAGTAGGTGGCCTCCCTAGGTCACTGTCTTCAGGTGAATTCTTTATTTTCCAATCCTTTGGAAGCTTGGGGTGTTACAATATCTCCCCTTTGGGAACATTCGTCCTCGAATGAGAATCAACACATCTCAAGAAGGGTAATCGACACGGACTAACAACCCAGCCTAGCATGCGATCACATAAATGCACATATCCGAGGAGGAAATATCAACTCCAAGCTAAAGCATGATCAACATAACATATCATGAAGACTTTGTGCAACTCATACTCAAATGCACATAATCATATAAGACTCTTCATGAACATGCACAATCAAGGAATCATGGAAATCAACTATGACACATAAGACTAAAAGAATGAACCATGAGGATCAAGATACCTCAAGCTAGAGTAGGATTGGAAGGAAAAAGATGAGGATATCGGGACATCATATCAACCTCAACCTCCCAAGTAGCACCCTCAACCAATATATTCCTCAATAGAACTTTCACGGAAACAACTTCTTTATTTCTTAACTTCCGGACTTGCCGGTCTAAAATCTAAAGCAGAACTTCTTCATAAGAAACACTATTCTTTATGCCAAGATTCTCTAATTTCTCTATAGATGTCGGATCACCAACACACTTCTTCAATGATGAGACATGGAAAACCGGATGCACTGATGCCAAATCATTAGGCAAGTCAAGCTCATAAGCAACCTTACCTACACGTCTCAACCTTACACCCTTCATGGGTGAGATTTTCAAGTAAACCCAATATCAACATCAAATTCTAATTCTCTTCTTCTAACAACGACATAAGACTTTTGTCGACTTTGAGCAGTTTTCAACTTCTCCCTAATAAGTTGAACTTTCTCCATAGCCTCATGCACCAACTCCGGGCCTATTAAAGCAACTTCACAAACTTCAAACCAACCTATAGGAGATCTACACTTCCTACCATAGAGAGCCTCAAATGAAGTCATACCAATACTAGAATAGTAGCTATTATTAGAAGGAAACTCAATTAAAGGCAAGTGATCATCCTAGGTACCCTAGAAATAGATTACACAAGGTCTCAACATATCTTCAAAGGTTTTAATAGTACGCTCTGCTTGCCCATCAGTTTGGGGATGAAAGGTCGTACTAAGCTTAACACGAGTATCGAGACCTCTTTGGAACGACTTCAAAATTGAGAAGTAAATTGTGCACCACAATCGGAGATCATCGATAAAGGAACTCCATGCAGCCTAACAATCTCCCTCAAATACAACTTAGCATAATCTTCCGCCAAGTATGAAGTCTTGATGGGAATGAAATGGGTTGACTTTGTCATTCTATCAACAACAATCCAGATCGAATCATATCGTCACCTCGTGCGAGGCAAACTCACAATAAAATCCATATTCACATCCTCCCACTTCCAAGTAGGAATACTAATATATTGGGTCAAACCTCCCGGCCTTTGATGCTCAACTTTCACTTGTTGGCAATTAGGACACTTAGACACAAATTCCGCAATATCTTTCTTCATTCCGTTCCACCAATAAATTTCTCGTAAATCATGGTACATTTTTGTAGCTCTTGGGTGGATGGAATATCGAGAAGTATGGGCTTCCGATAAAATTTGCTCTCTTAAGCCCTCTACATTGGGAACACACAAACAACCTTGATATCGAAGCACACCATCTCCCCCTTGGGAGAGAACCTCTACGAACTTCTTGAGTACCGCTTCCTTTAGTTCAACCAAGTTAGGATCGAGACCTTGCTTAGCTTTCACATCAAGCACAAAAGAGGATTCAGAACCCTTGTGAACCGTAACACCACCTTTAGTAGAATCAACAAATCTAACACGCAATCGAGCCAATCTATGGACATCGCCAACCAACCCTTTCTTATCATCCTTAACATGAGCAACACTACCCATAGATAATCGACTAAGAGCATCCGCCACCACGTTAGCCTTACCGAGGTGATAGAGAACACTCTTATCATAGTCTTTTAACAACACGAGCCACCTTCTTTGGCAGAGATTCAAATCTTTCTGTTTAAACACATATCACAAAATCTTATGGTCGGTGAAGACATCTACATGTACCCCGTACAAATAATTTTACCATATTTTCAAAGCAAACAGAACAGCCGCTAATTCCAAGTCATGAGTAGCATAGTTCTTTTTGTGCACCTTAAGTTGTCTTGTACTATAAGCAATGACTTTCCCATTTTTCATAATAACACATCCTGACCCAATTCTCGAGGCATCACAATAAATCACAAAACCATCGGATCCTTCCGGTAGAGTAAATATCGGAGCCGAAGTAAGTCGATCCTTAAATTCTTGAAAACTCTTCTCACATGCCTCGGACCATGTGAATTTAACCTTCTTTTGAGTCAAAGCTATCAATGGAGAAGCAATGGATGAAAACCCTTCAACAAACCTCCTATAATAACTAGCTAAGCCCAAGAAACTACGGATATCCAAAGGTGATAAAGGTCTAGGCCAATTCTTAACCGCTTCTGTATTCTTAGGATCTACCTCAATGCCCTTACCGGAAACAATGTGACTTAGAAAAGCGATGGACATTAACCAAAACTCATATTTACTAAACTTCGCAAAGAAGTGTTGGTCCTTGAGGACTTTCAACACAATCCTGAAATGATTAACATGTTCACCCTCATTCTTTGAGTAGATCAGAATGTCGTCAATAAACACAATCACAAACATGTCAAGGTATTGCTTTAACACTCTATTCATCAAGTCCATAAATGCGGCCGGAGCATTTGTCAACCAAAAAAACATTACCAAGAACACATAGTGACCATACCTAGTATGGAAAGCCGTTTTTGGAATATCATCTTCCTTCACCTTTAATTGGTGATAGACCGAACGAAGGTCAATCTTAGAGAAATAACTAGCCCCTTGAAGTTGATCAAACAAGTCATCTATCCTTGGTAGAGGATAGTTATTCTTAATGGTAACCTTTTTCTTTTGGTGATAGTCGATACACATACGAAATGAACCATCTATCTTCCTTACAAACCAGACCAGAGCACCTCATGGAGAAATACTTGGTCGGATGAAACCCTTATCAAACAAGACTTTCAACTGCTCATTTAGTTCCTTAAGTTCCGCCGGAGCAATTCTATAAGGAGGAATAGAAATAGGTTGCGTATCTGGGAGAAGGTCAATACCGAAGTCTATTTCCCTTTAGGGAGGAAAACCGAGCAAGTCATCAGGAAACACTTCTGGAAACTCATTAACAACGGGGACTGACTCAAGAGTAGGGGTCTCATAATCTATATCCCTCACCTTAAGAAGATGGTAAATGCAACCCTTTGAGATCATCTTTCTAGCGTTTAGATAAGAAACAAATTGACCTCGAAACATAGAACTTCCTCCCTTTAACTCTAGGATAGGCTCATTTGGAAACTGAAACTTGAGCATTCGGGTCCTACAATCAATAGAGGCATATAAATCATGCAACCAATCCATCCCAAGAATAACATCAAAATGTAGCATTTCAAGCTCTACAAGATCAACAAGAGTGACTCTATGTGATAAGGAGACGGGACAATATCTAGTAACACATCCGGAACAACATTAAACCTCATAGCCACATATGGCGTCACAAAAGACAAGGTAGCAACGGGATCAAGCAAAGCATAAACATCAAAATGAAAAACTCTTAACATATCGGTATCCACATCGGGAGAGCTCTCTTGCTCATTACGGGCCTAAAGTGCATAAAATAGGTTTTTCTTCTGAGCATTCGAACCTTATCCTCTAGGTGTAGCTTGCTTATTCTCTCTTCCCTTGGCCATGAGATATGGACAATCCCTCATCTTATGACCAATCTTTCCACAATCATAACAACCATCCGTACCGGCTAGACATCTACCCTCATGCTTTTTCCCACGCTTGGCACAAAGAGCAAATAAAGAACTACCATTATACCCTCCTTGAGACTTGGGGTTAGACACCCTATCATTGTTGGACATCGGAGGAGCATTGGATGAGCCTTTGTTAGAGAACCTTGGTCGAAATCTAGGACGACCATGTCCATCGGACCTTGCATCCGAAGAGTTACCATCTCCGGTTCTAGCCCTCTTTGTCTCCCTCGACCTTCACTTAAGCTTTTCTTCTTCAATTTGTTCGGCATAAACCATGAGGCGATAAATAACCATGTCATGCACAAGCATGGCGGTGCGGCACGCTTTCACTAACATATCGGACACTCCCAATACAAATTTTATCATCCTTACCCTTGGGTCGGCAACTATGGATGGAGCATATCTAGCCAATAGTGTGAATTTCAATGCATACTCTTTCACACTCATATTCCCTTGTCGAAGGTTGATAAACTCAAGTACCTTACCCTCTCTCTTCTAAAGAGGGAAGAACTTATCAAGGAAAGCAACCTTGAATTTCTCCCAATCAAGAGGACCCTCATTACCCGCCCTCTCATTCTTCCATTCATTGAACCAAATTTGGGCAACACCCTTGAGTTAATAAGAGGCCAATTTCGCCTTATCTTTCGGCGTCACACCCATGATCATCAACACCTTGTACACTTCATCAATGAATTCTTGAGGATCTTCCTCAACCTTAGAGCCATGGAATTCTGGAGGATTCATCCTCGTAAAGTCCCTCACTCTTGATGCCGCCGTACCCACATTTGGGTTCACCGGAACCACCACCTCTCTATTGGCTTGAGCCATCACAGCTTGAGCTAACACTTGG
Source organism: Solanum appendiculatum (assembly GCA_018342035.1). Classification (NCBI taxonomy): domain Eukaryota; kingdom Viridiplantae; phylum Streptophyta; class Magnoliopsida; order Solanales; family Solanaceae; genus Solanum; species Solanum appendiculatum. Next base: position 4,355,098 of record JAGDQO010000361.1, on the reverse strand, counting down.
AAAGCAGCCCTAAACTCCGCATTAGTCACTTGTTCCACTATAGGGTCGGTCGAAACTTGAGGAGCTTTAGGTGGAGCTTACTGTTCCACATTCTCTCCCATGTTTCTTCTAGCATAAGCTCTTCGTGTCGCCATATCCTGAAATGGGTAGGATAAAGATTAGGAGAGAGATATATAGAGTTAAACTCTATGGCACGACTTATGAGTAATGAAAGAAGTGGAATTTCTTAAACGTTTTATAGCCACTCATTCATAAATGTGGTGCGCTTCACACTCATGAACAAAACTCTACTTGACACGGCTTATGAGACATCCTAGGATCTTTCTAAAATCTTGCGCTCTGAATACCAATTTAGTAATGACTTAAGGTAGCCCCTAGATGTAACATGGCATACAAGACCCAGAGAGGCCACATACAAGCCCTTAGCATACATAGCATACATAACATACAACATAATAGAGAAATAAGATTTCAAACGAGCATTTTATATCAAAGCTTTACTCAAAACAGCAGAAGTCTACAAGTCATGTCTCCAAGCCTTCTAATATCATAGAATACGAATAAAGGTGATAGAGACGCAGCTCAATACAATATCCAACATAAGGAAAGACATAAAATGTAAAATCCAACAAGGCTATGACCTCTGATGGATGAGAACTCACCAAGTGTTCTTCTAAACTCTAAGTCAATGCTCTAGCCATGAGTGGATGGTGAATCGCGACATCCTACACCAATGAAGTTAATGTAGGCAAGAGTATGCGTTAGCGCAATTAAGTACTAAGTATGATAGCAATGCACATAAACGCATAAATTGTGCTAGAGAGAGAGACATAATCATGACATGCAATGGCCATGCTAAAAATATGATAAACATTAGAAACATGAAACATAAAGCACATATCAGGGCCAAAGCAAGCTAAATCATCTTTCCTTCTTTTCTTTACTTCATTATTAGAACACTTGTTCATTAACTTGTGGGGAAAATCCTTAACCGACATGTAAGACCATGTGAGCTAACAACACGGAATCCGGTATCTACCCCACACCGAAAAGGGGTGTCCTACTTGACAAGGTAAGACCATGTACTTCTTAGCTTATGTGATTCTACTAGCTAATGTCTACTTAAAGACAGAAACCATATGGTGGCAACATAGTTTATGGGATAGAGATTGCTTTAGGAGACTCGGCCTCAACTAATGGGAGAGCTCCATCTAGAAACCCCGGCCTCTACTAACGGGAGAGCTTTCACTAGAAGACCCGGCCTCTACTAACGGGAGGGCTTCCATCTCAATATCCACTCGGTTCTAAGCATAATTTCCACGGATTAGTCATTACCATATTTATATTATTAAACATGAAAAGGTACAACTAGGGTTGCCAATTCAAGCTAAAATCATGCTTATAGATATTCATCTTTCATGGACCTTGTCCAGGCTTACATCATTAGAATAGCTTCTTAAGAACATGGGTAATCGCCTCTTTGTTCGTCTTTTATTATAATGGGAGAATTACGTGAGAAAACCTTTCACTACTCAACCATGGCATCATCATATCATAACTATGGTACTTTACTGTAAAAGCACCCTTAATTCATCATGCTCATATTTCATAGTTCATAGAGTTCATATGGATTCATGCAAGGAAATCATGCTTTTGACTTGGTCATGCTAAATTCATAAGGTTATTCTCAATTCATGCTTGATTTCATAGAGAATTCATAAACTTCATTAAATCATAACTCAACCCAACAATCAAAGCATAGATTATCAAATTGGGGAGAATTAGCTTGGGATCATGGGGGTTCATGCAATCTTTACATCAAATCATGTAATTCACGCTAATTCGTGCACTAAGTTACTTTATCACATTAAATCATGCACTAGGAATCATAAAATCAATAATTGGAATCATAATTGAAGAACTCACAATTATTGATCACAAACCCTAATTCAATTGGGTTAGAGTAAACCTTTGAAAATCATGAAGAAGAGGAAGGGCTCATTGGAGGAAAAGACTCCAAATGGTGAACACAATCATACCTCAAAGCAATCCAAATGAAATTGGAGAAGATTGAAAGTCTTCAATGGGGGATTCAAGCTCCTTCTTCTTCCTTGAGAGTTGAGAGAGAAATATTTGAGAGAGGAGAGTTTTGAAATAAATTAGAATGAAAGGAACTAGGTTTAGAAAGTATTTATAGGTCTTAGATTAAGGGTATAACCGACTTAGCTCAATAGGTAAACAATTAGGAAAAAGACCAAAAAGTCCTTAATTAAAAACTGTCGGGGCCAATCAACGGACCAGATCTACGATTCGTACATCCATTGATGGACCGTCCTGTTGAACCGTCAAAAGATTCATAGAGTTGGTATATGGGGGCGCTTCAACGATGGTCTCGATTTACGATTGGTAGGTCCATCTATGGACCGTACACCACAACCGTTGATCACTACCTGAGTTTAAGGAGTTGGCTAAGTCTGGGGTAATCTACGGTTACTTTCTACGGACCGTCGTTTGACTCACGAATTGTCCTGCTACCCGTAGGTCAATGTTCAGAAACTTGGAAATCTTGAAATTTCACAGTGTCATTGACAGTCCCTACCTACGGCCCGTCAATCCATCTATGGCTCGTAGGTGACCTCCGTAGGTCACTGTCTTCCGGTTAATTTTGCATTTTCAAATCCTTTGGAAGCATGGGGTGTTACATGAACACTATCATACCTCAACAAGCCCACAAGAAATTTATAAATTGATGGTGTTCAATGGAGGATCCTAGGTTTCTTCTTCTTTGAGAGTTGAGAGGATTTTCTTAAACAGAGAAATATTTGAGATAGAAGAAATTTGGGAATGTGTTAGAATGAGTGAAATTAGGCTTAGAAAATATATATAGAGTCTGGGTTAAGGGTATAACCGACTTAGATAAATAGCTAAACATTTAAGGAAAACACCAAAAGGCCCTTAAATAATAACTGTTGGGGTTCATCTACGGTCAGGACCAACGGCCCGTAGGTCAATCGACTGATCGTCCTGTTCGTCTGTCGTTTGATTCAAAGACCTCAACTTGGGCTTAAAATTTGGCTAAGCCTGGATGGGATATATGGAACCAATCTACGGACCGTCAACTGGATGACGACCCGTCCTGTTGCTTCGTAGGTCAAGGTTCAGAAACTTGAAAATCCTGAAAGTTTACAGTGCCAACGACGGTTCCCACCTACGGCCCGTCATTATACCTACGGTCCGTAGGTGACCTCGGTAGTCACTGGCACCAGGTTGAAAATTTGTATTTTCATTTCTTGGAAAGCTTTGGGGTGATACAATATCTATGGGCTAACAAACACAAAAACTAAGAAAATTGCCTAATTCCTATAAATTTGCCCCTAAATGGAAAAATATGTCCTAAAAACTGTGAGACTCCATGAAATTCTCTCTCAACTCATTATGGAGTGTCTCGAAAAGTATTTTCAGTACAATCGACTAACTGGCTTAAGATGACAATACCCATTGGCTAACTCATACGAAAAACTAAGAAAGTCTCCTAATTCCTATAAATAGGCACCTTAATGACAAAATGTGTCGTAAAAAATAGTGAGACTCTTAGACATGATCCCCAACTCATTACAGAGGTCCTCATAGTAGTTTTTCAGGACATTAGACCGAGCTACATAAGACTATGATACCCATAAACTAACACATATGGAAAATTAAGAAAGTCACCAAATTTCTATATCTTTGCCCCTAAATGGCAAAATATGTCATAAAAATTGTGAAAAACTAAAACATGCTCCCCTAACTCATTATTGAGGTCCTCATAATTTTTTTTGTAGAACAATCGACCGAGTGCCATAAGGCGAAAATACTGATGAGTGGTAGATTTGTAATCATTTAAGGTTCATTTAGCTCGATAATTAGTGTCGTGAATGCCTAATTTTGTCCTATTCTAAAACTTGTTGATGATTTTAAATTATTAAGGCAATTGGACAAGGCAAGGATTGATGTTTGAAAGAATAGCCAAAAATGCAAAAAGTAGTGCAAACTATACATTGTTGATCGGTTAACAAGAAAGGCGGATCGCCAAATGAGCACGACCTCACCCAAAAGGACAGTGCATAGAACCTGTGTCTCTCAAATATGGTCAGCGAACTCCAGTAGATAAGGTGATACGCCAAATGAGAAAGGCAACTTTGATGAATATTGCCTAAAATGACAGTGCGAAAAGAAAAGATTGAATGCTCAAAAGGCGAACAAAAGTTGTACTCATTGATTAGCTGAACGTGAAAGGTTGACTAAAGCGAGTTCGCCAACTGCTGTTCAAACATCTGAAGTCTAGAGAATTAAAATGCTAGCTGAGGAGCAAAAGGCAATTTTCCTAACGAGATTGCCAAGCACGAATAATGTCACTGATTCAGTTGCGTGTTGAATTTTTGGCAAAATTTATGGGAAATTTTAAATAACCCAAAGGAGAGAGAAAAGAAGAGAGTTAGAAATCTGACGAGAGAAACATTTTTATATATGAAGAACACTTTTCTAGCTATTGGGGTTTTACGACTTTGTGCTTGATTAAATTGAAGTTTAATCCAAAGTGGGTTTGCTTGTAATTGCTTAATTTCATGTTACCCATGGGTGCTTTCATAAAAGGTATAATCTCTTTACTTTTTGTGATGGGTGGCTAAAACTCCTAAATCTAGAGGTGCATTTATGGGGTTGGATGTTGATTTAATGTAGCGGGTATTGTGCTATGCTGTATTTTGCTGCTGTTCTGTCACGACCTAAAGTACCCCCTAGATGTGACATGGAGTATAGGACCCCGAGAGGCCCCTTACAAGCCACTTAGCATACATCATACAAGATAATAGAGTTTAAAGAGTTTAGAAAGCAATTTCATATCGAAAGTAGCGGAAGTCTAACATAAGTCTCAAAGCCATCTAACACAAGATAAATGATGTTATTGGGACATAACCCATACATCACAAACAAGTTAAAAATGAAAAGTCATAAAACTTTAGAAGAGACATCGTCCTCGAAGTATGAGGACTCACCAAGTCTTTTTAATCTCACTATGCAACGTATTTGCCACGAATGGAGGGAGAAGAGTCGCCACACCCCACATTAGTGAAACAATGCAGAAAAGAGTATGTGTTAGTATATGGAATGTACCAAGTATGCTAACTATGCATAGAAATTTAAAAAATCATGTTAAAAGGGGCTACACATAAGAAGCAATGACCAATTTAAATGATAAGATGAAATGATAGAAAACATGAGTTAAAACCATGGCCAATGCAAGGAAATCATCTTAAAACAAACATACATGAAATACCTTTTAATGAAGCAAACTTGGTTCATTATGTGGGAAATTAGCCTTATCCGACATAGACCTTGTGAGCAATAACATGGAATTTGGTTTCTACCCAATACTGAAAAGAGGTGTCCTTACTTGCCAAGGTAAGAACCATAAACTTCTAGATTAAGTGGATCCACTAGGTAATGTCTATCTAAGGCAATCATCCTATGGTGGCACATAGTTATGGGATAGGAAGAATGATAGTAGAAACCTGGCCTCTACTATGGGAGGTCTTCCATCTCGATATCCTCTCGTTGCTAAGCATAAATCCCATGGAATAGTCATTAATCATAACCTACATCATCATTATGCGACATGGGTAATCGCCACTTGTCTTATCATCCATGGAAGGGCACACCAAATAGCCAATTCAAGTTAAAGTTCATTAGAATAGCTCTTTCAGTCTTGATTCAAAGTTTAGTTGAGAAAACATTTCAACCCTTATGAATCCTTTATGTGAGTAAACCCTTTCACATACATGTTTGAGTAATATGTGAGAAATTCTTTCACAACACAACAACAACAACATTGATGCTTCACTCTAGAAGCAACCTCGAATCATTTATCTCAATTTCATAAAGAACATGCATAATTTCATAAATTTCATCTTTCATAGTTCAAAACCTCATCATAAACCATAATCTAGAAATCATGGATTTCACATGGGTACGTGGGGATTCAACTTAAAAACATACAATTAACTCAATTCATGCATAAAAAGAAATAAATCAATCAATTAGATCATAATCTGAAAGAACCCATAACATAGAAAAAAACCCTAATTTCAATTAGAAAATTCTAACTTGGAAAATTAGGGAATTTAGGAACCTTATGGAGGAAAGAACTCCATAGGTGAAAGCCATCAAACCTTGATGCCAAAAGCCCACAATCAATGGTTAATTTTGAGACTTGACTTGAATCCCTAGTCTTCTTCTTCAAGCTTTCGACAGAGAAATATTTGAGGGGATGAAGTTGATCAACTTTCTTTGAAATTTAGGAGAATGAATTGAATTGGGTAAATTCGGGGTTGAAAATCATTATATAGGGCTTAGGATAGAAAGAAAAATGACGTAATATTGGGTTAGAATAATTAGGAAGAGACCCAAAAGCCCCTCTAAAAAAAATTTCGTAACCCATTGTCGGTAGGAACTACGGTCCGTAGGTCCAACTTCAAACCATCCTGGTAAACCATGGATCAGGTCCAGAAGCTAGGATATTGGGCTTCCAAATGACGGATCCCATATATGGTCCGTATGTCCACTTACGGACCATACATCCTCCACCATAAGTCACCTCTTTAAGTTTCAAAATTTCACTAAGTCTGGGAGTCTCCTATGAGACCTATCTATGACTCGTACATTGGATAATGGACCGTCCTGGTGAACCGTATAAAAGTACTGGACTTGACATTTTTCTTTTAAATTTGAATATGCAAACAATGGTCCCACCTACGGTTTGTAGGTCAAGCCACGGACCGTCGGTGGCTCCGTCTGTTCTGGATCCTGTCTTTTCTAAAAACCTAAAATTTCCTTCTTTCCAAATCTCAGGTGTTACAATATCTCCCCCTTGGGAACATTTGTCCTGGAATGGAACTCAAGACATCAATAAGAAGGTGGGAACAAGATCTAACATCAAAACATTAATGCAATCACATAAATGTACATATCCGAGGAGGAAACATCAACTCCAAGCGAAGGCTTGTTCAAAACATAATTTCATAAGGTCTATATGCAACTCATACTCAAATGCACATAAATATGAAGAAATCAATCAAGTTAACTCATTTTCTCAAAATCTAAGCTTTTCAAGAATATGCACAAATAAGGAATCATGGGAATAACTAAGACACATGAAACCAAAAGAGTAAGCCATGAGAAACTAAATACCTCAAGCTCGAGTAGGAACGGAGGGAAAGAGATGAGGATAATAGGACATCATATCGGTCTCACCCTCCAGAGTAGCTCTCTCAACTAATTGAATCCTCCAAAAAACCTTTACGGAAGAAACTTCTTTATTTCTCAACTCCTGAACTTCTCGGTCAAAAATCTCAATAGGAATCTCTTCATAAGAAAGACTCTCTTTTAGACCAGGACTCTCTAATGGGACTATAGATGCCGGATCATCAACACATTTCTTCAATAAGGAGACATGGAAAACTAGATCAATCGATGCTAAATTATTAGGCAAGTCAAGTTCATAGGCAACCTTACCAATACGCCTCAAAATCTGGTATAGGCCCACATAACGGGGACTAAGCTTCCCATTCTTTCCAAACCTCATCACACCCTTCAAGTAGACTCAATCATTAACATCAAATTCTAGATCTCTCCTTCTAACATCGGCATAGGACTTTTGTCGACTTTGAGTTGTTATTAACCTTTCTCTAATAAGCAAAACTTTATCCATGGCCTCATGTACCAACTCGGGACCGATCAAAGCGACTTTTCCAACTTCAAACCAACCTATAGGAGATCTACACCTCCTACCATAAAGGGACTTAAATGGAGCCATTCCAATACTCTAATGGTAGCTATTATTGGACGTAAACTTAATCAAAGACAAATGATCATCCCAATTATCCTTGAAGTCAATTACACTTGATCTCAACATATCTTCCAATGTTTGAATAGTACGCTCTTCTTGCTCATCGATTTGAGGATGAAAAGTTGTACTAAGCTTAACATGAGTAGCAAGCCCCTTTTGAAACGATTTCCAAAACTGTGAAGTAAATTGGGTACCACCATTTGATATAATTGATAAGGACACTCCATGCAACCTAACCATCTCCCATAGGTACAATTTAGCATAGTCCTCTGCCTAATAAGAAACCTTAATAGGAATAATATGAGCCAATTTCGTCATACGATCCACAATAACCCATATTGACTCATATTGTAGCCGGTGCGTGGTAAACAAACAATGAAGTCCATATTGAAATCTTCCCACTTCCAATTAGGAATACTAATCTCTTCGGACAAATCTCTCAACTTTTAATGCTCAACTTTCACTTGTTGAACATTAGGATACCTAGCCACAAATTCCACAATATCCTTCTTCATCCCATTCCACTAATAGACCTCCTGCAAGTCACGGTACATCTTTGTGGCTCCTGGGTAAATGAAATATCGAGCACTATAGGCATCCGATTAAATATGTACCCTCAAACTATAAAATTTGGGAACGAACAAATGACCTTGATATCGGAGTACACCACTCCCCCTTGGGAGGAAGCCTCAATGGACCTTTTATGTACCGCTTCATTCAACTCCATCATGATTCGATCAATTCCTTGGTTTGCTTTCACAACCGACACAAACGACAATTCTGAAACAATATGAACAACAACGCCACCTTCATTAGAATCAATCAACCGAATACCCAATCGGGCCAATCTATGAATATCTCGAACCAACTCCTCTTTATTATCCTCAACATGAGCAACACTACCCATGGATAACCGACTAAGGGCATCCACCACCACATTCGCCTTGCCGGGGTCATAGAGGACACTCATGTCATAGTCCTTTAGCTACTCAAGCCACCTCTTTTGCCCAAGATTTAGATGCTTTTGCTTTAACACATATTGCAAACTCTTGTGGTCCGTAAAGACATCAACATGAATACCATACAAGTAATGCCTCCAAATCTTTAGAGCAAACACAATCGCCGCTAGTTCTAAGTCATGGGTAGGATAGTTCTTTTCATGAATCTTAAGTTGCCTTGAGGCATAAGCAATGACTTTCCCATTCTGCATAAGGACACCTCCCAACAAAATTCTTGAGGCATCACAATAAATCACAAATCCGTCGGACCCTTCCGGTAAGGTCAAGATCGAAGCAGAGGTAAGTCTATCTTTTAATTCTTGAAAACTCTTTTCACATGCTTCGCACCATATGAACTTTGCCTTCTTTTGAGTCAAAGTCATCAATTGAGAAGCAATCGAAGAAAACCCTTCAACAAACCTCCTAAAATAACTAGCAAAACCCAAGAAGCTTCGAATATCCAAAGGTCATAGAGGTCTAGGCCAACTCTTAACAGCATCCGTCTTCTTAGGATCTACCTCAATACTTTTTCCAGAGATAAAGTGACCAAGAAAAACCACCGATCTTTGCCAAAACTCACATTTAATAAACTTTGCAAAGAGTTGTTGGTCTTTGTGGACTTTCAACACAATCCTCAAATTATTTGTATGCTCATCTTCACTCCTTGAGTAAATCAAAATATCGTCAATAAACACAATTAGAAGCATATCAAGGTATTGTCTGAACACCCTATTCCTCAAATCCTTAAATGGCACCGGGGCATTTGTCAAGCCAAAGGACATCACCAAAAACTCATAGTGACCTTATCTAGTCAGAAAGCTGACCCTGGAATGTCATCTTCCTTCACAATCAATTGGTGATAACCCGAACAAAGATCAATCTTAGAGAAGTAGCTGGCCCTTTGGAGTTGATCAAGAAAATCATCAATCCTTTGAGGATGATACTTATTCTTCATGGTAACCTTATACAATTGACGATATTCAATACACATGTGAAGGGAATCATTCTTCTTTCGAACAAACAAAACTAGAGCACCGTATGGAGAAATACTCGATCGGATTAAACCCTTATCCAGTAGGGGATTCTATAAACTCCCTTACCCACTATAGAATAACCAACAGAGGTAGAGACATGAATGGTTTTATAAGGGACTTCGAGACCAACATCAAATCTCATGGCCACAATTTCACGACCTAAGGTAACCCCTAGACGTGACATGTCTTACAAGACCCCGAAAGGCCTCATACAAGTCAGTTAGTATACATTCATACAAGATAGTAGAAATTAAATAGTTCAAAAGATAAAATCACAACAGAGTTGAAGAACATCAGCGGAAGTCTACATCTCATTTCTCAAGCAATCTAACATAATGGAATAGAAATGAAGGTATGGAACGCAGCCCAGTACAATATCAAGAAGTATAACAGAAAGCATGAAAAAAGTAACAAGGTTCGGTCCTCGGACATAGGAGGCCTCACCAAGTCTTCACTATCACTGCACCCTCCTAGCCACGAGTGGGATGAGAAGAACTGCCAAGCACTACATCAATAGAATCAATGTGGGCAAAAGTATGCTTTAGTACAATCAAGTACCAAGTATGATAGCAATGCACAAAGGGGCATATAGGATGACATATCATCATGACGTGCAATGGCAAAGCTAAAAACATGATAAACAAGAAGCATAAAGCATATCTCAAGGCCAAAGCAAGCTAAATCATCTTTCTATCTTTTCTTTACTTCATCATGAGAACACTTATTCATTAGTTGTGGGGAAATAGCCTTAACCGACATATAAGACCATGTGAGCTATGAACATGGAATCCGGTGTCTTCCCCACACCGATAAGGGGTGTCCTACTTGCCAAGGTAAGACCATGATCTGCTTAGTTTGTGTCTATCATAGACCATCACCCTATAGATGCACACAGGTTATGGGACATGGGTAATCGCCACTTGTCCACTCGGTACTAAGCATAGTTCCCACGGATTTATCATATCTCATTTTATCTTAGGTAGACATGGATAATCGCCTCTTTTCTACATAGTCATAAACTCATTATTAGTAGACTTGGCTTATGGCCGCTTTGTCTATAATAGGGTACATGGGTAATCGCCTCTTGTCCCTTCATTCATTAGAATAGCTCCTTAATCATGGATTCAAGCTTAGTTGAGCAAACCTTTCAACAAGTTATGAATCATTACGTGTGAGAAAACCTTTCACATTCATCGGTTGAGAATTACATGAGAAATCCTTTCACAACTCAACATTTGCACTAACATATCATAATTTCTTACAAAACATGCTTGATTCTATAAACCTCTTTCTTCATGATTCTACCATGCTTTTTCTTCAAAAACATACATGAGTTCATAAGTTTCATATTTACATAGCTCATCATGCTTTTAACTTATAAATAATGGGCTCATAAGCTTCACCTCAAAACATGCAATTCAATGCAAGCTAATACTTAGAAAGCCATAAATCAAGGCAATTTAGTCTTAATTGAGGGAACCCACATAATAGAGGAAAATCATAGATTTTGGTTCATCATTCATCTTTTCATAAAATATCCTCTTTTCATCATTCATAATCTTACATGGAATTCATAGCTTGATAATCATAATCCTTAACTCAATTCACAAAGAATTCATGCAATTCATCTTTTCTCAATCAACCCACAATCATAAGCATAATCATAAAACTGGGGGATACTTAGCATAAGCTCATGGGATTCATCAAGTTACATGTAAAGGACGTTAAATCATGCACTAGCTTACTTTACGACGCTAGATTATGCACTATCAACCATATCATCAACAATGGAAAGCATACTGAAGAACCCATAAGAATTTGTCAAACCCTAGCTCTCTTGAGCAAGACTATACCTTTGAAAACCCTAAGGAAAAGATGACCCATTGGAGGAAAGACTCAAAATGGTAAATACTATCTTACCTCAATGCCAATGCCTTGAAATGAAAGGGGGATTGATGGCCTTGTTGAGAACCCTAGCTCTATTCCTCTCCTTCTTGTTCTTCTAGAGAGAGGAATATTTTGGGAGATGAGAGTTGGAAAATGAAGGGAGTAGGGCTTAGAAAATATAAATAGGGCAAATACTAAGGGGCAAAATTGTCTAGAATAAGGAATAAACATTTAGGGAAAAAGTTCAAAAAGCCTTTAAATAAAACTGTCGGGGCCAATCGACGGACGGGACCTACGGTCCGTACATCTACTGACGGACTGTCCTGCTCTTCCGTCAATCGATTCAGAAAGTTCGTTTGGATTGAAAATTTGGCTAAGTCTGGAAGGCATCTACGGAACCTATCTATGGCCCCTCCACTGAACTACGAACCGTCCTGCCATTCCGTAGGTCAAGGTTCAGAAACTCAAAATTTCATAAAGTTGGCAGGGCCATCGACGGTTCCTATCTACGGCCCGTCACTCCACCTACGGTCCGTAGATTGCCTCCTTCATCACTGGCACCAGAAAAATTTTAAAACTGCATTTTTCTTTCTTTCCAAAAATTGGGGTGTTACAATATCTCCGCCTTGGGGACATTCGTCCTCGAATGAGAACCTGGATATCCTTAGAAGGGCAATAGACTCGGACTATTAACCAAACCTAGCATGCAAGCACGTAATTGCACATATCCGAGGAGGAAATGTCAACTCTTAGCTAAAGCATGCTCAATACAAAATTCATGAAGACTTTATGCAACTCATACTCAATGCTCATATATATATATATATATATCGTGTTAGACTCTTCATTAACATGAATAAATCATGGAAATCAACTATGACACGTGAGACCAAAAGAATGAACCATGAGGAACTAGGTACCTCAAGCTAGAGGAGGATCAGAAGGAAAGAGATAAGGATAGCGAGACATCATATCGGTCTCGGCCTCCCAAGTAGAACCCTCAACTAATTGATTCTTCCATAGAACTTTCACGGAAGCAACTTCTTTATTCCTTAACTTCCGGACTTGTCGGTCTAGGATCTCCACCGGGACCTCTTCATAAGAAAGGCTATCCTTAATTCCAAGAGTCTCTATTGGCACTACAGAGGTCGAACCACCAACACACTTTCACAACAATGAGACATAGAAAACCGGATGCACTGATGCCAACTCATTAGGCAATTCAAGCTCATAGGCAACCTTACCAACACGCCTCAAAATCTTATATGGGCCTACATAACGGGGACTAAGCTTCCCTTTCTTCCCAAATCTCATTACACCCTTCATAGGTGAAATTTTCAAGTAGACCCAATCATCAACATCAAATTCTAATTCTCTTCTTCTGACATCGGCATAAGACTTTTGTCGACTTTGTGCGGTTTTCAGCCTTTCTCTAATAAGCCGAACTTTCTCCAAAGCTTCATGCGCTAACTCGGGGTCTATCAAAGCAACTTCCCCAATTTCAAACCATCCAATGGGAGATCTACACCTCCTACCATAGAGAGCTTCAAATAGAGCCATACTAATACTAGAATGGTAGCTCTTATTATAAGCAAACTCAATCAAAGGCAAATGATCATCCCAATTTCCCTTGAAGTCAATTGCACAAGCTCTCAACATATCTTCCAAAGTTTGGATGGTACGCTCTGCTTGCCCATCGGTTTGGGGATGAAAGACCGTGTTATGCTTAACACGAGTATCGAGGCCCTTTTGGAATAATCTCAAAAATTGAGAAGTAAACGGTGTACCACGATCAGAGATAATGGATAAAGGCACTCCATGCTACCTAACCATCTCCCTCAAGTACAACCTAGCATAATCTTCCGCCAAGTAAGAGACCTTGATGGGAATGAAATGGGCTGATTTCGTCATACGACCTACAACCACCGAAATCGAATTATACTTCCGCCATGTTCACATCTTCCCACTTCCAAGTAGGAATGTCATGATCCTGCAATAGACCTCCCGGTCTTTGGTGTTCAACTTTCACTTGTTGGCAATTACGACATCTAGCCACAAATCCTGCAATATCCTTCTTCATTCCATTTCTCCAATAGATCTCCCGCAAGTCACGGAACATCTTGGTAGCTCCCGGGTGAATGGAATAATGAGAACCATGGTCCTCAATCATGATTTGTCCTCTTAGGTCATCTACATTAGGGAGACATAAACGACCAAGATATCTGAGCACTCCATCTCCCCCTTGGGAGAAAGCCTCAATGGACTTTTTTAGCACCGCTTCTTTCCATTAGACTAGGTTCGGATCAAGATCTTGCTTAGCTTTCACATCCTGCACGTAGGAAGATTGTGAACCATTGTGGACCATAACACCACATTGGGTTAAATCAACAAATCGCACACCCAAACGGGCCAATCTATGAACATCACAAACTAGTTCCTTTTTACCATCCTCAATATGGGTAACACTATCCATTTGCCACCACGTTAGCCTTGCCAGGGTGATAAAGGACATTCATGTCATAGTCCTTTAATAATTCAAGCCACCTTCGTTGGCGAAGATTTAGATCCTTTTGCTTAAATACATATTGCAAACTCTTATGGTCGGTAAAGACATCAACATGGATACCATTCAAGTAATGCCGCCATATCTTTAGAGCAAACACAACTGCCGCCAGCTCCAAATCATGAGTACGGTAATTCTTTTCATGCACCTTTAGTTTCCTTGAAACATAAGCAATGACTTTCCCATATTGCATAAGTACACACCCCAACCCAATTCTTGAAGCATCACAATTAACCACAAAACCATCGGACCCTTCTAGTAGGGTCAACACCGGAGCCGAGGTAAGTCTATCTTTCAACTCTTGAAAACTCCCTTCACACCTTTCGGACCAAGTAAACTTAACCTTCTTTTGAGTTAGAGCCATCAATGGTGAAGCAATTGAAGAAAACCCTTCAACAAACCTTCGATAGTAACCAGCTAAACCCAAGAAACTATGAATATCCAAAGGTGATAGAGGTTCAGGACAATTCTTAACTTCATACGTCTTCTTAGGATCTACCTCGACACCTGTATCGGAAATAATGTGACCAAGGAAGGCTACGGACCTTGACTAAAACTCACATTTCTTGGACTTAGCAAAGAGTTGTTGGTCCATGAGAACTTGCAACACAATCCTCAAATGATCAGTGTGCTCACTATCACTCCTTGAGTAAATCAAGATATCATCTATAAACACAATGACGAACATATCAAGGTATTGTCTAAACACCAGATTCATCAAATCCATGAACGCGGCCGGAGCATTAGTCAATCCAAATGACATCACTAGAAACTCATAGTGCCCATATCTTGTCCGGAAAGATGTTTTCGGAATATCATCATCCCTTACCTTTAATTGGTGATAGGACGAACGAAGATCAATCTTAGAGAAATAAATAGCCCCTCTGAGTTGGTCAAACAAATCATCAATTCTCGGGAGAGGATACTTATTCTTGATAGTAACCTTATTCAATTAGTGGTAGTCAATACACATATGGAGTGACCCATCTTTCATTCTAACAAACAAGACCGGAGCAGCCCATGGTGAAATACTTGGTTGGATGAAACCTTTATCCAACAAACCTTTCAACTGCTCTTTTAGTTCCTTAAGTTCCGTCAGAGACATTCTATAAGGAGGAACAGAGATAGGTTGCGTATCAGGGAGAAGGTCAATACCGAAATCTTATTCCTTCTCTGGAGGAACACCGGGTAAATCATGGGGAAACACTTCCGGAAATTCATTAACAACGGGAACTGACTCAAGAGTAGGGATTTTGGAATTCGCATCCCTCACCCTAACAAGATGGTACATGCAACCCTTAGAAATCATCTTTCTAGCTTGTAGATAAGAAACAAATTGACCCTTATACGTAGAATTTCCCCCTTTCCACTCCAGGATAGGCTAATCTAGAAATTGGAACTTGACCATTCGGGTACTACAATCAATAGAGGCATAACATGAATGAACCCAATCCATCCTGAGGATAATATCGAAGTCTAGCATAACAAGCACTACAAGATCCACATGAGTGACTCTAAGGAATAAGGAAATGGAACAATTTCTATATACTCTCTTAGCCACAATAGATTCACCAATAGGAGTAGAGACACAGAATGGATCTAACAACCGATCCGGAACAACATCAAACTTCATAGCTACATAAGGCGTCAAAAAAGACAACGTAGCACCGGGATCAAGGAAAGCATAAAAATCAAAGTGGAAGATTTTCAACATTCCGGTAACCACATCTGGAGAACCCTCTTGTTCATGTCGGACCTGAAGTGCATAGAACCGGTTTTGCTTTTGATTTCCACTAGAACATGCCGGATTTTGGGGTTTAGCCTTTCGATGATTTTATCATCCTTTCATAGCAGCCAAGGGACAATTTCTTACTTTATGACCCATCTTACCACATCCAAAACATGCATTTGAACCGGCTAGACAAGTACCCTCGTGTTTCCTCCCACACTTGGCACACGTAGGCAATGAGGAGCCACTACCATTTCCTCCTTGAGGCTTAGGGTTAAACACCCTTTTTTTGTTTAACTTAGGGGGGGCATTGGAAGGCCCTTGATTAGAGAACCTTTGCCTAGGCTTAAAACGACCATGTCCATCAGACCTTGAATGAGAGAACCCACCATTATCGGTCTTAGCCCTCTTGAAGTTTCTAGACCTTTCCTTGAGCTTCTCCTTCTCTATTTGTTGTGCATGAACCATGAGGGGAGAAATATCCATATCACTAATAAGCATGGTGGTACGACACTCCTTAACCACCATTTCGGACACTCCAAAAAAATATTTGCTCATTATTGCCGTAGGATCAGCCACCATAGAAGGAGCATATCGAGCCAACTTTGTGAACTTCAAAGCGTACTCCTTCACACCCATACTCCCTTGACGAAGGTTGATGAACTCGAGCACCTTAGCCTCCCTCATCGGAAGGGGAAAGAATCTATCGAGGAAAGAATCCTTGAATTTCTCCCACTCCAAAGGACCTTTATCAGCCGCCATCTCATCCTTCCACTGGTTGTACCAAATTTGAGCGACACCCTTGAGTTTGTGGGCGGCCAATTCCGCCTTTTCTGTCGGTGACACTCCCATGATCATCAACACTTTATAAACCTCGTCAATAAACTCTTGAGGATCTTCCTCCACTTTAGAACTGTGAAACTCTGGAGGGTTCATTCGGGTGAAGTCCCTCACTCTTGACGCCGCCGTACTCACATTTTGGTTCACGGGAGCCACAACCTCCCTATAGGCTTGAGCCACCACGGCTTGGGCCAACACCTGAAAAATAGCCCTGAACTCTGCATTGGTTAGTAGCTCGGCCAAAGGATCGGCCGGAACTTGAGGAGCTTGAGGTAGGGTTTCTTGCTCTTCACTCTCTCTCGCATTCCTTCGAGTATAAGCTCTTCGAGACGACATATCCTGAAACGCGTAGGATAGGGATTAGGAGAGAGGGGCATATAGAGTAACACTCTATGCACGACTTAAGGATAATGAAGAAGTGAAGTTTCCTAATCATCTAGTAGCCTCTCATGCATAAATGTGGCGCGCTTAACACTCATGAACAAGACTCTACTCGACGTGGCTTATGAGACATCCTAGAATCTTTCTAAAACCTTTTGCTCTGATACCAAGTTTGTCACGACCCAAGGTACTCCCTAGACCTGACATGGAATACAAGACCCCGAAAGGCCTCATACAAGACACTTAGCATACATTCGTACAAGATAGTAGAAATTAAAGAGTTCAAAAGATAAAATCACAACAGAGTTGAAGAACATCGGCGTAAGTATACATCTCATGTCTCAAGCCATCTAACATAATAGAATAGAAATGAAGGTTTGGGACGCAGCCCAGTACAATATCAAAAAGTATAACGTAAAGCATGAAAAAAGTAACAAGGTTCGGGCATAGGAGGCCTCACCAAGTCTTCACTTTCACTGGAACTGACTAGCCACGAGTGGGATGAGAAGAACCGCCAAGCCCTACATCAATAGAATCAATGTAGGCAAAAGCATGCTTTAGTACAATCAAGTACCAACTATGATAGCAATGCACAAATGAGCATAAAAACCATGCTAGAATGACATATAATCATGGCATGGAATGGCCAAGCTAAAAACATGATAAACATAAGAAAACATGAATCATAAAGCATATCTCAAGGCCAAAGCAAGCTAAATCATCTTTCTATCTTTTCTTTACTTCATCATGAGAACACTTGTTCATTAGTTGTGGGGAAATAGCCTTAACCGACATATAAGACCATGTGAGCTACGAACATGGAATCCGGTGTCTGCCCCACACCGATAAGGGGTGTCCTACTTTCCATGGTAAGACCATGAACTGCTTAGTTTGTGTCTATAATAGACCATCACCCTATGGTGGCACATAGGTTATGGGACATGGGTAATCGCCACTTGTCCACTCGGTACTAAGCATACTTTCCACGAATTTATCATAGTTCATTTTATCTTAGGTGGACATGGGTAATCGCCTCTTGTCTAAATAGTCATAAACTCATTATTAGTAGACTTGGGTATTCGCCGCTTTGTCTATAATAGGGTACATGGGTAATCGCCTATTGTCCCCTCATTCATTAGAATAGCTCCTTAATCATGGATTCAAGCTTAATTGAGCAAACGTTTCAACAAGTTATGAATCATTACGTGTGAGAAAACCTTTCACATTCATAGGTTGAGCATTACATGAGAAACCCTTTCATAACTCAACATGTGCACTAACATATCATAATTTCATACAAAACATGCTTGATTCTATAAACCTCTTAATTCATGATTCTATCATGCTTTTTCTTCATAAACATGCATGAGTTCATAAGTTTCATATTTACATAGCTCATCATGCTCTTAACTCATAAATCATGGGCTCATAAGCTTCACCTCAAAACATGCAATTCAATGCAAGCTAATACTTAGAAAGCCATAAATCTAAACAATTTAGTCATAATTGAGGGAACCCACATAATAGAGGAAAATCATAGATTTTGGTTCATCATGATTCTTTTCATAAAATATCCTCCTTTCATCATTCATAATATTACATGGAATTCATAGCTTGATAATCATAATCCTTAACTCAATTCATAAAGAATTCATGCAATTCATCTTTTCTCAATCAACCCACAATCATAAGCATACTCATAAAATTAGGTGATACTTAGCATAAGTCCATGGGATTCATCAAGTTGCATGTAAACCACGCTAAATCATGCAGTAGCTTACTTTACCACGCTAGATTGTGCACTATCAACCATAACATCAACAATGTAAAGCATAATGAAGAACCCATAAGAATTTGTCAAACCCTAGCTCTCTTAGTCAAGACTATACCTTTGAAAACCCTAAGGAAAAGAGGACCTGTTGGAGGAAAGACTCCAAATGGTAAATACTATCATACCTCAATGCCAATGCCTTGGAATAAAAGGGGGATTGATGACCTTGATGAGACCCCTAGCTCTCTTTCTCTCCTTCTTGGTCTTCTAGAGAGAGGAATATTTTGGAAAATGAAGGGATTAGGGCTTAGAAAATATAAATAGGGCAAATCCTAAGGGGCAAAATCGTCTAGAATAAGGAATATACATTTAGGGAAAAAGTCCAAAAAGTCCTTAAATAAAACTGTCGGGGCCAATCGACGGACAGGACCTACGATCCGTACATCCACTGACGAACCGTCCTGCTCTTCCGTCAATCGATTTAGAAAGTTCTTTTGGACTTAAAATTTGGCTAAGTCATGAAGGCATCTACGGCCCGTCAACTGAACTACGAACCGTCCTGCCATTCCGTAGGTCAAGTTTTAGAAACTCAAAATTTCATAAAGTTGGCAAGGCCATCGATGGTCCCAATCTACGGCCTGCCACTCCAACTACGGTCCGTAGATGGCCTCCGTCGTCATTGGCACCAGAAAAATTTTAAAACTGCATTTTTCTTTCTTTTCAAAAACTGGGGTGTTAAACACATAAGCAATAATAAATCACAAGGTAACAGTCGGATCAAGTAAAGCATAATCATCAAGATTGAACACTTTCAACATGCCGGTCACGACATCTGGAGAACCCTCATGATCCTATCGAGTCTGAAGGGGATAGAACCTATTCGCACGAGGAGCACCCACACCAGAACCACTAGACTGAGATTTCCTACCATCTTACCCTTGCTAGCTTGCAATGGACGACCCTTCACTTTGTACTCACTCTTTCCACAACCAAAGCAACCACCCGTATCGGCTAAGCACTTGCCATCATTTTTTTTACCACATATTGTCTAAGAGGGAATAGAGGCTCTATTACCACCACCTCCTTGAGGTTTAGGGTTAGACACCCAATCTTTGTTAAAATTAGAAGTCGGTGCATTAGAACATCCTTGACGGGAAAAGTTTTGTTGGAATTTAGGACGATCTTCTCAACCGAACCTAGAATAAGAAAAGTCACCATCACCAGTCCTTGCCCTCTTTGACTCTCTTGCCCTTTTCTTTAGCTTTTACTCTTCAATTTGTTGGGCATGTATCATCAAACGAGAGATATACATCTCCATAATCAATATGGCGGTACATCACTCTTTGACAACAAAGTTGGACACACCCGGCACAAAATTACACGTCTTGCCCTAGAGTCGGCTAACGTAGTCGGAGACACTTAGCAAATTGAGTGAACATCAAAGCATACTCCTTCACACTTATATTGCCATTTCGTAGATTATTGAACTCAAATACCTTCACTTATCTCATCTCAAGAAGAAAGAAATGATCAAGAACATCTCCTTTAAATATCTCCAAATCAAGAGGACCCGCATCAACCGCCCTCTAACTTTTCCATTGTTCAAACCATGATTGAAAAACACCCTTAAGTTAATAAGAGGCCAATTCTCCTTCACAACCGTCGACAATCCCGTAATTTCCACTATCTTGTACACCTCATCAATAAACTCTTGAGGTTCCTCATCAAACTTGAAACTCTGGAACTTTAGGAGATTCATCCTGGTAAAGTCCCTTATTCTTGCGGCCACCGCACCGACATTTGGGTTCACGGGAGCAACGTCTTCCCTATTTTCTTGGGCCATCATAGCTTGAGCTAACACTTATAAAGTGGCTTGAAATTTTGCAGGAGTGACTTGCTCGGCCAAAGGATAAATCAGAACTTGAGGAACCTCAGGCTCCACTAAGGCTGGCAAGGGGACGGGGACGGGGATGCCGGGCCGGGACATAGGGGGACGGGATGGGACGGGTCGAAGTTTGACCGGGATTCAATCGGATCAGGGATGAACCGGGACAGGATGGGACGGGACACGGGATTTTAATTTTTTTTGTATTTATTTAATTGTTTTGAAGTTATATTGTTTTTGAATGACATTTTTAATTTTTATTGTTTTGAATATTATTTTTTAGCTAAGTTAAAATGCTTAGGTTTTGAAAAATTCAAATTTCATCTTTTTACTTTCAAATTTCAAATTTCAAATTTTGAAGTAAGTTTTGAAAAGTATAGTAAAGTATTAAATTTAAATGCAACACAATAGTTATATCAAAAAGACTTGAATAAAGCCTTTAAATTTATTCAAATAAAATTCAATCGCAACTTACAACTTACAAGTTACAATTTACAAATTAAATATTAGAGGAGTAACTAATTTACGCAGCCACCTTCTAGGAAGGGTTCTGTTTCAAAAAGTTCTCGTATGTAAATCTAATATTTGTAACAAATATTAGATGAGTAACTAATCTACGCAGCCACCTTCTAGGAAGGGTTCTGTTTCAATTAGTTCTCGTATGTAAATCTAATATATGTATTGTCCAGTAAAACTTTTTTCTAACTCTTGTATCAAATCGACGGTAACATCCTCCAGTGTTGGCAATGATGCTTGAAACTCTTGTGCATCTAGCTCATCGTCACTACTTCATCCAAATATTGAATTAAAATAAGAGTCTTGTTTGGCGCTTAACTTTGGCAAATTATAATTTCTTCTCTCGGCGTTGATCCAGTCTCTAAATAAAACTGATGACTCCAAGCTTTCTTCAGCCAATGAATGTCTGTGATCTCCAATTTGAAACCTTGCCGCACTAAAAGCAGCCTCTGAAGCAACTGATGAAGCTTGAATAGCTAGAACATCACAAACCATTTTGCTAAGAGTTGGAAATGCACTACCACGTTTCCTCCACCAATCTAATACTTTTACGCTGCCCTGCTCGTCGGTAACTGTTTCCAAACACTGATTAAGATATTCTTCAAAATCATCACGGTTAGTAGAATTAAGACCAAGAAAACCAAGCATATAATTATCAATATAATCATTGTTGATAGCATTAGAAGTTTGAGCAACAAATCCTTCATTAATTTCCATAGTTTTATATTTTTCATATAAAATTTTGGCTTGCACTTTTATGCTAGACTTACAAAATTCACAACTTGGAACTTCTTCCGGTAAAATTTCTAAAGTATCATAAAAAGTTTGAACAAGTCCTTGTACACCTCGTAATTTATATTGAGGATTAAGTAAAGTCGCAGTTAAAAAAATTTGAGGAATAGGAAAAAAATATTTTTAAAATTTTTCAATCATAGCTTCAATTGACGGTCTAAATTTTTCAATTTTTTTGTATGTTTGAAATTGAATTGAAATAGCACAAATATTTACTAAGACTGATGAAATAGTAGGATAATAAATTCCAGAAAACATGGTTGTAGCATTATAAAAAAGTTTTAGAAAATCCAATAGTTCTTTGGTTTCTATCCAATCTTCATCACAAATTCTTTCTAGTGGGTCAGAATTATGGGCATTAAAAACCATTTGTATGGGTCGTTGATATTCATAAGCAACTGAAAGCATTTCATAAAAAGAATTCCACCTAGTTTTAACATGTTTTGGAACTTTTCGTGGTGTAAGGTTACATAGTACACAACGCTCGGTACATTCCCTAATTCTAGCAGGTCTATGAGCATAAAAAATCCATAAAACAGCATATTCTATTTTCATACAACCACAATACAAATAATGAAATACCATCTTGAACAATTAAATTTAATATACGTGCAGCACATCTAACATGGAAAGAGTTATTATCAATTGGACGTAGTCTAGTTTTTAACATAGCAGCAACGTTGGTGTTATTAGAGGCATTATCTAATGCGACACTCATCACTTTATCACAAAGCATATAAAATCTAAAATACCTAAAACAGTTGAAGCTATATAAGCACCAGTTTTTTTCTCTACACATTCTTTATAACTTAAGATTCTTTTTTGCAAATTCCAGTTATGATCAATCCAATGTGCTGTGACAGTTAAATAATCATGTCCATTAACACTACGACCCATATAAGAAGTTATAGACACTCTACAATCTAATATGCTAAATAAACAACGAAGATATTGACAATGTTTACCTTGAAATTCTAAAACATCTGATTTAACTGTATTTCTTGAAACACCTTTAAAAGACGGATTATAAGTTTGTTGAATATATTCAATAAAATTGGGATGTGAAGGAAAATCAAAAGGTAAACCACAAACAGAGACCATCTTAGCTAAATTTTCGCGATCTCTTTCTTTATTATATTTACGTTGTGTAATTGGACCACTGGGGTTAGAAGGATCTAATGTTCCTTCAACCATGTTAGAACACTCTATCGATTGAGGAACACTAGAATTAATATCATCATCATCAATTTGAATTCCCTTTTTTTTATCGGCTAGAGCTTTGGCCGCCTTATATTCAATCGGTCTACAAGATAGCAAATGTCTATTTAAACCCCCCGTCCCACCTTGACCTCCACCGACTCTATGTATAAATGCTTGTTTACACTTATTACAAATAGCAAGAGAGTTTACAGTATCTAAAGTCATAAATTGCCACACAACAGAAGTTTTAGGGCGTTGATACTTCACCTTTCCCCTTGTAGGAGGTACCAGGGGGGGGGTAGTTGACTATCTTCCTCAGTTGGAGGTGTAGTTTGTGTTGGAGCTTCCGTCGCCGGACTGGTAGGTGCTTCATCTAATTCATCTTCTTCCAAATCAACTTGTACTTCATCATCTAAATTTTCATCAACATTAGGATTATTAAAACGTCGTTCTAAAAATTCATGATCAATTTCAACATTTGTATCTATATTATAATGAGGAGTGAAAGAAGTATCATCAACAAAAGTAGAACCATTTGTATTAATTCTAACTCTAGGCATTGATTTAGAAGAAGAACCACCACATTTACTTTTATTTTTTTCCTTACTACTTTTTTTAGGAAAATTAAATAAATTGGAAACAACGGTAGCTATTTTTTCCTTACTGGTGTTTTTATTATTAGAACTCATATTTAAT
Organism: Solanum appendiculatum; assembly: GCA_018342035.1. Lineage (NCBI taxonomy): Eukaryota > Viridiplantae > Streptophyta > Magnoliopsida > Solanales > Solanaceae > Solanum > Solanum appendiculatum. Next base: position 4,330,924 of record JAGDQO010000361.1, on the reverse strand, counting down.
AAAATGTAAAATGTAATATATAAATAATAATAACACAAAAACTAATTGCGAAAAAAATGTATAAATAAAGAAATGGAACGAATGTACCAAACGTTTGCGTTAATAGCAGACGGTTATAACCAATTCTTGAAGCTTGCTCCAACCAAATGTATTATCGTAAGTTGTAAGTTGTAGCTTCAATACTTGATAGCAACAATATAAAATATAAAATAATTGAATTATAATTATTATGATATTAATTGAAATATAAATATTATGATATAAATTTTGAATTGAAAATTGAGAATTAAGTGGAATCAACAATCAAGATTCAAGAATGACAGAATATAAAATATAGAATTGAGAGAGTAGATAATTTGTGAGAAATAAAAGAAGGATAAAGGGGTATTTATATTATAAAGAGTGGACTAAAGTGTATTTTATGTAACTTGAGGGTTAAAATAAAAGATTAAAGAGTAGGAGTGGTAGGGGGGTGTTTGGGACTCCCAAAAATCAAATATATCCGTTGGGGGGGCCCACTAGCCGTTGACCCAACGGTCCCCAACGGATAAATTGCAAAGTTTAAAAAAAAAAACCGTTGGCCAACTTGACTGGCCGGTTCGACCGAGACAGACCGGGCCGGGTCGACCGGGACCAAATCTTGAACCGTCCCCCTACCCGTCCCCCTATCCCCCTATCCCCTATCCAGCTTCGCCGCGTGGGACCAGGATCGGCGAGACGGGTCTCGAGCCGGGGCGGGCTATCCCGGTCCCCTTGCCAGGCCTAGGATCCACATTCTCACCCACAATTCTTCTCACAAAAGCTCTGCGATGGGCCATATCCTTAAAAGGGTCAAACACGATTTTGGAGAAGGATCTTTATAGAGATTAACTCTATGACACGATTTTAGAGTAATAAAAGAAGTGAAGTTTCCTAAATTTTTGTAGCCTCCCATTCATAAATGTGGCGCGCTTCACACTCATGAACAAGACTCTACACAACGCGTCTTGTAAGACGTAACACCCCAAGCTTCCAAGGGATTTTACAATGCAGAACTCACCTGAAGGCAGTGACCTACGGGCCATAGATTGATTGACGGGCCGTAGGTCGGAACCGTCAATGGCACTCTGAAATTTCAGGATTTCCAAGTTTCTGAACTTTGACCTATGGAATAGCAGGACAGTTCGTAGTTCAGTTGACTGGCCGTAGATGGGTTTCGTAGATGCCTTAAAGACTTACCCAAATTTTCAGCCCAAAATGAACTTTCTGAATCAATTGACGGAAGAACAGGACGGTCCGTCAATTGATGTACGGACCGTAGATCCTGTCCGTCGATTAGCCCCAATAGTGTTAATTAATGGCTTTTTGGTCTTTTTCCTAATTGTTTACCTATTAAACTAAGTCGGTTAAACCCTTAATCTAAGACCTATAAATACTTTCTAAGCCTACTTCCTTTCATTCTAATGCATTCAAAAACTCTCCTCTCTCAAATATTTCTCTCTCTAAAAAGAAACTCTCTCAACTCTCAAGGAAGAAGAAGAAGCTTGAATCCTCCATTGAAGAATTTCAATCTTCTCCAATTTCTTGTGGATAGCTTTGAGGTATGATAATGTTAACCAATATGAGTCTTTTCCTCCAATGGGCACTTCCTCTTCTTCATGATTTTCAAAGGCTTACTCTAAACCAATTGAATTAGGGTTTGTGATCAATGATTGTGGGTTCTTCAATTATGATTCCTAGTGCACGATCCAGCGTGATAAAGTAACTTAGTTCATGAATTAGTGTGAAGTACATTATTTGATGTAAAGAATGCATGATCCCAAGCTAATTCTCCCTAATTTGATAATCTATGCTTTGATTGTTGGGTTGAGTTATGATTTGATGAAGTTTATGAATTCTCTATGAAATCAAGCATGAATTATGAATGAATTGAGGATAATCTTATGAATTTAGCATGATCAAGTCAAAAGCATATTTTTTCTCTATTATGTGAGTTCCTTCAACTATGGATAAATTGTCCTAATTATGGCTTTCTAATCATGAGCTTGCATTGAATTGCATGATATGAGTTGAACTTGCGTGAACCCATATGAACTCTATGAACTATGAAATATGAGCATGATGAATTAAGGGTGCTTGAGAGTAAAGTACCAAAGTTATGATATGATGATGCTATGATTGAGTTGTGAAAGGTTTCCTCACATAATACTCCCAAAATGACTAAAAAGAACAAAGAGGCAATTACCCATGTTCTTAAGGAGCTATTCTAATGACGTAAGCTTAGATAAGGTCCATGGAAGATGAAACGTCTATAAGCATGATTTTAGCTTGAATTGGTAACCCTAGTTGTACCTTTTAATGTTTAATGATATGAATATGTTAATGACTAATCCGTTGGAATTACGCTTAGCACCAAGTGGATATTTAGATGGAAGCCCTCCCGTTAGTAGAGGCTAGGTCTTCTAGTGAAAGCTCTCCCGATAGTAGAGGCCGGGTTTTCTAGATTGAGCTCTCCTGTTAGTTAAGGCCGAGTCTCCTAAAGCAATCTCTATCACATAAACTATGTTGCCACCATATGATGTTGTCATTAAGTAGACATTAGCTAGTGGATCCACATAAGCTAAGAAGATCATGGTCTTACCTTGGCAAGTAGGACACCTCTTTTTGATGTGGGGTAGACACCGGATTCCGTGTTGATAGCTCACATGGTCTTACATGTCGGTTAAGGCTTTTCCCCACAAGTTAATGAACATGTGTTCTCATGATTAAGTAAAGAAAAGAAGGAAAATATGTTTTACTTACTTTGTCCTTGAAATATTCTTTACGTTTCATGTTTCTCGTGTTTATCATGTTTTTAACTTTTCCATTGGATGTCATGATTATGTCTCTCTCTCTAGCATGACTTATGTGCTTATGTGCATTGTTATCATACTTAGTACGTAAAAGAAAAGAAGGAAAATATGTTTTATTTACTTTGTCCTTGAAATATTCTTTACGTTTCATGTTTCTCATGTTTATCATGTTTTTAGCTTTGCCATTGGATGTCATGATTATGTCTCTCTCTCTAGCATGACTTATGTGCTTATGTGCATTGTTATCATACTTAGTACGTAATTGTACTAACGCATACTCTTACCTACATTATCTTCTATGGTGTAGGACGTAGCGATTCACCTTCCACTCGTAGCTAGAGCATTGACTTAGAGTTGAGAAGAAGACTTGGTGAGTCCTCATCCATCCGAGGACATAGCCTTTTTGGATTTTACATTTTATGTCTTTACTTGTGTTGGATATTGTATTGGCTGCATCCCTATCACTTTTATTCGTATTTTATGATATTAGAAGGCCTTGAGACATGAGTCGTAGACTTCCGCTGTTTCTTTTAAAAGCTTTGATATGAAATTCTCTTTCGAACTCTTATTTCTCTATTATCTTGTATGTTATGTATGCTAAGAGCTTGTATGAGGCCTCTTGGGGTCTTGTACGCCATGTTACATCTATGGGCTACCCTGGGTCGTGAAAAACTTGGTATTCAGAGCGAATGGTTTTTGAAAGATCCTAAGATGTTTCATAAGCCGCGTCATGTAGAGTCTTGTTCATGAGTGTGAAACGTGCCACATTTATGAATAATAGGCTATAAGGAGTTTAAGAAATTTCACTTCTTTTATTACTCCTAAGTTGTGCCATAGAGTTTAACTCTATATATCTCTCTCCTAATCCCTATCCTACTCGTTTCAGGATATGGCGACCCGTAGAACTTACGCTAGAAGAAAAATGGGAGAGAATGTGGAACAAGAAGCTCCTCCTCAAGTTCCTCAAGTTTCAGTCGACCCTTTGGCGGAACAAGTGACTAATGCGGAGTTTGGGGCTGCTTTCCAAGTGTTGTCTCAAGCCGTGATGGCTCAAGCCAATAGAGAGGATGTGACTCCCGTGAACCCAAATGTGGGTATGGCGGCATCAAGAGTGAGGGACTTTACGAGGATTAATCCTCCGGAATTCCAAGGCTCTAAGGTTTGGAAAGATTCTCAAGAATTCATTGATGAAGTCTACAAGGTGTTGATGATCAGGGGTATGACGCAGGAAGAAAAGGCGAAGTTGGCTGCTTATCCACTCAAGGGTGTTGCAAAAATTTGGTTCAATCAATGGAAGAGTGAGAGGGCGGTTAATGAGGATCCCCTTGATTGGGAGAAATTCAAGGTTGCTTTCCTTGATAGGTTCTTCCCTCTTGAGAAGAGAGTGGCTAAGGTGCTTGAGTTTATCCACCTTCAACAAGGAAATATGAGTGTGAAAACGTATGCATTGAAGTTCACACAATTGGCTAAATATGCTCCGTCCATAGTTGCAGACCCGAGGGCAAGAATGAGAAAATTTGTGTCGAGAGTGTCTGATATGTTGGTGAAAGAGTGACACACCGCCATGCTTGTTCATGACATGAATATTTCTCACCTCATGGTTTATGCCGAACAAATTGATGAAGAAAAGCTTAAGGAAAGGTCTAGGGAGACCAAGAGGGCTAGGAACTGAGATGGTAACTCTTCGCATGTAAGGTCTGATGGACATGGTCATCCTAGATTTCGGCAAAGGTTCTCCGGCCAAGGCTCATCCAATGCTCCTCCGAAGTTCAACAATGATGGGGTGTCTAACCCCAAGTCTCAGGGAAGGAAAAATGGTGGTTCTTTATTGGCTCCTTGTGCCAAGTGTGGGAAAAAACATGAGGGTAGATGTCTAGCCGGTATGGATGGTATTTATAATTGTGGAAAGAGTGGTAACAAGATGAGGGATTATCCATCTCTCACGGCCAAGGGAAGAGAGAATAAGCAAGCTCCACCTAGAGGATTGGGTTCGAATGCTCAAAAGCAAAACTGATTTTATGCACTTCAGGCTCGTCATGAGCAAGAGAGCTCTCATGATACGGTTACCAGTATATTAAGAGTTTTCCATTATGACTCTTATGCTTTGCTTGTTCCCGGTGCTACCTTGTCTTTTCTGACACCATATGTGGCTATGAGGTTTGATGTTGTTCCGGATCTGTTCCTAGATCCTTTTCGTGTTTCTACTCTGATTGGAGAATCTATCTTGGCTAAGAGAGTTTATAGAGATTGCCCCGTCTCCTTATCCCATAGAGTCACTCTTGTTGATCTAGTAGAGCTTGATATGCTAGATTTTGATGTTTTCTTGGGATGGATTGGTTGCATGCTTGTTATGCCTCTATTGATTCTTGGACCCGAATGGTAAAGTTTCAGTTTCAAAATGAGCCTATCCTAGAGTTGAAGGGATGAAATTCTATGTTTCGAGGTCAATTTGTTTCTTATCTAAAAGTTAGAAAGATGATCTCGAAGGGTTGCATTTACCATCTTGTTAAGGTGAGGGATATAGATTCTGAGACCCCTACTCTTGAGTCGATTCCTGTTGTTAATGAGTTTTTGAAAGTGTTTCTCGATGACTTGCCCTGTATTCCTCCCGAAAGGGATATAGACTTCAGTATTGACCTTCTCCCGATACGCAACCTATTTCTATTCCTCCTTATAGAATGGCTCCGACAGAACTTAAGGAACTAAAAGTGAAGTTGAAAGACTTGTTGGATAAGGGTTTCATCCGGCCAAGAATTTCTCCATGGGGTGCTCCGGTCTTGTTTGTAAGGAAAAAAGATGGTTTACTCCGTATGTGTATCGACTATCACCAATTGAACAAGGTTACCATTAAGAATAAGTATCCTCTAGCAAGAATAGATGACTTGTTTGATCAACTTCAAACGGCTAGTTATTTCTCTAAGATCGACCTTCGTTCGGGCTATCACCAATTAAGGGTGAAAGAAGATGATATTCCAAAAATGGCTTTACGGACTAGGTATGGTCACTACGAGTTCTTGGTAATGTCGTTTGGGTTGAGAAATGCTCCGGCCACATTTATGGACTTGATGAATAGAGTGTTTAAGCAATACCTTGAAATGTTGGGTATTGTGTTTATTGACGACATTTTGATCTACTCAAAGAATGAGGGTGAACATGTTAATCATTTGAAGATTGTGTTGCAAGTCCTCAAGGACCAACAACTCTTTGTGAATTTTAGTAAATGTGAGTTTTGGTTAAGGTCCGTGTCTTTTCTTTGTCACATTGTTTCCCGTAAGGGCACTGAGGTAGATCTTAAGAAGACGGAAGCGGTTAAGAATTGGCCTAGACCTTTATCACATTCGGATATCCGTAGTTTCTTGGGCTTAGCTGGTTATTATAGGAGGTTTGTTGAAGGGTTTTCATCCATTGCTTCTGCATTTACGGCTTTGACTCAAAAGAAGGTTAAATTCGCAAGGTCCGATCATGTGAGAAGGGTTTTCAAGAATTTATGGATCGACTTACTTCGGCTCCTATATTGACTCTGCCGGAAGGATCCGATGGTTTTGTGGTTTATTGTGATGCCTCGAGAATTTGGCTAGGATGTGTTCTTATGAAATATGGGAAAGTCATTTCTTATGCTTCAAGACAACTTAAGGTGCACGAAAAGAACTATCCTACTCATGACTTGGACTTATCGGCTGTTGTGTTAGCTTTGAAAATATGGCGACATTATTTGTATGGGATACATGTAGATGTCTTCACCGACTATAAGAGTTTGCAATATGTGTTTAAACAGAAAGATTTGAATATCCGCCAAAGAAGGTGGATCGAGTTGTTAAAAGACTATGATACGAGTGTTCTCTATCACCCCGGTAAGGCTAACATGGTGGCGGATGCTCTTAGTAGATTATCTATGGGTAGTGTTGCTCATGTTGAGGATGGTAAGAAAGAGTTGGTTTGCGATATCCATTGATTGGCCCGATTGGGTGTTAGATTGGTTGGTTCTACTAAAAGTGGTGTTACGGTTCACAAGGGTTCTGAATCCTCCTTTGTGCATGATGTGAAAGCTAAACAAGGTTTTGATCCTAACTTGGTTAAACTAAAGGAAGAGGTACTCAAGAAGCCCATAGATGTTTTCTCCCAAGGGGGAGATGGTGTTCTTCGATATGAAGGTCGTTTGTGTGTTCCCAATGTAGAGGACTTAAGAGAGAAAATTTTATCGAAAACCCATAGTTCTCGATATTCCATCCACCCAGGAACTAACAACTTGTACCATGATTTGCAGGAAATTTATTGGTGGAACGGAATGAAGAAAGATATTGCGGAATTTGTGGCTAAGTGTCCTAATTGGCAACAAGTGAAAGTTGAGCATCAAAGGCCGGGAGGTTTGACCCAAGATATTAGTATTCCTAGTTGGAAGTGGGAGGATGTGAATATGGACTTTATTGTGGGTTTGCCTCGCACGAGGCGATAAAATGATTCTTTATGGGTTGTTGTTGATAGAATGGAAAAAACAACCCATTTCATTCCCATCAAGGCTTCTTATTCGGTGGAGGATTATGCTAAGTTGTATTTGAGGGAGATGGTTAGGCTGCATGGGTGCCTTTATCCATTATATCCGATCGTGGTGCACAATTTACTTCTCAATTTTGGAAGTCATTCCAAAAAGGTCTTGGTACTTTTGTTAAGTTTAGTACGGCTTTTCATCCCCAAACCATTGGGCAAGCGGAGTGTACTACTCAAACCTTGGAAGATATGTTGAAAGCTTGTGTAATTAATTTCAAGGGTACTTGGGATGATCACTTGCCTTTGATTGAGTTTGCTTATAACAATAGCTACCATTCTAGTATCGATATGGCTTCATTTGAGGCTCTCTATGGTAGGAGGTGTAGATCTCCTATAGGTTTGTTTGAAGTTGGTGAAGTTGCATTGATAGGCCTGGAGTTGGTGCATGAGGCTATGGACAAAGTTTGACTTATTAGGGAGAGGTTGAAAACGGCTCAAAGTCGAAAAAATTCCTATGCCGATGTTAGAAGAAGGGAATTAGAATTCGATGTGGATGATTGGGTTTACTTGAAAATCTCACCCATGAAGGGTGTAATGAGAATTGGGAAGAAAGGGAAGCTTAGTCCCTGTTATGTAGGCCCATATCAGATTTTGAGATGTGTAGGTAAGGTTGCTTGTGAGCTTGACTTTGGTAATGATTTGGCATCAGTGCATCCGATTTTCTATGTCTCATTATTGAAGAAGTGTGTTGGTGATCCGACATCTATAGTGCCATTAGAGAATCTTCGCATAAAGGATAGTCTTTCTTATGAAGAGGTTCCGGTTGAGATTTTAGACAGGCAAGTCCGAAAGTTAAGAAATAAAGAAGTTTCTTCCGTGAAAGTTCTATAGAGGAATCAATTACTTGAGGGTGCTACTTGGGAGGCCGAGGACGATATGATGTCCCGATATCCTCATCTCTTTCCTTTTGATCCTACTCTAGCATGAGGTATCTCATGTGTCATAGTTGATTTCCATGATTCCTTGATTGTGCATGGTCATGAAGAGTCTTATATGATTATGTGCATTTAGGTATGAGTTTCATAAAGTCTTCATGATATGTTGGGTGGATCATTCTTTAGCTTGGAGTTGAGGTTTCCTCCTTGGATATGTGCATTTATGTGATTGCATGCTAGGTTGGGTTGTTGGTCCGTTTCTATTACCCTCTCAAGATGTCTTGATTCTCATTCGAGGACGAATGTTCCCAAGGGGAAGATACTGAAACACCCCAAGATACCAGGGGATTTTAAAATGCTGAACTCACCGGAAGACAGTGACCAACGGAGGCCACATACGGGACGTAGATGGATTAACTGGCTGTAGGTGGGAACCGTCAATGGCACTGTGAAATTTCAAGATTTCCAAATTTCTGAACTTTGACCTACGGAATAGCAGGACGGTTCATAGTTCAGTTGACGGGCCGTAGATGGGTTTCGTAGATGCCTTCGAGACTTACCCAAATTTTCAGCACAAAATGAACTTTCTGAATCAATTGACGGAAGAACAGGACGGTTCGTCAATTGATGTACGGACCGTACATCCTATCCGTCGATTGGCCCCGACATTTTTAATTAAGGGCTTTTTTGTCTTTTTCCTAATTGGTTACCTATTAAACTAAGTCGGTTATACCCTTAATCTAAGACCTAGAAATACTTTTTAAGCCTAATTCCTTTCATTCTAATTCATTCAAAAACTCTCTCCTCTCAAATATTTTTCTTTCTAAAAAGAAACTCTCTCAACTCTCAAGGAAGAAGAAGAAGCTTGAATCCTCCATTGAAGACCTTCAATCATTTCAAATTTCTTGTGGATTGCTTTGATTTATGATAGTGTTCACCATTATGAGTCTTTTCCTCCGATGGGCCCTTCCTCTTCTTCATGATTTTCAAAGGTTTACTCTAACATAATTGAATTAGGGTTTGAGATCAATCATTGTGGGTTCCTCAATTATGATTTCAATTATTGATTTTATGATTCCTAGTGCACGATCTACCGCGATAAAGTAACTTAGGGGACGAATTAGCGTGAATTACATGATTTGATGTAAAGATTGGATGAACTCCCATGATCCCGAGCTAATTATTTCCAATTTGATAATCTATGCTTTGATTGTTGGGTTGAGTTTTGATTTGATGAAGTTTATGAATTCTCTATGAAATCAATCATGAATTATGAATGAATTAAGGATAATCTTATGAATTTAGCATGATCAAGTCAAAAGCATGATTTTTCTCTATTATGTGAAACCTTCAAGTATGGGTAAATTGTCCTAATTATGGCTTTCTAAGCATGAGCTTGCATTGAATTGCATGATATGAGTTGAACATGCATGAACCCATATGAACTCTATGAACTACGAAATATGAGGATGATGAATTAATGGTGCTTGAGAATAAAGTACCAAAGCTATGATATGATGATGCTATGATTGAGTTGTGAAAGGTTTCCTCACATAATACTACCAATATGACTTAAAAGAACAAAAAGGCGATTACCCATGTTCTTAAGGAGCTATTCTAATGACGTAAGCTTAGACAAGGTCCATGGAAGATGAAACGTCTATAAGCATGATTTTAGCTTTAATTGGTAACCCAAGTTGTACCTTTTTATGTTTAATGATATGAATATGTTAATGACTAATCCGTGGGAAATATGCTTAGCACCGAGTGAATATTGAGATGGAAGCCCTCCCGTTAGTAGAGGCCGAGTTTTCTAGATGGAGCTCTCCCGTTAGTTGAGGCCGAGTCTCCTAGAGCAATCTCTATCCCATAAACTATGTTTCCACCATAGGATGTTTTCTATAAGTAGACATTAGCTAGTGGATCCACATAAGCTAAGAAGTTTATGGTCTTACCTTTGCAAGTAGGACACCTCTTTTCGGTGTGGGGTAGACACCGGATTCCATGTTGATAGCTCACATGGTCTTAAATGTCGGTTAAGGCTTTTCCCCACAAGTTAATGAACTATTGTTCTCGTGATGAAGTAAAGAAAAGAAGGAAAAGATGTTTTAGCTTGCTTTTGCTTTTATATATGCTTTATGTTTTATGTTTATCATGTTTATCATGTTTTTAGCTTGGTCATTGCATGTCATGATTATGTCTTTCTCTCTAGCATGACTTATGTGTTTATGTGCATTGCTATCATACTTAATACTTAATTGAGCTAACGCATACTCGTGCCTACATTAACGTCTTTGGTGTAGGACGTGGCGATTCACCTTCCATTCGTGGCTAGAGCATTGACTTAGAGTTGAGAAAAAGACTTGGTGAGTCCTCATCAATCTGAGGACATAGCCTTGTTGGATTTTACATTTTATGTCTTTACTTATGTTTGATATTGTATTGGGCTGTGTCCCTATCACTTTTATTCGTATTCTATGATATTAGAAGGCTTTGAGACCTGAGTTGTAGACTTTCGGTTTTTCTTTAAAAAGATTTGATATGAAATTCTCTTTTGAACTCTTAATTCGCTATTATCTTGTATCTTATGTATGCTAAGGGCTTGTATGAGGCCTCTTGGGGGTCTGGTACTCCGTGTTACATCTAGGGGCTACCCTGGATCGTGACATAAGACATCTTAAGACCTTTTCTAAAACCTTCTGCTTTGATTATCAAGTTTTTCATGACCCAAAGTTTACAAAAGATGTGACATGGCGTATAAAACCCCGAGCGGACCTACACAAGCCGCTTGACATGTATTCACACAATATAATAGAAATAAGAGAAATCGTATCAAAGTAAAACGTTTGACATATTAGTGAAATCATAAAATAATCTTAACAAGACATCTATTACATCATAGAAGTGGTCGGGATGTAACCCGTACACCATGTATAATGTCTGAAAACTAAAACATAATAAGAATAAAGTAAAGTTAACATGGTCATCAAAACATGAGGACTCACCAACTCTTAAACTTCAAATGATCAAGCTGACTAGCCACGAACTGGAGGAGGAAGATCGCCGGACCCTACATTAGTGAAACAATGTAGGCACTGTATTACCCCAGCTTTCCAAGGAATTAAAATGAAGAATTTACCTTTAGACAGTGACCTACGGAGTCGCAGGACGGATCGTAAGTAAGTTGACAGTCCGTAGAAAGTAGCCGTAGATGTCCCCCAGACTTTGTTAAATTCTTCAACCTCAGGCTGTGATCTATGGTCCGTAGGTGGAACTACCAACCGTAGATTGAAACCATCATTGTAGGGTCCCCAGATACTAACTCTCTGAATCATTTGACGGTTAAATAGGACGTTCCGTCAATGGATGTACGGACCGTAGGTCCTGACCGTAGATGGGCCCTGACAGTTTTTAATTAAGGCCTTTTTTGTCTTTTCCTTGGTTAATTCCCTAATTAACTAAGTCGGTCTTACCCTTAATAAAGGTCCTATATAAAGTTTTCTATACCTAAATCACTTCATTCTAACTCATTCCCTAAATTCACCTCTGAAATATTTTTCTCTCTAAAAGAAATCCTCTCTAGCTTAAGGAAGAAGAAGAAGCTAAGTCCTCCATTGAAGATCACCCAATTTCTTCCAATTTCTAGTGGGCTTTGCAAAGGTATGATGGTATTGATCAATGGAGTTGCTTCCTCCTTTGGGCCCTCCCTTTTCTTCATGAATTTAAAGGTTCAATTCTCTTCAAGTAAGCTAGGGTTTGATCAATTGTTATGGGTTCTTAAAGTAGGAGTTCAATTACTGATTTTATGCTTTTAGTGCACGAATTAGCATGGGTAAAGTAATCTAGTGCACGATCTAGCGTGAATTACATGATTATTGTAAATATTGCATGAACAATCATGATCCCAAGTATATTCTGCCCTATTTAATATTTGTTGCCTTGATTGTTGGGTTGAGATATAAATTGATGAAATTAAGGCATCATCTATGAAATTGAGCACGAATTGGGGTAAAGAGCATAAATTTAGCATGTCCAAGTAAAAAGCATGATTTTCCTCTTTTATGTGGGTTACTTCAAGTATGATTAAATTGCCTTGATTATGACTTTTAAGAACTAGCTTGTATTGAATTGCATGGTTTAAAATAAAGGCAACATGAGCCCATTAGCTATGAAGAAAGAACATGATAGAATCATGAAGAAAGAGGTTTATAGAATCAAGCATGCTTATATGAAATCTATGATATGATGATGTTGAGTCTTGTGAGGGTTTTCTCATATAATGCTCAACCAAAGCTAGTGAAAGTTTTTCTCACATGTAAAAAATTCATAACTTGTTAAAAGGTTTGCTTAACTAAAATTGAATCAAGAGCTTAAAGAAACTATTCTAGGTGTGTAAGCTTGGACAAGTCCATGAAAGAAGAAACACTCAATAAAGTAAGCTTGGACTAGTCCATGATATGTGAAGTCATTTTTAGCTTGGATTGGCAACCCCAGTTGTGTCTTTCCATGGATATCAATATTTAAGATTTTTATAGTGGGAATTATGCACATAACTGAGTGGATGCGTGACAAGTCCCCATATGTCCTATGCCTATGTGACCCCATAGGTGGTCTTTAACAGGCCTATACTATATCAGCTTAACTAGTGGATCCACGTAGGCTATGGTTCAGGATTCTACCTTGGCAAGTAGAATGGCCCTTTTTCGGTGTAGGGCAGAAACCAGATTCCATGTTGAGTTATTCCATGGTCTACAGATCGGTTTAAGGCTTTCCCACAAATTAGCTTGCACAATAGTGGATGGGTTACTAAATGTAAACTAAAGAAAAGAAGAGTAATAGAAAAATGATTTAGCTTGCTTTGGCCATGGTTTATGATTTATGCTATTTTCTTATATACCTTATCATGTTTAGCTTGGCCAATTGCATGTCATGTTTATATCTCAATTTCTAGCATGTTCTATGAGTTTATATGCATTGCTATCATACATAGTACTTTATTGTGCTAAAGCATACTCTTGGCTGCATCAACTTCTTTGTTGTAGGACGTGGCAGTTCTTCTACTCGTGGCTAGAGCATTGACTTAGAACTGGGAAGAACACTTGGTGAATCCTCATCCATCCGAGGACATAGCCTTGTTGGATTTTTCTTTTATGTCTATCCTTAGGTTTGATATTGTATTGGGCTGCGTCCCTAGCACTTTTATTCATATACTTTGATGTTTGAAGGCTTTGAGACAATGAGTTGTAGACTTCTGCTGTTTTGAGTAAAGCTTTGATATAAAAGGCTCTTTTGAACTCTTATTTCTCTATTATCTTGTATGTTATGTATGCTAAGGGCTTGTATGAGGCTTCTCGGGGTCTTGTACGTCGTGTTACATCTAGGGGGTACCCTGGGTCCTGACAGGCACAAGTAAGCATTAGTACATGGAATTAACTAAGTATGAGGGATATGCATGAAAATGTAAAACATGATCATAAGAGGAAATAATTGAAACATGAAATGCATAATCAAGTTAAGCATAGTAAAACCTTCAAAGAAACATCGTAAATCATGAACATGGTCAATGCATTTTTAAAATCATAAGGAAAGCTTCATTAAAATATTGATATAAAACATATATCATTTTGTGGGATATTAGCTTTACCGACAATGAACCATGCGAGCTACAACATGGATTCTTATATAACTCCCACATCGAGAAGGGAGAGTCTACTTGCAATGGTAGAACTCCATAGTATATCATATGCTATATGTGGATCAACCAGCTAAGTAATTCTAGGTAATCCTACAGGGGCATGTAGTTTTGAAATAGAGGTTACTACTAGATTCTACCCTTTTTGAGCCTCCACCTAAAAGTTCTCTTAGTGCTAAGTTAAATCCAAATGGAATAGTCAATTTCATAAAAATGTCATCATCCATGAAAAGTACAATTCAATTACTAATCCAACCTTAAAAATATCATAGAGTAGCTCATTAAATCTTAAATCAAGCATGTGAGAGAAAACCTTTCTCCATTTATGATTCCTTAATGTGAGAAAACCATTCACAATTTCTTTGATGCTCATCTTAAAGAAACCTAGTTCATATACATTCATTTTTCATAAATCATGCATACTTCATGAAAACATTAAATCATGGATTCATAGTTTCCTCTTAGATTCACATCTTATAGGGTTCATACTCAAACTCATTATCAGTTCAAGGGATCATGTTATTTTAATTTCAACGCGTGTAACAGAGTTTAAACTGTCATAATGAGATCAAATTCAAGTGATCTAATCAACATAAAAAGAACCCCTGAAGAATTGAGTAAAAACCTAATCAATTTGATTGAAATTGAATTGGAGATTTGGAGAAAACCTTGGGGAACAATGGTTGAATGGAACCCATTAATCAAGCCTTACATACCTTGACCTTAAAGCCCAAAGCAATTGATGAAGAAAGGAGACGTGAGCTTGAAGAACCCTAGAATCCCTAGGGATCCTTGGAGAAAATTGGGAGAGATGAATCTTGTTGGGATTTGGGAATTAGGGGAATGAATTTTTAGTGGGTAGTTTTAGGACTTAAAAATCATATATAGTGTATAGAAATAGGGTCAAAATTACATAGCTTATGCATTAAACACTTAGGAAAAGACCTAAATGCCCTCAAGAAATCACTGGCGGACCTAGTCTACGGAACCGACATACGGTCCATAGGATTTGCTACGGACTGTACTAGTCAACCATAGACCAAAGTACTGGAACCTTAAAACCTACCAACTTTCGATGAGACATTTCTATGGCATTTAGGACTTCCTACTGTCAATAGACTTATATTGTAGAACTCAACTTTAACACAAAATTTTAAACTAAGCCTAGAAATTTTTAACATGACCTTCCTACGGTCCGTAGTCCATTCGAAGCACTGTCCTGGTCAATCATAGGATGAGTTACTAGGGCTTGATTGCTAACATTATTTTCCCACTTCCTACGATGCTGATCTATGGCCCGTAGAACATTCTACGAACCATAGACTGGTCTCATAGACAGCACATCACGACCCAAGATTACCCCTAGTCATAAAACGGTTCTTAGAATCACCACTGACCCCAAGCTAACCCTTGATACTACATACTCATGTGAAACTAAACATGAACATGCAATAGAATTTCAAAATTGACTGAGCTGAAGCATAATTATGGAATTTTTGTTCAATATATTTCTGAATAATGTTTTGTATACAACAAAAGTAATGAGAAATTTGATCTTATATAGAATAAACTTAGTACAACAACTCTAACTGACTATCTATGAAGCCTCTACCAATATTGATTATAGTTAGAGGGACGTGACCTCCACTTACCTTAATTAATACATGCAAATAGAAATAACATACTAGAACTACAAACTAACTTGAGTGCTCAAAATAAGAGAACTCATCACCTTCTAACTAGAAGTTGTGATCCAATTGACTAGGATCGTGATAGCAAGAACTTGAATCTACATCACATGAAAAATGCAGGCACAAGAGGTATGCGAATCAATACTTTGAATGTACTGAGTATGAGATATACATATACATGATCATTTTTTAGCTGGACATGATGAATTTAAACATGATATGCAAGACCAAATAAAATGTGATAAAAGACTTTATAATGAAACATAAATCATATACGAGATTAATGCATGCATAAAACCATTTGAGAAGGTTTCATGAAACCTTTGAAGATAACATAGTTCTTTTGTAGGATATTAGCTTTAACCAACAATAGACCATGTAAGCTATAACATGGAATTTGTTGTAACGCCCACACCGATAAGGGAGAGTATACTTGCCAAGGTAGAAATCTATATAATATCATAAAGGCTATGTCGATCCACTAGCTAACTCACTTAAGACAATCCTATGAGGGCATGTAGTTTGAAACTAGAGATTGCTACTAGAGTCACAACCTGGTTTCTCAAGTCATGTTGGTGCCTACAACTCACTGGTAGGCAAGCCAAACTCTATCCTGGAACTTAACAGTAATGGTACTATGAGTGGAAACTAGTCCAAAACAAGTGAAAACATACAAATAAAACACAAACCAGAGAGTTGAAGAGAAAATAACCCAAAATGATATATACAATACCTCCAAAAATCTGGAAGTCACATGTACAAAACCACTAACCAGAATACAAGTTCCAAAAGTGGACCACAGAAACAACTGTCTCGAAAACAAAAGACAAGCAAAAATAGATATACAGAAGGAGACAGGTAATCCCAAATTGCCATGTGCTCACCCTAGTATCCTGAAAAGACAGCTCCAGGCCTGAACTTAATGCTGCTAACTGGTGCTCGGACCTGCATCACGAAAATAAATGCAGAGTGTAGCATGAGTACCAAAACAACAGGTACCCAGTAGGCATCATAGGCCAACTGAGCAAGAAAGGTAAAGATAGGCAGACAAGACAGAATCAGCAACAACAATAAAAGAGGTCCACAGAACGAAAACAGAAAAAGCGAAAAGTAGACTGAGGATATCTAACTAAGCACAACTAGGCCCCCCATAAGACCTACTGGGCACAATCATGCGAAAGTTTAAATAAAACTCGAACGGACCCCCATAAACCCGACAGATACACGAAGAGCTATACTACATAAATGATGAACACCAACACCAGAATTCTACAACAAAGGGTCCCAGACCTGGAAATCATCACCTGGGCTCAACCCAATCATCCGCCACGAGCCGGCAATACCAAGTCCAACCCGCGTAACCTCGGCCTCTTTCTGGAATATTATCAAAGGCCAGCTCAATCATCATCACATTAGCCCAGCCCAAATAATCAGTCAAGAGCTGGAAATACCGAATCCCACCCGCTTACCCTCGGCCTTATGCAGGAACAAAATCACCCGCTTTAAGTCTCGAGCAGGGAATAACAGACTCTAATCGCGTGTCATCAGTCTCGAACGGGAGCAAAATAGTGTGCACTGAATAGTCTAGCACTGGAAATACAGGTTTCATCCGAGTAACGTCAGCTATAGAATGAAGTGAATAGCCTACCCCCGTCAGCCTAGCGCTTGAAATATCGAATGCTAACTGTGTAACCTCAGTCTCGAACTGGAGCTATACACCTCAAACAAGATAAAGCCACTACGAACCATAATAGGCAAGTCTAACCATCGCGGGCCGCCGCACACAAGTATGCAAAACGAAGGCTTCCAACCTAACACAATCCAACAATGAATCGGCTCAATGCAACATCCTCCGGCAGCATCCCACGATCTCAGAAAATAGAGGGGAGAGAATCAAAAGAATCGAAGGCCACAAGAACACCTAAATCAAGGCTCACACTATCAGACCCAAGTCAGCTATATCAGTCTATAAGGACCTAGTCCATCCGAGTCGCCGTCAGAAACATACTCAAGTCAACGGGCCTATTCTACGTCCAAAACCACAATAATCAACTTAGCACATAATGCAAAGACCCGGATCCACTCATGCATCAGCATATAACCACTCAACAAATAACCCACAACACAAATACCATCAATCCAACTCAACAACCCAACAGTCAACTATAAAAAGGGAAATCGGGTAAACAAGGAACCAATAGTAGCTAGCCACCCTAAATTCAAAAATATCAACCCGTAGTTACGCAATCAAGCCCAATCTAAAAGGAAGGGAAGTCGTAACCTACCAAAAAACTGATCACAAGCACTCCAAGTCACTCAGCCAAAGATTTCCCCTTCCGAACGACCTCAGACTGCTGCCACACTATCAACAATAGAATCACAGCGTCAATAGGGTCGTTTAGACACTAAAATCAACCAATTTGGAGAAAGACCAACTTTTGAGTCAAATCGGGCAAAGTGGGACCTACTCTGGATTTTCTGGAATTAACTCTGTGAAAAGGTCTCAAATGCTTCCCCAAACACAAATCCCAAAATGGATCGCCCATTAGGGGTCGAATCCGCTTCTAACAGCCCACCACAATAAATCAAAACTAAACAAAATAGGCCAACAAGGAACTTACTCTCGATTTCGAAGAAAATGAGGAACACCCAACGAACCATAACCTAAAACGCATCAAGCCAACGAGAATTTGAGAGCCTGGGACTTCGAATCGCTGAAAACCGACCACCGAGGAGATTTTTATGGAGGTTAGAAGCTCTCCAAATTGGGAGATTCGACCTCATTAAATAGACATTACCAGGTCCTTCCTCTCCGCGAACGCAGAGATTAATCTCCCCAAAGCTTCACATATGTTGCCCCAGGCCCGCGAACGCAGAGAACAAACCTCCACCATCGTACAGACCTCCACGAACGCAGTCCCAGGCCCACGAACGCAGAGAGCAAGGATCGCCCTCACCAAGCAGACCTCCGCGAACACGTAGAGCTCCGCGAATGCAGAGCAAAAGGGCCACAAACCTCCGCGAATGCGGCTACTGGCTAGTGAACGCGGAGTAGACACCTTAAAACCACCACGAACGCAGAGTCTATCCCGCGAACGCCGAGAACAATGGTGTCTTCACTAACAGCTACTGCACCAACTAAGTTTTGAAGAATTCCTAACCTCCGATGGGGTGCTCAGAATTCGTTCGGAACCCTGTGCACGCAAACGAAATATGCTACCTCCTCGAATTAGACATTCCAAACTCAATGGCGCAGTTGAAATTTCCATACGAGGTCATTTCGACAAAAAGTTTATCCCACAACAAATGACCCATTTTAGTCAACTTCTACTGGAGGTCGCAAAATCAGATCGGAAGCTCCCCGTAATTCACAAAGGCTCGTCCTAGAAAAAACTTGAAATTTCGAAACTAACCGTGCTGTCAGAATTTCTATTCGAGAGCGCTTTCCAAGAATGTTGACCGAAGTCAACCTTAAACCAAATTTCAAAGCCTAAAGATCTAACATGCCCCAAAATCACACCAGAAACCCCGGAACTTTGGCAAACCATGGTCCTAGCCTAATTTTGCCGCTCCGGAGCTGATGGAATCATCAGAACATTCCTATCAGGTCTTTTACCTAAAGTTATAACCGAAATAAGCTTTTCAAAGTTCAAAATTTCCAAAATAGAAAAACAGGCATAAAACCAAAACGAACGACCAAGTGACCGAACAATCCGTGCCAAAAAGTCATAAATGACTTGAGGTCACTACAAGAATGCTCAAAACGACAGAAAGAAGGCATTAACACAAAAATGACCGTGAGGGTCATTACAATATCCACTACTAAAAGGACTTTCGTCCGTGAAAGTAAAGATAAAGAAGTACATGAGGGCTCAAATAAGTTGGGGAACTGCTCCCGCATCTCCCGCTCAATCTCCCAGGTAGCCTCCTCAACTGGACGATGCCTCTAATGGACCTTAACCACAAGAATGACTCTCGACCTTAGCTGCCTCACATCTTTTGCAAATATAGTAACTGGCTCCTCTGTATAAGTCAAGGGATCATCCAACTCAGCGGCATCATACTGGAGCACATGAGACTCATCTGGAACATATCGACGCAACATGGGAACATGGAATACTGGATGAACGGCTAAGAATGCTGGAGGTAAAGCCAACTCATAAGCCACCTCGCCAACTGCCCTAAAAATCTCAAAAGGCCCGATATACCTAGGGCTATGCTTGCCCCGCCTCCAAAATCTCATCACTCCCTTCATGGGCGATACCCAGAGGAATACTCGGTCACCCACAGCAAAACTCAATGGTCGACGCCTGCGGTCTTCATAACTTCGTTGTCTACTCTAAGATGTCCTGAGCCTATCCTGAATCAACCTCACATGCTCCAAGGACTCCTGAAAAAATTTTGTGCCATGCGGCCTAGGCTCCGTAGACTCAAACAAACAAATTGGAGTGCGACAATGCCTACCATATAGGGCCTCAAACGGGGCCATCTGAATACTGGAATGGTAGTTGTTGTTGTATGCAAACTCTACCAAGGGCAAGAAGTGGTCCTACTGACCCCAAAAATCCATAACACAGGCCCGCAACATATACTTAAGAACCTGGATAGTACACTCTGACTTGCCATAAGTCTACAGGTGATATGTTGTTCTAAGATCCACACTGGTGCCCAACTCCTCCTGAAATGCTCTCCAAAACCTGGAAGTGAACTGTGGGCCCCGGTTTGGTATGATAGAAACAGGCACACCATGAAGACGTACTACCTCCCGGATGTAGATACGGGTGAACCTCTCAGCATGGTAGGATGTATGAACAGGGATGAATTGTGCTGACTTGGTAAATCGATCCACGATGACCCAGTCACCGTAAACACCCCTAGGAGTCTGCGGCAACCCAACAATGAAGTCCATGGTGATATGCTCCCACTTCCACTCAGTAATAGGTAATCCTTGCAACACTCCACCAAGCCACATATGCTCGGCCTTCACCTACTGGCAGCACAAACAACGGGACACATAGTGTGAGCTGTCCCTCCTCATACCACTCCACCAGTAATGCTCCCTCAAATCACGATACATCTTAGCTGTGCCCGGATGAATATAGTATCTTGAATCATGGGCCCTGCTAACGATCATCTGGATCAAATCACCACCTCTGGGAATGCACAATTGTCCAAATAACCTAAAAACCCCATATGAACCTAAGAAGGCCTGACCGGCATCACCTACCAAAACTCTATCTCTAAGTGCTACAAAAGACTCATCCTCAAACTGACGATTACAGATCTGATCAAGCACAGATGACTGAACCCCAACATATGCTAATACCCTGCATGAGTATGAAACATCAAGTCTGATCATCTGATTGGCTAAGGACTGAATGTCCAAAGCCAAGGGTCGCTCAAAAAAGAAAGGTAGGCTAGACTTCCCATACTCACTACCTTCCGACTCAAGGTGTTCGCTACTACGTTCTCCTTGCCCGGATGGTAGAGAATAGAGAGATCATAGCCCTTCAGGAGCTCAATCCACCGACGCTGCCTCGAATTAAGGTCCCTCTGAGTCATGATGTACTGAAGGCTCCTGTGATCAGTGTATATCTCACAATGAACACCATACAGGTAGTGCTTCGAAATCTTTAGCGTGAAAACTACCGTCGCCATCTCAAAATCATGAGTTGGGTAGTTGTGCTCGTACAACTTAAGCTGCTTCGACGCATAAGATATAACCCGGCCCTTCTGCATCAGAACACAACCCAAACCAACGCCGGATGCATCAAAACAGACCGTGAAGCCTTCGCCCTCAACTGTAAGAGTCAATATAGGAGCGGTTGTAAGCAACTCCTTGAGCCTCAGAAAGCTTCTCTCACACTCCTCCGACCACACAAATGGAACATCCTAGTGAGTCAACCGAGTCAAAGGTGCCGCTAAAGTAGAGAAACCCTCAATAAAGCGTCTGTAGTACCCTGCCAATCCGACAGAGCTCCGAATTTCAGTCACAGAAGTGGGCCTAGCCCAACTACAGATAACCTCAATCTTTGTCGGATCTACCATAATCCCATCCTTGGACAACACGTGCCCCAAGAATGCTACAGAATCAAGCAAAAACTCGCACTTTGAGAACTTGGCATAAAGCCGATGATCTCTCAAAGTCTGGAGCACTATCCTTTAATGTTGCTGATGCTCACGACGGCTCCGCGAGTATACCAAGATGTCATGGATGTAGACAATGATAAATGAGTCCAAATAGTGCTTGAACACTCGAGTCATCAAATACATAAGGCGGCACGGGCATTAGTTAACCCAAAAGACATACCAGGAACTCATAATGACCATAGCGAGTCCTGAATGCTGTCTTAGGGATATCCTCTGCTCTGAACATCAGCTTATGGTACCCAGATCTCAAGTCGATCTTAGAAAATACGACAGCACCCTGAAGTGGTCGAATAGGTAATCAATACGAGGCATAGGATAACGGTTCTTCACCGTCACCTTATTCAACTGCCTATAATCGATACACAACCGCATAGTGCCCTATTTCTTACTCACAAATTGGACTGCGGCACCCCAAGGTGATACACTAGGTCTGATGAACCCTCTACTCAAGAGATATTGGAGCTGATCAATGAGCTCCCTAAGCTTTGTAGGTGCCATGCGATACGGTAGGTTAGAGATGGCAAGAGTACCCGGCTCGTAGTCTATGCCAAAGTCAATGTCCTAATCTGGGTGTAGGCAAGGAAGGTCGGCAGGAAACACATCTGTGAACTCTCAGACAACATGCATTAAATCAACTATAGAACCCTCCCTACTTACATCTCTGACATAAGCCAAGCAAGCCAAGCATCCGCTGTCCACCGGCCTCTAGGCCTGAATAAAAGAAATCACCCCAATCGGTGTGCGACTACAAGAACCCTGCCACACCACTGGCGGTATACGAGGAATGGCTAAAGTCACAGTCTTGGCATAACAATCCAAGATAGCCTAGTGAGGATATAGCCAATCCATACCAAGAATCACATCAAAGTTTACGATACACAGCACAATAAGATCAACATGAGTGTCCTGCCCCCGAATGGTCACCACACAGGACCTGCAAACCCGATCCACTACTAAAGAATCCCCTACTGGGTCGGAAACACGCAATGGAACCGATAAGGGCTCAGGACTCACTCCCAAACAAGGCACACAGTAATCCGACACATAAGAATATGTAGAACCTGGATCAAACAAGGCTGAAGCGGGCTGATAGCTTAAGAGAACTGTATATGTGATCTCATCATTTGACGCCTCGGCCTCTGCTTTGGCTGGAGCTGCATAAAAGTGGCCCTGGGTGCCTCAACCCCACGCATCAACTCTTCCACCAGTCTTGCTTCCCCTGGGGCCTCCCCGAGAACCTTGCTGTTGACCCCCTCTTCTAGCTAGGGGTGCTACTGCTGACATCGGCCTTGTTGCCTGAGGGGGTGGTAAAGCTGATCTAGATAAAGGCCACTCCCTGGCCGAATGACCTAGCTCCCCACAGGTGAAGCAACCCTGAAAAGACCTGATAATTGCTGGAGGTCGGCCACCCTGACCTGATGCACCCGTCTGAAACCTGCCTCGGCCCTGACTCGGACCGGCACTAGAATCGCTCTGACGAGGGTGATCTCCCTCTGAGTTCTGCAATGCTGCTTGAAATGGGCGACGGGACTACCCTTGCTGGAACCCCTGGTAACCCCGACCTCGGGTATCCCTCCACCTGCGGAGGGTCCCACTGAAGGAGTCATTTGATCTGGGCCTCTTGCCGCTGCACCGTGGACCTCACGACGAAGATGCGCAATGCTACAGGTATGGTCTACCACCTCCAAAAAGGAACAGCCCGCTACCAGCAATGACTGTGACTCAATCCTCAGCTGCAGTCTCAACCCTCTGACGAAGAATCGGACTCGCTCCTCCTCTTTAGGTAGAATCATGGTAGCATGACGGGACAACTCAAGAAATTTGTTCTCATACTCAGTCACCGTCATAGAGCCCTGCTCAAAACTTCAGAACATGTCACGAAGGGGATCCCTGACGCTTCGTGGAATAAACCTTGCAAGAAAATCCTCGAAAAACTTCTGCCGCCATACTGGTGGTGCTCCTGTTGGCCTGGTCCCAATGAACGAACACCACCACTATCTGGCTGGTCCGTCTAGCTGATACACTTTGAAGTCAGCTCCTCTAGACTCCACTTAAGCGAAGGTCTGCAACCTCTCATGCCAAGTAGTAAAGAACACGGGGAATCCTCCCTCGCAGCCCTGAGAACCTCAGCGGTGATAGTCTACAAAACACCCCGAGCACCTTCTGCCCTCGCAGAGGTATAACCCAGTCCAATGGGTCAAGCTGAACCACAGCTTGTGCTACTGGATGAAGAACCTCTGGTGGCACTATTGCACGTTCATCCTTTTGAACCACTGGTGCTGGGGCCGGCTGCTGCTGCTGCTGCATACTCTCGATGGCAGTAAGAATCTGGGCAAGCATGCTCTGAAGATCAGAAGCCACAACTGGTGCTGGTGGTGGCTGGGCTGGTCCCGGCCCCACCGGCTAAGAAGGAACCTTCTCTGGTAGAGGCTCCGGCTCCTGTTCCAGAGTCCTTTCTCTCACTAGATCTGGTTCCACGGCACCATATCGACCTCCTCTGCGCGTACGATCTATCCCCTGTAACATAACGAAACAAGTGAGATTTCAAAAAACCAACAGGACAGCAACGCACGAAAAAGATACAAGGTAAGAAAACATCCTATGGACATCCTGTAGGTTCTTGAAGATAAGTCACGGATGTCTCCGCACCGATCTTCAAGACTCTACTAGATGATAGTTCTGTACTAGCAAGACCAACGAACCCAGGTTTTGATACCAAATTGTCACAACCCGATTTCTCAAGTCATGATGGCGCCTACAACCCACCGGTAGGCAAGGCAAACTCTATCCCGGAACTTAACAATAATGGGACCAAGATTGGAAACTACTCCAAAACAAGCGGAAGAATACAAATTAAATAGAAACAAGAGAGTTCAAGCGAAACCAACCAAAAATGATATATGTCACGACCCAAGGTACCCCCTAGGTGTGACATCACGTACAAGTCCCAGAGAGGCCTCATGCAAGCCACTTAGCATATATTACAAACAAGATAAAAGAGAATAAAAGTCCAAAAAAGCATTTCATATCAAATCTTTTAAACGAAATAGCGGAAGTTTACATCTCATGTCTCAAAGACAATCTAATATAGATAATAAGGTCTGGGACGTAACCCAATACAAATCTGAAGCTGAAATAAAAATACATTAAAATAAGAACAACTAGGCTATGTCCTCGGATGGATGAGGACTCGCCATGTCTTCTATCAATATGCTACTATAAAGCTCTAGGCACGAGTGGAAGGTGAATCGTCATACACCAAAGAAGTTAATGTAGGCAAAAGTATGCTTTAGCACAATTAAGTACTAAGTATGATAGCAAATGTACATAAATACATAAATCATGCTACAGAGACATATAATCATGGCATGCAATGGATAAAATTAAAATGTGATAAACATAAGAAACATGAAACATAAAGCATATATCAAGGCCAAAGCAAGCTAAATCTTCTTTTCTTTTCTTTTATCACGAGAACACTTGTTCATTAACTTTTGGGGAATAGCCTTAACCGACATGTAAGACCATGTGATCTATCAACATGGAATCCGGTGTCTACCCCACACCGAAAAGAGGTGTACTACTTGGCAAAGTAAGACCATGAACTTCTTAGCTTAAGTGGATCCACTAGCTAATGTCTACTTAAAGACAACATCCTATGGTGGCAACATAGTTTATGGGATAGAGATTGCTTTAGGAGACTCGGCTTCAGCTAACTTGACAACTCCATCTAGAAAACCCGACCTCTTCTAACGAGAGATCTTTCACTAGAAGACCCGGCCTCTACTAAC
Organism: Solanum appendiculatum; assembly: GCA_018342035.1. NCBI lineage: Eukaryota > Viridiplantae > Streptophyta > Magnoliopsida > Solanales > Solanaceae > Solanum > Solanum appendiculatum. The sequence continues at coordinate 4,305,349 of JAGDQO010000361.1, read as the reverse complement.
GGGAGAGCTTCCATCTCCATATCCACTCGGTAGTAAGCAAAATTCCCACGGATTAGTCATTAACATATTCATATCATTATACATGGAGAGGTAAAACTAGGGTTACCAATCCAATCTAAAATCATGTTTATAGATGTTTCATCTCCCATGGACCTTGTCCAAGCTTACGTCGTTAGAATAGCTCCTTAAGAACATGGGTAATCGCCTCTTTGTTCTTCTTTAATCATAATGGGAGAATTACGTGAGAAAACCTTTCACTTACCTTAATTAATACATGCAAATAGAAATAACATACTAGAACTACAAACTAACTTTAGTGCTCAAAATAAGAGAAGTCCTTACCTTCTAACTGGAAGTTGTGATCCAATTGACTAGGATCGTGATAGCAAGAACTTGAATCTATATCACATGAAAAATGCAGGCACAAGAGGTATGCGAATCAATACTTTGAACGTACTGAGTATGAGATATACATATACATGATCATTTTTAGCTGGACATGATGAATTTAAACTTGATATGCAAGACCAAGTAAAATGTGATAAAAGACTTTATAATGAAACATAAATCATATACGAGATCAATGCAAGCCTAAAACCATTTGAGAAGGTTTCATGAAACCTTTGAAGATAAAATAGTTCTTTTGTGGGATATTAACTTTAACAAACAATAGACCATGTGAACTATAACATGGAATTCGTTGTAACACCCACACCGATAAGGGAGAGTCTACCTGCCAAGGTAGAAATCTATATAATATCATAAAGGCTATGTCAATCCACTAGCTAAGTCACTTAAGACAATCCTACGGGGGCATGTTGTTTGAAACTAGAGATTGCTACTAGTGTCACAACCCGATTTGTCAAGTCATCTTGGCGCCTACAACTCACCGTTAGGCAAGCCAAACTCTATCTCAGAACTTAACAGTAATGGTACTATGAGTGGAAACTAGTCCAAAACAAGCGAAAACATACAAATAAAACACAAACCAGAGAGCTGAAGAGAAAATAACCCAAAATGATATATACAATACCTCCAAAAATCTGGAAGTCACATGTACAAAACCACTAACCAGAATACAAGTTCCAAAACTGGACCACAGAAACAACTGTCTCGAAAACAAAAGACAAGCAAAAATAGATATACAGAAGGAGACAGGTAATCCCAGATTGCCATGTGCTCACCCTAGTATCCTGAAAAGACAGCTCCAGGCCTGAACTTAATGCTGCTAACTGGTGTTCGGACCTGCATCACGAAAAGAAATGCAGAGTGTAGCATGAGTACCAAAACAACAGGTACCCAGTAGGCATCATAGGCCAACTGAGCAAGAAAGGTAAAGATAAGCAGACAAGACAGAATCAGCAACAATAATAAAAGAGGTCCACAGAACAAAAACAGAAAAAGCGGAAAGTAGACTGAGGATATCTAACTAAACACAACTAGGCCCCCCATAAGACCTACTGGGCACAATCATGCGAAAGTTTAAATAAAACTCGAACGGACCCCCATAAACCCGACAGATACACAGAAGAGCTATACTACATAAATGATGAACACCAACACCAGAATTCTACAACAAAGGGTCCCAGACCTGGAAATCATCACCTGGGCTCAACCCAATCATCAGCCACGAGCCGGCAATACCAAGTCCAACCCGCGTAACCTCGGCCTCTTTCTGGAATATTATCAAAGGCCAGCTCAATCATCATCACATTAGCCCAGCCCAAATCATCAGTCAAGAGCCGGAAATACCGAATCCCACCCGCGTAACCTCGGCCTTATGCAGGAACAAAATCACCCGCTCTAAGTCTCGAGCAGGGAATAACAGACTCTAATCGCGTGTCATCAGTCTCGAATGGGAGCAAAATAGTGTGCACTGAATAGTCTAGCACTGGAAATACAGGTTTCATCCGAGTAACGTCAGATATAGAATGAAGTGAATAGCCTACCCCCGTCAGCCTAGCGCTTGAAATACCGAATGCTAACTGTGTAACCTCAGTCTCGAACTGGTGCTATCCACCTCAAACCAGATAAAGCCACTACGAACCATAATAGGCAAGGCTAACCATCGCGGGCCGCCGCACACAAGTATGCAAAACGAAGGCTTCCAACCTAACACAATCCAACAATGAATCGGCTCAATACAACATCCTCCGGCAGCATCCCACGATCTCGGAAAATAGAGGGGAGAGAATCAAAAGAATCGAAGGCCACAAGAACGCCTAAATCAAGGCTCACACTATTAGACCCAAGTCAGCTATATCAGTCTACAAGGACCTAGTCCATCCGAGTCGCCGTCAGAAACATACTTAAGTCAACGGGTGCATAGGACTAAGGTAACACTACCTTAACCTATTCTACGTCCAAAACCACAATAATCAACATAGCACAGAATGCAAAGACCCGGACCCACTCGTGCATCAGCATATAACCACTCAACAGATAACCCACAACACAAATACCATCAATCCAAGTCAACAACCCAACAGTCAACTATAAAAAGGGAAATCGGGTAAACAAGGAACCAATAGTAGCTAGCCACCCCAAATTTAAAAATATCAACCCGTAGTTACGCAATCAAGCCCAATCTAAAAGGAAGGGAAGTCATAACCTACCAAAAAACCGATCACAAGCACTCCAAGTCACTCAGCCAAAGATTTCCCCTTCCGAATGATCTCAGACTACTGCCACACTATCAACAATAGAATCACAGCGTCAATAGGGTCGTTTAGACACTAAAATCAACCAATTTGGAGACAGACCAACTTTTGAGTCAAATCGGGCAAAGTGGGACCTACTCTGGATTTTATTGAATTGACTCTGTGAAAACGTTCCAAATCCTTCCCCAAACACAAATCCCAAAATGGATCGCCCATTAGGGGTCGGATCCGCTTCTAACAGCCCACCACAATAAATCAAAACTAAACAAAATAGGCCAACAAGGAACTTACTCTCGATTTCATAGAAAATGAGGAACACCCAACGAACCATAACCTAAAACCCATGAAGCCAACGAGAATCTGAGAGCCTGGGACTTCGAATCGCTGAAAACCGACCACCGAGGAGATTTTTATGGAGGTTAGAAGCTCTCCAAATTGGGAGATTCGACCTCATTAAATAGACATTACCAGGTCCTTCCTCTCCGCGAACGCAGAGATTAATCTCCCCAAAGCTTCACATATGTGGCCCCAGGCCCGCGAACGCAGAGAACAAACCTCCACCATCGTACAGACCTCCACGAACGCAGTCCCAGGCCCACGAACGCAGAGAGCAAAGATCGCCCTCACCCAGCAGACCTCCGCGAACACATAGAGCTCCGCGAATGCAGAGCAAAAGGTCCACAAACCTCCGCGAATGCGGCTACTGGCTAGTGAACGCGGAGTAGACACCTTAAAACCTCCACGAACGCAGAGTCTATCCCGCGAACGCAGAGAACAATGGTGTCTTCACTAACAGCTACTGCACCAACTAAGTTTTGAAGAATTCCTAACCTCCGATGGGGTGCTCAGAATTCGTTCGGAACCCCGTGCACGCAAACGAAATATGCTACCTCCTCGAATTCTACATTCCAAACTCAATGGCGCAATTGAAATTTCCATACGAGGTCATTTCGACAAAAAGTTTATCCCACAACAAATGACCCATTTTAGTCAACTTCTACTGGAGGTCGCAAAATCAGATCGGAAGCTCCCCGTAATTCTCAAAGGCTCGTCCTAGAAAAAACTTGAAATTTCGAAACTAACCGTGCTGTCAGAATTTCTATTCGAGAGCGCTCTCCAAGAATGTTGACCGAAGTCAACCTTAAACCAAATTTCAAAGCCTAAAGATCTAACATGCCCCAAAATAACACCAGAAACCCCGGAACTTTGGCAAACCATGGTCCTAGCCTAATTTTGCCGCTCCGGAGCTGATGGAATCGTCAGAACACTCCTATCAGGTCTTTTACCTAAAGTTATGACCGAAATAAGCTTTTCAAAGTTCAAAATTTCCAAAATAGAAAAACAGGCATAAAACCAAAACGAACGAACAAGTGACCGAACAATCCGAGCCAAAAAGTCATAAATGACTTGAGGTCACTACAAGAATGCTCAAAACGACAGAAAGAAGGCATTAACACAAAAATGACCGTGAGGGTCATTACAATATCCACTACTAAAAGGATTTTCGTCCGTGAAAGTAAAGATAAAGAAGTACATGAGGGCTCAAATAAGTTGGGGAACTGCTCCCGCATCTCCCGCTCAATCTCCCAGGTAGCCTCCTCAACTGGACGATGCCTCTAATGGACCTTAACCACAAGAATGACTCTCGACCTTAGCTGCCTCACATCTTTTGCAAATATAGTAACTGGCTCCTCTGTATAAGTTAAGGGATCATCCAACTCAGCGGCATCATACTGGAGCACATGAGACTCATCTGGAACATATCGACGCAACATGGGAACATGGAATACTGGATGAACGGCTAAGAATGCTGGAGGTAAAGCCAACTCATAAGCCACCTCGCCAACTGCCCTAAAAATCTCAAAAGGCCCGATAAACCTGGGGCTATGCTTGCCCCGCCTCCAAAATCTCATCACGCCCTTCATGGGCGATACCCAGAGGAATACTCGGTCACCCACAGCAAAACTCAACGGTCGACGCCTGCGGTCTTCATAACTTCGTTGTCTACTCTAAGATGTCCTGAGCCTATCCTGAATCAACCTCACATGCTCCAAGGACTCCTGAAAAAATTCTGTGCCATGCGGCCTAGGCTCCGTAGACTCAAACAAACAAATTGGAGTGCGACAATGCCTACCATATAGGGCCTCAAACGGGGCCATCTGAATACTGGAATGGTAGTTGTTGTTGTATGCAAACTCTACCAAGGGCAAGAAGTGGTCCTACTGACCCCAAAAATCCATAACACAGGCCCGCAACATATACTTAAGAACCTGGATAGTACACTCTGACTTGCCATAAGTCTACAGGTGATATGTTGTTCTAAGATCCACACTGGTGCCCAACTCCTCCTGAAATGCTCTCCAAAACCTGGAAGTGAATTGTGGGCCCCGGTTTGGTATGATAGAAACAGGCACACCATTAAGACGTACTACCTCCCGGATGTAGATACGGGTGAACCTCTCAGCATGGTAGGATGTATGAACAGGGATGAATTGCGCTGACTTGGTAAATCGATCAACGATGACCCAGTTACCGTAAACACCCCTAGGAGTCTGCGGCAACCCAACAATGAAGTCCATGGTGATATGCTCCCACTTCCACTCAGTAATAGGTAATCCTTGCAACACTCCACCAAGCCACATATGCTCGGCCTTCACCTACTGGCAGCACAAACAACGGGACACATAGTGTGAGCTGTCCCTCCTCATACCACTCCACCAGTAATGCTCCCTCAAATCACGATACATCTTAGCTGTGCCCGGATGAATATAGTATCTTGAATCATGGGCCTTGCTAACGATCATCTGGATCAAATCACCACCTCTGGGAATGCACAATTGTCCAAATAACCTAAAAGCCCCATATGAACCTAAGAAGACCTGACCGGCATCACCTACCAAAACTCTATCTCTAAGTGCTACAAAAGACTCATCCTCAAACTGACGATTACAGATCTGATCAAGCACAGATGACTGAACCCCAACATATGCTAATACCCTGCATGAGTATGAAACATCAAGTCTGATCATCTGATTGGCTAAGGACTGAATGTCCAAAGCCAAGGGTCGCTCCAAAAAAGAAAGGTAGGCTAGACTTCCCATACTCACTACCTTCCGACTCAAGGTGTTCGCTACTACGTTCTCCTTGCCCGGATGGTAGAGAATAGAGAGATCATAGCCCTTCAGGAGCTCAATCCACTGACGCTGCCTCGAATTAAGGTCCCTCTGAGTCATGATGTACTGAAGGCTCCTGCGATCAGTGTATATCTCCCAATGAACACCATACAGGTAGTGCTTCGAAATGTTTAGCGTGAAAACTACCGTCGCCAACTCAAAATCATAAGTTGGGTAGTTGCGCTCGTACAACTTAAGCTGCTTCGACGCATAAGATATAACCCTGCCCTTCTGCATCAGAACACAACCCAAACCAACGCCGGATGCATCAAAACAGACCGTGAAGCCTTCGCCCTCAACTGTAAGAGTCAATATAGGAGCGGTTGTAAGCAACTCCTTGAGCCTCAGAAAGCTTCTCTCACACTCCTCCGACCGCACAAATGGAACATCCTAGTGAGTCAACCGAGTCAAAGGTGCCGCTAAAGTAGAGAAACCCTCAATAAAGCGTCTGTAGTACCCTGCCATTCCGATAGAGCCCCGAATTTCAGTCACAGAAGTGGGCCTAACCCAACTACAGATAGCCTCAATCTTTGTCGGATCTACCATAATCCCATCCTTGGAAAACACGTGCCCCAAGAATGCTACAGAATCAAGCAAAAACTTGCACTTTGAGAACTTGGCATAAAGCCAATGATCTCTCAAAGTCTGGAGCACTATCCTTTAATGTTGCTGATGCTCACGACGGCTCCGCGAGTATACCAAGATGTCATGGATGTAGACAATGATAAATGAGTCCAAATAGTGCTTGAACACTCGAGTCATCAGATACATAAGGCGGCACGGGCATTAGTTAACCCAAAAGACATACCAGGAACTCATAATGACCATAGCGAGTCCTGAATGCTGTCTTAGGGATTTCCTCTGCTCTGAACATCAGCTTATGGTACCCAGATCTCAAGTCGATCTTAGAAAATACGACAGCACCCTGAAGCTGGTCGAATAGGTAATCAATACGAGGCATAGGATAACGGTTCTTCACCGTCACCTTATTCAACTGCCTATAATCGATACACAACCGCATAGTGCCCTATTTCTTACTCACAAATTGGACTGCGGCACCCCAAGGTGATACACTAGGTCTGATGAACCCTCTACTCAAGAGATATTGGAGCTGATCAATGAGCTCCCTAAGCTTTGTAGGTGCCATGCGATACGGTAGGTTAGAGATGGCAAGAGTACCCGGCTCGTAGTCTATGCCAAAGTCAATGTCCTAATCTGGGTGTAGGCAAGGAAGGTCGGCAGGAAACACATCTGTGAACTCTCAGACAACATGCATTAAATCAACTATAGAACCCTCCCTACTTACATCTCTGACATAAGCCAAGCAAGCCAAGAATCCGCTGTCCACCGGCCTCTAGGCCTGAATAAAAGAAATCACCCCAATCAGTGTGCGACTACAAGAACCCTGCCACACCACTGACGGTATACGAGGAATGGCTAAAGTCACAGTCTTGGCATAACAATCCAAGATAGCCTAGTGAGGATATAGCCAAACCATACCAAGAATCACATCAAAGTTTACCATACATAGCACAATAAGATCAACAAGAGTGTCCTACCCCCGAATGGTCACCACACAGGACCTGCTAACCCGATCCACTACTAAAGAATCCCCTACTGGTTTGGAAACACGCAATGGAACCGATAAGGGCTCTGGACTCACTCCCAAACAAGGCACACAGTAATCCAACACATAAGAATATGTAGAACCTGGATCAAACAAGGCTGAAGCGGGCTGATAGCTTAAGAGAACTGTATATGTGATCTCATCATTTGACGCCTCGGCCTCTGCTTTGGCTGGAGCTGCATAAAAGAGGCCCTGGGTGCCTCTACCCCACGCATCAACTCTTCCACCAGTCTTGCTTCCCCTGGGGCCTCCCGAGAACCTTGCTGTTGACCCCCTCTTCTAGCTAGGGGTGCTACTGCTGACATCGGCCTTGTTGCCTGAGGGGGTGGTAAAGCAGATCTAGATAAAGGCCACTCCCTGGCCGAATGACCTAGCTCCCCACAGGTGAAGCAACCCTGAAAAGACCTGATAATTGCTGGAGGTCGGCCACCCTGACCTAATGCACCCGTCTGAAACCCACCTCGGCCCTGACTCGGACCGACACTATAATCGCTCTGACGAGGGTGATCTCCCTCTGAGTTCTGCAATGCTGCTTGAAATGGGCGACGGGACTACCCTTGCTGGAACCCCTGGTAACCCCGACCTCGGGTATCCCTCGACCTGCGAAGGGTCCCACTGAAGGTGTCATTTGATCTGGGCCTCTTGCCGCTGCACCCGTGGACCTCACGACGAAGATGCGCAATGCTACAGGTATGGTCTACCACTTCCAAAAAGGAATAGCCCGCTACCAGCAATGACTGTGACTCAATCCTCAGCTGCAGTCTCAACCCTTTGACGAAGCATCGGACCCGCTCCTCCTCTTTAGGTAGAATCATGGTAGCATGACGGGACAACTCAAGAAATTTGTTCTCGTACTCAGTCACCGTCATAGAGCCCTGCTCAAAACTTTAGAACATGTCACGAAGGGGATCCCTGACGCTTCGTGGAATAAACCTTGCAAGAAAATCCTCGGAAAACTTCTCCGCCATACTGGTGATGCTCCTGTTGGCCTGGTCCCAATGAACGAACACCACCACTATCTGGCTGGTCCGTCTAGCTGATACACTTTGAAGTCAGCTCCTCTAGACTCCACTTAAGCGAAGGTCTGCAACCTCTCATGCCAAGTAGTAAAGAACACGTGGGAATCCTCCCTCGCAGCCCTGAGAACCTCAGCGGTGATAGTCTACAAAACACCCCGAGCACCTTCTGCCCTCGCAGAGGTATAACCCAGTCCAATGGGTCAAGCTGAACCACAGCTTGTGCTACTGGATGAAGAACCTCTGGTGGCACTATTGCACGTTCATCCTTTTGAGCCAGAATCGGCTCTCGGACTGGTGTTGGGGCAGGCTGCTGCTGCTGCTGCATACTCTCGATGGCAGTAAGAATCTGGGCAAGCATGCTCTGAAGATCAGAAGCCACAACTGGTGCTGGTGGTGGCTGGGCTGGTCCCGGCCCCACCGGCTAAAAAGGAACCTTCTCTGGTAGAGGCTCCGGCTCCTGTTCCAGAGTCCTTTCTCTCACTAGATCTGGTTCCACGGCACCATATCGACCTCCTCTACGCGTACGATCTATCCCCCGTAACATAACGAAACAAGTGAGATTTCAAAAAACCAACAGGACAGCAACGCACGAAAAAGATACAAGGTAAGAAAACATCCTATGGACATCCTATAGGTTCTTGAAGATAAGTCACGGACATCTCCGCACCGATCTTCAAGACTCAACTAGATGATAGTTCTGTACTAGCAAGACCAACGAACCCAGGTTTTGATACCAAATTGTCACAACCCGATTTCTCAAGTCATGATGGCGCCTACAACCCACCGGTAGGCAAGCCAAACTCTATCCCGGAACTTAACAGTAATGGGACCAAGATTGGAAACTACTCCAAAACAAGCGGAAGAATACAAATTAAATAGAAACAAGAGAGTTCAAGCGAAACCAACCAAAAATGATATATGTCACGACCCAAGGTACCCCCTAGGTGTGACATCACGTACAAGTCCCAGAGAGGCCTCATGCAAGCCACTTAGCATATATTACAAACAAGATAAAAGAGAATAAAAGTCCAAAAAAGCATTTCATATCAAATCTTTTAAACGAAACAGCGGAAGTTTACATCTCATGTCTCAAAGACAATCTAATATAGATAATAAGGTCTGGGACGTAACCCAATACAAATCTGAAGCTGAAATAAAAATACATTAAAATAAGAACAACTAGGCTATGTCCTCGGATGGATGAGGACTCGCCATGTCTTCTATCAATATGCTACTATAAAGCTCTAGGCACGAGTGGAAGGTGAATCGTCATACACCAAAGAAGTTAATGTAGGCAAAAGTATGCTTTAGCACAATTAAGTACTAAGTATGATAGCAAATGTACATAAATACATAAATCATGCTACAGAGACATATAATCATGGCATGCAATGGATAAAATTAAAATGTGATAAACATAAGAAACATGAAACATAAAGCATATATCAAGGCCAAAGCAAGCTAAATCTTCTTTTCTTTTCTTTTATCACGAGAACACTTGTTCATTAACTTTTGGGGAATAGCCTTAACCGACATGTAAGACCATGTGATCTATCAACATGGAATCCGGTGTCTACCCCACACCGAAAAGAGGTGTACTACTTGGCAAAGTAAGACCATGAACTTCTTAGCTTATGTGGATCAACTAGCTAATGTCTACTTAAAGACAACATCCTATGGTGGCAACATAGTTTATGGGATAGAGATTGCTTTAGGAGACTCGGCTTCAGCTAACTTGACAACTCCATCTAGAAAACCCGGCCTCTTCTAACGAGAGATCTTTCACTAGAAGACCCGGCCTCTACTAACGGGAGAGCTTCCATCTCCATAGCCACTCGGTGCTAAGCAAAATTCCCACGGATTAGTCATTAACATATTCATATCATTATACATGGAGAGGTAAAACTAGGGTTACCAATCCAATCTAAAATCATGTTTATAGATGTTTCATCTCCCATGGACCTTGTCCAAGCTTACGTCGTTAGAATAGCTCCTTAAGAACATGGGTAATCGCCTCTTTGTTCTTCTTTAATCATAATGGGAGAATTACGTGAGAAAACCTTTCACTTACCTTAATTAATACATGCAAATAGAAATAACATACTAGAACTACAAACTAACTTTAGTGCTCAAAATAAGAGAAGTCCTCACCTTCTAACTGGAAGTTGTGATCCAATTGACTAGGATCGTGATAGCAAGAACTTGAATCTATATCACATGAAAAATGCAGGCACAAGAGGTATGCGAATCAATACTTTGAACGTACTGAGTATGAGATATACATATACATGATCATTTTTAGCTGGACATGATGAATTTAAACTTGATATGCAAGACCAAGTAAAATGTGATAAAAGACTTTATAATGAAACATAAATCATATACGAGATCAATGCAAGCCTAAAACCATTTGAGAAGGTTTCATGAAACCTTTGAAGATAAAATAGTTCTTTTGTGGGATATTACCTTTAACAAACAATAGACCATGTGAACTATAACATGGAATTCGTTGTAACACCCACACCGATAAGGGAGAGTCTACCTGCCAAGGTAGAAATCTATATAATATCATAAAGGCTATGTCAATCCACTAGCTAAGTCACTTAAGACAATCCTACAGGGGCATGTTGTTTGAAACTAGAGATTGCTACTAGTATCACAACCCGATTTCTCAAGTCATCTTGGCGCCTACAACTCACCGTTAGGCAAGCCAAACTCTATCTCAGAACTTAACAGTAATGGTACTATGAGTGGAAACTAGTCCAAAACAAGCGAAAACATACAAATAAAACACAAACCAGAGAGCTGAAGCGAATCCAACCCAAAATGATATATATAATACATCAAAAAATCTGGAAGTCACATGTACAAAACTACTAACCAGAATACAAGTCCCAAAAGTGGACCACAGAAACAACTTTCTCGAAAACAAAAGACAAGCAAAAATATATATACAGAAGGAGACAGGTAATCCAAGAATGCCATGTGTCAACCCTAGTATCCTGAAAAGAAAGCTCCATGCCCGAACTCAACGCTAATAACTGGTGCTCAGACCTGCATCAATAAAACAGATGGAGAGTGTAGCATGAGTACCAAAACAACATGTACCCAGTAGACATCATAGGCCAACTAAGCAAGAAAGGTAAAGACAGGCAGACAAGACAGAATCAGCAACAAGAACAAACGATGTCCATAAAACGGAAACTGAAAGAGCGGAAAGTAGACTGAGGATATCTAACTAAACCCAACTGGGCCCCCCCATAAGACCTGCTGGGCACAATCGTGCGCAAATTTAAATAAAACCCGAACGGACACCCATAAGCTCGATAGGTACGCAGAAGATGTATACTACATAAATGATGAACCCCAACCCCAGAAGTCTCCAACAAAGGGTCCCAGACCTGGAAATCATCACCTGGGCCCAGCCCAATCATCAGCCACGAGTCGACAATACAAATTTCTACCCGCGTAACCTCGGCCTCATTCGGGAATAATATCAGAGCCCAGCTTAAACATCAACACATTAGCCCAGCCCAAATCATCAGTCATGAGACGAAAATACCGAATCCCACACGCGTAACTCGGTTTCATGCAGGAATAATATCACCTGCTCTACAGTCTCAAGTAGGGAATAACAGACACTAATCGCGTGTCATCAGTCTCGGACGAGAACAAATTAATCTACGCTGAAAAGTCTAGAACTGTAAATACCGGTTCCATTCGGGTAACGTCAATCACGGGCTGGGACTAGTAGCCTAAGCTCCACAGACTCACATTGAAAATAATGGGCTGCATTCATATAAAGTCAGCTACAGACTGGAGCGAATAGCCTACCCCCGTCAGCCTAGCGCTTGAAATAACGGATGCTAACCGCGTAACCTCAGTCTCAAACTGGAGCTATCCACCTCAAACCAGATAAAGCCACTACGAACCACACAAGGCAAGGCTAACCATCACGGGCCGCCGTCCACAAGTATGCCAAACAAAGGCTTCCTACCTAACACAATCCAAGAATGAATCGGCTGAACGCAATATCCTCCGGTAGCATCCCACGATATCAGAAAATAGAGGCGAGAGAATCAAAAGAATCGAAGGCCATAAGAACGCCTAAATCAAGGCTCACACTATCAGACCCAAGTCAGCTATATCAGTCTACGAGGACCTAGTCCTTCCGAGTCGCCTTCGGATACATAATCAAGTCAACGGGTGCATAGGACTAAGTCAACACTACCTTAACCTATCCTAAGTCCAAAATCACAATACTTAATCTAGCACAGAATGCAAAGACCCGGACCCACTCATAAATCAGCAGATAACCGCTCAACAGATAACCCACAACACAAATACCATCAATCCAAGTCAAGAACACAACAGTCAGCTATAAAAAGGGAAATCTGGTAAACAGGGAACCAATAGTAGCTAGCCACCCCAAATTCACAAATATCAACCCGCAGTTACACAATCAAGCTCAATCACTCAGCCAAAGATTTCCCTTTCCAAAAAACCTGAGACTGCTGCCACGCTATCAACAATAGAATCACAGCGTCAATACGGTCATTAGACACTAAAAGCAACAAATTTTGAGACAGTCCAACTTTTGAGTCAAATCGGGCAAAGTGGGACCTACTCTGGATTTTCTAGAATTGACTACGTGAAAAGGTCCCAAATCCTTCCCCAAAATGGATCGCCCATTAGGGGTCGGATCCGCTCCTAACAGCCCACCACAATAAATCACAAAACTAAATAAACTAGGCCAACAAGGAACTTACCCTCGATTTCACAGAAAATGAGGAACATCCAACAAACCTTAAACTAAAACCCATGAAGCCAACGAGAATCAGAGAGCATGGGACTTCGAATCACCGAAAACCGACCACCGAGGAGATTTTTATGGAGGTTAGAAGCACTCCAAACTGTGAGCTTCGACCTCATTAAATAGAGAATGGCAGGTCCTTCCTCTCTGCGAACGCGGCCAAGCCTCAACGTACTCGAAGATTAATCTCCCCAAAGCTTAACAAATGTGGCCCCTGGCCCGCGAATACAGATAACAAACCTCCACCATCGTACAGACCTCCACAAACGTAGCCCCAGGCCCGCGAGCGCAGAGAGCATGGATCGCCCTTACCTAGAAGACCTCCGCGAACACATAGACCTCCGCGAATGCGGAGCATAAGGTCCCCAAGCCTTCAAGAACGCGGCCACTTGCCCGAGAACGCGGAATAGATAGCATCATACCTCCGCGAACACGGAGCCTATCCGGGGAATGTGGAGAAAAATGGTGTCTACACTAACATCTACTGCACCGACTAAGTTTTGAAGAATTCCAAAACTCCGACGGGGTGCTCGGAATTCGTTCGGAACCCCGTACACGCAAAAGAAATATGCTAACCCCTCGGATTTGACATTTTTTACTCAATGGCACAGTTGAAATTTCCATACGAGGTCGTTTCAACAAAAGGTGGGTCCCACAATTACTGAGCCATTTTATCCAACATCTACTGGAGGTTGCAAAATCAGATCAGAAGCTCCCCGTAATTCTCGAAGGGTAGTTCTAGACCAAACTCGAAATTCCAAAACTAACCGCGCTGTAGTAATTTCTATACGAGAGAGTTTTCCAAGAATGTTGACCGAAGACAACCTTAAACCAAATTTCAAAGACTACAGAGCTAACTTTCCCCAAAATCACACGGGAAACCCGAGACATGGGCAAACCACACTCCTAGCCTAATGAAGCCGCTCCAGAGCTGATTGAACCGTTAGAATTCTCATATGAAGTCGTTTACCTGAAGTTATGGCGGAAATAAGCTTTTTAAAGTTGAAAAGCTCCAAAATAGAAAAACAGGCATAAAACCCAAACGGACGACCAGGCGACCTAACAGTCCGTGCCAAGAAGTCATAAATGACTTGAGTTCGCTACAAGAAAGCTCTAAACGACAAAAAGAAGGCATTAACACAGAAATGACCTTGAGGGTCATTTCAATGTAAAACTATCCTATTTTATCCTCCCCTTCAAAGTCCTCTCGGTGCTAAGTTAAATCCCAACGGAATAGATAAAGTCAATTGTGAAAGCATATTATAGAAAAGGCAATACTCATAATATCAATCTAAATCATAAATCTTGAAGCATAATCAATGACTTTTCCATTTTTCATAAGAACACATCCTAACCCAATTCTCGAGGCAACATAATAAACTACAAAACCATCAGACCCTTTTGGTAGAGTCAATATCGGAGCTGAAGTAAGTCTATCTTACAACTCTTGAAAACTCTTCTAACGAGCTTCGGACCAAGTAAACCTAACATTCTTTTGAGTCAAAGCCATCAATGGAGAAGCAATCGAAGAAAACCCTTCAAAAAACCTCCTATAATAACCGGCTAGACCAAAGAAACTATGAATATCTGAAGGTGATACAGGTCTAGGCCAATTTCTAACCACATTCGTCTTCTTAGGATCTACCTCAATACTTTTATCGGAGATAATGTGACAAAGAAAATCCACGTACCTTAGCCAAAACTCACATTTACTAAACTTACCAAAGAGTTGTTGGTCCTTGAGGACTTGCAACACAATCCTCAAATGATCGGCATGCTCACCCTCACTCCTAAATTAAATCAAAATATCATCAATACACACAATCACAAACATATCAAGATACTGTATAAACACCCTATTCATCAAGTCTATAAACGCGGACGGAGAATTTGTCAACCCAAATGACATCGCTAGGAATTGATAATGGCCATATCTAGTCAGGAAATCCATTTTCGGAATATCATTTTCTTTACTCTCAATTGGTGATAGCTCGAACGAAGGTCGATCTTAGAGAAGTAACTAGCCCCTTGAAGTTGATCAAACAAGTCATCTATTCTTGGAAGAGGATACTTATTCTTAATAGTAACCTTATTTAGATGGCGGTAGTCAATGCACATACGAACTGAACCATATTTCTTTCTTACTAACAAGACCAGAGCACCCCATGGAGAAATACTTGGCCGGATGAAGCCCTTATCCAACAAGTCTTTGATTTGCTCCTTTAGTTCCTTAAGTTCCGCCGCAGCCATTCTTTAAGGAGGAATAAGGATAGGTTGCGTATCCGGGAGAAGGTCAATACCGAAGTCTATCTCCCTTTTGAGACAAATACCGGGTAAATATTTTGGAAACACTTCCGAAAACTCATTAACAATGTAGACCGACTTAAGAGTAGGGGTTTCGGAATCTATATCCCTCACTCTAAAAAGATGGTATATGCAACCCTTAGAAATCATCTTTCTAGCTTTAAGACAAGAAACAAATTGACCTCAAATCATAGAATTTCCTCCCTTCCACTCTTTGATAGGCTCATTTTTAAATTGAAACTTGACCATTCGGGTCCTACAATCAACAGAAGCATAACAAGAATGCAACCAAATCCATCCCAAGAACCACATCAAAATCTAGCATGTCAAGCTCTACAAGATCAACATGAGTGACTCTATGAGATAAAGAGACGAGGCAATTTCTATAGACTCTCTTAGCCACATTAGACTCACCAATCGGAGTAGAGACATGAAAAGGATCTAGCAACACATCCGGAACAACATCGAACCTCATAGCCACGTATGGCGTCACAAAAGACAAGGTAGCACTGGGATCAAGAAAAGAATAAAAATCAAAGTGAAAGACTTTCAACATACCAATAACTACATCGGGAGAACCCTCTTGCTCATGACGAGTTTGAAGTGCATAAAACCGGTTTTGCTTTTGATTTCCACTAGAACTTGATGGATTTTGAAGTTGAGTGCGTCGATGGTTATCCCCTTAATTCTTAACCACTAAGGGGAAATCCCTTATCTTGTGATCCATCTTTCCACAACCAAAGCATGCATTAGAACCGGCTAGACATTTGCCCTCATGCTTCTTTCCACACTTAGCACGAGTAGTCAATAAAGAGCCACCACCATTTCCTCGTTGAGGCTTAGGGTTAGACACCCTATCTTTGTTGGACTTGGGAGGAGCATGGGAGGAACCTTGACCGGAAAACCTTTGTTTAAATCTAGGACGACCATGCCCATCGGTCCTTGAATGATAAAAGTTGCCATCACCGGTCCTAGCCCTATTTGTCTTTCTAGACCTTTCCTTGAGCTTTTACTCTTTTATTTGTTTAGTATACACCATGAGGCGATAAATATCCTTGTCATTTACAAGCATAGTGGTGCGGCACTCTCTAACCAACATTTTAGACACTCCCGAGAAAAACTTACTCATTCTTGCCCTAGGATCGACAACTATGGAAAGAGTATATCGGGACAATTGTGTGAATTTCAAAGCATACTCTTTCACTCTCATGCCTCCTTGATGAAGAATGATAAACTATAGCACCCTTGCCTCCCTCATCTCAAGGGGAAAGAATCTATCAAGGAAAGAAACCTTGAATTTCTCCCAATCGAGAGGACCCTCATTAACCGCCCTCTCACTCTTCCATTGGTTGAACAAAACTTGAGCAACACCTTTGACTTGATAAGCGGCTAACTCCGCCTTTTCCTTCGATATCACCCCATTGATCATCTTGTACACTTCATCAAAGAATTCTTGAGGATCTTCCTCCATCTTAGAACCATGAAATTCTGGAGGGTTCATCCTTATGAAGACTCTTACCCTAGATGTCGTCATACCCACATTTGGGTTCACGGGAGCCACGACCTCTCTATTGGCTTTAGCCGTCACGGCTTGGGCCAACCCTTGAAAAGCAACCCTAAACTCCGCATTAGATACTTGTTCGGCCAAAGGGTCAATCGGAAATTGTGGAGCTTGAGGAGGAGCTTTTTGATCCACATTCTCTCCCGCATTTCTTCTAGCATAAGCTCTTCGGGTAGCCATATCCTGAAACGCATAGGATAGGGATTAGGAGAGAGACATATAGAGCTAAACTCTATGGCACGATTTAGGAGTAATGAAAGAAGTGAAGTTTCTTAAGCATCTTATAGCCTCTCATTAATAAATGTGGCGCGCTTCGCAATCATGAACAAGACTCTACTCGATGAGGCTAATTAGACATTCTAGGATCTTTCTAAAACCTTGTGCTCTAAATACAAAGTTTGTCACGACCCAAGGTACCCCCTAGACGTGACATGGCGTACAACACCCCGAAAGGCCTCATAGAAGCCACTTAGCATACATACATACAAGATCATATATATTAAATTTCAAAAGAGAATGTCATATCAAAGCTTTTAAGAAAAATAGCGGAAGTCTACATCTCATGTCTCAAGCCAATGTACGCATAAGAAGAGAAATAAGGTTTGGGACGTAACCCAATACAATGTCAAAAGAAAGAACATAAAAGAAAAAAAAACAGGCTATGTCCTCGAATGGATGAGGACTCACCAAGTCTTCACAATTCTTCTACTAAGCTGTAGCCACGAGTAGATGAAGAATCGCCATGCCCTACATCAACTAGTCAATGTAGGCAAGAGTATGCGTTAGTAAAATCAAATACCAAGTATGATAGAAATGAACAAAATCATTTAAAACATGCTAAAATGGGACATTTTCATAACATGCAATGACCAAGCTAAACATAATAAGGGTTAGAAAACATAAAACATAAACCATGGCCAAAGCAAGCTAAGCATCTTTACTTCATTTGAGAAACATCATAACAACACTTTTGTTCATTAGTTGTGGAAAATAGCCTTAATCGAGATATAAAACCATGTGAGCTATCAACATGGAATCCGGTGTACAACCCCACACGGATAGGGCAATCCTACTTGCAAAGGTAGGACCCTTTTACTTAACATATAGCTTACGTTGATCCATTAGCTCGAGTCTATCATAGACCATTATCCTATGGTGGCACCTAGTTTATGGGACATGGGTAATCGCAACTTGTCCACTCGGTGCTAAGCATAATTTCCACAGATTAGACATAGTTCAATTATCATAAGTAGACATGGGTGGTCGCCTCTTGTCCCTTCATTAGAACAGCTCCTTAAGAACATGGGTAATCGCCTCTTGGTCGTTTCAAATTTATAGTGGGAGTATTACGTGAGAAACCTTTTCACAACTCAACCATAACATCAACATATCATAAAGTTTGATGCTTCAATCTCAAAGCACCCTTAATTCATCATTAACTTCATATGAGACATGCATAATTTCATAGACTTCATTCTTACATAGTTCATCATGCTCATAACTTGAAAATCATAGGGTTCACATGGGTTAATGAGAATTTTTCTTAATTCATGCAATTCAATGCAAACTCATGCTTAGAAAGCCATAGATAAGTCAATTTTACCATAATTGAAGGAACCCAGGTAATAGAGTAAAATCATAGTTTTTGATTGAACATGCTTACATTCATAAAACCATCACTAGGTCATTCATAATCTCATTCATGAAAAGTCTTAGCTTAGGAATCATAGTTCATGCATGGATTCATAGAGATTTCACATAGTTCATCACTTCATAATTCAACCGACCAATCAAAGCATAATTTTTGAAATTGAAGGAAATTGGCATGGGCTCATGGGGATTCATCTCAAATCATGAAATTCAACTCAATTCATACTTCATAGTTCATAAATCAATCAATTATATCAACATTACAAAGAACCCATAACATGGAAGAAAACCCCTAATTCAATTGAGAACTTCTAACTTCAAAATTTCAGAATTTAGGGATTCCATGGAGGAAAGGGCTCCATGGATGAAAATTATCAAACCTTAGGGTCTCAATTCCTTAAACAGTTTAATGAAGAAAACTTGATTTCTTCAACCCTAAGCTGCCTTGTCCTTCTTCTTCTATCTTCTAGAGAGAGAAATATTTGAGAGAGGAGGGTTTGGGAAATTTTGGTAAAATAATTTGAAAGGATAGATTTTAGGATTGAATAGTCTAATATAGTGTTAGGGAATGAGGGGAACTGACTTAAGAGTAGAAATTAAGTCATTGGGTGAAAAAACCAAAAGACCCCTTTTAAAATAACTATCAGGTCCCATCGACGGTCTGACCTATGGTTCGTAGGTCCATCCACGCACCGTGGATGGTCAACCATCGTTGGGTTCAGAGACTGTCGACTTAGACCCTGCAACGATTGGCCCCATGTACGGTTCGTAGGTCAAAAGGCGGAGAATACATGGCAACCGTAGGTCTGAACTTATAGCTTAAGAATTTGAGTAAGTCTTGAGGAGACCTACGAGACCTATCTACGACCCGTTGAAAGAACAATGGGGCGTCCTGCAAGACCGTCGTTAAGATTTTGAAACATGAAATTTTTAAAAACTATGTCTATCCACTTACGGTTCCCACCTACGGGTGGTAAGTCAACCAACGAACCGTAGGTGGCCTCCGTCGTTACTCGCAGTAACCCAGAAATCAGGATATTTTCCACTCTTCCAAATCTGGTGTATTACACTTTCATAAAATCAATCGGTGATCTTTCATAACTTCATCTTGGAATCACAGCTTAGAAATCATAAATCATGCATGGGTTCATATAACTTCATAAATTCCATCCTTTCATAGTTCAAAACCCCATCAATAAATCATAAACTAGAAATCATGGATTTCACATGGGCTCAAGAGGATTCATCTTAAAACATTCAATTCAATTCAGTTCATGGATAAAAAGACATAATTAAATCAATTTGATCACAATTGAATGAACCCAATAAGATAGAAGAAAACCCTAATTCAATTGGAGAATTTTTACTTTGAAAGCTGGGGAATTTAGGGACCCTATGGAGGAAAGGACTTCATAGGTGAAAGTCATCATACCTCAATGCTAAAAGTTTAAAATCAAAGGAGGATTAAGAGACTTGACCTTCAAACCCTAGCTTTTTCTTCTTCTTCTAGAGAGAGAAATATTTGGGGAAATTTCGGAGGGAATTGGGTAAAGTTGAAAAGTGGCTAAAAAGAGTAGAAATTAGGCTTAGAAGGCTTATATAGGGTCTAGGATTAAAGGGTAACCGACTTAGATTAGGCGTTAAATAATTAGGGAAAATACCAAAAGGTCCTTTTAAAATAACTGCCAAGCGAAAAGGCTGAAGAAGCTGTAGCTCCCCAAAGCCCTTGGCGAATCGCCGAGTCAGCTGCTGGCTAGCCAAAAGTTCTAGCAAGCTGGCTCTAGGACTAAGTCAACTAGGAGATAGAGGGACCTTTTTGCAACTCGCCGAATGAATCGGCGAGCTGACCCAGTTTGCAAAAAGATACAAAACTCTAGATACACCTTTCAAGTCCTAAATGGCAAGGTGGCACCTTTCGGCAGATCGCAGACCCGTTGAGCGATCAAGATTGTCCTCGCCGAATGGGGACTTCTGACTAACACTAGGGAAAATTTTCCTTTTTTAAGATCCGAGGTGTTACATTATCTCCCCCTTGGAAACTTTTGTCCCCAAATGGAAATCAAGACATCATAAGGGAGATATAGTCAAGATCTAACAACCCAACAAGAATGCAATCACATTAATACACATATTTGAGGAGGAAAAATCAACCCCGAGCTAAAGCATGTTCAAAACATCATTTCTTAAAGTTTATATGCAATTCATACTCAATGCACATACTCATGAAGAGAGCAATCAAGTTATCTCATTTTATGAAAGAGAAGCTTTTCATGAACATTCATAATTAAGGAATCATGGAAATGACTAAGACACATGAAACCAATAGAATGAACCATGAGGAACTAAATACCTCAAGCTAGAGTAGGTTCTGTTGGAGAGAGATGAGGATATCAGGACATCATATCGGCCTTGGCCTCCCAATTAGCACTCTCGATTAACTGATTCCTCCAAAGAACCATCACTGAAGTGACTTCTTTGTTCCTTAACTTCTGGACTTTACGCTCTAAAATCTCAACCGGGACTTCCTCATAGGAAAGGCTATCCTTTATACCAAGACTCTCTAATAGTACTATAGATGCCGGATCACCAACACATTTCTTCAACAAGGAGATATGAAAAATCGGATGCACCGATGCTAAATCGTTAGGTAAATCAAGTTCATAAGCAACCTTACCAATACGCCCAAAAATCTGATATGGGCCCATATAACGGGGACTAAGTCTCCCTTTCTTTCCAAATGTCATTACACCCTTCATGGGTGAAATTTTCAAGAATACCCAATCATCAACATCGAATTCTAGATCTCTCCTTCTAACATCGACATAGGACTTTTGTCGACTTTGAGATATTTTCAACCGTTCTCTAATAAGCCAGACATTTTCCATAGCCTCATGTACTAATTTGAGACCTATCGAACCAACTTCACCAACTTCAAAAAAACTTATAGGGTATCTACATCTCCTACCATAAAGAGCCTCAAACGGAGCCATACCAATACTCGAATGATAGCTATTATTATAGGCAAACTATATCAAAGGCAAATGATCATCCCAATTACCCTTGAAGTCAATCACACATGCCTTAAAAATATCTTCCAATGTTTTGATAGTACGCTCTGCTTGCCCATCGGTTTGGGGATAAAAGGCCGTATTAAGCTTAACACGAGTACCAAGGCCTTTTTGGAAGGATTTCAAAAACTAAGAGGCTAATTGGGTACCACGATAAGAGATAATGAACAGAGGCACTCCATGCAATCTAACAATTTCTCTCAAGTACAATTTATCATAGTCCTCTGCCGAAAAAAGAAACTTTCATGGGAATGAAATGGGCTAACTTCGTCATACGATCCAAAATAACCCAAATTGAGTCTTGTTGTCGCCGGGTACGTGGTAAACCAACAATGAAGTCCATATTCAAGTCTTCCCACTTCAAAGTAGGAATACTAATATCTTGGGACAAACCGCCCGACTTTTGGTGCTCAACTTTAACTTGTTGACAATTAGAACACTTAGCCACAAAATTCGCAATATTCTTTTCATCCCATTCCACCAATTGACCTCCCTCAATTCAAAGTACATCCTGTTAGCTCTCGGGTGAATGGAATATCAAGAACTATGGGCTTCTGATAATATTTTCCCCCTCAAGTCATCTACATAAGGAATACACAAATAATCTAGATATCAAAGCACTCCATCTCCCCCTAGGGAGAAAGTCTCAACAGACTTCTTGGACACCGCTTCCTTCAATTCCACTAAATTAGGATCAAGCCCTTGCTTGGCTTTTTCATCTAACACAAAAGACAATTCTGAACCGTAACACCACCTTTGGTGGAATCAACCAACCGAACACCCAATCGGGCCAACCTATGAACATCTCGAACCAATTCCTTCTTACCATCCTCAATATGAGCGACACTACCCATAGATAACCAACTAAGAGCATCCGCCACCACGTTCACCTTGCCGGGGTAATAGAGGACACTCATGTCGTAGTGCTTTAACAATTCAAGCCACCTTCTTTGGGGAAGATTCAAATCTTTCAGTTTGAACACGTATTGCAAATTCTTCTGGTCGGTAAATATATCAACATGCACCCCATAAAAATAATGCCTCAAAATCTTTAGAGCAAACACAACTGGCCCTAGGTCTAAGTCATGGGTAGGATAGTTCTTCTCAAGAATCTTAAGTTGCCTTGAAGCATAAGCAATTACTTTCCCATTTTGCATAAGGAAACACCCTAATCCAATTCTTGAGGAATCACAATAAATCAAAAATCCATGGGATCCTTCTGGTAAGCTCAACACCAGAGCTGAGGTAAGTCTTTCTTTCAATTCTTGGAAACACTTCTCACACGCTTCAGACCATTCGGGGAGAAGGTCAATACTAAAGTCTATTTCCATTGTGGAAACTCATTAACAATGCGGACCGACTAAAGAGTAGGGATTTCGGAATCCGCATCCCTCACCCTAACAAGATGGTATACACAACTCTTAGAAATCATCTTTCAGCTTTCATAAGAAAAACAAATAAACCCTTAGGCATAGAATTTCCCCCCTTCCACTCTAGGATAGACTCATTTTGAAATTGAAACTTGACCACTCGGGTCCTACAATAAATAGAAGCATAACAAGAATGCAACCAATCCATCCCAAAGATAACATCAAAATCTAACATATCAAGCTCCACAAGATCAACATGAGTGACTTTATGGAATAAGGAGACGGGACAATTTCTATAGACTCTCTTAGCCACAATAGATTCACCAATTGGAATAGAGACACAAAAAGGGTCTAGCAATACGTCTGGAAAAATATAAAACCTTATAGCCACATATGGCGTCACAAAAGACAAAGTAGCACAAGGATCAAGCAAAAATAAAAATCAAAGTGAAAGACTTTCAACATATCGGTAACCACATCGGGAGAACCCTCTTGCTCACAACGAGTCTGAAGTGCATAGAATCGGTTTTGCTTTTGACTCCCACTAGAACCTGATGGAGGATGAGGTTTTACCCGTCGACGGTTATCTAACTCATTCTTAGCCACTAAGGGGCAATCCCTTATCTTGTGGTCCATCTTTCCACAACCAAAACATTCATTAGAACCGGCTATGAATTTTCCCTCATGGTTTTTCCCACACCTAGCACGAGTAGCCGATGAAAATCCACCACCATTTCCTCCTTGATGCTTAGGGTAAGACACCCTATCCTTGTTGAACATAGGAGTAGCATTGGAGGAACCTTGATCGAAAAACCCTTGTCGAAATCTAGAATGACCATGTCCATCGAACCTTGAATGTTAAAAGTTACTATCACCGGTCTTAGCCCTCTTTGCCTCTGCAGACTTTTCCTTGAGCTTTTCCTCTTCAATTTTTTGAGCAAGCACCATGAGACTAGAGATATCCATATCAATGATAAGCATGGCATTATGGCACTCCTTGTTCACCATTTCGGACACCCTCGAAACAAACTTACTCATCCTTGCCCTAGAATCGGCAACCATAGTAGGAGCCTACTTAGATAACTTTATGAACTTCAAAGCATACTCCTTTACAATCATGTTTCCTTCATGAAGGTTGATGAATTCGAGTACCTTTGCCTCCCTCATCTCAAGGGGAAAGAACCTATCAAGGAAAGCTACCTTAAACTTTTCCCAATCAAGAGGACCCGCATCCTTCGTCCTTCCTTCCTTCCATTGGTTGAACCACTCTTGAGCCTCACCCTTAAGTTGATAAGTGGAAAATTCTTCCTTTTACACTGGCATCACACCCGCGATCATCAACACATTGTACACCTCATTATTGAACTTTTAAGGTTCTTCCTCCACCTTAGAACCCTGAAACTCAGGAAGATTCATTCTAGTGAAGTCACTCACTCTAGATGTTGTCGTACCCACATTTGGGTTCATGGGAGCCACAACCTCCCTATTGGCTTGAGCCACCATGTCTTGAGACAACACGTGAAAAGCAGCCCTAAAATCTACATTAGTCACTTGCTCGGCCAAAGGGTCGGCCGGGACTTGACGAGCTCTAGGAGGAGCTTCTTGTTCCACATTCTCTCCCGCATTTCTTCTAGCATAAGCCCTTCGAGTGGCCATATCCTTAAATGAATAGGATTAGGATTAGGAGAGAGAGACCTATAGAATTCAACTTTATTGCACGACTTAAGAGTAATGAAAGAAGTGGAATTACCTAAAAATCTTATAGCCTCTAATTCATAAATGTGGCACGCTTCATACTCATGAACAAGACTGTACTCAACGTGGCTTATAAGACTTCCAAGGACCTTCTAAACCTTGGGCTCTGAATACCAAGTTTGTCACGACCTAAAGAACCCCCTAGACATGACATGGCGTACAAGACCCCGAAAGGCCTCATACAAACCACTTAGCATGCATAATACTAGATCTTTGAAATTAAAGAGTTCAAAAGACAATTTCATAACCAAAGAGTTTAAGAAAGAAGCAGAAGTCTAATATTGTCTCAAAGCCATCTTGACATCATAGAATGAAAGTTAGGACGTAACCCATACAAAGTTCAAAAGTTAAGCAATATAAAAGAATAAATGTGGTATTGTCCTCGAAGTATGAGGACTCACCAAGTCTTCAAGGTTCTTCTAACACAATCTCTAGCCACCAGTGGATGGGGAGGAGTCGTCACACCCTACATTAACGAATCAATGTTGGCAAGAGTATGCGTTAGTACAAAAATGTACCAAGTATGATAACTATGCATAAAATGATAACATCATTCTAAAAAGGGGACATTTCCTTGACATACAAAGACCAAGATAAAACATGAAACAAAAGAGTTAGGAACATAAGTCATAAAACCATGGTCAATGAAACCTAATAATCTTTAAAACACTTGTGAGATACCTTGAGACTCACTTTGGTTCATTCTTGTGGGAAATGAGCCTTAATAGACATAGACCATATGAGCTATAACATGGAATCCAATGTCTACCCCACAAAAAAAGGACATGTCCTTACTTGCCTAGGTAATAACCATAACTTCTAGCTTACGTAGATCCCCTAGCTAATGTCTATCTAGATAACCTATGATGGCACATAGTTTATTGGACATGGGTAGTCGCCACTGGTCCACTCGGTGCTTAGCATAATTACGACGAATTATTCATAATTCATAGCTTATCTTATCATTAGTAGATATGGGTAATCGCCTCTTGTCTATCATTAAGGAACATGGGTAAACGCCTCTTGCCCTTTCATTCGAATAGCTCCGTAACTTTTGATTCAAGTTTAGTTGAGAAAACCTTTCAACCTTTATGAATCCTTTATGTGAGAAATCCTTTCACATTCATGATTTGAGCAACATGTGAGAAAACCTTTCACAATGCACAATAACAACATTAATGCTTCAATCTTAAAGCATCCTTAAATCATCATCAATTTCATAATTGAACATTCATACTTTCATAAAATCCATCTTTGATCTTTCATAACTTCGTCATGGAAGCATACCTTAGAAATCATAAATCATGCGTGGGTTCATATAACTTCATAAATTCCATCCTTTCATAGTTCAAAACCCCATCGGTAAATCAAAATCTAGAAATCATGGAATTCACATGGTGTCGTGGGGATTCATCTTAAAACATGCAATTCAATTCAGTTCGTGCATAAAAAGCCATAATTAAATAAATTTAATCATAATTGAATGAACGCAATAAGATAGAAAACAACCTTAATTTCAATTGGTGAATTCTTACTTTGAGAACTAGGGAATTTAGGGACCCTATGGAGGAAAGGACTTCATAGCTGAATGTTATCATACCTCAATGATAAAAGCTTCAAATAAATGTAGGATTAGGAGACTTGACCTTCAAACCCTAGCTTCTTCTTCTTCTTCTGGAGAGAGAAATATTTGGGGAAATTTATGAGGGAATTGGGTAAAGTTGAAAAATGACTAAAAAGAGTAGAAATTAGGCTTAGAAGGCTTATATAGGGTCTAGGATTAGAGGGTAACCGACTTAGATTAGGCATTAAACAATTAGGGAAAACACCACAAAGTCCTTTTAAAATAATGCCAAGTGAAAAGGCTGAAGATGATATAGCTCGCCAAAGCCACTCGGCGACTCGCCGAAAGTTCCAGCAAGTTGGCTCCAAGACTAAGTCAACTCGGCGATAGAGAACACTAGCAAAAGTTTTCCTTCTTTTAAAATCCGAGGTGTTACAATTGTGGATTCAAAATTGTGATAATGTTTCTATTATAGCAAAAGTCGGCATGACATGCAGGGTGTATGTATGGATAGGAGGCAGGGTAATAAAGGAAAGAAGAAAAGAAAGAAGTAGAGGGAGAAATATTTTGAAGAGGAAGGAAAAATTATAAAATCTTCGTCGTATTTTATGAAACTGTCTGACTACGAGGAGAGTGGAAGTAGTAAATCCATTGAAGCTATTTTTGATTTTTACATGAAGCCTATCAAAAGTGAGTGCATGGTTACTGTTGAAACACATCAGAGGAGTAACAAAAGGAAGAGAAAGAAGAATGTTGAATGTGGTGATGATGAGAAATTGGGAAATGATAAGAGAGAAATGAATGCAAAACTAGTCCTAATTGGTCCTGCTGTTACAAAATTTGAAGATATTAATTAGAGGGACAACAAACAGTCTGATGATTTAGATGCATGCAAGAAATTGTTTCCACTGTTCCCTTTCCTAAGTAGTCAATAAACTTATTATTCTTGAGATGTTTGGTTTATGTGACTAGAAAAAGTTTCCTACAATTTAAGCAGTAGCGTCCTATGAGCAATTAGGAAACAATTTTTAGACCTAAAAGGTGATATAGGAAAATGTTTATCGTCAAAAAGGGTGTATATATAGGCAATTGTTAACTGATAAATTATTATATCGACGTATTAGCTAATTGATTTCTTTGTGTTAGCT
Organism: Solanum appendiculatum; assembly: GCA_018342035.1. NCBI lineage: Eukaryota > Viridiplantae > Streptophyta > Magnoliopsida > Solanales > Solanaceae > Solanum > Solanum appendiculatum. The sequence continues at coordinate 4,277,637 of JAGDQO010000361.1, read as the reverse complement.
TAAAAGTTGTAACACCTCAGAAATTTGAAGTTGAGTTCCAAAAGGGAAAGATTCATTTTTTGCACTCGTGCAGGTTCTTACAAGTTCACCTATGGACTGTAGGAAGTTCTATGAGCCGTAAGAAGGAAGTCATAGGAGTTGGGTTGGGGTTTTGAAAATTTCATGTCTCTGATGAGTGTCTACATACCAATAGGACGATCCATAGAAGTTTACACGGGCCGTAGGATAGGCTCTTAACAATTTTTTTGACTTAGTAAAATCTTGGATTGATTTTTGGTTCTTATGATGAGGTCCTACTAGCCGTAGAAAGTCCCATGGCCCGTAGGAAGGGTCTCATGGAAACTTGGACAAAAGTTTAGATCCAATAACGATTCTACGGTTGACCAGGAAGGTCCGTAGAAATCCTTACGAATCGTAGGTCCAATCGTAGAGCCCCCCGCCCCCTTGACAGTTTTAATTCAGGGCTATTTGGTTCATTTCCTATTTATCTAACAACTAAACTACGTCGTTTTGACCCTATAAATAAGACCTACAACTACTTGTACTCTTAAAATTTACTTATTGCGTCCCAAAATACTCAGACCCTCAAATTCCCTCAAAGGTCTTCTTCTCAAATTCTATCTAAAGGCTCAAGGAAGATTCTAGGGTTTCTTCAAGCTTTAAGGTTTCTTCTTCTATCTTTAGGGCTTTGAGTGCACAAGGTATGCGGGAACTTCACCCATGGATTCTTTTCATCCATTGGATCCCAAAAGATGCTCAATTCTCCTTTTGAAGTTCAACCAAATTTCTAAGGTTTCATGTCAAATCTCCATGGGTTCAATTTATTACGATTCAATTGTTATTATTTGATCTTACGATGGATGATTTGATTCAATTACATGTTTTACAATTGATTTCATATGAAGCCATGCTTTATGTCTATTTCATGAATATGGATTGTTATAAAGTTATGCATGCATCATGAAATTGATGATTTATGAATGAAGGATGCTTTTAGATAAATTGTCAATAATTGTGAAAGGTTTTCTCACTACAAAGATGATCATGATTTAGATACTTAGATAGGTAAATGTCCTACGAACAATTTATGAAATCATGATTTTGAAAGGAGCTATTCTATGATGTAAAGCTTATGATTGGGTTGGTATTAATAGATTCTTCCCTTTCAAAGTATTATGTTGAAGTCTCTTTATTCGATATTCATAGTGTCATGCTTATGTCAAGTTGCATGTTTAGGGCGTCACGGGATCCTATTTGCGATGTCACGTCTAGAGTGTATTTTGGGTCATGAAAAACTTGATAATCAGAGCATTAGGTTTTTAGAGCTTCTAGAAGTCTAATAAGTTGCATCAAGTAGTGTCGTGTTCATGAGTGTGAAACACGCCACACTTATGAATAGGAGGCTACAATGTATTTATGAAACTTCACTTCTTTAACTACTATAAAGTCGTGCGATAGACTTTAACTTCGTAAAGGTTTTCCTCCTAACTAATGTTCTATGATTTTCAGAATATTCCTCCACGAAGAGAACATGTGAAAAGGAATGTTGGTGACAATACGGATCCCAAAGTTCCTAACTAATGTTCTCAAGCTCATATCAACTCTTTGGCCGAGCAAGTGTCACATGTCAAGTTTAGATCCATATTCCAAGTGTTGGCTCAAGCAATGACCGCTCAAGGTAATAGGAAGGTTCTCGTTAACCCAATTGTGGGCATGGAGGCAACGAGGGTTAGAGACTTCAAGAGGATGAATCCTCTAAACTTTTATGGGTAAAAAGTGGACAAGTATCCACAACAGTTCATAGAAGGAATCCACATGATTGTGGATATTATGGGTGTGACTCCAATGGAAAAGGCCGACTTAGCTACTTACCAACTCAAAGGTGTTGCTCAAGTTTTGTTTGACAAATAGAAAAGGAAGAAGCATTGGATGTGGGTCCCTTGAATTGCGACAAGTTCAAAAGGGCGTTTCTTAATCGTTTCTTTCCCCTTGAGATGAGGGAAGCTAGAGTGCAAGAGTTCATCAACCTAAGGCAATGCAACATGAGTGTGAAGGAGTACTCTATGAATTTCATTTAATAGTCTAAGTATGCTCCAACAATGGTTGCCGATTTTAGAACAAGGATGAGTAAGTTTTTGTTGGTCGTGCCTGAGATTGTGGTCAAGGAATGGCCGAACTACCATGCTAATCAAGGAGATGGATATCTCAAGGTTAATGGTTCATGCCCAACAATAGAGGAGGAAAAGCTAAAGAAGAAGGCTAAAGACTCAATTAGGGCAAGAATGGGTGACAGTGACTTCTCTCTCTCTAGGTCCAGTTGACATGGACGTTCTCAATTTTGACAAAAGTTCTTTGGTTTGAATTCTTCAAATGCTCCAGCTCAAAAGTTCAACAAGGATAGGGTTTCTAACCCTAAGCTTCAAAGAGGTGGTTCTAATGGATCTTCTATCCCCGCATGCAAAAAGTGTTGCAAGAGTCATTCGGGGAAATGCTTAGCCGGTATCGATGTTTGCTATGGCTGAGGGAAAAGTGGTCACAAGGTGAGGAATTTCACTTCTAAAGCTAGAAATTGTTAGGATGGCCATCAGATTTAGCCTAGTAGTTCTTGTTCGGCTGGTGCTCCTCGTTAGAACACATTTTATGATCTTAAGACTCAACATGATCATAAGAATTCTCCGCATATGGTGACCATTATGTTACAAGTTTTTCATCTTGATGTATATGCATTGCTTGATCCAAGTGCTACATTGTCTTTTGTGACTCCATATGTAGCTATGAGATTTAATGTCTTTCTTGAAATTCTTTTAGAATCTTTTTCAATTTTCACCTGTTGGTGACTCCATTGTTGCTACACGAGTCTATAGAAATTGCACAGTTTCAAATTCTCATAAAGTCACTCATGTTGATCTTGTAGTGCTAGACATCTTAGATTTCGATGTTATTCTTGCGATGGATTGGCTTCATTCTTCTTATGCTTCCATAGATTTTCCTACCCGGTTAGTCACATTCCGAGTTTCGAATGAACCTATCTTTGAATGAAAGGGTGGAAATTCAGAACCTAATGGTCAGTTTATCTCTTTCCTAGAGGCAAGGAAAATTATCTCAAAAGGTTGTATCTATCATTTTGTTCAGGTTAGGGATATGGATTCCAAAACCCCTACTCTTGAGTCAGTCCCGATTGTTAATGAGTTTTTGGAAGTATTTCCCGATGATCTTCCTAGTATTCCTCATGAAAGGGAAATAAACTTTTGTATTGACCTTCTTCCAGATATGTAACCTATCTCTATTCTTCCTTACCGTATGGCTCCGGAAAAACTTAAGGAGTTAAATGATAAGTTGAAAGACTTTTTTGATAAGGATTTTATTAGACCGAGTTTCTCACCATGGGGTGCTCCGATGTTGTTTGTCTGAAAGAAGGATGGTTCACTTTGTTTGTGTATTGAATACTAGAGATTGAATAAGGTCACGATTAAGAATAAGCATCCTATTCCAAGGATCGATAAATTATTTGATCAACTCCAAAGTGCGAGTTTCTTCTCAAAGATTGATCTTCGATCAGGTATCATCAATTGGGAGTAAGAGGAAGTGGCATTTCGAAGATGTCATTTTGTACTCGGTATGGTCAATATGAGTTTTTGTTTTACAAATGCCCAGACGGCTTTTGTAGATCTTATGAATAATGTGTTCAAGCAATATCTTGACATGTTCATGATTGTGTTTATTGAAGATATTTTGATTTATTCACGAAGTGAGGACGAGCATGTTGATCATCTAAGGAAAGTTTCACAAATCCTCAAGGATCGGTAATTATTTGCTAAGTTTAGCAAGTGTGAGTTTTGGTGGAGGTCTATTGCTTTCCTTGGTCACTTTATTTCCAGTGAAGGTATCAAGGATTGCCAATTATTATAGAATGTTTGTGAAGGATTTTCCTCTATTGCTTCTCCTTTGACTATGTTGACTCAAAACAAGGTAAACTTTTAATGGTCAGAAGCTTGTGAGAATGTTTCCAAGAGTTGAAAAATAGACTCACTTCAGCCCCTATTATGACATTACCGAAAGGATCGAATGGTTTTGTGGTTTATTGTGATGCTTCACGTGTTGGTCTTCATTGTGTTTTAATGCAACATAGGAAAGTTAGTGCTTATGCTTCGAGGCAATTGAAGGTACATGAAAAGAACTATCCGACTCATGACTTGGAGTTAGCGGTGGTGGTTTTTGTTTTAAAGATTTGGAGACATTATTTTTATGGTATTCATGTGGATGTGTTCACCGATCATAAGAGTTAACAATATGTGTTCAAGCGAAAGGATTTGAATCTTCTCCAAAGGAGATGGCTTAAGTTTTTGGCAGACTATGATATGATTGTCTTTTATCATCTGGGCAAGACTAATGTGGTTGCAGATGCGTGTAGTTGATTGTCGATGGATAGTGTTGCTCATATTGAGAATGGTAAGGAATATTTAGTTCATAATGTTCATAGAATATCTCCATTGGGTGTTTGCTTAGTAGATTCTTTGGATGGGGGTGTCATTGTTAAGAATGATTTAGAATCGTCTCTCGTTTCGGATGTGAATGCCAAGCAAGATCTAGATCCGATTATGGTTGAATGTAAGAAGTTGGTTTCCAACAAAGCCATTGAGGTTTTCTCCAAAGCTAGAGATGGTGTACTTTGTTACCATGGTCGGTTGCGTGTTCTTAATGTTGATGAGTTGAGGAATAAGATTTTGGTAGAAGTTCATACTTCTTTTTATGCTATTCACCTGGGAGCCAACAAGATGTACTGTGATTTGCGGGAGGTCTATTGATCGAATGGTATAAAGAAGGATATTGCGGAATATTTGGCTATGTCTCCAGATTATCAACAAGTGAAGGTTGAGCATCAGAAACAAAAGGTTTGGCTCAAGACATTAGAATTCCTACTTGGAAATGGGAAGATTTTAATATGGACTTCATTACGGGTTTACCTTATACTCATCGATAGTTTGATTTGATTATGGGTTTTGTGGACCAAATGACTAAGTCGGCTCATTTTCTTCTCATGAAGACTTAATTTTCAATTGAAGACTATGCTAGGCCTTATATTTTAGAAAAGCTGAGGTTGTATGGAGTGCCTTTATCCATTATCTCCGGTAGGGGTACTAAGTTTTGTGGTCATTCAGAAAGGTCTTGCTACTCAAGTGAAGCTTAGTATGACTTTTCATCCTCCGATCGATGGTCAAGCCGAGTGTACTATTAAGACTTTGGAAGACATGTTCAGAGCTTCTGTGACTAACTTCAAGCGTAATTGGGATGATCACTTGCCTTTAATTGAGTTTGCTTATAAGAATAATTATCACTCAAGTATCCAAATGGCTCCATATGAGGCTCTCTATGGTAGGAGGTGTAGATCTCTTATTGATTGGTTTGAAATTTTTGAGGTCGCTTTTATAGGGCCCGAGAATATTCATTTGGCTATGAAGAAGGTTCGACTGATTAGAGAAAAGTTGAAAATGGCTCAAAGTCAACAAAAGTATTATGCCGATGTTTGAAGGAGAGAGCTTGAGTTCGATGTTGATGATTGGGTTTACTTAAGAACCTCACCCATGAATGGTGTGATATGTTAGGTCAAGAAAAGAAAGCTTAGTTCCGGTTATATAGGCCCATACCAGATATTGAGGCATATTGGCAAAGTGGCCTATGAATTAGACTTGCCTTAAGATTTGGCATCGGTGCATCAAGTGTTACATATTTCTTTGTTTAAAAAGTATGTTGGTGGCCAGAAGAAGGTTCAACTGATTAGAGAAAGGTTGAAAATGGCTCAAAGTCGACAAACGTCTTATGCCAATGTGAGAAGTAGAGAGCTTGAGTTTGATGTTGATGATTGGGCTTACTTAAAAATCTCACCCATGAAGGGTGTGATATGATTGGGAAGAAAAGGAAACTTAGTCCCTGTTATGTAGGCCCATACCAGATATTGAGGCATATTGGCAAGGTGGCCTATGAATTAAACTGCCTTTCGATTTGGTATCCATGCATCCAGTGTTCTATATTTCTTTGTTTAAAAAGTGTGTTGGTGACCCGATGTCTATTGAGTCATTGGAGAGTGTTGGCACTATTGAAAGTCTATCCTATGAAGATGTTCTAGTTGAAATCATTGATAGTAAAGTCCATAAGTTGAGAAACAAAGAAGTTGTTTACGTTAAGGTTCTTGGGAGAAACTAATTAGATTAGGGTGCTACTTGGGAGGCTGAAGCCAGTATGATGTCAAAGTATCCTCATCTCTTTCCCTCCGCTCCTATTCTAGCTTGAAGTATTTGTTCCTCATGGTTGATTCTTTTGAAATCATGCATTTTAGTCATTCTCATGTTTCCATATGCATGCATGTTCATGAAAAACATGATTTTAAGTTATGATTTAGCTTAGGGTGATTACTCCTTGATTATATGCATTTTGATGTAAATTGCATTCATGTTGGGCTGTTAGATATCTCTCTTTACTCTCTTCATGCTAGCTTGAGTCCCATTCGAGGACTAATACATCAAACCTTACACCTCAATTAAGAAGTATAAATGGTCGAAGTCCGTTATAGAACTCAACTGGAGTTGAGGTCGATCCCGCAAGGAATTTACAGTAGAAATAAATGTACCAGTGATTTTATTCAGTTGTGGTCAATATTTCCTAAGAAAAATAAATTGCAGAAAGTAAATATTTGGTTGTTTTGAATTCAAGTAACCAATTTCTTGCTAAAGCTGAATGTTAATAGTAGCAACCAATAGTTTCAAGGTTTGATGTTTGATTTAGAGAAACTAGGATTGTGTTCCCCATGACCTTTAACTTATAACTTGAACTCTACACGAACAACAATTTATTGCGAACCTTATACTCTCACAACAAGTTATATACATCTAAACGTCTTTCAACCCTATTAGATGATTTTCACACTTCTCCTCTCGGTCTTAGAGTAATTTAAATCTCATCTTTGCGTAATTATCAAGAAGATTATCCTCTCTCGAGCTCAAATTTTTGGAGCAAGTTAGTAGAATTCATTTCTAGATTTTCCTAATCAACACCTTTCTCTCGAACAAGTGATAAATACAGGCATAATCTAATGTGTGCACTCCTTAGAAAACATTCATCACGAATATAAAAACCACATATGCGGTTGTCAATCAAAAGTTATTCATGTTTGAGTACAACGTTCGGTTTTAGTCATGGTTCCCACAACCCTAGTTGTGGTGTTTAGCTACTCATATTCTCAATGAAACAAATAGTGGAGATTATTGAAAGCATAATGAAGTAGACTTACAATAATTTAAACACCAAAAGCTTCTTGATTATAAGTGCAAAATCAAGATAACAAGTATCAATGAAAAACATATCAGAAAGGAATCAATCGTTTGCTCTCTACTAAAAAACTCTCTTAGATTATCAATGATAATTCAAAAATAAACCCTAAGGGATTTGAAATAGTCTTAGAAAAGAGTCCTACACGAAGTAGAAAAGATAACAGTTGAATCACTTCACGAGCAGGGTAACAGTTCGTGAATCTGTTCACAGCCAGTGAAGACCCCTCGTGAACCAACACTTAGACAAAATGTTGTCAATCTTCCACTGTAGCTTCTTCACGAGCCATTGTACAGCCCATATAATGCACCACGGCTCATATAGGGTCTCGTCTTATCATACTTAAGCTTCATTTATTCTCGTTCAATTAAACGATCATCTTCACGGCCCGTACACTACACCACGGCTCGTATAGCCAACCGTAAATTCTTCCTCACTTTCACACTTCACTTTTACTTCTTTCCTTCCATCAAATAATTCAAAGTAATTTACCTGCACATTAGCAAAAGAACCATCATATCCAAATAAAGATGCTCGACTTCTTGCACTAATTCTTTGTTTTGGGCGTTATATGTGTTAACATTAATGGCACATCAAGGAAAAATGTTCCCAAGGAAGAGACATTGTAACAACTTAGAAATTTGAAGTTGCGTTCGTCAAGGAAAATATACGTTTTTGGCACTGGTGCAGGTTCTTACAAGCCCACCTACAGACCATAGGAAATTCTACGGGCCATAGGAAGAAACTCATAGGAGTTGGGTTGGAGTTTGGAAAATACCAAGTCATTGATGAGTGTCTACAGACTAACAGGATGGTCCGTAGAAGTTTTCACGGGCCGTAGGTCAGGCTCATAGAAGTTGTTTTGACTTAGTGAAATCTTTGACTGATTTCGGGGTTCTATGATGAGGGCTTAAGGACTGTAGAAAGTCCCACGACCTGTAGGAACTATCTCTTGGAAACTTGGCAAAAAGTTGAGTTCTAGTAATAGTTCTACAGTTGACCAAGGTGGTCCGTAGAAAGTCTTATGGACCATAGGTCAAACCGTACAGCCCCTTGGACGTTTTAATTCATGGCTATTTGGGTAATTTTCCTATTTTTCTAACACCTAAACTACATCATTTTTACCCTATAAATTAGACCTATAACTACTTTTACTCTTAAAATATACCAATTCTCTCCCAAACCACTCAAACCCTCAAATTCCCTTAGATGTATTCTTCTCCAATTCTCTCTCAAGGCTCAAGAAAGATTCTAGGGTTTCTTCTTCCATCTTTAGGGCTTTGAGTACCCAAGGTATGTGGGAACTTCACGAATGGATTCCTTTCATCCATTAGGTCCCAAAAGATACTCAATTCTCTTTTTGAATCTCACCAAAATTTCTAGGGTTTCATGTCAAATTTTCATGGGTTCGATTCATTACAATTCATGTAATGATCCTCAAGGTCACTTTCTTTGATTTCTGATTTTCTCAGCGTTTAGAGCTTTCCTGTAGCGACCACAAGTAATTTGTGACTTGCTAACACAATTACCCCTATGTGACATCGATTTCCGATCCCCACACCCCAAAATTACTTGTTACGTATTAGAATTTATGAAATCTCAGTTTAATTGTAACTCTTTATACAAAAATCCTTTTTCGTAAATTTGGTGGAATCATCCACCCATTAATCTTATTGCTACAAATGTATTGATTTTCATTTTAAATTTCTTGATAGAATTTTTTGCATTATATCACTCTCACTGGGATTCACCCGAACTCTTAGTTGGATATTTTTATTGACTACAACCACTTACTCTTTGGATTTGTTTTAGAGAGTAGTTTGAGCATTATCAAAGAATGGCTCCATTGCCAGGAGTGATGGCTAAGAATTCCATTTGAGAAATTAGTTTGTAGATTTGTTTAGTTGTAGTAGATAGTTGCTTTCTGTTGTGGTTTGTTGATTTGCAGGTGTAGAACATGAGTGACCACGGTAGTGACAACGATAGTCACTACGACCAAAATGACAATATGGGTGATTTGAATGACATGCACATGAACGTCATTCAAACCATGGGAGCCATCCGGTTACCTCCAATATCAGGGAGGGCAGTTTTTCATGTAATCGAAATAATGCTACGACTGGTCCAATTAAGAGGAATTTTTTGGGGATTACCTCATGAAGTCCCCCATGAACACCTTCAAAATTTTGTGGATGTTTGTGGGCCGTTTGTGTTCAATAACATCTCACAAGAGTCCATAAGGTTAAGGTTATTCTCATTTTCATTGACGGGTGAAGCTACAAGGTGGTTGGCAGAATTGCCAAATGATTCTATCACTTCTTGGGAGGAGTTAACGGAAGCCTTCTTGGAGAGACTCTTTCCACCATTGAAGATGGTAAATCTGAGTGACCGGATCAAAAACTACAAGAGAATTGAAGGTGAACCTCTACATGAGACATGGTTGCAGTTCCAGAGACTACTCTTGCAATGTCCAACACATGGCGTCCCAAACCAATTGTTGTTGCAATACTTTTATTCTAGCCTTGATTCAATCAACATTGGTGTAGTTGATCAACTTGTGCAATGTGGGTTGATGGGACAACCATATGAGCTAGCATCGTTGTTGTTCGATGATATGCCCAAGGTGAACCGAGCATGGCATACTTGGGAGGACCAAGTGTCTTCTCTACAACAGAGCCTGAGTAAGGAAAAATTAAGAAAGAGAATGAGCGAGATGAAAACATGGCCTAGATGATGACTCAACTCGATTTGTTGTCCAAGCATGTCATGGGAGGTGGATTAAAATTGGTGAATGCGGTTGGAACAAGTAGTTGACAGTGCCTGGAGGATTCCAAGTTTGAGACATTATACAATAAGCAAGTACAATATTTGTGAAACCAAATGGGGGGTTCTCACCCAAACAACGAACGTCAAGGTGAGAACCAAGGTTGGAACAAGGAGCGAGATAGTGGTCGGAAAGATTGGAGAGGTGGATATTGGAGAGACAAGGAGGTTGAAAATGATAAATATATTCCTCCCCATGATCGTCCACGTCTAAAAGAACCAGCTTGTCCAGAACAAAACCTAACCAAGGAAATGCTCTTTAGGATCTTCAACAAGGTTGACGGAACCGACAAGGTGTTTAGGCATTTGAGAAATGACTTCTCCACCTTATCTCAAATAGTGACCTCTCATTCGGTATCTATAAAATGTTTGATACTCAAATGTGTCAGATCTCCACCCATCTCATTCAAAGGTAAATGGGAACGTTGCCTCGTGACACCATACCCAATCCGAAAAATGATTGTTGAGAATTTGAGAACTATGTCGAGCCACGATGTTAAATAAGGAACTTCTTGGGAGGCAACTCAAGTTTTACTTTTGTTTTGTGGCTTTCAATAACGTGTGTTGTAAGTGTAAGTTGAAACAAAGTCAAAGTGTTGCGAAGGAAAAATTAGGCGATGCCAAAACCATAACGATGATCTGTCAAAGACATTTTGCAGACTCATTCTTGTCTGCCATTCGAGCTGGAAAACCATAAAAACTTTACTATCAACTTAGGCGATCTGAGCTCCCAACGGTGATCCACTGAGGTATAATATGCGGACTCCATCAAGTTCTCTGAATCAGGCTTCATGTTTTGTATCTATTCAAGCCTCTTCAGTGAGCTTCAGCTCCTTTGAAAATACACCGAATGCATTCGGCGACGTTACTTGCAAACCGCCGAATGTGCCTGACATAAAAAGGCCAAGGGTCTTTTCATTTTAAAAAAGAAACCCTTTGATATCTTTGGACTCTTTTTCATTCCTATGCTTCCAATAATATATTTTAGTGTGGGAGTTCCTCGTGTGTGTGCTTTTTGAGTACTTTGAGTGCATTGGCTTTCATGCATTTTTGACCCAACCCTACCTTCCCTCATTTTGTTGTGCTTTATTTCTACTTGAGGTTGGTGTTAGATTCTTATCTAATTATTTGAGCATAGATTTTTGTTATTCGATATGGGCTAAAGGCCATTTGAAGCATATTGTTAGTTCATTTCATTGGATAGTGTTGTATAGATCGTACTAAACTGTACCTGTCATGACCGTAGGTACCCCCTAGAGATGACATGGCGTACAAGACCCCGAAAGGCTTCATACAAGCCACTTAGCATACATGCATACAAGATCATAGAGATTAGGAGTTAAAAACGCAATACCATAACAAAGCTTTTAAGAAAACAATTAGCAGAAGTCTATATCTCATGTCTCAAAGCCAATCTAATAATTAGAATGAAAAAAAGGGTTTGGGACGTAACCCAATACAATGCAAAAATGAACAAAACATGAAACTAAGAACAGCTAGGCTATGTCCTCGAATGGATGAGGAATCACCAAGTCCTCACACTTCTTCTACTAGTCTCTAGCCACGAGTGGATGGAGAATCACCACGCCCTACATTAACAAGTCAATGTAGGCAAGAGTATGCGTTAGTAAATCAAGTACCAAGTATGATAGCAATGCACAAAATCATTTCAAAAATATGCTAAAACATGATGTTTTCATGACATGAAATGACCAAGCTAAACATGATAAGGTATAAAAAGCATAGAGCATAAACCAATGTCGAAGAAAGCTAAGCATCTTTACTTTACTTGAGAAACATCAGAACATCACTTTTAGTTCATTGTTTGTGGGAGATAGCCTTAACCGACATATAAGATCATGTGAGCTATCAACATGGAATCCGCTGTATAACCCCACACCAATAGGGCCATCCTAGTTTCATAGATAGGACCCTTTACTTATCATATAGCTTACGTGGATCCACTAGCTAGTGTCTATCAAAAACCATCATCTTATGGTGGCACATAGTTTATGGGACATGGGTAATCGCCACTTGTCCACTCGGTGCTAAGCATAATTCCCAGGGATTAGACATAGTTCAATTGTCATAAGTAGGCATGGGTAATCGCCTCTTGTTTGTCATTAGTCATAACTTCATTATTAGTAGACATGGGTGATCACCTCTTGTCTACATTAGGGAAGATGGGTGATCGCCTCTTGTCCCTTCATTAGAATAGCTCCTTAGTCATAGATTCAAATTTAGTTGAGCAAACCTTTCAACAAGTCACGAATCATTACATGTGAGAAAACCTTTCACATTCATAGGTTGAGTAATCTATGAAAATTTCTTTCACAACTCAACAACAACATCAACATATCATAAACGTTTTTACTTCAGTCTCAAAGCACCCTTAATTCATCATTAACTACATATGAGACATGCATAATTTCATAAACTTCTTCTTTTCATAGTTCATCATGCTCATAACTTACAATTCCTGGAACATACTTTGGTTCATAAGAAATTATCTCAAATTATGAAATTCAATGCAAATTCATGCTTAGAAAAGCCATAAATAAGGCAATTTGACCATAATTGAAGAAACCCACATAATAGAGTAAAATCATAGTTTTTGATTGAAAATTCTTACTTTCATAAAACCATCATGAGGTCATTCCTAATCTCATCATGAAAAGTCTTACATTAGAAATCATAATTCATGCATGGATTTATAGAGATTTCATATAATTCATCACTTCATAATTCAACCCACGAACAAAACACATATTTCGAATTTGGGGGAATTGGCATAGGTTGATGGGGATTCATCTCAAATCATTAAATTAAATTTAATTCATGCTTCATAGTTCATAAATGAATCAACTAAATCAACACTTAAAGGAACCCTTGACATAGAAGAAAACCCTTACTTCAATTGGGACTTTCCAACCTGAAAATCTGAGAATTTGAGGACTCCATGGAGAAAAGGGCTCCATGGATGAAAACTATCATACCTTAGGGTCTCAATTCCTTAAGCAATTTGATGAAGAAAGCTTGTTTTCTTGAACCCTAGCTTGCCTTCTCCTTCTTTTTCTTCTTCTTCTATCTTCTAGAGAGAGAAATATTTGAGAGAGAAGGGTTTGGGGAATTATGTAAGGTGGTTGGAAAGTGTTGATTTTAGGATTGAATAGACTTATATTGTGTTAGGGAATGACGGGAACCGACTTAAGTTAGTAAATAAGTCATTGAGTGAAAAGACCAAACGACCCCTTTTAAAATAACTGTCGGGCCCCTACCTACGATTTGTGGGTCAGACCTACGACCCGTCCTGTCCTTCCGTAGGTAGGTTCAGAGACTGTCAAATTTGACCCTGCAACAACGGGTCCAATATACGGTTCGTGGGTCAATCGACGGACCGTACACTGCAACAGTTGGTCAGAACTTATGGCTTAAGAATTTGACTAAGTTTGAAAGAGACCTATCAACGACTCATTTAAGGATCGACGGACCATCCTGGTAGACCATCCTTAAGGTTCTGAAACTTGACATTTTTGAAAACTTGGTCTTGCCACTTAAGGCTCCCACCTACAGGCCGTAAGTCAACCTACGAACCATAGGTGGCCTCCGTCGTTACTGGCAGTTACCCAGAAATCAAGAATTTTTTTCCACTCTTCCGAATCCGGGGTATTACATTATCTCCCCCTTGGGAACATTCGTCCTCGAATGAGAATCAAGAAATCATAAGGAGGGTAAGAATAGCAGTTAACAACCCAACCTAGAATGCAATCACACTAATGCACATATCCGAGAAGGAAACATCAACTCCATGCTAAAGCATGTTGAACACATCATTTCATGAAGACTTTATGCAACTCATACTCAATTCATATAATCATAGAGAAATCAATCAAGTCAGCTCATTTTATCAAGATTTAGACTCTTCATGAACATGCTTAAATGAGGAATCATGGGAATATCTAAGACACATGAGACCAAAAGAATGAACCATGAGGAACGAGATACCTCAAGCTAGAGTAGGATCCCCCAAAGAACTTTCATTGAAGCAACTTCTTTATTTCATAACTTTCAGACTTGCCGGTCTAAAATCTCAACCGGGACTTCTTCGTAGGAAAGACTATCCTTTATGCCAAGATTCTCCAAAGGCACTATAGACGTCGGATCGCCAACACATTTCTTCAACAATGAGACATGGAAAATCGGATGCACCGATGCAAAATCATTAGGCAAATAAAGTTCATAAGCAACACTACCAACACATCTCAAAATTTGATATGGGCCTACATAACGGGGACTAATCTTCCCTTTCTATCCGAATCTCATTACACCCTTCATGGATGAAGTTTTCAAGTAAACTTAATCATCAACATCAAATTCTAAATCTCTCCTTCTAACATCGGCATACGACTTTTGTCGACTTTGAACCATTTTCAACCTCTCTCTATTAAGTGGAACTTTCTCCACAGACTCATGCACCAATTCAGGGCCCATCAAAGCGACTTCACCAACTTCGAACCAACCTATAGGAGATCTACACCTTCTTCCATAGAGAGCCTCAAACGGAGCCATGCCAATACTAGAATGGTAGCTATTATTATATGCAAACTCAATTAAAGGCAAATGATCATTCCAATTCCCTTTGAAATCAATTACACAAGCTCTCAATATATCTTCAAAAGTTTTGATAGTACACTCTGCTTGCCCATCGGTTTGAGGGTTGAAGGTTGTACTAACCCTTGACATGAGTACCAAGACCTTTTCAGAAAGATTTCCAAAATTGACAAGCGAATTGGGCACCACGATTGGAGATAATGGATACACACTGTCCATGCAACCTAACCATCTCTCTCAAGTACCACTTAGCATAATCCTCCACCGAATAAGAAACTTTGACTAGAATGAAATGGGCTGATTTCGTCATACAATCCACAATAACCCAAATCGAATCATATTGTTGCCGGGTGCGTGGTAAACCAACAATGAAGTCCATATTCACATCTTCCCCTTTCCAAGTAGGAATACTAATGTCTTGGGTCAAACCTCCCGCCTTTTGGTGCTCAACTTTCACTTGTTGAAAATTAGGACATTTAGCCACAAACTCTACAATATCCTTCGTCATCCCATTCCACCAATAGACCTCCCGCAAATCACGGTACATATTTGTAGCTCCTGTGTGAATGGAATATCGAGAACTATGGGCTTTCGATAAAATTTGTCCTCTTAAGTCATCTACATTGGGAAAAAACAAATGACCTTGATATTGAAGCACACCATCACCACCTTGGGAGAAAGCCTCAATGGATTTTTGGAGCACCGCTTCCTTCAACTCAGCCAAATTAGGATCAAGATCTTCTTTAGCCTTCACATCATGCACAAAGGACGATTCGGAACCATTATAGACCATAACACCACCTTAGTGGAATCAACCAACCGAACACCCAATCGGGCCAACCTATGAACATCGCGAACCAACTCTTTCGTACCATCCTCAGCATGAGCAACACTACCCATAGATAACCGACTGAGAGCATCCGCCACCACGTTAGCCTTGCCGGGGTGATAGAGGAGACACTCATGTCATAATCTTTTAACAACTCAAGCCACCTCCTTTGGCGAATATTTAGATATTTTTGTTTAACCACATATTGCAAACTTTTATGGTCGGTGAAGATGTCAACATGTACACCATACAAATAATGCCTCAAAATCTTTTAAAGCAAATACAACAACCCTAATTCTAAATCATTGGTAGGATAGTTCTTTTCATGATCCTTAAGTTGCCTTGAAGCATAAGCAATGACTTTTCCATTTTGCATAAGAACACATCCTACCCCAATTCTCGAGGAATCACAATAAACCACAAAACCATCGGACCCTTTCGGCAAAGTAAATATCGAAGCCGAAGTAAGTCTATCTTTCAATTCTTGAAAGCTCTTCTCACATGCTTCGGACTAAGTGAACTTAACCTTCTTTTGAGTCAAAGCCTTCAATGGGGAAGCCATCAAAGAAAACCCTTGAACAAACCTCCTATAGTAACCGTCTAGACCCAAGAAACTACGAATATCCGAAGGTGATAGAGGTCTAGGCGAATTTCTAACCGCATCCATCTTCTTAGGATCTATCTCAATTCCTTTACCGGTGAAAATGTGACCAAGAAAAACTACAGACCTTAGAAAAAACTCACATTTACTAAACTTTGCAAAGAGTTGTTGGTCCTTGAGCTCTTGCAATACAATTCTCAAATGATCGTCATGCTCACCTTCACTCCTTGAGTAAATCAAAATATCATCTATGAACACAATCACAAATAGGTCAAGATATTGTCTAAACACCCTATTCATCAAGTCCATAAACGCGGCCGGAGCATTTGTCAACCCAAACAACATCACTAGGAATTCATAATGGCCATATCTATTCCGAAAAGCCATTTTCAGAATATCATTTTCTTTCACTCTCAACTGTTGATAACCCGAACGAAGGTTGATCTTAGTGAAGTAACTAGCCCCTTGAAGTTGATCAAAAAAATCATCTATTCTTGGAAGAGGATACTTATTCTTAATGGTAACCTTGTTCAGTTGGCGGTAGTCCATGCACAAACGAAGTGAACCATCTTTCTTCCTTACAAACAAGACCGGAGCACCCCATGGAGAAATATTTGGTCAGATGAAACCCTTATCCAACAAGTCTTTCAATTGCTCCTTCAGTTCCTTAAGTTCCGCCGGAGCCATTCTATAAGGAGGAATAGAGAGGTTGCACATCCAAGAGAAGGTCAATACCGAAGTTTGTTTCCCTTTCGGGAGGAATACCGGGTAAATCATTGGGAAACTCTTTTGAAATTCATTAACAATGGGGACCGACTCAAGAGTAGGGGTTTCGGAATCTATATCCCTCACCCTAACAAGGTGTTGTATGCAAACCTTAGAAATCATCCTTCTAGCTTTAAGAAAAGAAACAAATTGACCTCTAACCATAGAATTTCCCCCTTTCCACTTTAGGATATGCTCATTTAGAAATTGAAACCTCACCATTTGGGTCCTACAATCAATAGAAGCATAACAACATTGCAACCAATCCATCCCAAGAATAACATCAAAATCTAACATATCTAGCTAGACAAGATCGACATGAGTGACTCTATGAGATAGAGAGACGGGGCAATTTCGATAGACTCTCTTAGCCACAATGGATTCACCAATCAGAGTAGAGACATGAAAAGGATCTAAAAACAAATCTGGAACAACATCAAACCTCATAGCCATATATGGCATCACGAAAGATAAGGTAGCACCGGGATCAAGCAAGGCCTAAATATCAAAATGAAAAACTTTCAACATACCGGTAACCACATCGGGAGAAACCTCTTGCTCATGGGAGCTTGAAGTGCATAAAAATGCTTTTGATTTCCATGAGAACTCGATGGATTTTGAGGTTGAGTGTATCGATGGTTATCCCCTTCATTCTTTGCCACTAAGGGGCAATCCCTTATCTTGTGATTCATCTTGCCACAACCAAAGCATGCATTAGATCTGGCTAGATATTTACCCTCATTCTTCTTCCCGCACTTAGCACAAGTAGTAGATGAAGAGACACCACTTTTTCCTCCTTGAGGCTAAGGGTTAGACACCCTATCTTTGTTGGACTTGGGAGGAGCATTGGAGGAACCTTGACCGGAAAACCTTTGTCGAAACCACAGATGACCATGTCCAACGGACCTTGAATGTGAAAAGTTACCATCACCGGACCTGGCCCTCTTTGTCTCTCTAGACCTTTCCTTAAGCTTATCCTCTTTTATTTGTTGAGCATACTCCATGAGGCGAGAAATATCCATGTCATTGACAAGTATAGCGGAGCGGCACTCTTTAACCACCATTTCGTACACTCCTGAGACAAACTTACTCATCCTTGCCCTAGGATCAGCACCTACGGAAGGAGCATATCGGGACAATTGTGTAAACTTCAAAGCATACTTTTTTGCACTCATGCTTCCTTGACGAAGGTTGATAAACTCAAGCACCCTTGCCTCCCTCATCTCAAGGGGAAAGAACCTATCAAGGAAAGCAACCTTGAATTTCTCCCAATCAAGAGGACCCGCATCATCCGCCCTCTCACTCTTCCATTTGTTTAACAAAACTTGAGCAACACCCTTAAGTTGATAGGCAGACAACTCCGCCTTTCCTCTGGAATCACACCCGATTATTAGCACCTTGTACACTTCATCGATGAACTCTTGAGGATCTTCCTCCACCTTAGAGCCATAAAACTCCGGAGGTTTCATCTTTGTGAAGTACCTCACCCTAGATGCTACCGTACCCACATTTGGGTTCACGGGAGCCAAAACCTCTCTATTGGCTTGAGCCGTCACGGCTTGAGCCAACACTTGGAAAGCAAACCTAAACTCCGCGTTAGTCACTTTTTCGGCCAAAGGGTCGACCCGAACTTTTGGAGCTTAGGAGGAGTTATTGTTCCACATTCTCTCCCGCATTTCTTCTAGCATAAGCTCTTCAGGTAGCCATATCCTGAAACGCATAGGATAGGGATTAGGAGAGAGATATAGAGTTAAACTCTATGCCACGACTTAAGAGTAATGAAAGAAGTGAAGTTTCTTAAACTTCTTATAGCCTCTCATTCATAAATCTAGTGCGCTTCACACTCATGAACAAGACTCTACTCGACGCGGCTTATGAGACATCCTTGGATCTTTCTAAAACCTTGTGCTCTGATACAAAGTTTGTCATGACCCTGGGTACCCCCTTGACGTGACATGGCGTACAAGACTCCGAAAGGCCTCATACAAGCCACTTAGCATACATGCATAAAAGAGCATAGAGATCAAAAGTTAAAAAGGCAATGCCATAACAAAGCTTTTTAAGAAAACTATTAGCGGAAGTCTACATCTCATGTCTCAAAGAAAATCTAATCATAAGAATGAAAAATAAAGTTTGGGACTCAACATAATACAATGCCAAAATGAACAAAACATGAAAGTAAGAACAGCTAGGCTATGTCCTCGAAAGGATGAGGACTCACCAAGTCTTCACATTTCATCTACTAGTCTCTAGCCACGAGTGGATGGAGAATCGCCATGCCCTACATGAAAAAGTCAATGTGTGCAAGAGTATGCGTTAGTACAATCAAGTACCAAGTATGATAGCAATGCACGTAATCATTTAAAACATGCTAAAACGGGACGTTTGCATGACATGCAATGACCAAGCTAAACATGATAAGGTATAGAAAGGATAGAGCATAAACGAAGGTCGAAGCACACCAAGCATCTTAACTTTACTTGACAAAACATCATAACATCACTTTTAGTTCATTGTTTGTGGGAAGTAGCCTTAACCGACATATTAGACCATGTGAGCTATCAACATGGAATCCGTTGTATAACCCCACACCAATAGGGCCATCCTACTTTCATAGATAGGACCCTTTACTTATCATATAGCTTACGTGGATCCACAAGCTAGTGTCTATCAAAGACCATCATCCTATGGTGGCACATAGTTTATGGGACATGGGTAATCGTCACTTGTCCACTCGGTGCTAAGAGTAATTCTTATGGATTAGATATAGTTCAATTATCCTAAGTAGCGATGGGTAATCGCCTCTTGTCTATCATTAGTCATAACTTCATTATTAGTAGACCTGGGTGATAGCCTCGTGTCCCTTCATTAGAATAGATCCTTAGTCATAGATTCAAATTTAGTTGAGCAAACCTTTCAACAAGTCACGAATCATTACATGTGAGAAAACCTTTCACATTCATAGGTTGAGTAATCTATGAGAATTTCTTTCACAACTCAACAACTTCAACATATCATAAACTTTGGTACTTCAATCTCAAAGCACCCTTAATTCATCATTAACTTCATATGAGAAATGCATAATTTCATAAACTTCTTGTTTACATAGTTCATCATGCTCATAACTTACAATTCATGGAACTTACTTGTGTTCATAAGAATTTTTCTCAAATTATGCAATTCAATGCAAGCTCATGCTTAGAAAAGCCATAAACAAGGCAATTTCACCATAATTGAAGAAACCCACATAATAGAGTAAAATCATAGTTTTTAATTGAAAATGTTTACTTTTATAAAACCATCATTAGGTCATTCATAATCTCATCATGAAAAGTCCTAGATTAGAAATCATAATTCATGCATGGATTCATAGAGTTTTCATATAATTCATCACTTCATAATTCAACCCACGAACAAAACACATGTTTCAAATTTGGCGGAATCGGCATGGGTTCATGGGGATTCATCTCAAATCATGAAATTCAACTCAATTCATGCTTTATACTTCATAAATCAATCAATTAAACTAACATTGCAAGGAACCCATGACATAGAAAAAAACCCTTACTTCAATTGGGACTTTCTGACTTGAAAATTGGAGAATTTGAGGCCTCCATGGAGGAAAGGGCTCCATGGATGAACACTATCATACCTTAGGGTCTCTATACCTCAAGGAATTCGATGAAGAAAGCTTGATTTCTTGAACACTAGCTTGCCTTCTCCTTCTTCTTCTTCTATCTTCTAGAGAGAGAAATATTTGAGAGAGGAGGGTTTGGGGAATTTTGTAAAGTGGTTGGAAAGGTTAGATTTTAGGATTGAATAGAATTATATAGTGTTAGGGAATGAGGGGAACCGACTTATGTTTGTAAATAAGACATTGGGTGAAAAGACCAAAAGACCTCTTTTAAAATATCTGCCAGGCCCCTATATACGGTTTGACCTACGGTCCGTTGGTCAGACCTACGACCCGTCCTGTCCTTCCGCAGGTAGGTTCAAAGACTGTCAAATTTGACCCTGCAACAATAGGTCCAATGTATGGCTCGTGGGTCAATCGACGGACCGTACACTGCAATCGTAAGTCAGAACTTATGCCTTAAGAATTTGACTAAGTCTATAGGAGACCTCGAGACCTATCAACGACTCGTTGAAAGGTCGGCGGGTTGTCCTGGCAGACCGTCGTTAAGGTTCTAAAACTTGACATTTATTAAAACCTGTTCTTGCCACTAACGGTTCCCACCTACTGGCCGTAAGTTAGCGTACGAATCATAGGTGGCCTACGTCATTACTGGCAGTAACCCAAAAATCAGGAATTTTTTTCTACTCTTCCAAATCTGGGGTATTACTGTACCCATGAGTTAACCCAGCATTGAGCCCTTGTATCTTCGGGGTCTATGTTGAATTTCATATAGGTGAAGTCTAATTAACCCAGCATTGCTCTGATTGATTGATTTTTCCCAATGATAGATAGAGTGACGACTTTCTTAAGGGAAAATCGTCATTTTGAGTAATATTTTGTGATATTTGGGGGAAGTCTGAGTACCCATTGGTAGAAAAAACATATGGGTTAATCGTAGAGTTAATTGGGAATATGATATTGTTGCATATTGTGATTTTAGTCGTGAAAATAGGCACTGGGCTAAACAATGCCTGTTCGGAGGGCATGTTTTAGCTCGCCAAGGGAGTTAAGGGAATCGCTAAGTAAGTCTCAGCTAGCCTTTCTTGAGTAAATATATCACATGGGTATTGTTTCATTCGACGGGCTTGTCTTAGTCTGCTGAAACTCACTCAGTGATTCACCAAGTGTGAGTGGACATCGCCTTTTATGCCTGCTCTTTTTGATTTTGCACTGTCACTTTTGATGGTCTTGTCTTAGCTCATCAAAAACAATAAGGCGAATCGCCGAGTTGGACGGGCTTGTCTTAGTCCGCTGAAACCCACTCAGTGATTCACCAAGTGTGAGTGGACATTGCCTTTTATGCCTGCTCTTTTTGATTTTGCACTGTCACTTTAGACGGTCTTGTCTTAGCTCATCAAAAACAATAAGGCGAATCGCCGAGTTGGAGTTGACTACGCTAAATGTCACATAGTTCTTTGAAATTGTGTACTGTCCATTTCGGTGAGCTCACCTGAGCTCGCCAAACCTGTAGGGCGGACAACCTTTCTCAATAGGCGATCCTTAGAAAATTTTTGAACTGTGTTTTCTTTTGGGTTTTAATTTCAACTATCTTTCACCCGATCTTTGCGTTGAATGATTATGCTTTGCAGGTAAATGGAAAGAACAAAAGGGAAACAAGTTGTCTCTTCTGACACATAATCAGACAAAGATTCCTCTCCTCCTCCAAAAAGACAAAAGGGTATATTCTTAAATGAGCCATCTGAGGCTCCACAACAAAAACCTATGAAGGTGGTGGCTAGAAAGAGAACGGATATCAGGTCCAAGTTGGTGCAATCCTCTTCAGCTCAGGCACCCACCTCTCGATATCTCCCATTTATTTCTCCAATAGCCCTCAACAGGCTCAAGTCTGTTGGAGAACGAACAATCCTAGAGGAGAGACGACACCCCACAAATGGTGTCATGAGTGATTACCCATCTATCTCTGACACAATTCAGTTCCACAAGTATGAGGGGTTGATAAGACATAGACAACCATATGTTCAAGTTTGGGTTCGAGAGTTTTACACAACCTATGCACAGGCATTGCCTAAGAAGATGAAGGGCACAGTCTGGAAGTCCTTGGATTAAGTTAAAGTGCGTGGTGATATGGTACAATGCCACGCCAATGCAATCAACATTTCCCTAGGCACGCCAGAAAATCAAGCTGACATGTTTATAATGCGCATGCTTCATGATCTTGATACGCTCAAAGGTTGGTTAGCACCACTTATCTCCAACACTTCTCATCCTTGATGTCTGATGGTGCAAGAATAGAGAAGAAGGACTTGAATATTGGGGCACAGTACTGGTTTAGATTCATTAGCAGTAATATTATGCCTTAACAAAATGAGTCCATCCTTCGGCACCCAAAAGTTGTGTTAGTTGGTACAATCATTGATAGACATAAGATTAATGTGAGGTAAATCATTTTGGATGAGATGCTACTGCGGGCAGGCAAGATTAGACATTGATAATGCTCAAATAGCTCTCTAAAACAAATCAAAAGAGCGAGCAATCGTCGTCATTAAAAATACCCAACTAAGAGTTGGGGTTGAATCCAACAAGGAATGGTGCATGGTAAAGGATTCAATTAGTGAATTAAGTCGCAACTAATCTCAATGTAGTGAACATGTCAAATGGGCGGATGATTCCACAAAAATTAACAGCCCAACTTCAGAAGAACACAATTATCAATATTAGAGCAAATAAAAATTCACGAAATTAGTTGACTCTTGGGGTGTGGGGATTGAATATTGATATCACTAAGGGTAATGTGGAATTGTTCAATACAACTAAATAATCATGGATAGGCTAGGTCATCTATGATTATATTAATATTCTTTCGATCTCATAACATTATTTCATGAAATCTCCTTTTGGTTTCAATCATGTATTTTTCAGCTCAACCCACTACCTTGGATTTTCAATTAAGCATAACTAGATTGCAAACATTGAACTAATCACCCACTCATATTAGTCTCTTTCGAGCACCAATGCGTGATCGAAGCTAAAATCAAGTTGGCCACCTCAATTTTTGAATAAAGTATATGGCAATAGTTCAAATCCATGATTAATAGCTATAAAACAGAGCAATTCAGCATACCCACTACGTTAAATCAACACCCAACCCCATAATCACACCTAAGAGATTGGGGTTTTAGCCACAAATCACAAAGTGTAAAGAAATGATATCTTCCATAAAATTAGCTCTGGGCAACATGAATTTGAGTAATTACAAGCAAACCCACTTGGAATTCAATCTCAGTTTAGCAAATTCCAGTGTATAAATTCAAGAATCCCAAGAATTAAAAGTGTTTTCAGTCAATAGAAAAGTGTTTCTATCTCTAGAATATTCAAAATTTTCTCACCAATTTTGAAACTCCTCTTTCTCTCTCCTTTGAGCTATTTATAGTTTACCAAAATTTTGCCCAAAACTAAAATGTGCTTCTCACTAGGTTACATTAGTCGGGCTCTCCGATATCATTGGTGAGTCACCAATCGTGCTTCCGCTCAACGTTTACTTGCTTCAGGCATCAAGTATTCGATCATCATTCGGCGGTCCCATTTAAGTCGGCTTTTCTAGCTCGGTGAATCGCTGCTCATTACCTTTGTTCGCCCTTTGGACTCTTATTTTGTCATCCTACACTGTCAAATTCAGCGATGGTCACCCTGTTCGTCTTTCCATTAGGCGCATGTTTGTTTCTCCATGACCCAACCAGCCTTGAGAAAGATGCCTAGTTCATAGTCAATTCGGGCGATGTCAGGCCTTTTATGCCATTCGGCTTTCATATTTGGCAATCATTAGAGTGTGGTTTTACACTTCTTCTTACGTTTCTGGCCATTCTTTCAAATATTCATCATTGCTTGTTCTATAGCCTTTATAGCTGCAAATCATTAAATATCATCAGAATAGGACATACTTAAGCATTGAAGACGCTAAATATTGATCTAAATTGTCCTCAAATGAGTTCAAATATTCCACTCATCAACACCCCCAAATTAAACCTTTGCTTGTCTTCAAGTAAATAAAGAACACAATTATCTCAATAAGGGGGTCTACAATAGTACTCTATGAGAGCTAATACGCAAGTACCAATACCAGACTACTCATACTACACTCAATCACGATCAAAAAACTTCAACTGATGACTACTTTGTTTCAAAACAAGCTCAAGCTCACTTTAGCTTCTTTTGTAATGTAAGACCATGTTTCAAAAATGCATTCAAATGCCCTCACAACAAGAACGATTCCATGCTTTTACATAGAAAATCAACAAAGAAATAAGGAATCAATGCTACTCTCACTCTCTCAAAAGAGAAATGCATGTGAGCTTCACTCCAAGGTTTCCCTATACATTCCACACATCACAAAACCTAGTTCATGCAAGATCCCAAGGGACTTTTAGGCTTGTAATGAGGCTAACGGTTAAGGTATGGTCCATTTGTCTTAGTGACATCACCTTTTCAAACATTGATGCAATCATCATCACCTCTTCTCAAGTTCTTTTCATTTTTTTCCATTTGAGAACTCAAGATTTGACTTTTCATTCATTTAATTTGGAATCACCTCTATTATGTGACTTCTTTTTTTTTATTAGGAGGGGTTCCTTCTTTGTGCAACAAACTTCAAAGTTAAGTCTCATTTTCGTCTTTCTTTGCCCTTCACTTGGCTTTCATTCCGTATTCCTTTCCACACCCCCACTACTAAAAAATATTGCATTTAGCTACGAACTTCGTCGCTAGTCCGTCACTATTTTGTTTGTAGCTAACAAAAATCAGTTGCTAATTATTCAATGCTAAGTGGGATTAGAAACGAAATTTGCTATTTAGCTACAAAATCAAATTTTATTAGTAGTGCCCCAACTTAGGCTTTTGTCCTCAATTGGCCATTCGAGCATAACAATACTTCAAAATGGATTTTGGGTGAGAAAGTGAGGGACAATTCGGCTCAAGAGGTTTTAGCTTGGTTTTGTAAACAAATAGTTTAAGCTCAAATGGTTCCAAAATGGATGCACAGCCTTACAAGGTTGTCACAAAGGGTATAAGAATTTGGGTTCCCTCTTAGAATTTTTTCCCTAAACCTTTGAGATTGTAAGGTAAGATCTAGGGCATTACAAGGCTCACAATGCACTCATTTAGCACTCATTTTGACAATTCGTATATGCGATGTTCATTGCAAGGCTCACATCACAACACAACTAGTTAACAAAAGATTCAAACATATCCTTCAAAAGTGTAACCACACTGATTTCATTCTTGCAACACCAATACAATACATCACGCTCAACATGAGTACTATTCAAGAAATCGATATTGGACA
The DNA here is from genome assembly GCA_018342035.1 of Solanum appendiculatum. Classification (NCBI taxonomy): domain Eukaryota; kingdom Viridiplantae; phylum Streptophyta; class Magnoliopsida; order Solanales; family Solanaceae; genus Solanum; species Solanum appendiculatum. The sequence goes on along the minus strand of JAGDQO010000361.1, from coordinate 4,251,710 downwards.
CAATAAATCTCGAAATCATTATCACTGAAAACTCAAGCATTTCACGATTTTAAAAATTCATGGCGTAGTTGAAAAATTAAGATATAACATAAGATTAATCACGAGATAAACCAAACCTAATGGAACACTCTATAACAAAAAGTAAACTACTACAATTATCTAAAACTGATAATAACAACAAATAATATAGAAGGACAATATTGCCACAAAGGCCTTCGCCCCACGAAAAAGAAAAAAACAGTGTCCTCAATGCAAAGAAATCATATGCAAAGATGCAGATAGAGGAACCCCCTGAATGATGTTATAATGGAGCTCACCAACTCGGTCGGTGGATCGCCAAATCGGAGATGTTCGTCGTCTCTGCCCTTAGCTTACAAGAATTTAGCCTCTACATCAGTGGGTTAAAACATGATCGCATAATGTTGATGGGTGGATCGCCGAATGCCCCTTGTCATCGCCGAAAGTTCCAGCATAGCTTCTAATTTTTTCCCCGTAATAGCAGAACTGCATCGGGTCTACCCAATCATATCGACGTGTCCCCAAATTGGGGAGAAAGCCCGCTGAAATGGATAGTGTGCACTGAAGGTTGAGCCGCCCAATTAGGAAAACTCGCTGGAGATTCGCAAATCAACTTCGGTGGATCAACGAGTTCCACTTTCAATCGCCACTCTTCATGAAAGTTCTGCCAAAGTGACACCCACAATACTGAAAACAACTAACACATGGGTTGCCACCCAAGAAGCGTCAGATTTAATGTCGCGGAACGGCATGGATATGCTTTCAAGCATCATCCAAGGACACCACTTCAATAAATCGCACGTCGTGACCTTCCCGAAAGTACACCTTCAACCTTTGACCATTGAATTTTAATCTCACTCCCTTTGCATCCTCAATTTCATTCTCTCCATTACCATACACTCTCGTGATTTTGTGCAGATCCGTCCACTTGGACTTCAACTTTCCCCGGAAGAGTTTCGACCCCCAATTGAAAAGTAGGACTAGCTCTCCACTCTAGTTTACGAGGCAATATTTTTTCATCATGCCACCATTTAACTCTCTCTTTATCGAGAGTGGAGCTTTCATATGCTTGCAGCCAAAATTCATCAAGCTTAGGAATTTGATGCACACGGTTCTTAGAAGCCACTTCCCAATTCAAATTTATCCTTTTCAACGCCCATAAGGCTTTGTGCTCTAACCCAATTAGGAGATGATAGGTCTTCCCAAATACTAGCTTGTATGGGGACATACCAATAGGAGACTTGAATGGCATGCGATAGGCCAAAAATGCGTCATCAAGCCTGCTAGACCAATTAGTGTGGTGGACATTTACCATTTTGGCTAGAATGCTTTTTATCCCTCAATTTGACAACTCAACTTGTCCACTAGATTGCGGATAATATGGTGTTTCCACTTTGTGGTTGACACCATACATCGATAGAAGTTGTGTTAATTGAGGGTTGCAAAAATGTGACCCTCCATCACTTATCATGGCACTTGGGGTCCCAAACCTAGTAAAAATATTTTTCTTGAGGAACTTTATGAAACTCCTTGCTTCATTATTTTGTAAGGCCATAGCTTACACCCATTTGGAAACATAGTCAACTTCCACAAGGATGTATTTTGTCACGATCCAGGGTAGCCCCTAGATGTAACACGGTGTACAAGAGCCCGAGAGGCAACATACAAGATATTAGAGATATAAGACCTCAAAACAACATTTTATATCAAAGCTTTACTCAAAATAGCAAAAGTCTACAATTCATGTCTCAAAGCCTTCTAATATCATAGAATACAAATAAAAGTGATAGGGACTTAACCTAATACAATATCAAACATAAGGAAAGACATCAAATGTAAATCCAACAAGGCTATGTCTTCTTGTCAACTCTAAGTCAATGCTCTAGCCACGAGTAGGAGAACTGCCATGTCCTACACCAAAGAAGTTGATGCAGGCAAAAGTATGCGTCAGCACAATAATGTACAGAGTATGATAGTCATGCATATAAACTCATAAAACATTCTAGAAACTGAGATATAAACATGACATGCAATTGGCCAAGCTAAACATGATAAGGCATATAAGGAAATAGCATAAAGCATAAATCATGGCCAAAGCAAGCTAAATCATCTTTCTTTTACTCTTCTTATCTTTACTTTACTTTTAGTAACCCATGCACCATTGTGCAAGCTGAAGTGTGGGAAAAGCCTCAAACCGATCTGTAGACCATGGAATAACTCAACATGGAATCCAGTGTCTACCCTACACCGAAAAAGGGCCATTCTACTTGCCAAGGTAGAATCCTGAACCATAGCCTATGTGGATCTAATAGCTAAGCTGATATAGGCCTGTTAAGACCACCTATGTGGGCACATAGGCATAGGACATATGGGGACTTATTACCCGTCCACTCGGTTTTACACATAATTCCCACTATACAATCATAACTACTGATATCCATGGAGAGGCACAACTGGGGTTGCCAATCCAAGCTAAACATGACTTCACATACCATCGACTAGTCCAAGCTTACTTCATTGGGTGTTTCTTCTTTCATGGACTTGTCCAAGCTTACACTCCTAGAACAGCTTCTTTAAGCTCTTGATTCAATTTTTAGTTAATCTAACCTTTTAACAAATTATGAATCCTTTACATGTGAGAAAATCTTTCACAAGCTTAGGTTGAGCATTATATGAGAAAACCCTTTCAAGACTCACCATTAACATATCATAGATTTCACATAAAACATGCTTGATTCTATAAACCTTTTTCTTCATGATGCTATCATGCTTCTTTTTCTTCATTGCTAATGGGTTCATATTGCCTATATTTTAAACGATGCAATTAATTAAAAGCTAGCACTTAAAAGTCTTAATCAAGGCAATTTAGTCATACCTGAAGTAACCCACATAAAAGAGGAAAATCATGCTTTTTACTTGAACATGCTAACTTCATGCACTTAACCCCAATTCATGCTCAATTCCATAGATGATCCCTCAATTTCATCAATTCATATCTCAACCCAACAATCAAGGCATAGTTTATCAAATTGGGGAAAATTTACTTGGGATCATGGGGGTTCATGCAATAATTACAACTAGACATGTAATTCATGCTAGATCGTGCACTAAATTACTTTACCCATGCTACATCGTGCACTACAAAGCATAAAATCAGTAATTGCATTCATCCTAGAAGAACCCATAACATTTGATCAAACCCTAGCTTACTTGAAGGGAATTGAACCTTGAAATTCATGAAGAAAAGGGAGGGAACAATGGAGGAAGAAACTCCATTGGTCAATACCATCATACCTTAGCAAAGCCCACTAGAAATTGGAGGAGATTGGGTGACCTTCAATGGAGGACTTAGCTTCTTCTTCTTCCTTGAGCTAGAGAGGGTTTCTTTTAGAGAGAGAAATATTTGAGGGGTGAATTTAGGGAATGAGTTAGAATGAAGTGATTTAGGTATAGAAAACTATATATAGGACCTTCATTACGGGTAAAACCGACTTAGTTAATTAGGGAATTAAATAGGGAAAAGACAAAAAAGCCCTTAATTAAAAATTGTCGGGGCCCTTATACGGTCAGGACCTATGATCCGTACATGCATTGACGGACCGTCCTGTTGAACCATCAAAAGATTCAGAGAGTTTGTACCTGGGGACCCTGCAACGACGGTCTCGATTAACGGTTGGTAGGTCCATCTACAGACCGTACACCACAACTATAGATCACTGCCTGAGTTTAAGGAGTTAGCTAAGCCTGGGGGCATCTACAGTTACATTCTACGGACCGTCGTTCGACTTACGAACCATCCTACTGCCCCTATATTGGACTTTAGAAACTAGGAATTACTTAAATTATCAGAGCCATTGACGACTCGCCATCTACGGTCCGTAAACCGTTCTACGTCCCGTAGGTGGTCTCCGTAGGTCACTGCCTACAGGAAAATTCTACATTTTCATTCCTTTGAAAGTTGGGGGATTACAATATCTCCCCCTTGGGGACATTCATCTTCGAATGAGAACCTAGACATCTTGAGAAGGGATGATAGACTCGGACTAACAACCCAACCTAACATGCAAGCATATAAATGCTCAAATCCAAGGAGGAAACATCAACTCCAAGCTAAAGCATGCCCAACACTAAATTCATGAAGAATTTATGCAACTCATACTCAATGCACATAAATCATACAAGACTCTTTATGAACGTGCATAAAAATCAACTACGACACATGAGACCAAAAGAATGAACCATGAGGAACTTGGTACCTCAAGCTAGAGGAGGATCGGAAGGAACGAGATGAGGGTAGTGGGACTTCAGATCGGCCTCGGCCTCCCAAGTAGCACCCTCAACTAATTGATTGCTCCATAGAACTTTCACGAAAGCAATTTCTTTATTTCTCAACTTTGGACTTGTCAGCCTAAAATCTCAACAGGAACCTCTTCATAGGAAAGACTATCATTTATGCCAAGAGTCTCTATTGGCACTACAGAAGTCGGATCACCAACACATTTTTTCAACAATGAGACGTGGAAAACCGGATGCACTGATGCCTACTCATTAGGCAAATCAAGCTCATAGGCAACCTTACCAACACGTCTCAAAATCTGATATGGTCCTACAAAGCGGGGACTAAGCTTCCCTTTCTTCCCAAATCTCATTACACCCTTCATAGGTGAAATTTTAAAGTAAATCCAATCATCAACATCAAATTCTAATTCTCTTCTTCTAACATCGGCATAAGAGTTTTGTCAACTTTGAGCCGTTTCCAGCCTTTCTCTAATAAGCCGAACTTTCTCCATATCCTCATGCACTAACTCAGGGCCTATCAAAGCAACTTCTTCAATTTCAAACAAACCTATGGGAGATCTACACCTCCTACCATAGAGAGCCTCAAATTGAGCCATAGAAATACAAGAAGGGTAGCAATTATTATAACCAAATTCGATCAAAGGCAAATGGTCATCCCAAGTACCCTTGAACTCAATAACACAAGCTCTCAAAATATCTTCTAAGGTCTGAATTGTACGCTCCGCTTGCCCATCGATTTGGGGATGAAAGGTTGTGCTAAGCTTAACACGAGTACCTAGACCTTTTTGGAATGACTTCAAAAATTGAGATGTAAACTGAACACCTCGATCGGAGATAATGGACAAAGACACTCCATGCAGCCTAACCATCTCCTTTAGGTACAACTTAGCATAATCCTCCGCCCAATAAGAAGTTCTGATGGAAATGAAATGGTCTGACTTGGTCATTCTATCAACCACAACCCAAATCGAATCATAATGTCATCTTGTGCGAGGCAAACCTACTACAAAATCCATATTAACATCTTTCCACTTCCAGGTAGGAATCTCTAAGTCTTGGGTTAAACCTCCGGGCCTCTGATGCTCAACCTTCACTTGTTGGCAATTAGGACACTTAGCCACAAATTTCGCAATGTCTTTCTTCATGCCATTCCACCAATAGATTTCCCGCAAATCACGGTATATATTGGTAGCTCCCGGGTGAATAGAATATCTAGAACTATGAGCTTCCGAAAAAAATTTCCATCTCAAATCATCAACGTCTGGAACACATAAGCGACCTTGGTAACGAAGTATACCATCTCCCCCTTGGGATAAAATATCTATGGACTTCTTGAGAACCTCTTATTTCAATTCTACCAAATTAGGATCAAGGTCTTGCTTAGCTTTTAGATCATGCACAAAAGAAGATTCGGAACTATTGTGTACGGTGAATCCACCCTTACCGGAATCAATCAACCGAACACCCAATAGGACTAAACTATGAACATCACGAACCAATTCATTCTTGCCATCCTCAATATGCACAACACTGCCCATAGACAATCTACTAAGAGCATCAACCACCACATTAGCCTTTTCGGGGTGATAGAGAACACTCATATCATAATCCTTTAGCATTCAAGCCATCTTCTTTGGTGGAGATTCAAATCTTTCTGCTTGAACACATACTGGAGACTCTTATGATTGGTGAAGATATCTACATGTACTCCATATGAGTAATCTCACCATATTTTAAAAGTAAACACCACCGCTGCCAACTCTAAGTCATGAGTGGGATAGTTCTTCTCATGCACCTTTAGTTGCCTTGAAGCATAGGCAATCACTTTCCCATTTTGCATTAGAGCACACCTTATCCCAATCCTTGAGGCATCACAATACACTACAAAACCATTGGTTCCTTCCGGTAGAGTATATATCGGGGCCGAAGTAAATCTGTCTTTTAGTTCTTGAAAACTCTTTTCACAAGCCTCGGACCATGTAAACTTAGATTTCTTTTTAGTCAAAGCCGTTAACGGAGAAGCAATTGAAGAAAACCCCTCAACCAACCTCCTATAATAACCAGCTAAACCCAAGAAACTACGAATGTCCGAAGGTGATAAAGGTCTAGGCCAATTCTTGACCGCTTTAGTCTTCTTAGGATCTACCTCAATGTCCATACCGAAAACAATGTGACCAAGAAAAGCCACGGATCTCATCAAAAATTCACACTTGCTAAACTTTCCATAGAGTTGTTTATCCTTCAGGACTTGCAACACAACCCTCAAATGACTAGCATGCTCATCCTCATTCCTTGAGTAGATCAAGATATCATCTATAAACACAATCACGAACGTGTCAAGGTATTGCTTAAACACCCAATTCATCAAGTCCATGAATGCAGCCGGAGCATTTGTCAATCCAAACGACATAGCCAAGAACTCATAATGACAATACCTTGTTCAGAAAGCCGTTTCCGGAATATCATCTTCTTTCAACCTCAATTGGTGATAACCCGAACGAAGGTCAATCTTAGAAAAGCAAGTAGCCCCTTGGCAAAGGATACTTATTCTTGATTGTAACCTTTTTCAATTGGCGATAGTCGATGCACATACGGAGTGAACCATCTTTCTTTCTCATAAACAATATTGGAGCACCCCATGGGGAAACGCTTGGTCGAATGAAACCCTTATTCAACAAGTCTTTTTGTTGCTCTTTCAACTCTTTAAGTTCTACCAGAGCCATTATATATGGAGGAATAGAGATAGGGTGCATATCTGGGAGAAGGTCAATACCGAAGTTTATTTCCCTTTCGGGAGGAATACTGGGCAAGTCATCGGGAAACACTTCCAGAAACTCACTAGAAATGGGGACCGACTCAAGATTAGGGGTTTCAGAATCTACATCCCTCACCCTAACTAGATGGTAAAAGCAACCCTTAGAGATCATCTTTCTAGCCTTTAGATAAGAAATGAATTGACCTCGAAACATAGAATTTCCCCCCTTTCACTCTAGGATAGGCTCATTAGGGAACTGAAACTTTACCACTCTGGTGCTACAATCAATAGAGGCATAACAAGCATGCAACCAATCCATCCCAAGAATGACATCGAAGTCTAGCATATCTATCTCTATGAGATTGACAAGAGTAACTTTATGGGATAAGGAAATGGAGCAACCTCTATAAACCCTCTTAGCTAAAATAGACTCTCCTATTGGAGTAGAAAAAAGGATAGGATCTAGCAACATATCCGGTACAATATCAAACCGCATGGCCATATAGGGCGTCATAAAGGACAATGTAGCACCGGGATCTAATAAGGCATAAACATCAAAATGGAATTCTTTCAATGTACCGGTGACCACATCTGGTGAGGTCTCTTTCTCATGACAAGCCTGAAGTGCATAAAATCTGTTTTTCTTTGGAGCACCTGAACCCAAACTACTTGGGGCAGCTTGCTTTCCCTCTCTTCCTTTAGTCAAGAGGGATGGGCAATCTCTCATCTTGTGACCAGCCATACCACAAGTATAGCTACCATCCGAACCAGCTAGGCATTTGCCTTCATGCCTCCTCCCACATCTAGTACAACTACGCAAAGAAGATCCACCACCGTTCCCCCCTTGAGGCTTGGGGTTTTGCACCCTATTATTGTTGGATCTTGGAGGAGCATTGGAAGAACCATTATTAGAGAACCTTTGGAAAAATCTTGAATGACCACGTCCATCGGATTTTGCATGAGAAAAGTTGACATCTCCGGTTCTAGCCCTCTTAGTCTCTCTAGATCTCCCTTTAAGCTTTTCTATTTCAATTTATTCGGCATAAACCATGAGGCGAGAAATATCAATGTCATGCAAAAGCATGGCGGTGCGACACTCTTTCACTGACATATCAGACACTCCCGACACAAATTTTCTCATTCTTGCCCTTTGGTCGGCAACTATGGACGGAGCATATTTAGCCAGTTGTGTGAACTTCAATGCATATTCTTTCACACTCATACTCCCTTGACGAAGATTAATAAACTCAAGCACCTTGGCCTCTCTGTTCTCAAGAAGGAAGAATCGATCAAGGAAAGCACTCTTAAACCTCTACCATCCTATGGGACCTTCATTAATAGCCCTTTCGCTGTTCCGATGGTTGTACAAGTTTGGGCCACACCTTTGAGTTGATAAGTGGCCAACTCTTCCTTCTCTTCTGGTGTCAGACCCATTATCATCAATACTTTATAAACTTCATCAATAAACTCTTGAGGATCCTCTTCCACCTTAGAGCCATGAAATTCTTGAGGATTCATCTTTGTAAAGTCCCTCACCCTAGATGCAGCCGTACACACATTTTGGTTCACGGGAGCCACCACCTCTCTATTGGCTTGACCCGTCACGGCTTGAGCCAACACTTGGAAAGCATCCCTTAACTCCGCATTAGTAACTTGTTATGCCAAAGGGTCAGCCAAAACTTGAGGAGCTTCTTGCCTTTGATTCTCTCTTGAATTCCTAGTAGCCTAGGCCCTTCGAGATGCCATATCCTAAAAAGCATAGGATAGGTGATTAGGAGAGAGATATAGAGTTAAACTCTATGGCACGACTCAAGAATAACAAAAGAAGTGAAGTTTCCTAAACATCTTGTAGCCTCTCATTCATAAGTGTGGCGCGCTTCACACCCATGAACAAGACTCTACTTTATGCGTCTTATGAGACATCCAAGAATCTTTCTAAAACCTTACGCTCAGAATACCAAGTTTTTCATCACCCAGGGTAGCCCCTAGATGTAACACGGCATACAAGACCCCGAGAAGCCCTTATACAAGCCCTTAGCATACATAACATACAAGATATTAGAGATATAAGAACTCAAAAGAGCATTTTATATCAAAGTTTTACTCAAAACAACGGAAGTCTACAACTCATGTCTCAAAGCCTTCTAATATCATAGAATACGAATAAAATTGTTAGGGACGCAGCCCAATACAATATCACACATAAGGAAAGACATCAAATGTAAGTCCAACAAGGGTATGTCTTCGGATGGATGAGGACTCACCAAGTTTTCTTGTCAACTCTAAGTCAATGCTCTAGCCACGAGTAGGAAAACTTCCACTTCAAACACTTAAGAAGATTATGCAGGCAAAAGTATGCGTTAGCACAATAAAGTACTAAGTATGATAGACATTCATATAAACTCATAAAACATGCCAGAAACAAAGATATAAACATGACATGCAATTGGCCAAGCTAAACATGATAAGGCATATACGCATATAGCATAAAGCATAAATCATGGTCAAAGCAAGCTAAATCATCTTTCTTTTACTCTTCTTATCTTTACTTTACTTTTAGTAACCCATGCACCATTGTGCAAGCTGAAGTGTGGGAAAAGCCTCAAACCGATTTGTAGACCATGGAATAACTCAACATGGAATCCAGTGTCTGCCCTACACTGAAAAAGGGCCATTCTACTTGCCAAGGTAGAATCCTGAACCATAGCATACGTGGATCCACTAGCTAAGCTGATATGGGCTTGTTAAGACCACCTATGAGGGCACATAGGCATAGGACATATGGGGACTTGTCACTCGTCCACTCGGTTCTACAGATAATTCCCACTATAAAATCATAAATACTGATATCCAAGAAGAGGGACAACTTGGGTTGCCAATCCAAGCTAAACATGACTTCACAAACCATGGATTAGTCCAAGCTTACTTCATTGGGTGTTTCTTCTTTCATGGACTTGTCCAAACTTACACCCCTAGAATAGCTTCTTTAAGCTCTTGATTCAATTTTTAGCTAAGCAAACCTTTTAACAAATTATGAATCCTTTACATGTGAGAAAACCTTTCACAAGCTTAGGTGGAGCATTATATGAGAAAACCCTTTCAAGACTCAACATTAACATATCATAGATTTCACATAAATATGCTTGATTCTATAAACCTCTTTCATCATGATGCTATCATGCTTCTTTTTCTTCATAGCTAATGGGTTCATATTGCCTTTATTTTAAACCATACATTTCAATGCAAGCTAGCACTTAAAAGTCATAATCAAGGCAATTTAGTCATACTTGAAGTAACCCACATAAAAGAGGAAAATCATGCTTTTTACTTGAACATAATAAATTCATGCACTTAACCCCAATTCATGCTCAATTCCATAGATGATCCCTCAATTTCATCAATTCTTATCTCAACCCAACAATCAAGGCATAGATTATCAAATTGGGGAGAATTTACTTTGGATCAAGGGGATTCATGCAATATTTACAACTAGACATGTAATTCACGCTAGATCGTGCACTAAATTACATTACCCATGCTATATCGTGCACTAAAAAGCATAAAATCAGTAATTTAACTCATACTAGAAGAACCCAATAACAGTTGATCAAACCCTAGCTTACTTGAAGGGAATTGAACCTTGAAATTCATGAAGAAAAGGGAGGGCCCAATGGAGGAAGCAACTCCATTGGTCTATCACATCATACATTAGCAAAGCCCACTCGAAATTGGAGGAGATTGGGTGACCTTCAATGGAGGACTTTGCTTCTTTTTCTTCCTTGAGCTAGAGAGGGTTTCTTTTAGAGAGAGAAATATTTGAGAGGTGAATTTAGGGAATGAGTTAGAATGAAGTGGTTTAGGTATAGAAAACTATATATAGGACCTTCATTAAGGGTAAAATTGACTTAGTTAATTAGGAAATTAACCAGGAAAAGGACCAAAAAGCCGTTAATTTAAAACTATCGGGTCCCTTATTCGATTAGGACTTACGGTCCGTACATCCATTGAAGGACCATCTTGTTGAACCGTCAAAAGATTCAGTGAGTTGGTATCTGGGGACCTGCAATGACGGTCTCGATTTACAGTTGGTAGGTTCATCTACAGACCGTACACCACAGCCGTAGATCACTGCCTGAGTTTAAGGAGTTGGCTAAGTCTGGGGTCTTCTACGGTTACTTTTTACGGACCGTTGTTCGACTTACAAACTACCCTGCTACCCGTAGATCGGACTTCAGAAACTGGGAATTACTGAAATCATCAGAGACAATGACGACTAGCCATCTACGGTCCGTAAACCTTTCTACGGCCAGTAAGTGGCATCCATAGGTCACTGCCTATAGGAAAATTCTGCATTTTCATTTCATGGAAAGCTAGGGTATTACATATCTAATCCAAAAAAAGCTAGGAAAAGGACCCATGAAATCAATCCCCCAAACATCGAATAACTCAATTTCAAAGATTTGTGAAAGTGGTAATTAATGTCGACAAGAAATACTCCCTTGCATTTGACATTGAACACAACATTTGCAGAAGGAATGAGCATCCCTAAACAGAGTGGGCCAATAATAGCCATATTGCCAAACTTTGGAGGCTGTAAGCATGCCTCAATGATGACCACCTGCAGCCGAAGCAGGACATGCTTCTAGTATTTCTTGCATCTTCACTTCGGGTATACAATGCCGAATAATTTTATCATCACACTCTCTATAGAGGAAACGTTCATCCCATATATACTTCTTCACATAAAATAAAAATTTCCTATTTTGATGGCTACTCAACTTATCAGGTAACAACCCACTTGCAATAAAGTTTGCAAATTCAGCATACCAAGGAACAGAGGGTGTAGAAATTAACATTACCGATTTATCAATCATCAATCATCAATATCTTTCTCTTCAACCACTTTAGCATCCTCTTCTAGCCTTTATAGGTGATCAGCTACTTGGTTTTCACATCCCTTTCTATATTTTACTTCTAAATCAAATTCTTGAAGAAGGAGCACCCAATGGATCGGTCTTGGTTTTGCCTCTTTCATTGCCATTAGGTATCGTAGGGTTGCATCATCAGTGTCCACAATCACTTTAGTATCAAATAAATAGGCTTTGAATTTTTCAAACCCATATACCACAGTCAACAACTCTTTTTCAGTCACAGTGTAATTTTTTTAGTACAATTTAAAGTGTTGCTAGCATAAGGAATGGGGTGAATAAATTTGCTTTTACATTGCCCAAGAACAGCCACTAATTCCAAATCACTAGCATCACACATCATTTCAAAAGGGAGATTCCAATCGGGTGCTATGATGATAGGGGCCGAGACAGTTTCTCCTTCAACTTCTTGAAAGCATCCAAACATGCACTATCAAAAACAAAGGCGCTTTCTTTTTCAAGAAGCTTGCATGAAGGAATAGCAATCTTTGAGAACTCTTTGATGAACCACCTATAGAATCCGCTATGACCAAGGAAGTTTCGTACACCATTTACCGAAATTGGGGGAGGTAATCTTTAATTACTTGGATTTTAGCTTGATCAACTTCAATACCATTCCCTGAAATTTTGTGCCCAAGAATAGTTCTTTCTTTCACCATAAAATGGCCTTTTCCCCAATTAATAACCAAATTCGAGTCTACACACCTCTTAAGTACCATGTCTAAATGCTTCAAGGTCTCTTCAAAAGAGTCTCCAACGACAAAAAATTTGTCCATGAACACTATAATGCAGTCCTCCACCATATCCGTGAAGATGGATAAGATGCACCATTTAAATGTAGCATGTGCATTAAATAGCACAAAGGGCATTCACTTGAAGGCAAATGTTCCATAAGGGCATGTAAAAGTTGTTTTCTATTGATATTCTGGTGAAATGGAGATTTGGTTATACCTGGAATACCCATTAAGAAAGCAATACCGCCCTTTGCCTGCAAGCCTATTAAGAATTTGGTCGATGAAGGGCATGGGGAAATGGTCCTTTTCGTTCCATGAATTGAGCTTCCAATATTCCATACACACACACCACCTGATCACGGTTCTACTAGAAACAAGCTCAGATTTTTCATTTGGAACTACCGTAATACCACCCTTCTTAGGAACACATTGGACCGGGTTCACCCATAGACTATCCGCAATTGAAAAAATGAATCCCGCATCTAACCATTTTATGATATCCTTTTTCACAATTCTTTCATTGGGGGATTCAACCGTCGTTGGTGCTCAATGCTTGGATTGCAATCTTCAGCCACATTATGTTTATTAGTGAATACACCCGACGAAATTCCCACGATGTCGGTAATTGACCACCCCAAGGCTTTGATGTGTTTTTTCAATAGTACTAATAACAACTCTAGTTGCCATTATTTAAGATCATTTGAAATAATCACCGAAACTGTGTTGTTGTCCCCCAAAAAGGCATTTTTGAGATGAGTCGGGAGTTCGTTTAATTCTAAATTTGATGGTTCAATAATTGATGGCTTGGTGGGTGGTTCTTCACGACTAGACAAATCAAGATCAAACTTCGTTTGAAACAAAGTGTGTGAGCCTACACCCATAAGAGCAGCCACAACTTCATCATAGGCGCTAATTTCGGCTTGATCATAATTAAGTAGTACTTTAGCCAATGAATCCCCACGATATGTTGCTTCTCCAATATTTTCCACAGCTTCATCAATCTTATCCAAGTGAGATACAACATGCATATCACTTGGATATTTCATGGATTTATGAATATTAAAGCTAACCACTTCATCATTAACCCGGAACTTCAACTCACCATCTTTCATATCAACGAAGGCTTTTCCCATGGCCAAGAATGGTCTATCAAGAAAAATCGGCATATCTATATCAATCTCACAATCAAGCACTACAAAATCAGCGGGGAAGACAAATTTATCAACCTTCACTAGCACATCATAGACTACACCAACTGGCCTTTTTATTGAACGATCAGCCCTTAAGAGCCTCATGTTTGTTGGTTACAATTCCACAAGCCCAAGCTAATTAAATATCATCAGTGGCATAAACTTTATACGTGCACCTAGATCACACAAGGCTTTTGCAAAAGAACACGCACCAATGGTTCATGGAATGTTGAAAGCTCTTGGATCATCTTTCTTGAGGACTGCATTCATTGTCATTACCGCACCACATTTTTGCGATATTTCAATTGTTTCACAATCAATCACCCTCTTCCGTGTCACAATTCTTTCATATATTTGGCATAACACGGTTTTTTTGTAAAGGCATCCACCAACAGGATATTAACTTTCAAATCTTTCAATATTTCCACGAACTTTTGGAATTTTGCATTATCATTTTTCTTCTTCGATATCTGAGGGAAAGCTGGCTTTATCTTAATATGAGGCAATGTAGATGAGGTTTGACCACCACCTTCTTTAGCTTTTTGATTTGGCTTCTCTTCAACTTCTTTTGTTCGAGTCTTATCCATTCCCTAAGGTGATTGATTATCTGCAATCACCCCTTGAGTATTCACATTATCGGGCTTCGTTATTTCTTACAAAGTCTTTCAACTTGTATTAACTATCGCTGAAACTTGGATAGAATTCCTTTGATTCTCATTTGAATGTGACATTGAATCCTCGTAGGGATTAGCATACATAAGAGCAGTCAGCTGCCCCATCTTTTCTTCAAGCGACTTGATAGATGCTGAATGTGAGACTTCGGTGGTGGACAGAGCTGAAACAATACCCTTCATCCCTTGCAAGATCATCTCTGAACCCTCCACCCTATTTAGGATTTTAGTAAACAAATCATCGGTTGATGTCTCCATTAGATCATGTGGATTGAGCGGCTGCATATATATAGAATCTCCCAATTCCTTTCCGTACCACATCTCATCATTATTTTTTATCCAACCTTGATTTTCGGCAAGCCTTGTGTAACTTGACTGAAAACCCTCAAATTGTTCACCCTTCATGAACATCCCATCATCATACACTGTTCGGGACATTGCATTCACTGAATTTACCTCCCCTCTAATAACACGTTCATATAACATTTCAAGTTTAGCAGTCAATTTAGCAATGCTTTTGTCACGCTCTTTGTTTTTCTCTTCTTGTTCCTTATGTATCCCCCAGTGTGGATGTGAAACATAATATTCATTCGTGTACCAAGCTTGGTTAATTTTTGTCATCTCATCAAGCAATCTCGATGCTTCTACGAAAGGTTCCTTAACTATACCACCTCAAAGAAGATGATCAACCAATCCTGTAAATACAACATCAAGACTTTGGTAAAATTATTGTAACAACTGCTCATCCGGTAAACCATGTCTAGGACATTGTAACTACATCATCTTAGAACGTAACCATGTTTTATGACCTGACTCTCCATTCATTCTTTCAAAATTTTGAATGGCTTTACTTAATTTCATTACTTTTGATGGAGGAAAGACCCTCTCAAGGAAAGCTTCCATAAATTCTCCCTATGAGGTGATAAACTTGTTTGGAAACTGTCACGACCCTGGGTAGCCCCTAGATGTAACACGGCATACAAGACCGCGAGAAGCCCTCATACAAGCCCTTAGCATACATAACATACAAGATATTAGAGATATAAGAACTCAAAAGAGCATTTTATATCAAAGCTTTACTCAAAATAGCGGAAGTCTACAACTCATGTCTCAAAGCCTTCTAATATCATAGAATATGAATAAAAGTGAAAGGGACGCAGCCCAATACAATATCCAACATAATGAAAGACATGCAAATAAGAACAACTAGGCTATGTCCTCGGATGGATGAGGACTCACCAGGTCTTCTATGAACTCTAAATCAATGCTCTAGCCACGACTAGAAGGTGAATCACCATATCCTACACCAAAGAAGTTAATGTAGGCAAGAGTACGCGTTACCACAATTAAGTACTAAGTATGATAGCAATGCACATAAACACATAAGTCATGCTAGAGAGAGACATAATCATGACATGCAATGGCCATGCTAACAACATGATAAACATGAGAAACATGAAACATAAAGCATATATCAAGGCCAAAGCAAGCTAAATCATCGTTCTTTCTTTTGTTTACTTCATCTTGAGAACATTTGTTCATTAACTTATGGGGAAAAGCCTTAACCGACATGTAATACCATGTGAGTTATCAACATGGAAACCGGTGTCTACCCCACACCGAAAAGGGGTGTCCTACTTGCCAAGGTAAGACCATGAACTTCTTAGCTTATGTGGATCCACTAGCTAGTGTCTATCATAGACCATCACCCTACGGTGGCACATAGGTTATGGGACATGAGTAATCGTCACTTGTCCACTCGGTACTAAGCATACTTCCCACGGATTAATCATAGTTAATTTTATCTTAGGTAGACATGGGTAATCGCCTCTTGTCTACATTAGTCATAAGCTCATTATTGGTAGACTTGGGTAATCGCCGCTTTTTATACATTAGGGTACATGGGTAATCGCCTCTAGTCCCTTCATTCATTAGAATAGCTCCTTAAGTTCATGGGTAATCGCCTCTTGTTCTTTTAAGTCATATTGGGAGAATTACGTGAGAAAACCCTTCATGACTCAACTATAGCACCATCATGTCATATTTTTGGTACTTTACTCTCAAAGCACCCTTAACTCATCATGCTCATGTTTCATACTTCATAGAGTTCATATGGGTAGGTGCAAGTTAAACTCATATCATGCAATTCAATGCAAGGTCATTCTTAGAAAGCAATAATTAAACCAATTTACCCATACTTGAAGGAACTCACATAATAGAGGAAAATCAGGTTTTTGACTTGATCATGCTAAATTTATAAGATTATCCTCAATTCATTCATAATTCATGCTTGATTTTATTGAGAATTCATAAACTTCATCAAATCATGTATTTCACGCTACTTCGTGCACTAAGTTACTTTATCACGCTAGATCGTGCACTTGGAATCATAAAATCAACAATTGAAATCACAGTTGAAGAACCCACAATGATTGATCACAAACCCTAATTCAATTGGGTTAGAATAAACCTTGAAATTCATGAAGGAAAGGGAGGGCTCATTGGAGGAAAGGGCTCCAAATGGTGAATACTATCATAATTCAAAGCAGTCCACAAGAAATTGGAGAAGATTGAAGGTCTTCAATGGAGGATTCAAGCTTCTTCTTCTTCCTTGAGAGTTTAGAGAGTTTCTTTTTAGAGAGAGAAATATTTGAGAGAGGAGAGTTTTGGAATGAATTAGAATTAAGTGAATTAGGCTTAGAAAGTATTTATAGGTCTTAGATTAAGGGTATAACCGACTTAGCTTAATAGGTAAAATACGAAAAAGCCTTTAATTAAAAATTGTCAGGGCCAATCGACGGACAGGATCTACGATTCGTACATGCATTGACGGACTGTCTTGCTCTTCCGTCAATCGATTCTGAAAGTTCACTTTGGACTTAGAATTTGGCTAAGTCTGGAAGGCATCTACGGAACCCATCTACGGCCCGTCAACTGGACTACGAACCGTCCTGCTATTCCCTAGGTCAAAGTTTAGAAACTTGGAAATCTTGAAATTTCACAGTGCCATTGACGGTTCCCACCTACGGCCCGTCAATCCATCTACGGCCCGTAGGTGGCCTCTATAGGTCACTGTCATCAGGTGAGTTCTACATTTTAAAATTACTTGGAAGCTTGGGGTGTTACAATATCTCCCCCTTGGGAACATTCGTCCTCGAATGAGAATCAAGACACCTTGAGAAAGGTAATAGATACAGACTAACAACCCAACCTAGCATGCAATCACATAAGGGCACATATCCGAGGAGGAAACATCAACTCCAAGCTAAAGCATGATCAACACATCATATCATGAAGACTTTATGAAACTTATACTCAAATGCACATGATCATGTAAGACTCTTTCATGAACATGCATAATCAAGGAATCATGGAAATCAACTATGACACATGAGACAAAAATAATGAATCATGAGGAACTAGGGCCTCAGCTGAAGGTAGAAGAAAAGAAATATAGGGATACTAGGACATCACATCACCTCCGACCTCTCATATAACAACCAGAACAAGGAACTCCTTTCGGCAAATTAGTTCCCACACTTACTAATCAAGAAATACACTATCTCCCCCCCCCCCTTGGGAGCAAACACTTCTAATCCTCCCGAATCCATCTCCCTTAATCCAATCATAATACCCAAGACCTCAACAACCATAAAACCATTGATACAAGTAAACACCTAAGAAGTTTCTACAAGGATTTCAAAGTCGACCTTAAACACTCTAACCACACATGGAGTCTTATCATAGCCAATCAAACACCCAACATTAATCAATGAATAACCACAAGCTAAAGGATCATAACTTACCAATTTCCGCATCTAGGGAATCCTCTTGCTCATGACGAGCTTGAAGTGCATAGAATCAGTTTTGCTTTTGAGCGCTTGAACCCGATGAATTTTGAGGTTGAGTCCATCGACGATTCTATCCCTCCTTCCTAACCACTAAGGGACAATCCCTTATCTTGTGACCCATCTTGCCACAACCAAAGCATCTATTAGATCCGGCTAGACAATTGCCCTCATGCTTCCCTCCACATTTAGCACAAGTGGTTGATGAGAATCCACCAACATTCCCTTCTTGAGGCTTAGGGTTAGACATCCTATCTTTGTTGAACTTAGGTGGATCATTGGAGGAATCTTAATCGGGAAACCTTTGTCGAGACTTAAAACGATCATGCCCATCGAAACTTAAATGTGAGAAATTACCATCTCCGGTCCTAGCCCTCTTGGTCTCCATAGACCTTTCCTTAAGCTTTTCTTCTTCAATTTGTTCTGCATAAACCATGAGGCGAGAAATATCCATGTCATGCACAAGCATGGCGGTGCGGCACTCTTTCACCAACATATCAGATACTTCCAACACAAATTTGCTCATTCTTGCCCTCGGGTCGGAAACTATGGATGGAGCATATCTAGCCAATTGTGTGAACTTCAATGCATACTCTTTCACACTCATATTTCTTTGTCGAAGGTTGATAAACTCAAGCACCTTAGCCTCTCTCTTCTCAAGAGGGAAGAACTTATCAAGGAAAGCAACCTTGAATTTCTCCGAATCAAGAGGACCCTCATTAACCGCCCTCTCACTCTTCCATTGATTGAACCAAATTTGGCAACACCCTTGAGTTGATAAGCAACCAATTCTACACTCTTTTCCGGCGTCACACCCATAATCATCAGCACCTTGTATACTTCATCAATGAAATCTTGAGGATATTTCTCAACACTTAGAGCCATGGAATTTCGGAGGATTCATCATCGTAAAGTCACATTTGGGTTCACGGGAGCCATCACCTCTCTATTGGCTTGAGCCGTCACAGCTTGTGCCAACACTTGGAAAGCAGCCCTAAACTCCGCATTAGTCACTTGTTCTGACAAAGGGTCGGCCGAAACTTGGGGAGCTTGAGAAAGAGCTTCTAGTTCCACATTCTCTCCCATGTTTCTCCTAGCGTAAGCTCTTCGGGTCGCCATATCCTGAAACGCATAGGATAGGGATTAGGAGAAAGATATATAGAGTTAAACTCTATGGCACGACTTAAGAGTAATGAAAGAAGTGGAATTTCTTAAACGTATTATAGCCTCTCATTCATAAATGTAACGCGCTTCACACTCATGAACAATACTCAACTAGACGCGCTTATGAGACATCCTAGAATCTTTCTAAAGCCTTGCGCTCTGAATACAAAGTTTGCCACGACCCAGGGTAGCCCCTTGATGTAACACGGCGTACAAGACCCCGAGAGGCATTATACAAGCCCTTAGCATACATAACATACAAGATAATAGAGAAATAAGAGTTCAGAAGAGCATTTTATATCAAGCTTTACTCAAATAAGCGGAAGTCTACAACTCATGTCTTAAAGCCTTCTAATATCATAGAATATGAATAAAAGTGAAAGGGGCGCAGCCCAATACAACATCCAACATAATGGAAGACATGCAAATAAGAACAACTAGGCTATGTCCTCGGATGGATGAGGACTCACCAGGTCTTCTATGAACTCTAAGTCAATGCTCTAGCCACGAGTGGAAGGTGAATCACCACGTCCTACACCAAAGAAGTTAATGTAGGCAAGAGTATACGTTAGAACAATTAAGTACTAAGTATGATAGCAATGCACATAAACACATAAGTCATGCTAGAGAGAGACATAATCATGACATGCAATGGCCAAGCTAAAAACATGATAAACATGAGAAACATGAAACATAAAGTATATATCAAGGCCAAAGCAAGCTAAATCATCTTTCTTTCTTTTCTTTACTTCATCATGAGAACACTTGTTCATTAACTTGTGGGGAAAAGCCTTAACCGACATGTAAGACCATGTCAGCTACCAAATGAAATCAGGTGTCCACCCCACACCGAAAAGGGGTGTCCTACTTGCCAAAGTAAGACCATGAACTTGTTAGCTTATGTGGATCCACTAGCTAGTGTCTATCATAGACCATCACCCTACGGTGGTACATAGTTTATGGGACATGGGTAATCACCACCTGTCCACTCGGTACTAAGCATACTTCCCACGGATTAATCATAGTTCATTTTATCTTAGGTAGACATGGGTAATCGCCTCTTGTCTACATTAGTCATAAGCTCATTATTGGTAGACTTGCGTAATCGCCGGTTTGTCTACATTAGGGTACATGGGTAATCGCCTCTTGTCCCTTCATTAATTAGAATAGCTCCTTAAGAACATGGGTAATCGCCTCTTGTTCTTTTAAGTCATATTGGGAGAATTACGTGAGAAAACCTTTCACGACTCAACCATAACATCATCATATCATAACTTTGTTACTTTACTCTCAAAGCACCCTTAACTCGTCATGCTCATATTTCATAGTTCATATGGGTTCATGCAAGTTCAACTCATATCATGTTATTCAATGCAAGCTCATGCTTAGAAAGCCATAATTAAAACAATTTACCCATACTTTTAGGAACTCACATAATAGAGGAAAATCATGCTTTTGACTTGATCATGCTAAATTCATAAGATTATCCTCAATTCATTCATAATTCATGCTTGATTTCATAGAGAATTCATAAACTTCGTCAAATCATAGATCAACCCACCAATTAAAGCATAGATTCTCAAATTGGGGAGACTTAGCTTGTGATCACGGGGTTCATGCAATCTTTACATCAAATCATGTAATTCACTCTACTTCATGCACTTAGTTACTTTATCACACTAGATTGTGCACTAGGAGTCGTAAAATCAACAATTGAAATCATAATTGAAGAACCCACAATGATTGATCACAAACCCTAATTCAATTGGGTTAGAATAAACCTTGAAATTCATGAAGAAAAGGGAGGGCCCATTGGAGGAAAGGGCTCCAAATGGTGAATACTATCATACCTCAAAGCAGTCCACAAGAAATTAGAGAAGATTGAAGGTCTTCAATGGAAGATTCAACTTCTTCTTCTTCCTTGAGAGTTGAGAGAGTTTCTTTTTAGAGAGAGAAATATTTGAGAGAGGAGAGTTTTGGAATGAATTAGAATTAAAGCAATTAGGCTTAGAAACTATTTATAGGTCTTTGATTAAGGGTACAACCGACTTAGATAGGTAAAGAATTAGTTAAAAGACCAAAAAGCCCTTAATTAAAAACTGTCGTGGCGAATCGACGAACAGGATCTACGGTCCGTACATCAATTGACGGACTGTCCTGTTCTTCCGTTAATTGATTCAGAAAGTTCATTTTGGGCTGAAACTTTGGCTAAGTCTGGAAGGCATCTACGAAACCCACCTACGGCCCGTCAACTGGACTACGAACCGTCCTGCTATTCTGTAGGTCAAAGTTCAGAAACTTGGAAATCCTAAAATTTCACAATGCCATTGACGGTTCCCACCTACGGCCTGTCAATCCATCTACGGCCCGTAGGTGGCCTCCGTAGGTCACTGTCTTCAGGTGAGTTCTGCATTTTAAAATTCCTTGGAAGCTTGGGGTGTTACAGCAACTCAATCAATCACCTAGTCGCCTCCCCAATTAGAAAAAAGGGAAATAATCTCAACCACATAGACTCTTCTGAAATACCCTTAGCTGAAAAAGGGTTACACACACCAACAAATTTGCGGAGATGTTCATTAGGATCTTCTTGCTCGAGACGCCCAAATAATCCTCCTACTTTGATCAGCTACAACTGTAATACCCCAGCTTTCCAAGGAATGAAAATGCAAAATTTACCTGTAGGCCTACGGAAGCCACTTACGGGCCGTAGTCAGGTTGAACGGCCATAGGTGAGGAGCCGTCTATGGCTCTGGAAAGTTCACTAATTCTCAGTCTCTAAATAGTGATCTACGAAAAAGCAGGAAGGATCGTAAGTCAGTTGACGGTCCATAGAAAGTAACCGTAGATGTTCCCAAGACTTGGTTAAATTCTTGAACCTCAAGCAGTGATCTACGGTTGAGGTGTACAATCGGTAGATGAACCTACCAACCATAGATTGAAGCCGTCATTGCAGGGTCCCCAGATACCAACTCTCTGATTCTTTTGACGGTCCAACAGGACGGTCCATCAGTGGACCATAGATGGGCCTCGATAGTTTTTAATTAAGGGCTTTTGATCTTTTCCCTAGTTAATTCCCTAATTAGCTAAGTCGGTTTTACCCTTAATGAAGGTTCTATATATTGTTTTCTATACCTAAATCACTTCATTCTAACCCATTCCCTAAATTCACCTCTCAAATATTTTTCACTCTAAAAGAAATCCTCTCTAGCTCAAGGAAGAAGAAGAAGCTAAGTCCTCCATTGAAGATCACCCAAATTCTTCCAATTTCTAGTGGGCTTTGCTAATGTATGATAGTATTGACCAATGGAGTTTCTTCCTCCATTGGGCCCTCCCTTTTCTTCATGAATTTCAAGGTTCAATTCCCTTCAAGTAAGCTAGGGTTTGATCAATTGTTATGGGTTCTTTTAGTATGAGTCCAATTACTGATTTTATGCTCTGTAGTGCACGATCTAGCGTGAATTACATGTCTAGTTGTAATTAATGCATGAACCCCCATGATACCAAGTAAATTCTTCCCAATTTGATAATTTATGCCTTGATTGTTGGGTTGAGATAAGAATTGATGAAATTGAGGTATCATCTATGAAATTGAGCATGAATTGGGGTTCAGTGCATGATTTTAGCATGTTCAACTAAAAAGCATGATTTTACTCTTTATGTGGGTTACTTCAAGTATGACTAAATTCCTTGATTATGACTTTTAAGAGCTCGCTTGCATTGAATTTCATGGTTTAAAATAAAGGCAATATGAACCTATTAGCTATGAAGAAAAGGCATGATAGAATCATTAAAAAAGAGGTTTATAGAATCAAGCATGTTTTATGTGAAATCTATGATATGTTAATGTTCAGTCTTGAAACGGTTTTCTCATATAATGCTCAACCTAAGCATGTGAAAGGTTTTCTCACATGTAAAGGATTCATAACTGTTAAAAGGCTTTCTTAACTAAAATTGAATCAAGTGCTTAAAGAAGCTATTCTAGGGGTATTGGCTTGGACAAGTCCATGAAAGAAGAAACACTCAATGAAGTAAGCTTGGACTAGTCCATGGTATGTGAAGTCATGTTTAGCTTTGATTGGCAACCCCAGTTGTGCCTTTCCATGGATATCAGTAGTTATGATTGTATAGTGGGAATTATGCATAGAACCGAGTGGACAGGTGGCAAGTCCTCTTATTTCCTATGCCTATGTGCCCCCATAGGTGGTCTTAACAGGCCCATGTCAGCTTAGCTAGTGGATCCACGTAGGCTGTGGTTCAGGATTCTACCTTGGCAAGTAGAATGGCCCTTTTTCGGTGTAGGGCAGACACCGGATTCCATGTTGAGTTATTCCATGGTCTACAGATCGGTTTGAGGCTTTTCCCACACTTCAGGTTGCACAATGGTGCATGGGTGACTGAAAGTAAAGTAAAGAGAAGAAGAGTAATAGAAAGATGATTTAGCTTGCTTTGGTCTTGGTGTATGCTTTATGTTATTTGCTTTTGTGCCTTATCATGTTTAGCTTGACCAATTGCATGTCATGTTTATATCTCAATTTCTAGCATGTTTTATGAGTTTTTATGCATGGCTATCATACTAGTACATTATTGTTCTAATGCATACTTTTGTCTGCATCAACTTCTTTAGTGTAGGACGTGGCAGTTCTCCTACTCGTGGTGAGAGCAGTGATCTAGAGTTGAGAGAAAACTTGGTGAGTCCTCATCCATCCGATGACATAACCTTGTTTGATTTCACATTGATGTCATTTTGATGTTTTGAGTAAAGCTTTGATATAAAAATGCTCTTTTGAACTCTTAATTCTCTATTATCTTGTATACTATGTATGCTAAGGGCTTTTATGAGCCCTCTCGGGGTCTTGTACACCGTGTTACATCTAGGGGCTACCCTGGGTTGTGAAAAACTTGGTATTCAGAGTGCAAGGTTTTAGAATGATTCTAGGATTTCCCATAATCCACATCGAGTAGAGTCTTTTTAATGGGTGTGAAGCGCGCCACACTTATGAATGAGAGGCTATAAGATGTTTAGGAAACTTCACTTCTTTTGTTACTCTTGAGTCGATTCATAGAGTTTAACTCTACATTTCTTTCATAATCACGTATCCTACGCGTTTCAGGATATGGCATCTCGAAGGGCCTACGCTACTATGAATGCAAGAGAGAATGAAGGGCAAGAAGCTCCTCCTCAAGCTTCTCTTTGGCGGAATAAGTTACTAATGCGGAGTTTAGGGCTGCTTTCCAAGCGTTGGCTCAAGCCGTGATAGCCCAAACCAATAGAGAGGTCGTGGCTCCCATGAACCTAGATGTGGGTACGACTGCATCAAGAGTGAGGGACTTTACAAGAATGAATCCTCAAGAATTTTATGGCTCTAAGGTTGAAGAGGATCCTCAAGAGTTTATTGATAAAGTTTATAAAGTGTTGATGATAACGGGTGTGACACCGGAAGAGAAGGCGGAGTTGGCCACTTATCAACTTAAAGGTGCTGCCCAAACTTGGTACAATCAATGGAAGAGTGAAAGGGCTAATGATGAATGTCCCATAGGATGGGAGAGGTTTAAGAGTGCTTTCCTTGATTGATTCGTCCCTTTTGTGAAGAGAGAGGCAAAGGTTCTTGATTTTATTAATCTTCGTAAAGTGAGTATGAGTGTGAAAGAATATGTATTGAAGTTCACACAATTGGCTGGATATGCTCCTTCCATAGTTGCCGACCCAAGGGAAAGAAAGAGCAAATTTGTGTCGGGAGTGTCTGATATGTTGGTGAAAGAGTGCCGTACCGCCATGCTTGTGCATGACATGGATATTTCTCGCCTCATGGTTTATGCCAAAAAAATTGAAGAAGAAAATCTTAAAGGGAGATCTAGAGAGACTAAACGGGCTAGAACCGGAGATGGCAACTTTTCTCATGCAAAATTCGATGGACGTGGTCATTCAAGATTTCACCAAAGGTTCTCTAATCAAGGTTCTCCCAAGGTCCTCCAAGATCAAACAATGATAGGGTGCAAAACCCCAAGCCTCAAGGGGGGAACGGTGGTGGATCTTCTTGGCCTAGTTGTACTAGATGTGGGAGGAGGCATGAAGGCAAATGCCTAGCTGGTTCGGATGGTTGCTATACTTGTGGTAAGGCTGGTCACAAGATGAGAGATTTCCCATCTCTCTTGGCTAAATGAAGAGAGTGTAAGCAAGCTGCCCCAAGTAGTTTGGGTTTAGGTGCTCCTAAGCAAAACATATTTTATGAACTTCAGGCTCGTCATGAGCAAGAGAGCTCACCCGATGTGGTCACCGGTACGTTGAAAGTCTTCCATTATGATGTCTATGCCTTGTTAGATCCGGTGCTACATTGTCCTTTGTGACGCCCTATGTGGCCATGCGGTTTGATTTTGTATCGGATATATTGCTAGATCCTATCCTTATTTCTACTCCAATAGGAGAGTTTATTTTAGCTAAGAGGGTTTATAGAGGTTGCTCCATTTCCTTATCCCATAAAGTTACTCTTGTCGATCTCATAGAGCTAGATATGATAGATTTTGATGTCATTCTTGGGATGGATTGGTTGCATGCTTGTTATGCCTCTATTGATTGCAGGACCAGAGTGGTCAAGTTCCAGTTCCCTAATGAGCCTATCCTAGAGTGGAAGGGGGGAAATTCTATGTTTCGAGGTCAATTCGTTTCTTATCTAAAGGATGGAAAGATGATCTCTAAGGGTTGCTTTTACCATCTAGTTAGGGTGAGGGATGTAGATTTCGAAACCCCTACTCTTGAATCGGTCCCCATTGCTAGTGAGTTTCCGGAAGTGTTTCCCGATGACTTGCCCAGTATTCCTCCCTAAAGGGAAATAGACTTCGGTATTGATCTTCTCCCAGATACACAACCTATCTCTATTCCTCCATATATAATGGCTCTGGCGGAACTTAAAGAGTTGAAAGAGAAACTAAAAGACATGTTGGATAAGGGTTTCATCCGACCAAGCGTTTCCCCATGGGGTGCTCCGGTATTGTTTATAAGGAAGAAAGATGGTTCACTTTGAATGTGCATCGACTATCGCCAATTGAATAAGGGTACAATCAAGAATAAGTATCCCTTGCCAAGGATAGATGATTTTTTTGACCAACTTCAAGGGGCTAGTTACTTTTCTAAGATCGACCTTCGTTCGGGTTATCACCAATTGAGGGTGAAAGAAGATGATATTTCGAAAATGGCTTTCTGAACAAGGTATGGTCACTATGAGTTCTTGTTTATGTCGTTTGGATTGACAAATGCTCCAGCTGCATTCATGGACTTGATGAATAGGGTGTTTAAGCAATACGTTGACATGTTCGTGATTGTGTTTATTAATGATATCTTGATCTACCCAAGGAATGAGGATGAGCATGCTAGTCATTTGAGGGTTGTGTGGCAAGTCCTCAAGGATCAACAACTCTTTGCAAAGTTTAGCAAGTGTGAATTTTGTTGAGATCCTTGGCTTTTCTTGGTCACATTGTTTCCGGTAAGGGTATTGAGGTAGATCCTAAGAAGACTGAAGCGGTCAAGAATTGGCCTAGACCTTTATCACCTTCGGACATTCTTAGTTTCTTGGGTTTAGCCGGTTATTATAGGAGGTTTGTTGAGGGGTTTTCTTCAATTGCTTCTCCGTTCACGATTTTGACACAAAAGAAAGCTAAGTTTATATGGTCTGAGGCTTGTGAAAAGAGTTTTCAAGAACTGAAAGACAGACTTACTGCGGCCCCGAATTGAATCTACTGGAAGGAACCGATGGTTTGTTAGTGTATTGTGATGCCTCAAGGATTTGGCTAGGGTGTGTTCTAATGCAAAATGGGAAAGTGATTGCCTATGCTTCAAGACAACTAAAGGTGCATGAGAAGAACTATCCCACTAATGACTTAGAGTTGGCAGCGGTGGTGTTTGCTTTGAAACAATGGTGACATTACTCTTATGGAGTACATGTAGATGTCTTCACCGATCATAAGAGTCTCCAGTATGTGTTTAAGCAGAAAGATTTGAATCTCCGCCAAAGAAGATGGCTTGAATTGCTAAAAGATTATGATATGAGTGTTCTCTATCACCTCAGCAAGGCTAATGTGGTGGCGGATGCTCTTAGTAGATTGTCTATGGGAAGTGTTGCACATATTGAGGATGGCAAAAAAGAGTGGGTTCGTGATGTTCATAGTTTAGCCGATTGGGTGTTCGGTTGATTGATTCCGCTAAGGGTGGAATTACAGTTCACAATGGTTCCGAGTCCTCTTTTGTGCATGATGTAAAAGCTAAGCAAGACCTTGATCCTAATTTGGTAGAATTGAAAGAAGTCGTTCTCAAGAAGTCCATAGAGGTTTTCTTCCACGGGAGAGATGGTGTACTTCGTTACCAAGGTCGCTTATGTGTTCCCGATGTTAATGATTTGAGAGGGCAAATTTTGTCGGAACCTCATAGTTCTAGATATTCTATTCACACGAGAGCTACCAAGATGTACCGTGATTTGCGAGAAATCTATTGGTTGAATGGCATGAAGAAAGACATTGCGGAATTTGTAGCTAAGTGTCCTAATTGCAAACAAGTGAAGGTTGAGCATCAGAGACCGGGAGATTTGACCCAAGACGTAGAGATTCCTACTTGGAAGTGGAAATATGTGAATATGGATTTCATAATAGGTTTGCCTCGCACAAAGCGACACTGTAATTCGATTTGGGTTGTGGTTGATAGAATGACCAAGTCAGCCCATTTCATTCCCATCAGAACTTCTTATTCAGCGAAGGATTATGCTAAGTTGTGTATGAGGGAGATGGTTAGGCTGCATAGAGTGCCTTTATCCATTATCTCTGATCGAGGTGCCCAGTTTACTTCTAAATTTTTGAAGTCATTCAAGAAAGGTCTTGGTACTCGTGTTAAGCTTAGCACGACTTTTCATCCCCAAACTGATGGTCAAGCGGAGCATACTATTTAGACTTTAGAAGATATGTTGAGATCTTGTGTTATTGAGTTCAAGGGTACTTGGGATGACCATTTCCCTTAGATCGAGTTTGCTTATAATAATAACTACCATTCTATTATTGGTATGGCTCCATTTGAGGCTCTCTATGGTAGGAGGTGTAGATCTCCCATAGGTTGGTTTGAAATTGGGGAAGTTGCTTTGATAGGCCCCGAGTTAGTGCATAAGGCTATTGAGAAAGTTCGGCTTATTAGAGGAAGGCCAAAAATGGCTCAAAGTGGACAAAAGTCTTATGCCAATGTTAGAAGAAAAGAATTAGAATTGGACGTTGATGATTGGGTTTACTTGAAAATTTCACCTATGAAAGGTGTAATGAGATTTGGGAAGAAAGGAAAGCTTAGTCCCCGCTTTGTAGGCCCATATCAGATTACGAGACGTGTTGGTAAGGTTTCCTATGAGCTTGATTTGCCTAATGAGTTGGGATCGGTGCATCCAATTTTTCACGTCTCATTGTTGAAAAAGTGTGTTGGTGATCCGACCTCTATAGTGCCAATAGAGACTCTTGTCATAAAGGTTAGTCTTTCCTATGAAGAGGTTCCGATTGATATTTTAGACCGACAAGTTCGGAAGTTGAGAAATATAGAAATTGCTTCCGTGAAAGTTCTGTGGAGGAATCAATTAGTTGCGGGTGCTACTTGGGAGGCCGAGGCCGATATGAAGTCCCGCTACCCTCATCTCTTTCCTTTCGATCCTTCTCTAGCTTGAGGTACCTAGTTCCTCATAGTTCATTCTTTTGGTCTCATGTGTCATAATTGATTTTTATGAATCCTTGATTTTTTATGCATGTTCATGAAGAGTCTAGTATGATTTATGTGCATTGAGTATGACTTGCTTAAAGTCTTCATGAATTTAGTGTTGAGCATGCTTTAGCTTGGAGTTGATGTTTCCTCCTCGGATTTGTGCATTTATATGCTTGCATGCTAGGTTGGGTTGTAGTCCGAGTCTATCGCCCTTCTCATGATGTCCAGGTTCTCATTCGAGGACGAATGTCCCCAAGGGGGAGATATTGTAATACCCCAGCTTTCCAAGGAATGAAAATGCAGAATTCACCTGTAGGCAATGACCTATGGAGGCCACTTACGGTCCGTAGTTAGGTTGATGGGCCGTAGGTGAGGAGCCGTCAATGGCTCTTGCAAGTTCAGTAATTCTCAGTTTCTGAAGAGTGATCTAATGAAAAGCAGGAAGGATCGTAAGTCAGTTGATGGTCCGTAGAAGTAACCGTAGATGTCCCCCATACTTGGTCAAATTCTTGAACCTCAGGCTGTGATCTACGGTTGAGGTGTATGTTCCATAGATAGACCTACCAACCGTAGATTGAAGCCGTCGTTGCAGGGTCCCCAGATACCAACTCTCTGAATATTTTGACGGTCCAACAGGACGGTCCATAAGTGGACGTACGAATCGTAGGTCCTCATCGTAGATGGGCCCCGACAGTTTTTAATTAAGGGCTTTTTTGTCTTTTCCCTGGTTAATTCCCTAATTAGCTAAGTCGGTTTTACCCTTAATGAAGGTCCTATATATAGTTTTCTATACCTAAATCACTTCATTCTAACCCTTTCCCTAAATTCGCCTCTCAAATATTTTTCTCTCTAAAAGAAATCCTCTCTAGCTAAAGGAAAAAGAAGAAGCTAAGTCCTCCATTGAAGATCACCCAAATTCTTCCAATTTCTAGTGGGCTTTGCTAAGGTATGATGGTATTGACCAATGGAGTTGCTTCCTCCATTGGGCCCTCCCTTTTCTTCATGAATTTCAGGGTTCAATTCCCTTCAAGTAAGCTAGGGTTTGATCAATTGTTATGGGTTCTTTTAGTATGAGTCCAATTATTGATTTTATGCTTTGTAGTGCACGATCTAGCGTGAATTACATGTCTAGTTGTAATTATTGCATGAACCCCCATTATTCCAAGTAAATTCTCCCCAATTTTATAATCTATGCCTTGATTGTTGGGTTGAGATAAGAATTGATGAAATTGAGGGATCATCTATGAAATTGAGCATGAATCGGGGTTAAGTGCTTGAATTTAGCATGTTCAAGTAAAAAGCATGATTTTTCTCTTTATGTGGGTTACTTCAAGTATAACTAAATTGCCCTCATTATGACTTTTAAGAGCTAGCTTGCATTGAATTGCATGGTTTAAAATAAAGGCAATATGAACCCATTGGCTATGAAGAAAAGGCATGATAGAATCACGAAGAAAGAGGTTTATAGAATCAAGCATGTTTTATGTGAAATCTATGATATGTTGATTATGAATCTTGAAAGGGTTTTCTCATATAATGCTCAACCTAAGCTTGTGAAAGGTTTTCTCACATGTAAAGGATTCATAACTTATTAAAAGGCTTGCTTAACTAAAAATGAATCAAGAGCTTAAAGAAGCTATTCTAGGGGTCTAAGCTTGGACAAGTCCATGAAAGAAGAAACACTCAATGAAGTAAGCTTGGACTAGTCCATGGTATGTGAAGTCATGTTTAGCTTTGATTGGCAACCCCAGTTGTGCCTTTCCATGGATATTAGTACTTATGATTGTATAGTGGGAATTATGCATAAAACCGAGTGGACGGGTGACAAGTCCCCTTATTTCCTATGCCTATGTACCCCATAGGTTGTCTTAACAGGCCCATATCAGCTTAGCTAGTGAATCCACGTAGGATATGGTTCATGATTCTACCTTGGCAGGTAGAATTTCCCTTTTTCAGTGTAGGACAGACACCGGATTCCATGTTGATTTATTCCATGGTCTACAGATCGGTTTGAGGCTTTTTCCACACTTCAGCTTGCACAATGGTGCATGGGTTACTAAAAGTAAAGTAAAGAGAAGAAGAGTAACAGAAAGATGATTTAGCTTGCTTTTGCCTTGGTGTATGCTTTATGCTATTTGCTTATATACCTTATCATTTTTAGCTTGGCCAATTGCATGTCATGTTTATATCTCAGTTTCTAGCATGTTTTATGAGTTTTTATGCATGGCTATCATACTAGTACTTTATTGTGCTAACGCATAGTTTTGCCTGCGTCAACTTCTTTGGTGTAGGACATGGCAATTCTCCTACTCGTGGCTAGAGCATTGATCTAGAGTTGAGAGAAGACTTTGTGAGTCCTCATCAATCCGAGGACATAGCATCGTTGGATTTTACATTGATGTCTTTCCTTATGTTGGATATTGTATTGGGCTGCGTCCTTATCACTATTATTTGTATTCTATGACATTAGAAGGTTTTGAGACATGAGTTGTACAGTTCCGCTATTTTGAGTAAAGCTTTGATATAAAAATGCTCTTTTGAACTCTTAATTCTCTATTATCTTGTATGTTATGTATGCTAAGGGCTTGTATGAGGCCTCTCAGGGTCTTGTACGCCGTATTACATCTAGGGTCTACCCTGGGTTGTGACAGCAACATGGGCTTGGTTTCCACAAATGTGGTATTTTTTTGTACCGGTGGTAAACAAATTATTCCAACTTCATTGGTGATATGAGAGATCACCTCATCTTCTTTCCTAACATCATTTTCTTGCCCATGGTGACTTGAGTCGTCACCACTTTACATATTCATCATTTCACCTACGAAGTGACACAACAAGAGAGCCAAGAATAAGGTTGTTCAACTACAGAACAAATTAGTATGTAAATTACTTCTCAAATTTAATTCCTAACTACCATTCCCTTGCAGCGGCACCACTTTTGATAACTTTCAAATCACTCTCTAAAACAAATTGAAAGAGTGACCGGATGTCGTTACTATTAGAAATATACAACTAAGAGTCGGGATCGAATCCCACAAGGAATGGTGCACAGTTAAGGATTCAGTTAGTGAACAAAGTCACAACTAATCTCAATGTACTAAACATGACAAATGGGTGGATGATACCACAAAAATTAACACCACAACTTCATAAGCACACAATTATCAATATTAGAACAAACAAATATTCACGAAATTAGTTGACCCT
Source organism: Solanum appendiculatum (assembly GCA_018342035.1). Classification (NCBI taxonomy): domain Eukaryota; kingdom Viridiplantae; phylum Streptophyta; class Magnoliopsida; order Solanales; family Solanaceae; genus Solanum; species Solanum appendiculatum. Next base: position 4,219,181 of record JAGDQO010000361.1, on the reverse strand, counting down.
AAGGGAGTGGGGATTGAATATTGATATCATTAGAGGTAATGTGGAATTGCTTAATATACCTAACTAATCATGGATAGGCTAGGCCCTCTTTCATTATGTTAATATTCTTTCGATCTCACAACACTATTTCATAAAATCTCCTTTCGGTCTCATTCATGCAAATTTTCAGCTCAACCCACTACCTTGGATTTACAATTAATCATGACTAGATTGCAAACATTGAACTAATAACCCACCCATATTAGTCTCTATCGAGCACCAATGCGAGATCGAATCTAAAATCAAGTTGGCCACCTCAATTTATGAATTAAGTACATGGTGGAAGTTGAAATCCATGATTAACAGCAATAAAATAGAGCAATTCATCATACCCCCTAAGTTAAATCAACATCCAACCCCATAATAACATCCCAAGAGATTGGGGTCTTAGCCACACATCACAAAGTGTAAAGAAATGATACCTTCCGTAAAATTAGCTTTGGGTAACATGAATTTGAGTAATTACAAGCAAACCCACTTTGAATTAAATATCAATTTAGCAAATTCAAGAGTATCAATTCAAGAACCCCAAGAACTAAAAGTGTTTTCACTTAATAGAAAAGTGTTTCTCTCCAAAATATTCAGAATTTTCTCACAAATTTCGAACCTCCTCTTTTACACTTCTTTGGACTATATATAGTTTTACAAAATTCGGTCCAATACTAACATGTGCTTTTCACTCGGTGACATTAGTCGGGCACACCGATATCATTCTGTGAGTCGCCAATCGTGCTTCAGCTCGCCTTTTTCTTGCTCAAGTCTACAGGTATTCCATCATTATTCAACGGTTCAATTTAATTTAGCTTTTCTAGCACGTTGAATTGTTAATCATCACCTTTTTTCACCCTTTGGACTCTATTTTATCATCTGACACTGTCAACTTCGGCGATGGTCACACTGTTCACCTTTTTCATTAGGCACATCATTGTTTCTCCATCACTTCGGCAACCAGCCTTGAGAAAGAAGCCTATTGCACAGTTAATTTGGGCGATGTCAGGCCCGTTATGCCATTTACCTTTCTTATTTGGCAATCATCAGAGTGTGGTTTTACACTTCTTACATTTTTGGTTATTCTTTCAATCATTCATCATTGTCTTGTCCTTTAGCTTTCATAGCTGTAAATCATCAAAATATCATCAAAAAAGGACATACTTAGGAATTGAGGTCACAAATTATTAAGCTAAATTGGCCTCAAATGAGTGCAGATCTTCCACTCATCTGATGTCACTTCTATTCCCGGTCTTGATCACACAGTTGTGTGAAAAGGATGGAGTTCCCTTTCGGGGGAAGGATGATATGTAGATCACCTCGGTCTCGTCCAATGACATATGGAGGATTGAGGCTAACTATCTACAGAACGATGCGATTCAGAGGAAGCTACCACCACTAGACACTATGCCCGTTGTTGATAATGCAGCACTTGCTACTCAGGCCACTCCATCCACTCCTTCTATGGAGCAGTCTTGTACAACCCAGCCTTCCTCAGTACCATCTTCTTCTGCTTCTGTTGTTGCTGCACCTACCCCACCTCCTGCCTCACACCCCCTTTACCTAATCCATGATTTATCAAATTTTCAATCTTGCATGGTCTACGGATGTTACGTAGTGATAGTTGAGAAAGATATGCCCTCGATGATTGATCGGGCGATTGAGGTTGCCTTGCCCCACTGAGATATAGGTTGGCTAGGTGCGCGACTACTATTGAGGCACATGGTGTGCGTTTGGATAACTCATTTGGATAATCTCACGGTGATGATGGAAGAGCGAGAGAAGGTAGAATGTAGTTCAGCTAGCTTGACTGAGAGAAGGGCTTCTATTGGTACTCTAGGGTTGATGTAGACCATTTGAGGTCTACAGGCATATCTATGCTATGGGGTGAGGGTTTTTTTCTCGATGCACCCGAGACTGTACCTACTCTTATGCCAAGTGTCGAGGTTCCTTCCTGTGTGGCTGCACAGCCGAGGGGAGGTGATATGACTGTTGATGATATAGTAGTTGATGATGGTGCTAAGAGAGAGGATGATAGGGACAATGATGATTTCACCGAGGAGACAGATGAAGAAGAGTTGAGGAGAGAGGAGGATGAGCAGCGAATATCTGTTACACTGACTGAGCTGCAGGATCTAGAGGAAAGGATGGTCCAGGCTACAGTAGAGAGGTCCCTTGAGGAGATCTCAGCAGTTGGCACTAGTTGAGTCTCTTCAGACTCCACTATTTCTCTTGTTGATGTGTCGGGCAATTGAGCCTACATTGATGCCTCTAGTGATCACTTTGATGGGCACTGCTACCCAAGATGATGCCACTCCTTGCGAGACTCTGGATGAGAGGAGTCCACTGTCATATCCTGTCGGGGGGGGGGGGAATTTTTACTTCTTCTCCAGTGTTCTTTTACTTCAGTTCACATTGAGGACACTGCTATTTCTTTTTAGTGGGGTGAGGGAACTTGTGCAAAGATTCCTTTTTTGTTGTATTTTGTTGCTTTCAGTTTTATTTTTTGGATGATTGTAGTATTTTGTTTGTTTCTATTATAGTGGTCTGATTGGTTTATCTCATTCTTTCTTTCTCTAATTTTATTTTTCCCCATGAGTTCTGAAATGGTTTAAATGCTTGGATTTTCATTGATAATAATTTGAGGATAAATTATGTTCAATTTCGATGTCTTGAATAATACTCATGATGAGCATTATGTTTAGTGTTTGTGTTGAAAGAAGAAATCGATGTGGTTGCATTTTTGAATCTTGTGTTGACTAACTGCATTTTTATATGAGCCATGCAATGAACATCGCACGCAAGCTTTTGATCTCTTTGGGTTGTGTTAAATGATTCTGTTTGATGTTCCATGTGTGGTGAGGTTTTACATGGAAGCATGCTTGTGGAATCCTAGAATTTTTCTCTTTAGTCCACTTGGCTAGCTTTGGTAAGTGTAAGGAATGATCTTGGCTAAAAAATTTGAAAGGGGAACCTAAATTTCCAAATCCTTTTGTGACTACCTTGTGAGGGTGTTCAATCATATTGGCACCATTTGAGCCTAAACCGTTTGTTGACAACCACATTGAAACCTCTTGAGCCAAATTGACCCTAAATTCGCACCCAAAATCCTTTTCGAAGCATTTGTTTGTTTGAATAGCCAACTTAAGCAAAAATCTTAAGGTGGGGTGTGGAAACAAAGAAGGAAGGAAAGCTAAGTGAATGACAAAGAAAGATGAAATAAGACTTAACTTTGAAGTGTGTTACAAAAAGAAGGAACCCCTCCTTATAATAAAAATGAGATTGTGATGAACAGCCTTTTGAAAATTACAATGAAAAACAAAACTTGGTGAAATAAAAAGGGGTTTCCAATAAAATGATTGAGAAGTCAAAGCTTGTGCTCTCAAATGAAAAGAAATGAAAAGAACCAGTATACTTGTTTGTTGTTTGTACCCTCATGTTTATGGGGGCCGGTTGGGTTATGATTACTATTTGTACCTTTCAGGCTTATAGGGTCTAGTTAGGTTATTGTTTGACTATATTCTAGTCTCTTCTATTGTTTTATTGTTACATGGTTGGTTTTCACTTTAGAATTTTGGTTGTGGCTCCTCTTGACCCTGGGTAGTTGACTTGGTATCTTAGTCGTTTGCAAATAGGATGTTGGCTTGCCTTCTAGGTGAGTTCTTGACTCGACTTCTCACCCTTTGTATGCTGCCTCTATTCTTTATTGCCTATCTACTTTAGTATCTCCTATTTAATTGCTTGTGCTATGCTTTCCATATAACTTGTTGTTTATGGTAGTGTTATTTTTTTAGCTCCTTTGGCCGATGCTTGCTAAGCACCATGTTTGGTACTCATCTGTACATCTGCTCCCTACATATCCTAGTTTGAGTTATCGTCGTTGCTTTGGAGTCGGAGCAGCTTGAAGTTAAGAGACTAGGGTGACCTCCTGGCATTCAGAGTTGCTTATTTCCATCTATTATTGGCTAGGCTTAGTCTTTATATTGTACCAAGAGACATCTTGTAGTGGTATTATATTTGTAAAATCCTTTTACTCCTATTTTAGATTAGATGCTCAACTACTAATTGATGCCAGATCTTGGGATGGTTCTTGAATTATTTTTGACGATTATCCTTTCTCTGCTTTGTTCTAAGCTCTTACTTCTTGTTGTTGGCTTCCTATTGGTATTCCATTGCTTATGGCTCTAGGATAAGGTTTAGGCTTAACTACTGGTGGGGTGTAGTAGGTGTCATCATGAACTGAGAAATTAAATCGTGACATTTTGATCTCAGAGCTCTAGGCTGAGCGCCATTGTTATTATGAGGGTAAATGCCTAGTAGAGTAATGCAAATCCGTGCAGAGATGTATGTATCCAATCTTCGAGAGTCTATATGAAATTATTAGAAAATTATGTTTTTTACTCTTATCATGTGTTTTCGCTTTGAGTAACCTCTAAAATTGCTTCTTTGGAATCTACTCTCTTCTTGATGGATAGGACGAAGCATTTGACGGATGTGGGTGGAGCATCAGAATATTCCACTAGAGTTTCAACACGTGATCAAGCTAGGAGGCCTCAGTTGGGAATGGACCTTGAGGTCGGAGGCATTCCTCAGTATTCAGAGAGTCAAGGGAAAGCCCAGGCTTTGGCAGGGTGTTCGGCTACCTCATTTCATCAGTATTTTAGTGTTAGGAGGTTTTTGCTACTGCGAGGGTACAGCTAAGGTAGGTGTAATTCTTTGTACAGCGGGTGCTCCTCAAAGCTGAGTTGGGTTGACTTTTCCTCAACAAGGTTTGTTGTCCATTTCTGACTAATATTCTCATTTCTAGAGGGGGCAGGGCATAACCCCACATTGTTCCCTTCAGATCAGGAGTTGAGTCAGGGGTTGATTTTAGGGTTGACTTTGTCTCTCCGATCAGCGTCGGAGCATCTAATATCAGCAAGGTCTACCTTTCCCCTAGTTGCGAGTCATGTGAAGGCTGTGGAGCAGGCATGCATTGAGACTTACAGTTATTGTGGTAAGAGGATTTGCCATAAGTACAACGGTGAAAGAATTCAACTTTGAGGTGAGTGTTAGTTCAGTGAGGGACATATTTCTTTTTGACCTGTCACGCTTATGGAGGTAGTATCTCAGGTTCCAAGGGGTTCTAAGGTAGGTCGTGGTGTTGGTGACAGGCAGAGCTTAGGCCAAACTTCACATGTTAATCATTGTGGACATTCGGGTGTTAGGTCTCATGTTACTCCAGTTTTGTCTTTGCAGCCAAGTGATCTCCGTAATGGTTGTTATAGATGTGGCGAGATAGGCTACTATGTTAGAGATTGTCGCAAATCCTAGTGCATTTTGCTAGGGGTGGTTCTTACTCTAGTAGAGGTAGACAGGGTAGGTCTGTGTTTTCTTTGCACCGAGCTTCACACTATAGAGCTTGCTATGATTGTGGAAAGTTGGGCTGCTGGTCTAGAGAGTGCCCCAGGAAGGAGTTGCTTTTTCAGGTATTGCAAACATTTGATACTCCCCAGGATGGGGCGATTGTACTTGATTGTACCTGTAGTGAGCTTGTTCATCAGCCTACAGCTTGTCCACATCATAGGACCATGATGAGAGGTATTCATCTAGATCAATCTTATGGGTTATCGACTCGTTCGATTGGAGATGGTGCCTCTGTGTTGCCATTACTACATTAGGTGTTCAGGTTAAGGTTGGACACGATTTGTTCTATGCTTCTGCAAGCTTGTCAGAGGCTGAAGCTTAATGTATCCCTTCTTTTGATGTGATTTTGTGGTTTATCCCTTTGGTTCTTAATTTGTGTGATTTGGGGTTTTCATGCCCATTCGAGTTTATTTGGCTTATTATATATCGTTGGCTCTTTGTGGTAGTTCTATTTTAGGATTGTGTATATGTTTTTCCCCTGTAGTTGATTTGTTTTAGTAGTGGATTGACTAGGTTTTGTTACTTTGATTGGGAGTAGTGGATGGGTAGCCCCCAATGCCTTTGCCTTGATAGTCCTGTTGTTGTTGATGTCTTGGGATTTCTGGTTTCCCTTTTTTCCACCCCTGTTGTGCGCTTTTACTGTGATGTCTATCCCTGTTTGATAGGTGGCTAGACTAGCTTTTCCCACTTTGTGTTTTGTATTTTGTAGCGCCTAGTTAGCTGAGTTGTAAGCCGTCCTTTTTGAGTAGTAGTTGGGAGATTGCTACTTCTTGGAGTTCTATATTTGATAGTTAGCCTTCTTTAGTTGTGGTAGTCCCTTTTGGTTGCTTTCTCCCTTCTCCTTAGTCTTTTCTTTAATGTGGAGTTGTCTTTTTGTTCGTTTGGTTTTTTTGATTTGTCTGTTTCTTGTTGTCTTGGAGGTTGGTTATGTCTATCTGGAAGTTGGAGGAGTGATCTCTTATTGTGCCTGGTCTAGCTGTTGTGTTGGTTCTTTGTTGCTATGTTGATAGCCCTCGAGGATGGTGTATGATTTATAGTTGGAATGGTGGTGTTCATTGGTGGTTTCAAGCCTTAGCCCTATTAGGAAATGGAAACTTGCAAAGAAGACTCATCTTCAGGACAGGGTCAAAGTATTTCGTGGGATTTATGAGTTGGCTCTAGTTTAGGATGTGTAATTTTATTTTGTCATGCCTGGTAGCTTGCGTGGTTCGTGATGGGGTTGGTACCCTAGGGCCACTACCATCCAATTCACTATGTTGATACGCCGCCTGCCGACTTGGTGTCTCTTAGGATGGGGTGTTTGGCTCAGATTTGTGGTGGAATAGCAGTTTCTGGGCTCGTCATGTCGGTGTTTCAGAAGTTCTTTTGGTTGGAGTAGGTCACTATAGCAGGGTTGAGTGCTACCTTGTCGTTCGCAGGACGGTCGTCATTTGGATTAGTTTACTTACATTTAGAAGGTTGTGTTTCTGATGGATTTGTTGGTTTTGAGGGTTAGAAATAGAATTTTGGGTTTTGCCCTGGGCTGAGTTCCTTATTTGACAGTTGTCGTTCCTCGATGTTCTGGAGAGACTGTTGTTCTTCCGAGGTGATGTTGTGTGGGCTTGTAGAAAAGTTTCCATTGGTGTTGGAGATATTCAGGATACCTAAGGACCAGTAGAATGTTCTTGGTGGTTAGAAGATAGTAGATGTGGAGCATAAGGTTACTTTTTCAATTTGGGAGTTGGGTATCATCTTCCATGGTCCTGCAATTGCTCTATTATATTGTTTTGGTGTGGTGCTGGTCTATTAAGATGAATCTGGTGCTTCCAAGCAAGTTTAGTTCAGTTGGGTGAGAATTGGAGACCAAAATGGATTTGGAAGAATTTTTTGAGTTTTGAAGTGAATTTGAGGATTTTCCTTTTAGCCTAAGTTCTTTGATGGCGTTGTTCAATTCGAGAGGTTCTCTAAGGGTTTGGTACACCATGCGGACTCAGTATCCTTGTCTTTTTATGCCTTCAGGTTTTGTCTATCCTTCTAATTTTGCGGAAGAAAGTCCTTTTTGTAGTGGATGCTATAATAAACCTCTAGGTCACTTTCTTCATTTTCTTATCTTTTCAGTGTTTAGAACTTTCCTGTAGTGACCTCACGTAATTTATGACTTGCTAAGACTGACAGTTCGGTCGTTGGGTACCTCGTTTGGATTTTTTGCCAATTTCTATATTTTGGAGCCTTTGAAACTTGAATGGTTGACTTCAGTCAAAAGCTTGGGAAGATGCCCTCAAAATGCAATTCTTACGATTTCATCAGCTCCAAAAGGCCCATTTGAGGCTAGGGGAATGGTTTGTTCGGGCCCTGAGACATCAGTGTGAGTTTGTGCCATTAGGCATTTTAACCTTAAAGCTTAAGCCAAGGGTTGACTTTGGTAAACATTCTTGGTAAAAGTGCTCGCATGACAATTCAGTCAGCGCGGTTAGCTCCAAAATGTTGATTTTTATCTAGAACGACCTTTCGTGCAGTTTCCTAGGCTTTCGATCTCATTTTGATCCTACTGGTGGTTTTTTACTTAGATAGAAAGTTGAGTGTGGGACCCACCTTTTGTCGAAATGGCCTCAGATAAAATTTCCATGGTTCCGTTGAGTCCAGAATACTAAATTTGATTGGGTAGCATATTTGATTTGCGTGCACGGATTCTGAATGAATCCCGGGCACCCCGCTGGAAAATTTGGAGTTTAAGCAACTAGTTGAAGTGCTGATATCTGGTCCCGACTTTTAACAACCTGAAATTGGACAATTATCGACTAGAAATAGGCTTTAACGACAAGATTTCTGCTATTTATATAGCGAAATTGCAGCTTCATGTGATAACCCGCCATGTCATCACACCACATAGGTGCCGCATGGCATAAATGTGCCTATGTGAAAGCTTACATAGCAAGGAAGACTAGCCTTAGTGGAATATTTTAGAGAAATATAGATATTTTCCTTGGAAGATTATAGAATTACATGAAGGTCCTTCGAATTTTCTAGCATGTAGAAGATTCTAGAGAGAGGACTATTTTGTAAATATCTAGGGACTTATGTAACAATTATTATTTACACTTTAGCACCTAAGTTAGTAGTATAAATTGAGGGCCATCCATTTGTAAAATCACCAAGCAAATATCAACAAAGTTCTCTACAATACAAACTTTTCAAGCAATCCTCTTGTGTTCTTTCTTCCATTCTCTTAGCGATTCCTAGAATCTTAGGCTGACTTGGCATAGCTAGATCGTGAGAAAGTGGTGCAAGAACGTGAGCAAGTTTTCAAGTGTAGCACGTGTGCTTAGTAAAAGACAAAGGACGTGACAATAAAATATAAAAGGAATGTAACAACTAAGGGAATGGCAAATGACGGAGAAATCAATGTTGCTAACACTCAATCCAACATCACTCAGGATGCTACCGGCAAGAAGGGCTATGGAAAAAAGAGGAATACCGCCATCAAGAACCAGGAGGTGCCGCTCGATGTTGAGCAAAACAAAGGTCTTATATCCCAAGAACCTTCTACCCTATGAGGCAAGCAAAGATGATTTGTAGGTCATGCCCGAGGACGGCTCGCTCAGTAGAGAGTGGGTCACGAAGGTTAATACAAGGATGGACGCCATCGAGATATTTGGCCAACGCTTGGGGCAAATAGAAGGCACTCTAGATGTTCTTGATGGGCATACTCTTGAGGAGATCGAAAGCATCTGAAGTGACTTGGATGGGTGTATTCAAAAAGAGAAAGAGGCGAGACAGACCATGTCTAACTTAGAGTGAAGGCTCATGGAGGCGTTGAGCACTATCGAAGCCATGAAGGCAAAGATAATAGCACTAGAGGAGCAAGTCAACGTTGACGTGTCTTAGACCACCAGGAATGTTTTTTTGACGAGGGAGGCTAAGATCAAAGCTCTCAAGCCACCTGTGTTCAAAGGAGTTCGTGATGCACAAGAAGTAGAGAATTTCCTTTGGCACTTGGAGAACTATTTCCGACATGGAAATGTAAGGGATGATATTGCGAAGATCAACACCGCAGTGTTGTATTTGTCAGAGACTACCAAGCTATGGTTGAGATGTAAATTGGCTGATATTGAGAGAGGTTTGTGCACTATTAGAACATGGGATCAGTTCAAGGCCGAGTTCAAGCGATAGTTCTTCCCAAATAATGTCTTGTACGATGCAAGACGTAAACTTTGAGAGATGAAGCAGACAGGGAGCATACGCGACTTTATCAAGGAGTTCACCACCCTTATGCTTCAAATCCCCAACCTCACCAGTGATGACTTGTTGTTCCACTTTATGGATGGGTTGCTGAATTGGGCTAAGCAGGAGTTGAACCGCCGACAAGTCACAGATATAGACCAAGCCATAGTGGAGGCTGAGTCTTTGATGGATTTTTGACATGACAGGTCTGACAAAGGTAAAGTCAAGGAGCTGCAAGGTAATAACACCAAAGGTGGGGGTGATCATGGAAAAGCCAAAGAGATATGAAAGCAACATCCGAAGACTCAAGATGCCAAAAAATTTGATTTCAAGAAGTTGAGTGGTAGCCAGAGCTATGCCGAGAAGAAAGCATAGGGTGAGAAGAAGGGATGCTACATATGCGGAGGACCGCATGGTTTCAGGCACTGTCCCAACTTAAAGAGTCTCAATGCCATGATGCGTGAGTAAAAGGTGCAGAAGCTAGGAGAGAGTTCATGAACAACACAGTTGGGTATGCTAGGAATATGTGGAGCTGTCAAGAGGCAACCTATCCAACCCGATTTTAATTGAAATCAGTACATGAACCTCACCATCAACAACACGCCTTCTCTTGCACTGGTGGATAGTGGAGCAACTCAGAAATTTGTGACGAAGCTGCAGCAAGGAGGCTTGAGTTGATGTTTTCTCCAACCAACTCATGTGTTAAGACGGTGAGTGTTGAGGTCCAAAATGCTCAAGGTCTAGCCAATGGTGTTGATGTCAAATTGGGCAATTGAAAAGGTACGACAAACTTTACTGCAACTATGATGGATATCTTTGAAATTGTCCTAGGACAAGAGTTATTTAGACATTTTCATACTAAGATCGATCCCTACCTTCAACATCTCTTTGTCATAGAATGAGAAGGAGCTTACATTGTGACTATGGTGACTATGCCACACGGACATAGCCAAGCACAACTTTCGGCTATGAAGTTAGACAAGGGGCTCAAGAAGGGGGAGCTGACATTTATGGAAACCATTGAAAATATGGATGAGGACGCGGGTCACCAGGAGACGCTACCATCTTTCATAGAGAATCTAATTGAAGAGAATAAAAATGTTATGCCAGGTGAGCTACCTAAGCACCTGCTACATAGAAGCGAAGTAGATCACAAGATTGAGTTGGACCCAGGAGATAAGCCACCCGCATTCGCTCTTCATCGCATGACACCACCTGAGTTGGAGGAGCTCAGAAAACAATTGAAAGAGTTAATTGATGCCGGTCATATCTGTCCATCGAAGGCACCCTTTGGTGTACCGGTATTGTTCCAAAAGAAGAAGGATGGATCATTGCACTTATGCATAGACTACCAGGCGCTAAACAATGTCACAGTAAAGAACAAGTATCCAATTCCACTAATACCTGATCTCTTTGATAGACTTGGACAAGCCATGTATTTTACCAAGGTTGATCTTTGCAAAGACTACTATCAAGTTCGCATTGCAGATGTAGATGAATCGAAGACAACATGTGTGACAAGATATGGAGCCTTTGAATGGTTGGTAATGCCCTTCGGCTTAACCAATGCACTTGCTACATTTTGCACCCTCATGAACAAGATCTTACATCCCTATCTTGATCAGTTTGTGGTAGTCTACTTAGATGACATAGTCATCTACAGTAACACCTTGGAGGAGCATCTAGCGCATTTAAAGAAGGTTTTTCAAGTCTTGCGGGAGAATGAGCTATACATCAAGAAGAAGAAGTGTGAGTTTGCACAGTAAAAAATACACTTCTTGGGCCGTGTCATCAGCAATGGTCAGCTACACATGGACGAGCCTAAGGTACGAGCTATACAAGAGTGGGAGGCACCTAGAAAGGTAACTGAGTTGAGATCCTATCTTGGTCTTGTCATCTACTATCGTCGATTCATTAGTGGATATTCAGCCAAGGAAGCACCGTTGACTGAATTACGAAAGAATAACAAGTAATGGCCCTAGACAGAACATTGTCAAAAGGCGTTTGAATGCCTTAAGGCCGTTGTGACAAAGGAGCAAGTCTTGGCACTGCCCGAATTTACCAACACGTTTGAGGTACATACAAATGCATCTGAATTTGCCATCGGGGGTGTCTTGATGCAAGAGAAGCATCCAATAGTATTTGAGAGCCGCAAGTTAAATGAGACGGAACGATGTTACACCGCACAAGAAAAAAAAATGTCTTCCATTATGCATTGCCTTCGCACATGGAGACTTTATCTGCTCGAGTCAAAGTTCGTGGTAAAGACTGATAATGTGGCCACTAGTTACTTTTAGACGCAGAAGAAGCAAGCTAGGTCGCAGGATTTCTTGGCCAAATTTTACTATGTGCTAGAGTACAAGCCAGGCAGGGGTAACGTCACGGCTGATGCCTTGAGCCGAAAAGCTTAACTTTCAGCCATCACTACAACTAGATGGGATATTTGAGATACTATAAATGAGTGCATGCAGTATATTCCAGTTGCCAAGTAATTCATGAGTGTGCCACCAAAGGAAAAATGACACGTTTTTGGGTGGAGGATGGCCTATTTCTCACCACTGGGCAGAGAGTCTACGTTCCTATGTTTTAAGATATTAGGCGGCACATTATGAAGGAGACTCATGACACCTTCTGGGCTGGTCATCCAAGCCAACGTCGCACTAGGTCCCTGGTTGAGTCAGTCTACTACTGGCCATGCATGAGAGAGGACATAGAATGTTATGTGCTGACATGTCTTGTGTGCCAACAAGATAAGGTTAAGCAAAGACAACCCGGAGGACTCTTGGAGCAGCTACCTGTTGTAAAGCGTCCATAGGAGAGTGTGTCCATGGACTTCATAACTAGTCTACCAAAGTTCGACTGTTAAAGAATTATCATGGTGGTCGCGGATAGATTTTCTAATTATGCCACTTTTATGCCTGCCTCACCAAGTTGCATAGCCAAGGAAGCTGCAAAAATATTCTTCAAGAAAGTGGTGAAGTATTTTGGCTAAGTCTAGAAGGCATCTATGGAACCCATCTACGGCCCGTCAACTGGACTACGAACCGTAATGCTGTTCCGTAGGTCAAGGTTCAGAAACTTGGAAATCCTGAAATTTCACCCATTGACGGTTCCCACCTAAGGCCCGTCAATCCATCTACGGCCCGTTGGTGGCCTCCGTAGATCACTGTCTCCAGGTGAGTTCTGCATTTTAAAATCCTTTGGAAGCTTGGGGTGTTACAAATATCTCATAAAATAACCTGTCTGATCACACTTGAAGCAGCCATTGGACCCATCGCGGCACGCTCATGGGTGGTTCCTACCATACTTAGCATAGGTGGGGGCCCAAGTAGCCTCTTGTGCCACACTACCCTGAGAATAAGTAGCTTAAGCTCTGAAATTCTAATTCTGGTGATCAGTCTTGTTCCTTGGTGGAGGTGCACTAGCTTATGATGGAGCAGGTCTAGATGATCTATGCAGAAATGACGACCGACTCCCGTTTTCAGTCTTCTGCTGACCAGACTCTTGCTTTGTTGTCTTAGCTGTCTTGTTTCAAAACTCTTCTCTATCCTTCAGCTTATCTTCCTCAACCCAGTGCACCTGAATCATGAGCCTGGCTATGTCCATGTCCCCTACCAACATAGTTGGCTTAACTTCTTTTTTATATAAGAGGGATAGCCTGATACGAACAAACTCATCCTGCTCCTCATATTTGCAACCATCTTCGGAGCATAGCGGGATAACTGGGTGAACTTGAGATTGTACTCTTTCACACTCATAGCTTCATGTTTCAGATTTAAGAACTCTCTCACCTTAGCTTCCCTTAGCTCTCAAAGAAAGAAATTCCCCAAGAAGACATTCTCAAACACAGCCTAGCTCAAAAGGGGGTCTCCCTCTGGCCTATTATTTTTCTAATGGTCATACCTAATGTTAGCAACACCTTTGAGCTGGTAAGAAGCCAACTCCACACGCTCTGCATCAGCAACATGCATAACTCCATAAACATGCAGTAACTCCTCCACAAAGTTCTCTGGATCCTCAGTGACCTTCAACCCTGTGAACTCTGGGGATGCATCCTCAAAAACTCACGAACTCTTGATGTATCTACTACATACTAATAGCCCACTCTTTGTTGACTATCCTGATTTGCCACAACATGAGTCAGCATCTGAATAGCATTCCTGAACTCAGCATTGGTGACATCTCTCTGAGGGGGTTGAACTGCTAGTGCATTAGGAGATTCTTGACCTTGAGGATTGGCATTCCTCCTAATAGGACATCCTTGAATAGCTCTTCGTGGATGCATGATCTGAAAATACATGCGTAAGCACGAGTTAGAAAAAACATTAATAGAGTTGAACTCTATCGCACGAATAGGAGTAAGAATAAAATGAAAAGTTACTATATGTCGTAGCTTCCTCGTTATAGATGTGATGCACTTCACACCCGTACGAAGCACTCTACTAGACATGGCTTCATAGACACCCTAGGACTCTTGTACTCTGTGCTCTGATACAAAGTTTGTCATACCCCGAGCCTACACCCTGGACATGACCGGCACTCAAGAACCATTGCAAGCTCCCAAGTGAACTCTCGGTCTGGCTGACTACTTAGTGAAAGATTTGACTCAAGCAAATTAAAAGCTTTAAAGAGAAAAAAAATAACTCAACTATCTCAAATACTCATTTAAGTAAAATATAATATTTACAAAACACTTTAAACAAAGAAATTCTGAAAACAACTCAACTCTAGCTATCTATGAAGCCTCTAAGTTCAACATGGATGTTGGAACAAGACCATCGACGCCCTTTATGGGATATAGAACATCTCAAGTGAGTGGATCCACTAAAGCTTTGCTCGAAAGCAATATTGAATCGTCTAAAAAGTATGATCCTTCACCCATGTTGGCTACATGGTTTATGAGAAATTTGAGTTGTCTGAACTCATCCCTATATCGATGCTCAATACTACTCCCAATAAATATATACTCATGCTCAAATGTATAAAACATACTCTTTCTCAATTCGAGGTAATTGCTCAAAATGTCCTCTTAAAAGAGGTAACCCCTCCGAAATGTCTCTAAACTCATTAACTCATTTAGAAATCAATTTTTTTCTTTCCTCAATGTAAAAAGTGATATATTTGGGAATACTTAGTTCCCCTATACTCTTACTAAAATCATGTCCAAAACTCTTTCTCAAAACTCATCTTTGCTTTCTCAAAAAATCAGTTTAAGACCAAAATGTTTGCTTTAAAATATTCTCAAAAATTATAACAAAATAGGGTTCATGCTGAAATATAGAAATCAACAAATCAACTCAAGGATCTCAATAATAATATAGAAAACTCAATACTTAGAAATCAAGAACTCAGAACTCAACGATACTACTCATCTCAATAATACTCAAAATCCAGGAAAAAAACCTAGATTACTTTTTTACTAAATTTAGATAGATGTAGGGCGTGAGGACTAACTCAATCCATCACTATGATAGCCTTATATACTTGGAAGAATAAAGTTCTTGGCGAATTCGGTGAAAACTCAAAGAACGCTTGAAACCCTAGCTTTTCTCCTCTTAGACCCTTGCTCTAATTACTTGGAGTGTTAATGAACGTAAAAGATCGACTAACACTATTTTATCCCTTAACTTAAAGTAAGAAAATCAGGTTTCAGGATTAGAATGGGCGGAAAATGTCCAAAATATACCCTTCTTAAAAAGGTGATGAAAACCTTCTATGGGGCCATCTACAGTTCATGGTTTGTTCTACGGATCGTAGATCCTATCCGTATAATTTATACTAAATTTTAAGGCTCAATATTTCATTCTATAGGTCCAAACTATGACCCGTAGAAGTTTCTACAGACCGTAGATCCAATCCGTAGAATTTCTTTAAAATTTTAAGGCCCAAAAGTTTGTTCTACGGGATCAAACTACGACCTGTAAAAGTTTCTACCACTCGTAGATGGATCCGTAGGAAAGGGGCCCCAAAATTTGACTTCTCTGATATTTTCTATGAGTTGACAATACGGGCCATAGAAAATTCTACGGCCCGTAGAAAGAATTCATAGGAACTGACTTAGGAAACTTTTCTATGGTAGTCTTTGGTAAAATGGTCATTACCTTTTACTCTGAATTAAAAATGAGGCAAAATTGGTGGCATTAAGAAGATGACTCATTGACCTTCAATTTAATAGACCATGGACTATCTAATGCATTCTGTGCTGAGAGATATAATCATTTGAAGTTGACCTGTGTAAAATTTTATGTCAAAACTTAATCAGTAAGGAATCTTTCAACTCAACTTTCTGCTAGGGGGTTCTTTTGACCGTAATTCATATCGAAATCCATTTCCATACTAAAGAATTGACATTTACACATAAGAGCAATTTAAGAATCACCCGATACGACCTTACATGCAAATAAAGAATGGTTCGGGCCTTAGCTTAGAAACTTTTGGGGTGTTACATCCCTGAACCATGAGGATTTACCAAATTGCTAAGGAACGTTGATCAGTACACTAGCCATATCCGGGTGGAGAAACATCGGACCCTATATTATGAAACAATATATAAGCACAAAAGATATATGTGTTGATACTTGGAATGTACTTAATATGGGAGCAGATGTATAAATATAAACATGAAACATGCTAAGTCTTGAAAACGTGATGATGCATGAACAAGTAAATTACATCAAATCTTGATATGCTAAAATCATAAATCATTGGACAAGGTCAATGCAATATTTGAAAACCATAACATAAGCTTAAATCATAGTCTTTGAGGAGGTATTAAACCACTTGAGAAAACATAATCTTTTGTTGGATGTTTATCGATAACTAACATAGACCATGTGAGCGATAAAATGAAATCCAGTGTCTTACTCCCACCCTGAAAAGAGATTTTCCTACTTGCCAAGGTAAGGACCATGTTCTTAAGCTTAGGTGAATCCACTAGTTGTGTCCAATCGGCACAAGTCATACAGTGCACGTAGTTATGGGACAAGGGGATTACCACTAGAGACCCGACCTCTATTAACAAGAGAACCTCCATCTCAAGTCCTTTCAATGCTAAATAAACTCCCAATGGAAATAAGAATAATCATATCATAATCAATATACTTGGAAAGGTAGGAATCTAGTAATACCAATCTAGTCTTAAACTTCATATCATAGAATAGCTCCTTTCGAAATTATGATTTCATAACATATTCATAATGACTGTTATCTCAGGCATCAAAATCATGATCATCTTTCATAATGAAAATACTTATATTTGAAGCAACCCTTTTCATAAACATATTGCTATTATATCTAAAAGCATCCTTGATTCATAAATTCCTCAATTTCAAGAAGCATGCATTATCTCAAACATAATTCATAGTCATAAAATTGTCATATAGCATGGGTTCATATGAAAATATTTGAAATCATGTAATTTAGATCAAATCATGCATATCAAGATCAAATAGAATGAATTTAGTCATAAATAATTGAACCCATGAGAAAACATGCAAAACCCTAGAATTTGGATTGGAATCATAGAAAAGAAATAGAGAAATCTTTGGGAATCATTGGATGAAAAAGGATCAGTTGATGAACTTCCTACATACCTTGATGAATCCTAGATTTGGAATTGGAAAAGGAGACTTGAAAGCGTGAAGAACCCTAATCCACTTGAGAGAATCCTTCGAGAGAATTTGTGAATAAAACCTTGAGAGATTTTGGGGGTTTAAAGTGAATGAGAGGAAATGAGAGAATTTGAAGAGTAAAATCAGTTATAGGACTTAAATATAGGCTAGAAACGATATAGTTTAGGACTTAAAAGGATAGGAAAAGACCCAATAACCCCTGGGTCAAAATAGTCAAAAAACATCTACGACCCCAGGTACGGTCCGTACAAGAGCCTACAGTCCATCTTGGTCAACCATAGAACACACTACTGGGGAACCAATTTCCAATCTAGAACCACGAGCAAAGGTCTACGGCCCATCGACCAACGTATGATCCCTAGGTCCTTCCGTACAACCCAAGGTCAACCAAAACTTTACCAAGTCTGACAATCTTCTACGACCCTTTCCTACAAGTTGTACACCTCCCTACGGACCGTCCTGTTGGTCCGTGGACCTTTATTAGAGACTTCTAAATTTTCATTTTTCCCACTTTCTTCCACGACTACCTACCTATGGTGGGTAGGTCCTTGTACGGTCGGTAGGTGGCCCGTACAAACTTGCACTAGCAACAGTTTTTGATGTTTTTATCTCCAACTCAACTTATGATAACACTCAAATTACTCTCAAACAAAGTTAAAGAGTCAGGGTCGAATCCCACAAGGAACAATTTGTCGGCAATCAAAAAGACAAAATTACAAGCTACTAGTTTGAATCTAAATTAATAATACACAATTATCGATATAAGATTGGTTTTAGTAACAAAATTAAGATTAGGCAAGGATCTAATGAAGCAAGGGATAATTGGGAATTGGAATATTTGGAACTCAATTATCATACGATGATCCATTACAATCTCAACACATGCTACTTCAATCATAACTAGGCTAGGTCATCTTCAACAACACAAATTTTCTTCCGATCTCACTGTTCTATATCATGAAATCTCCTTTCGGTCACAATCATGTAATTCAACAAACCACATACTACCTTAACTTAGACCTCTCATTCGAGCAAGCCTCACATTCAACAATGAAAACCTAAATCTCTCTTTCGAGCAAACTCAAGATTCAAGGCTAATATATATTTATCAATCTAATTCTCCACTTCACGAATTCTCTTTCGAGCAACCCACAAAGATCTGAGCATGCACTCTCAAGTCATAAATGAAAACATGAAAATTAGGCTAAACCCATTTCATGAATAAAAGCATATAATCAAATACAAAAGCAATAGAATGAGAAATCTAAGACCCAAAGGAATTTTCTATTTCTAGCACAAAAAACCAATTTCAATTAGCAATTACACCCACAATTCATGCAATACAAAGCAAGGGATAAAAGATAGGATAAGAAATATTACTATTAAAAACACAATCTTCAATCCAAAAGATGAATCATGAGGCAACTTGCCTTCAAAGTCTCAACCCAAGATATAAAAATTCTTATATCAAAATTAAATAAGCAGACATTCAGAGATAAAAAAAAGATATGATTCAAGATGATAGATGATGCTTCTCTTCTGCCCTTTGTGAGAATTTGGGTCCAAAATCCGTGAAATTCTAACTCTGCCCCTGTCCATCAATTTGGGCTTCACTAAAGACACTGGAATTTTGCAAAAGTGAACGTCACAAAAATGACTATCCTATCGCAAAAGCAAAGCCAACTTTTCTTGGCCTCTTTTCAGAAGTGATCCCCACGAGGTCGCTTAAGTGACCAGTTGACTTCATGTTGACCTTCGTGAAAGCAAACCTCTTTTATAGGTGCGAGATCAGAGCCTGTTCTCTGCAAGTTTCAGCTCATTTTCCACTCTTTCCTCTCATGTTCCTTCCAAACAACAAATACCTGAAATCAGCACAATTTAATGAATAATTATCCTTTTTCTCTACTTGAGTGCCACAAAATCATAAGAAAAGATCCTAAATGATTAGAAATTCCCCACTCATCAACACCCCCAACTTAAAAACATTACTTTTCCTCAAGAAAAACAAAATCTAAACCACAAGAGGCACTCAATTTAAGCACAACACACTTCCATTTCAACTAAGGATCATGATCATGACTTCTGTTTGTATAAATATTTAGCATGTACGCAAGTGATTTCAAATTTGAGAACCTCCCTCAAGTTCAATCACAGTTTCAAAACACAATGCATTTTCAAGAATGACCAAGTGACAACAATAATTCCCAAGAAGCGACTCACAACCACTAGTCAACCAAACAACTTCCTTTGACTCAATTTTAAAATCTATAAATGTCAACACCCAAAGTACACCATAGACATGACATGGAGTATAAGACCCCGAGAGGCCCTACACAATTCACTTCACATACATATACACAGTATAATACACAAAAGTAAAGAATCTCATATGAATAGGAAAATTTGACATATAAGTAGAAATCTAACATAATCATGACAAGCCATTCTAATACATCAAAAGAAAAGGTCGAGATGTAAACCCATACACCACGTACAATGTCAGAAAAATAAAACATAAGAAAGAAAGTAGAGGTGTCATGGTCCTCGGAACATGAGGATTCACCAACTCTTTGAAACTTTGAGACGATCAAGCAACTAGCCATGCGTGGGAGGAGAGAAAATGCCACATCCTACATTATTAGACAATGTAGGCACAAGTATGTATTAGTACATGGAATATAAAGCTTGGAGTACCTCTCTATTCAAAATAAAGTCTTAACAGGAAGGAAGTGAGCCGACTTCGTCATTCGGTCCACAATAACCCAAATCGAATCAAACTGACGACGAGTGTGAGGTAAACCCCGTAGTGAAGTCCATATTCAAATCTTCCCACTTCCAAGTAGGAATATTAATTTGTTAGCCAAACCACCTAGTTTCTGATGCTCAACCTTCACTTGTTGACAATTTGGACACTTAGCCACAAATTTCGCAATATCCTTCTTCATCCCATTCCACCAATAGACATCCCACAAGTCACGGTACATCTTTTTGGCTCCTGGTGAATAGAATACCGAGAACTGTAAGCTTCTGTCAAAATGTGATTCCTCAACTCATCAATAATCAGAACAAATAATCGACCTTGATATCAAAGGATGCCATCTCCCCCTTGGGAGAAAGCCTAAATGACTTTTTCGAACACCGACTTCTTCAAATCAACTAACGCCAGGTCAAGATATTGCTTAGGCTTCACATTCGATACAAACGATGATTCTGATCCATTATGAACAATAATACCACCTTCGTTAGAATCAACCAAGCAAACACCCAATTGAGCCGACCTATGAACATCACGGACTAGCTCCTTCTTATCATCCTTAATATGTGCAACAATTCCCATCGATAGTCGACTAAGAGCATCAGTCACCACATTTGCTTTACCGGGATGATAGAGGACACTCATGTCGTAATCTTTCAATAACTCAAGCCATCTTCTTTGGTGAAGATTCAAATCCTTTTGAGTGAACACATACTTCAAGCTCTTGTGGTTGGTAAACACATCTACATGAACACCATATATGTAATTTCTCTAAATCTTCAAGGCAAACACTACTGCTGCTAACTCCAAATCATTAGTCAGATAATTCTTTTCATGCACCTTCAATTTCCTTGAATCATACACAATGACTTTCCCATGTTGCATCAAAACACATCCAAGACCTATAACACCTAGAAAATTGAAAAGTCAAGTTGTAAAGAAAAGATGCAGAAAATTTAGTGAAGCAATGAAATACAAGTCCTATCAATGGACTGAAGGAAGTACTATGGGCCATAGAAAGGAAATCATAGGGAACTGAGTTGAGTTTGGAATTTCTAATTTCTAATGTTGAACCTAAGATTTGACAAGACGAGGCGTAGGATTTTTGATGGGTCGTAGGATTATCCATAGGGATGATTCAGAGATTTGATTTAAGATCTCAGTTCTATGGAATGAAATGATGGGTCGTAGTTGGTTCTATGAGTCGTAGGATGGTCACGTAGAAAGAGTTCAGACTTAGTAAATTTTTGGACTAATAGTTGAGTTCTACAAAGAGGGTCTATGGACCGTAAGAATTTAGACGGACTGTAGAAAGGTCTCGTGGGAAGTAAGGTAAAATTTGGGTTTCTGAAGTTGGTTTAACGGTTGACTAGTACGGGCCATAGAAAGTTATACGGACCATACGTCCAAACCATAGGAACCATCTGACAGTTATTTTTAAGTGTATTTGGGTCTTTTCCTATGCATCTAATACCTTTACTATGTTGCTTTACCCCTATTTCTAAGTCTTATAACTACCTTTCTATTCCTTAACCTAACCCAACACTTTCATTCCCTCAAATTCCCTAAACCCATCCAAGTTCATCCCCTCCAATTCTCTTCAAGGTCAAGAAGAAGAAGCTAGGGTTCCAAGTCAAATCTCCTTTTTCACCATTGCTTTTGGGATTTTATCCTCAAGGTATGTAGGGATTCATCAATGTATTCCATTCACCCATTGAGCCCCAAGGTTTTCTCCGATTCAATATCAATCAAATTGATTAGGTTTTTAATCAATTCTTTGTGGGTTCGAAATTCTAATTGTGCGGATTCAATTGCTTGAATTTGATCTTATTTTGATTGTTTGAACTCAATTACATGCTTTCCAATTGAAATCACATGAACCCATGCATTGATCATGATTTTGACTATGAACTCTTAAAGGCATGAATTGATGAAGGAATTGTGAACTTGTGGATGCTGTTTGCACGAAACTTATGCATGATATTTGAAAAGAAAGGTTTTATGATCTAGGTTGCTTTAGGATAAGTATCAATGAAATTGTGAAAGGTTTTCTCACAGATGTATGAATTGTGAAAGGTTTTTCTCACACATGGTTTAAGGAGCTACTCTATGATGTTTTAGCTTGAATTAGTAACTAAATTGAGCTTTTCCATGGATGATGATATGCTTGTGTTTATAACTATTCTGTTGGGATTTTTACTTAGCACCAAGATGATATTGAGATGGAGTCTCTCCCGTTAGTAGTGGTCGGGTCTCTAGTAGCAATGTCCTTCTCCCTAACTACGTGCCCCGTAGGTTTGTCTTAAGTGACATAGCTAGTGGATCCACCTAAGCTAGAAGTTTAAGGTTTTTACCTTGGCAAGCAATGAAATCTCTTTTCAGTGTGGGAGCAAGACACCGAATTCCACGTTATAGCTCACGTGGTCTATGTCGGTTAATAGTAAATATCCCACAAAATGAACTAAAGTTACTTCTAAGGTGGTATGAAGCTTTACTCATGATTTTAAGATGCATTGACCATGTTCATGATTTATGATTTGTCTTTAAATGAGTTTACTATGTTTAGCTTGGTCAAGCATTTCATGTTTTCGATTATTTCCTCTTATGATCATGTTTTACATTTCTATGCATATCCCTCATACATAGTACATTCCATGTACTAATGCATATTTGTGCCAACATTGTTTCACTAATGTAGGATCCGACGATCTTCCTCCTCCCGTTCGTGGCTAGTGGATTGCTTAGTAGATTTGAAGGCTTGGTAAGTCCTCATGTTCCGAGGACCATGTCACTTTTATTATTTTCATGTCTTTAGTTTTTAGATATTGTACGTGGTGTATGAGTTACGTCCTGTCCACTTCTTTTGATGTATTAGAATGGCTTGTCAAAACTATGTTAGACTTTCGCAAATATGTCAAATGTTTTACTTTGATATGACTCTCTTATTTCTATTAAATTATGTATATGTATGTCAAGTGGCTTGTGTAAAGCGTCTTGGGGTCTTATACATCATGTCATGTCTAGGGTGTACTACCAATCTATAAAGCATCATAATACACCACAAAACCATCCGATCCTTCCAGTAATGTCAAAATAGGGGTTGAAGTGAGTCTATCCTTCAACTCTTGGAAACTCTTCTCAGGAGCTTCCAACCATAGGAATTTCAACTTCTTTTGAGTCAATGTTGTCAGAGGTGAAGCAATAGATGAAAATCCTTCCACAAACCATCTATAGTAACCGGCTCCAAACCCAAGAAACTCCGTATATCAAAAGTGAATAAAGGTCTAGGCCAATTTTTAACAACCTTGGTTTTCTTAGGATCGACTTGAATACCTCACCGGAGACAATATGGCCAAGGAAAGCAATGGACCTCAATCAAAACTCACATTTTCTAAAATTAGCATACAACTCACGATCCTTGAGAATTTTCAACAAAATCCTCAAATTCTCAACATGATCATCCTCACTCCATGAGTAAATAAAAATATCATCGATAAACACAACCACAAACATGTCAAGATATTGCTTAAACACCCTATTCATCAAATCCATGAACGTCGCCGGGGCATTAGTAAAACCAAACGACATCACAAAAAACTCATAATGACCATACCGGGTTTGAAAAGATGTCTTTATAATATCACTCTCTTTCAGCCTAAAATGGTGATAACCCGACCGAAGGTCGATCTTAGAGAAGTAAATCGCTCCTTGGAGTTGATCAAACAAGTCATCTATCATTGTTATAGGATACTTATTCTTAATGGTAACATTATTCTATTGCAGATAATCAATGCGCATTCGAAGAGAACCATCCTTTTTTGAACAAATAACACCGGAGCACCCCTAGGAGAGATACTCGATCTAATAAAACCCTGATCCAACAAGTCTTTTAATTTATCCTTTAAATCCTTAAGTTCTGACGGAGCCATACAATAAGAAGGAATAGAGATAGGTTGTGTATCTGGGAAAAGGTCAATACCGAACTCTATTTCTCTTTTGGGAGGAATACTGGGAAGATCATCGATAAACACTTCTAAGAACTCATTTACAATCGGAACTGACTCAAGAGTAGGGGTTTCAGAATCTATATCCCTAACCTGAACTAGATGATAAATGCAACCTTCATAAATCATTTTTTGAGGTTTAGGCAAGATATGAAATGACCCTTAAGCACATAATTTTCCCCTTCCCATGACATGATAGGTTCGTTCGGAACCTTGAATGTGATCAAACGGGTCCTACAATCTATGGAAGCATAACATGAATGAAGCTAATCTATCCCAAGAATAAAATCAAAATCCAACAGATCAAGCTCTACAAGATCAACACGAGTGACTCTATGAGAAATTAAAAATACGGAAATTTCTATGAACTCTCTTAGAAACAATAGAATCACCAATGGGAGTAGAGACATGAAAGGGATTAGAAAGGATTTTGGGACCAACATCAAATCTCATGTCCATATAAGTAATCACAAAGGATAACGTCGCACCCGAATCAAGTAAAGCATACACGTCAAAATGAAATACTTTCAATATACTATTCACAACTTACGGAGACCCTCGTGATCCTGTTGAGTCTGAAAAGCATAGAACCTATTCTGACGAGGAGCACCCGAACTAGAACCACTAAGCTGAGCTTTCCAACCAACCTTACCCTTGGTAGCTTGCAACAGACAATCCTTCACTTTGTGGCCACTCTTTCCACAACCAAAGCAACCATCCATACTGGCAAAGCATTTACCCGAGTGACTCTTACCACACCTTTGGCAAGGGGGAATAGAAGATCCACTTCCACCATTTCCTTGAGACTTAGGGTCAGACACCCTATGTTTGTTGAACTTAGGAGTCGGTGCATTAGAAGAACCTTGACCGAAAAACCTTTGCCGGAATTTAGAACGACCTTATCCACCGGACCTAGAATGAGAAAAGTCACTATCATCGGTCCTTGCCCTCTTGGACTCTCTTGCCCTTTCCTTGAGTTTTTCCTCTTCAATTTTTTGGGAATGTCTCATCAAATGAGAGATATCCATCTCCTTGATCAACATGGAAGTACGACACTCTTTAACAACCAAGTCGGAGACATCCGACACAAACTTACGCATCTTTTCCCTAAAGTCGGAAACCATAGTTGGAGCATACTTACCCAATTGAGTGAACTTCAAAGAATACTCCTTCACACTCATATTCCCTTGACAGAGATTAATGAACTCAAGAACCCTTTTCTCCCTCATCTCAAGAGAAAAGAAGCGATCAAGAAAAGTTCCTTTAAATTTCTCCCAATTAAGAGGATCCGCATCAACTGCCCTCTCACTTTTCCATTGTTCAAACCACACTTGAGCAACACCCTTAAGTTGATAAGCGGACAATTTTGCCTTCTCCACCAAAGATAATCCCATAATTCCCACTATCTTGTACACTTCATCAATGAACTCTTGAGGATCCTCATCAACCTTGGAATCATGGAAATCCAGAGGATTCATCATAGTGCAATCTCTTATCCTTGTTGCCGCTGTACCCACATTTGGGTTCTTGGGAGCAATGGCTTCTCTATTTCCTTGGGCTGTCATAGCTTTAACCAACACTTAAAAAATGGCTCAGAATTTGGCATGAGTCACTAGCTCAACCAAAGGTTCAACCGGAATTTGAGAAAGCTCGGTGTCACGACCTAAAGTACCCCCTAAACGTGACATGGGGTACAAGACCCCGAGAGGCCTTATACAAGCCACTTAGCATACATCATACAAGATCATAGTGTAAAAGAGTTCAAAAGACAATTTCATATCAAAAAAGCTTAAGAAAATAGCGGAAGTCTAACATAATCTCAAATCCATCTAGTACATCATAGGAATGAAAGTTGGGACGTAACCCATACAAGTTCAAAAGTAAATGACATAAAAGAGTATATGTGGCATTGTCCTCAAAGTATGAAGACTCACCAAGTCTTCAAAATCTCTGAGCAATGCACTAGCCACGAGTGGATGGAGAGGAGTCGGACCCTACATTTGGGTAAAAATATAGGCAAGAGTATCCGTTAGTACAAAAATGTACCAAGTAGGATAACAATGCATAAAAGATGTGAAATCATGCTAAGAAGAGATATACATGAGATGCAATGACCAAGTTAAAACATGAGGTAACATGATGAAAACATGAGTAAAAAGCCAAGGTCAATGCATGGAAATCACCTTTAAGCAACATACTTAAAATACCTTTGAGTGAAATAACCTTAGTTCATTATGTGGGAGATTTTCCTTAACCGACAAGACCATGTGAGCTATAACATGGAATCTGGTGTCTACCCCACACCGAAAAGAGGTGTCCTCACTTGCCAAGGTAAGAACCATAACTTCTAGCTTAAGTGGATCCACTAGCTAATGTCTATCAAGACAACCTATGGTGGCACATAATTTATGGGACATGGGTAATCGCCTCTTGTCCACTCGGTGCTAAGCATAACTTCCACGAAATAGTCATAATTCATATTCTTATCTTATCATTAGTAGACATGGGTAATCGCCTCTTGTCTATCATTAGAATAGCTCCTTATTTCTTGATTCAAGTTTAGTTGAGAAAACCTTTCAACTCTTTATGAATCCTTTATGGGAAAAAACCTTTCACATTCATGTTTTGAGTATTATGTGAGAAATCCTTTCACAATACAACAACATCAACATTAATGCCTCACTCTCAAGGCAAGCTTAAATCATTTATCTAAATTTCATAAAGACATGCATAACTCCATAAATTCCATCTTTTTATAATCAAAGTTTCATCATAAATCATAATCTAGAAATCATAGATTTCACATGGGTTCTTGGGGAATCATCTTAAAATTTGCATTTTAACTCAATTAATGCATAGAAAGCCATAATTAATTCAATTTGATCATAATTGGAAATAACCCACATGATAGAAGAAAAACCCTAATTTCAATTGAGAATTCCTACTTTAAAAATTGGGGAATTTGGGAACCTTATGGAGGAAAGAACTCCATAGGTGAAAGCCATCATACCTTAATGTCAAGACCTTGAAATCAATGGAGGATTAGGAGACTTGACCTTCACACCCTAGCTTCTTCTTCTCCCTTAGAGTGAGAAATAATTGGGGGAAAGCTTGGAGGGATTTTGGGTGAAATTTAAAAGTGATAAGAAAAGGTAGAATTTAGGCTTAGAAGGCTTATATAGGATCTAGGATTAAAAGGTAACCAACTTAGATGAGGTATTATACAATTATGGAAAATACTAAAAAACCCTTAAAATTACTGCCAGAAGTCAACCTACGGTTGGCACCAACGGTCCGTAGGTCTAACCATGGACCGTCCTGTCCAATCGTAGGTTGGATCCCGAAATCCTAAATTTTGGGTCTCAACCAACGGTTGCCATGTACGGTCCGTTGGTCCACCTACGAGACGTACATGCCAACTGTAGCTCCTTACTTTGACCCTCAAAATTTCACCAAGTCGAAGAGTGACCTATGAGACACACCTACGATCCGTAGAAGCAATGACGAACCATCCTGGTGAGTCGTAAAAAGAGTTCTAGGGCTTGACATTTTAAAGACATTTAGTATGCCAACTACGGTTCCCACCTACGGTCCATAAGTCAATCTACGGTCCGTAGGTGGCCTCCGTAGTTACTGGCACCAGATTCTGAAAACCTGTAATTTTCCATTCTTTAAAATCTGAGTTGTTACATTATCTCCCCCTTGGGGACATTCGTCCTCGAATGGAACTCAAGACATCATAAGGAGGGTAGAAACAAGATCTAACACCCCAACAAACATGCAATCACACAAATGCACATATCCGAGGAGGAAACATCAACTCCAAGCTAAAGCATGTTCAAAGCATCCTTTCATCAAGTCTACATGAAACTCATACTCAAATGCACATAATCATGAAGAAATCAATCAAGTTAACTCTTTTTCTCAAAATATAAACTTTTCATGAACATGCATAAATGAGGAATCATGGAAATGACTAAGACACATGAAACCAAAAGAGTAAACCATGAGGAACTAAATACCTCAAGCTAGAGTAGGGACGGAGGGAAAGAGATGAGGATAACGGGACATCATATTGGCCTGGGCTTCCCAAGTAGTACCCTTAACTAACTGATTCCTCCAAAGAACCTTCACGGAAGAAATTTCTTTATTTCTCAACTTTCGAACTTGCCGGTCAAGAATATCAATCAAAACTTCTTCAAAAGAAAGGCTATCCTTTATGCAAAGATTCTCTAATGGTACTATAGATGTCGGATCACCAACGCACTTCTTCAACAAAGAGACATGGAAAATCAGATGTACCAATGAAAAGTCATTAGGTAAGTCATGTTCATAAGCAACCTTACCAATATGCCTCAAAATATTATATGGGCCCACATAACAGGGACTAAGCTTTCCTTTCTTTCCGAACCTCATTACACCCTTCATGGGTGAAATTTTCAATTAGACCCAATCATCAACATCAAATTCTAAATCTCACCTCCTAACATCGGCATAAGACTTTTGTCGACTTTGAACTACTTTCAACCTCTCTCTAATAAGCTGAACTTTCTCCATGGCCTCATGTACAACTCGAGACCTATCAATATAACTTCACCAACTTCAAACCAGCTTATAGGAGATCTACACCTCCTGCCATAAAGAGCCTCAAATGGAGCCATACCAATAGTCGAATGATAGTTATTATTGTAAGCAAACTCAATCAAAGGCAAATGATCATACCAATTACCCTTGAAATCAATCACACAAGCTCTCAACATATCTTCCAAAGTTTGGATAGTACGCTCCGCTTGCCCATCGATTTGAGGATGAAAGGTCGTACTAAGCTTAACACGAGTACCAAGGCCTTTTTAGAAAGATTTCCAAAACTGAGAGGTGAATTGGGTACCCCGATCGGAGATAATGGATAAGGGAACTCCACGCAACCAAACCATTTCCCTCAAGTAAACCTTAGCATATTCCTCCACCGAATAAGAAACTTTCATGGGAATGAAATAGGCTGACTTCATCATATGATCCACAACAACCCAAATCGAGTCATGTTGTCGCTGGGTGTATGGTAAACCAACAATGAAGTCCATATTCAAATCTTCCCACTTCAAAGTAGGAATACTAATATCTTGGGACAAACCTCCCAGTTTTTTATGCTCAACTTTGACTTGTTGACAATTAGGACATTTAGCCACGAATTCTTCAGTATCCTTCTTCATCCCATTCCACTAATAGACCTCCCACAAGTCACGGTACATCTTGGAGGCTCCCGGGTTAATGGAATATCGAAAACTATGGGCTTTTGATAAGATTTGTCCTCTCAAGTCATGTACGTTGGGAACACACAAACGACCTTGGTATAGAAGCACTCCATCTCCTCCTTGGGAGAAAGCCTCAACGGACTTCTTAAGCACCGCTTCCTTCAATTCAACCAAATTCGGATCAAGCCCTTGCTTGGCTTTCACATCTGACACAAACGACGATTCTGAACCATTGTGAACCATAACACCACCTTTGATGGAACCAACTAACTGAACACCCAATCGGGCCAATCTATGAACATCTCAAACCAACTCCTTCTTAACATCCTCAATATGAGCAACAATACCCATTGATAACCGACTAAGAGCATCCGCCACAACATTCGCCTTAACAGGGTGAAAGAGGACACTTATGTCATAATGAACATAGTCAATTCATTTTAATTCATAAGGAAAGCTTCGTAAAACCTTTGAAAGTTATTGGTTCATTTTTTGGGATATTAGCTTTAACTGAAAATAGACCCTGTGAGCTATAACATGGAATTCGATGTTACTCCCACATCAAGAAGGGAGAGTTTATTTTCCAAGGTAGAACTTCGTATCATAATTCATATGCTATTTGTGGATCCACTAACTAGGTCATTTAAGACAATCCTACGGGGACACTTAGTTTGGAACTAGAGGTTGCTACTAGAGACTACCCTATTTGAGCCTCCACTTCAAAGTTCTCTCGATGCTAAGTTAAATCCTAATAAAATAATCATTTCATAAACATAACATCATATCATACATGGAAGAGCACAATTAACTTACTAATCCAAGCTTAAAATATCATAGAGTAGCTCATTAAATCTTGAATCAAGCATGTGTGAGAAAACCTTTCACCAATCATGATTCCTTAATATGTGAGAAAATCCTTTCACAATTTCATAGATGCTTATCTTAAAGCAACCTAGATCATAAAACCTTTCTTCTCATAAATCATGCATAACCTTCATGAAAACATCATTCATAGATTCGTAGCTTCTTCATAAATTCAGGTCTTTGAGATTTCATAGTCAAAAATCATAATATGGGTTCATATGAAATTAATTGGAAAGCATGTAATTGAGTCAAAACAAACATAATAAGATCAAAATCAAACAATTGAATCAACACAATTAGAACCCATGAAGAATTAAATGAAAACCTAATCAATTTGATGAAATTGAACTTGGAGAATTGAGAAATCTTTGGGGCTCAATGGGTAAATGGAACCCATTGATGAAACCCTAAATACCTTGAGGATCAAAGCCCAAATCGATGAATGAATAGGAGACTTGAAGCTTGAACCCTATATTTTCATCTTGGAGCTTGAGAGGATTTGGAGGGGATGAACTTGGATGGGTTTCAGAAATTTGAGTGAATGAGAGAGTTTGGGTAATTTCAGGGTAAAAGGGTAGTTATAGGACTTATAATTAGGGTCAAACCGACATATTATAGGTATTAAATGCATAGGAAATGACCCAAAAACCCTTAAGAAATAATTGTCAGACAGTCCTACGATATGGACCTATGGTGTGTAGAATTTTCTACGACCCGTACTGGTCAACCATAGAACAAACTTCAGGAACCCAAATTCACCTTACTTTCCATTACACCTTTCTATGGTTCATCTAACTTCCTACGGTCCGTAGAACCCAAGTTTAAGTTCAAAATTTCACTAAGTATGGAACATCCCTACAGAACCCATCTACGACTCATTCAAATTTCTATGGCTCGTCTTGTTCATTCGTAGGTTAAACCAGAAATTTGAATTTCCTAAATCTTAACCTCATTCCTACTAGGGCTACCTACAACCCATAGAAACTTCTACGAACCATAGACTGGTCTCGTAGGACACAGCCAGTAGCCAAAATGAGATCTTTCCTTTCCAAATTTGGCTTTTCAATTTCTGAGGTGTTACAATCAACTTCACCAATCCATTCTAGTTTTCATGCCCTAAAAAGAAAGAAAATGTCCCACAAATTCACACACAAGTATTCATAAGACAAGGGTCAAAAGCATCAAACACTCACACTCACAAGGAACATCTAATGTACACAAGTGCTACACCATAAACTTACCCTTATTTTCAATCAACTTTTGCTCAAAAGCAATCGGTCGGAGATCACAAGGGTCTTTTTCAAGCTTGTAATGTAGGCTTAGGGAAGGTTAGGAGAACATTTGGGTAAAAGTGACTACACCCTCCTTGAACACTACAATTTTTCAATTTTTCTCAACTGCACAATTATTCATCATTTCTCAAACCAATGCACATTTCTTTCTTATTTAATTCAAGATGCCCCTCATGCAATGATTTTCTACCTTGGAGGATTCAATTTCCTTTATTCTCGACTTTTCTTCTTTTTCAAGATTTTTCTTTCTTTAAACTTCCTCCTCCATTCTTTGATTCTCTCTTTTTTATACTTCACAAACAAGCTTTCATGAGGTTAGCATATCCTCTATGATTTTTTCAAAACACCCCCAACTTAAGTTTTTAGCCTCAACTTTCACAATTGTCAAGTTCAAGGAGGGGAAGGGTTCAAAAGAGTATTACTTTTTCAAAATGGGAAAGGCTTGTAATGAGGTTGCCAATAAAAAGGTATTAAGCTCAAAACGGGAAAACTAGGAATATATTTAGTGCAAAGGCGGGTCTTTTAGGTCAAACGGACTTCAAGAATTCACAAAGAAAGCCTAAGCCATGTCTCCAACCAAAAGCAATTAAGACCAACATTTCAAGACCAACCGGGCAAGTTCTAGTTAACACAAGTGAACACAAGGAATTATTTTCAACAACTCACCACATACGGCATGCAAACTATTCAAGATGGATCAATTTCACTTTCTAGTCAAGAACAAAGGAGTTATTTTTCACATTTACCACCTAGTAAGTACGGAGTCACAAAAAGAGTCAAAACATAGTCACAAAGTCATTCACTTCCACAAAATTTTAGGAGGGGTGCTCATATATGATTCACAAGGCTTGACTAAGTCTATTAGAACCAATCAAGTCACAACCTCACATCAAAGAACCAACAAGGCCAACAACACCCAACAAAATGATGATTTGCCCTTAAGAATGACGTCACTCAATCTATCATTGGGCAAAGTAAAGCCTTTTGTCAAGTTTTCACTAGGGTTACTCGAATCTCACTAGTCACGGGTACTCAGGCTTCCCCTGCTCCAAGGTATAAGAATAGAGCACCACCATGATGATTTTCCCTTAAGAAAGTTGTCACTCTATCTATCATTGGGCACCGTCACTTAACCACACATTAATATCACAAAAAGAAACTAACAAAAGAAATGCAAAAATAGAATAATGCGGAAAGATAATAAAAATGACCAATCCATACAATATAAACAAAAAGCCCAAGAAGGGAAATCAAAAACATCAATCCAAAACAACAATCCAGAATGTCAATTAAACAGTAAAAATAACCCAAAGGGGAGCAGCCCCAACTAAAAATGGTATTGTGTCCTCACAGTACAACTATGAAAATCACAAAGAAAATATGAAAGGGCTCCTTAGGATGCATCTGTCACGACCCGATTTCTCAAGTCATGATGGCACCTACAACCTACCGGTAGGCCAGCCAAACTCTGTCCCGAAACTTAACAGTAATGGGACTCAGAGTGGAAACTAATCCTCAAACTAGCGGAAGCATAACAAGGATACAAATAAGAAAGTTGGAACGAGACAAAAATAATATATACAACACCTCCCAAGATCTAGAAGTCACAAGTACAGAACTACTAACAAGAGTACAAGTCCCAAAAGTGGACCACAGAAACAACTGTCTCAAAAATAAAAGACAAGCCAAAATATATATACAGAAGGAAACTGGTAACCCCAAGACGCCAAGTGCTCACCCTAGTCTCCTGAACAGACAGCTCCCTGCCCGATCTCAACATTGATAACAGGTGCTCGGACCTGCTTCACGAAAATAGATGCAGAGTGTAGCATGAGTACCAAAACAACAGGTACCCATAGGCATCATAGGCTGACTGAGCAAGAAGGGTAAAGACAGGCAGACAAGATAGAATCAGCAACAACAACAACAGAGGTCAACAGAACGGAAACAGAACAAGCGAAAAGGAGATACAACGGAATAACTACACTAAACCCAGCCTAGCCCCCAGTAAGACCCGCTGGGTAAACTCATACGCAAGTTTAAATAAAAACCCGAACGGACCCCCATAAGCCCGATCGATATTGTGAAAACTAGAACTACAAGATCCAAGGAACCGAACTCCGAACCGATCACTAGTCTGACACTCCCTACTATGTAACCTATCTTGCAAGCCACTCCGGGGGCATGGGACTAGCCAGTCAAGTACTGTGAAAAAGGCAGGGTGCGCTGACCCCTCAAAATCAACTAATATTCATCTGTCTGATTAGGCTATCACTCCGGGGGCATTGCCCTGGCCCCGCCCATCCCAGCCAAGTGAGCCATCTAACACTCCGGGGGCATTGGCCCAGCCAGACGAGTGTACCCTACATCACTCCGGGGGCATTGGCCATGCCAGACGAGTGTGCCGTGCATCACCCCGTAGAGGAGCCCCAATATCTGATATATCATGGATCGCTATCCACTCCCCTCATATACGCAAACCCGATCCGAATACCGCAATCCCAACATTACCACGTCAGACTAACAATCACGGGCCACCGCCCTCACAAGCATATCAATCGAAGGCTCCCAGCCTAGCACAAACAAACCGATCATTGGTGTGAAGGCCACATCTTCCGACAGCATCCCAAGAATCGCAGCGATAAGGGAGAAAGGGTCAGAAAGTACAAATGACACGAAAACTCCTATACAAAGGCTAATAATATCAAACTCAAGTCTGTTGCACCATTCTACAAGGATCTAGTCCATCCGAATCGACGTCGGATACATACTAAGTCAACCAGGTACATGGGACTAAGTCATCATCACAAAAGCCTATTTTAAGGCATAATCACAATAATCAGCCAATCACAAAGTATAATCACCCGGACCCACTCATACAACATCAGATAACCACCAACAGATACACCAGAACACAAATACCATCAATCCAAATCAACAACCCAACCTACAGCATGATACTAGCCCATGACAGCCCAACAGTCAACTGTAAAATAGGAAATCGGGTATACAAGGAACCAATACTAGCTAGTCAACCTAGATTCACAAATATCAACCTGCATTTACACATTCAAGCTCAATCTAGAGGGAAGGGAAAACGTAACCTACCAAAAAATGGATCACGTGCGCTCCAAGTCACTCAGCCGAAGATTTGCCCTTTCGAACGGCCTTCGATTGCTGCCATGCTATCAAAAATAGAATCACAGCATCAATACGGTCGTTTAGTCACTAAAATCAACAAATTCAGAGACACACCAATTTTTGGGTCAAATCAGGCAAATTGGGACCCGCTCTGGATTTTCAGGAATTGACTCCGTCAAAAGTTCCCATATACTTCCCCCAACGTGAATCCCAAAAAAGATTTCCCAATAGGGGTCGGATCCGATCCTAACAGCCCACAACAACAATTCTAAAAACTTAACAAAATAGGCCAAATAAGGACTTACCCTCGATTTCACGGAAAACGAGGAACACCCAATGAACCCTAATCTTAAACCCACGAAGCCAACGAGCTTGGGACTTTGAATTGCCTAAAACCGACCACCGAGGAGATTTTTATGAGGTTTTGAAGCTCTCCAAAATGGGAGCTTCGACCTCAATATAAAGACACTGCCAGCGATTTTTTCTCTGCGAACGCGGAGAGAAAGTCCTCAAAGTTGCGTGAACGCGGCCCCAGGCTCGCGAACTCGGAG
Organism: Solanum appendiculatum; assembly: GCA_018342035.1. Taxonomy (NCBI): domain Eukaryota; kingdom Viridiplantae; phylum Streptophyta; class Magnoliopsida; order Solanales; family Solanaceae; genus Solanum; species Solanum appendiculatum. The sequence continues at coordinate 4,184,058 of JAGDQO010000361.1, read as the reverse complement.
AACAATTCCACCTCCATCGAAAAGACCTCCGCGAACACTGCCCTAGGCCCGCGAACGCGGAGAAAAATTCCACCTCCATCGAACAGACCTCCGCGAACACGGCCGCAGGCTCGCGAACGCGGAGAACAAAGGTCTCCCCCACTCACAGACCTCCGCGAACGCGGAGTACCAGACCCCAAACCTCCGCGAACGCAGCCACTGGCCCGCGAATGCGGAGTAGACAATTATATACCTCTGCGAACGCGGAGCCTATCCCACGAAAATGGAGAACAAAAGTGCCTGCACCAGATGACAGCTGCAACAGCTAAGTTTTGAGAAATTCAAACTTCGACAGGGTGCTCGGAATTCGTTCGGAACCCTGTGCACGCAAACGAAATATGAAACCCTATCGAATTTGACATTTCGGACTCAATGGCCTAATCGAAATTTAAATACGAGGTCGTCTTGACAAAAAGTGGGTCCCACACCCATTGGGCCATTTTTGCTCATTTCTGTCGGAGTCCTCAAAATCAGATCAAAGCTCCTGGTAATTCTCAAAAGGTCATTCTAGACCAAACTCGGCATTCCGGAACTAATCGCGCTGTCGAAATTTCAATCCGAGTGCATTTTCCAAGAATGTTGACCAAAGTCAAACTTAAACAAAATTTCAAAAACTAAAGAGCTAACTGGCCCCAAAATCACACCGGAAACCCCGGAATTCAGGCAAACCATGCTTCTAGCCTAATTTGGCCACTTCGGAGTTGATGGAACCGTCAAAATTCTCATCTGAGGTCATTTACCTGAAGTTATGACCGAAATCAACTTTTCAAGGTTCAAGAGCTCCAAAACAGAAAAATAGGCATAAAACCCAAACTAACCACCAGGCGACCGAACAGTCAGTGCCAGCAAGTCATAAATGACTTAGGGTCGCTACAGGAACGCTCTAACCGATAGAAAGAAGGCCTTAACTCAGAAATGACCTGGAGGGTCATTACAATATCCACTACTAAAAGGACTTTTGTCCGCGAAAGTAAGGATCAAGAAGTACCTAAGGACTCAAATAAGCTGGGGAACTTCTCCCGCATCTCCCACTCGATCTCGTAGGTAGCCTACTCAACTGGACGATGCCTCCAATGGACCTTAACCATAGGAATGACTTTCGATCTCAGCTGCCTAATATCTCTGGCCAAAATAGCAACTGGCTCCTCTATATTAGTCAAGCGGTCATCCAACTCAACAGCATCGTACTGGAGCACATGAGACTCATCTAGAACATATCAGCGCAGCATGGAAACATGGAAAACAGGGTGAATAGATGAGAATGCTTGAGGGAAAGCTAACTCATAAGCCACCTCACCAACTGCCCTCAAAATCTCTAAAGGCACTATATATCTGGGGCTAAGCTTGCCCCGCCTCCCAAATCTCATCCGCCCTTCATGGGCGATACTCGGAGGAATACTATTTCACCCACGGCAAAACTCAACGGTTGACGCCTGCGGTCTGCATAACTCCTCTGTCTACTATGAGCTGTCCTGAACCTGTCCTGAATCAACCTCACATGCTCCAAGGACTACTGAAACAGATCTGTACCATGCGGCTTAGGCTCCGTAGACTCAAACCAACCGACTGGAGTGCGACAACACCTACCATATAGGGCCTCAAACGGGGCCATCTTGATATTGGAATGGTAGCTGTTATTGTATGCAAACTCTGCCAAGGGCAAGAAATGGTCCAACTGACCCCCAAAGTCTGTAACACAGGCCCGCAACATATCCTCAAGAACCTGAATAGTGCGCTCTGACTGGCCATCAGTCTGCGGGTGAAATGTTATGCTAATATCCACACGGGTGTCCAACTCCCCCTGAAATGCTCTCCAAAAGCTGGAAATGAACTGTGGGCCCCGATCTAAGATGATAGAAACAGGCACACCATGAAGAAGGACTACCTCCTAGATGTATATACGGGCTAACCTCTTAGCATGGTAGGATGTATGAACAAGGATGAAGTGTGCTGACTTGGTCAATCGATCCACGATGACCCAGATACAGTCAAGACCCCTAGGAGTCTGTGGCAACCCAACAACGAAGTACATGGTGATGCGCTCCCACTTCCACTCAAGAATGGGTAATCTCTGCAACTCTCCACTAGGCCTCATATGCTCGGCCTTCACCTGCTGGCAACACAAACAACGGGACACATAGTCTGAAATGTCCCTCCTCATACCACTCTACTAGTAGTGCTGCCTCAAATCACGATACATCTTAGTTGTGCCCGGATGAATAGAGTATCTAAAATCATGGGCTCGCTGAGAATCAGCTGGATCAAATCGTCAACTCTGGGGACACACAATCGGCCAGCAAACCTCAACACCCTATTTGAATATAAGGTGGCCTGCCCAGAATCACCTGCCAACACTCTATCTCTGAGTGCCACCAAAGACTCAAAGTCTGGAGCACTATCCTCAAATGCTGCTTATGCTCACGATGGCTCCGCGAGTTTACCAAGATGTCATCAATGAAGACAATGACAAAGGAGTCCAAGTACTGCCTGAACACTCGAGTCATCAAATCCATAAAGGTGGCAGGGGCATTAGTCAACCCAAAAGACATAACCAGGAACTCATAATGGCCATAGCGAGTCCTAAATGCTGTCTTAGGGATATCCTCTGCTCTAATCCTCAGCTGATGATACCCAGATCTCAAGTCAATCTTCGAAAATATGATAGCACCTTGAAGCTGGTCCAATAGGTCATCAATACGAGGCATAGGATAACGGTTCTTCACCATCACCTAATTCAACTGCCTGTAGTCGATACACATCTGCATGGTGTCGTCCTTCTTCTTCAGAATCAGGACTGGGACTCCCCAAGGCAACACACTAGGTCTGATGAACCTTCTACTCAGGAGATCCTAGAGCTGATCACTGAGCTCCTTATACTCTGCAGGTGCCATGCGGTATGGTGGGATAGAGATGGGACGAGTACCCGGCTCCAAGCCTATGCCGAAGTAAATGTCCCGATCTGGGGATAGGCCAGGAAGGTCGGCAGGAAACACATGTACGAACTCTCGAACAACAGGCACTGAATCAATTGTAGGGCCCTCCCTACTCACATCTCTGACATATGCCAAGCAAGACAAGCATCCGCTGTCCACTAGCCTCTGGGTCTGAACACAAGAAATCACCCTAACTGGAGTGCGACGACAAGAACCCTGCCACACCACTGCCGGGATACCGGGAAGGGCTAAAGTCACGGTCTTGGAATAAGAGTCCAAGACGGCCTGGTGAGGAGATAGCCAATCCATACCCAGAATCACATCAAAGTCTACCATACATAGTACAATAAGATCAGCCGAGTGTTCTACCCCCAAATGGTCACCACACAGGACCTGCAAACCCGATCCACTACTAAATAATCCCCTACTAGGGTCGAAACACACAATGGAACCGATAAGGGCTCAAGACTCACTCCCGAACGGGGCACACAATAATCCGACACATAAGAATAGGTAGACTCGGGATCAAACAAGGTTGAAGCGGGCTGATGGCATAAGAGAACTGTACATGTGATCACGTCTTTTGACGCCTCAGCCTCTGCTCTGGCTGGAGCTGCATAAAAGTGGCCCTGGGCGCCTCTACCTCGCGCATCCACTCTGCCACCCATCCTGCCTCCCCTGGGGCCTCCCCTGGGGCCTCCCCGAGAACCATGCTGCTGACCCTCTCCTCTAGCTAGGGGTGCTACTGCTGACACAGGCCTCGCTGCCTGAGGGGCTGGTAAGGCTGGTCTACATGAATGGCACTTCCTGGCCCAATGCTCGCCACTGATGAAGCAACCCTGAGAAGACCTGCTAACTGTTGGAGGTCGACCACCCCGACCTGATGCACTTACCTGAAACCCGCCTCGGCCCTGACTCAAACTAGGACTATAACTACTCTGATGAGTCTGATCTCCCTCCAAGGTCTGCAATGCTGCCTGAAATGGGCGATTGGACTACCTTTGCTGGAACCCTTGAATAAACTTGTCCCGAGTGACTCTCGGCATGGAATGGGGCCCACTAGTCCTACCATCCTGTCAGACCCTCTTGTCGTTGCCCCCTTGGGCCTCACGAGGAAGATGCTCGATGGTAGAGGCATGATCTACAACCTCTAAAAAGGAGCAGCCTACTGCTAACAACGACTGCGACTCAATCCTCACCTACAGTCTCAACCCTCTAACTAAGCATCGGACCGCTCCTCTTCTTTAGGTAGAATCATGGTGGCATGACGGGACAACTCCAGAAATCTGGTCTCGTACTCAGACACCGTCATGGAACCCTGCTCCAACCTCGAGAACTCATCATGAAGCTAATCTCTAACGCTTCATGGAATAAACCTGGTAAGAAAAGCCTCGAAAACCTTCTCCCACCAAACTTGTGGTGCTCCGACTGGCCTGGTCCTAATGAACGAACACCACCACTGCCTGGCTGGCCTGTTTAGCTGATAAGCTATGAAGTCGGCCCTTCTTGACTCCACCAAACCCAAGGTCTGCAACCTCTCACGGCATGTAGTAAAGAACTCGAAGGCATCCTCTCCCGCAGCCCCTGAGAATCTCGGTTTTGATAATCTAAGAAATACTTCGAGCATCTTCTGCTCTCGTAGAGGCATAACCCCATCCAATGGGTCCAGCTAAACCACGGCTGGTGCTGGTGGCTAAAGAACCTCTAGTACCACTGCTGCAAGCTGATCCTGTTGTGCCTACACTGGCTCTGGGACTGGTGCTGGTGCCGGCTGCTGCTGCATACTACCTATAGCAGCTAGAATCTAGGCAAGCATGCCCTGTAGATCAAGAGCCATAGCTGGTGCTGGGGGTGGCTGGGCTGGTCCCGGCCCCACCGACTGAGAAGGAATCTGCTCTGCTCAAGGCTCCGGCTCCAGCTCCGGAGTCCTCTCTCTATCTCGGCCTGGTGCTAGGGCACCACCTCCCCTACACGTACGAGCCATCCCTATAACAGAACGGAACAAGTGAGATTTCACGAAACCAACAAGACAACAAAGCACGAAAGGATACAAAATAAGACAACATCCTAAGGAAATCATGTAGCCTCCTGAAGATAAGTCACGGACATCTCCACACCGATCCTCAAGACTCTACTAGATGCTAGTTCTGTACAAGTGAGACCAACGAACATAGGCTCTGATACCAATTTGTCACGACCCAGTTTCTCAAGTCCTGATGACGCTTACAACCCACCGGTAGACCAGCCAAACTCTGTCTCGGAACTTAACAGTAATGGGACTCAGAGTGGAAACTAATACTCAAAATAGCGGAAGCATAACAAGGATACAAATAAGAAAGTTGGAACGAGACCAAAATAATGTATATAACACCTCCCAAGATCTGGAAGTCACAAGTACAAAACTACTAACAAGAGTACAAGTCCCAAATGTGGACTACAAAAACAACTATCTCAAAAACAAAAAACAAGCAAAATATATATACAGAAGGAAACTGGTGACCCCAAGATGCCAAGTGCTCACCCTAGTGTCCTGAATAGATAGCTCCCAGCCCGATCTCAACGCTGACAACTGGTGCTCGGACCTGCATCACAAAAATAGATGCAGAGTGTAGCATGAGTACCAAAACAACAGGTACCCAGTAGGCAAAATAGGCTGACTGAGCAAGAAGGGTAAACATAGGCAGACAAGATAGAATTAGCAACAACAAAAATAGAGGTCAACAGAACGAAATAACTACAATAAACCCATTTGAGCCCCCATAAGACCCGTTGCGTACACTCATACGCAGGTTTAAATAAAAACCCAAACAGAGCCCCATAAGCCCGACAGTTACAAAAAAAAATAGAACTACAAGATCTAAGGAACCGAACTCCGAACCGATCACTAGTCTGATACTCCCTACTATGTAACCAATCCTGCAAGCCACCTCGGGAGCATAGGCCCAGCCAGTCAAGTACTGTAAAAAAGGCAGGGGTACACTGACCCCTCAAAATCAACTGATATTCATTTGTCTGATTAGGTTATCACTCCAGGGGCATTGCCCTGGGCCCCGCCCATGCTAGCCAAGTGAGCCATCTAACACTACGGGGGCATTGGCCCAGCCAAACGAGTGTACCCTACATCACTCCAGGGGCATTGGCCCCGCCAGACGAGTGTGCCGTGCATCACCCCGCAGATGAGCCCCAATATCTGATGTATCGTGCATCGCCGTCCACTCCCCTCATATACTCAAACCCAATCTGAATACCACAATCCAAACATTGCCACGTCAGAAGAACAATCACGGGCCGCCGCCCTCACAAGCATATCAACCGAAGACTCCCAGCCTAGCACAAACCAACCGATCATCGGCGCGAAGGCAACATCTTCCGACAGCATCCCAAGAATCGCAGCGATAAGGGAGAAAGGGTCAGAAGGTACAAACGCCACGAAAATGCCTATACTAAGGCTAATAATATCATACCCAAGTCTTCTATACCAACCTACAAGGATCTAGTCCATCCGAATCGACGTCGGATAGATACTCAAGTCAACCAGGTACATGGGACTAAGTCATCATCACAACAGCCTATTCTAAGGCATAATCACAATAATCAGCCAATCACAAAGTGAAATCACCCGGACCCACTCATGCAACATTAGATAACCACCAACAGATACACCAGAACACAAATACCATCAATCTAAATCAACAACCCAACCTACAGCATGATACTAGCCCATGACAGCCCAACAGTCAACTGTAAAATAGGAAATCGGGTATACAAGGAACCAATACTAGCTAGTCAACCTAGATTCACAAATATCAACCTGCATTTACACATTCAAGCTCAATCTAGAGGAAAGGGAAAACGTAACCTACCAAAAAATGGATCACGTGCGCTCCAAGTCACTCAGCCGAAGATTTGCCCTTTCGAACGGCCTCAGACTTCTACCATGCTATCAAAAATAGAATCCTAGTGTCAATATGGTCGTTTAGACACTAAAATCAAAAAATTCGGAGATAGACCAATTTTTGGGTCAAATCGGGTAAAGTGGGATCCACTCTGGATTTTTCAGAATTGCCTCTGTTAAAAGGTCTCATATCCTTCCTCTAACACGAATCCCAAAATAGATTTCCCAATAAGGGTCAAATCAGCTCCTAATAGCCCACAACAACAATTCTAAAAACTTAACAAAATATGCCAAATAAGGACTTACCCTCAATCTCATGGAAAATGAGGAACACCCAATGAACCCCAACCCAAAATCCATGAAGCCAACGAGAATCAAAGCCTGGGACTTCGAATTGCAAAAAAACCGACCACCGAGGAGATTTTTATGAGGTTTTGAAGCTCTCCAAAATGGCAGCTTCGACCTCAATATAAAGACACTGCCAGTGATATCTTCTCCGCGGACGCGGTCAATGCCTCTGCAAATGCGGAGAGCAATTCCTCAAAACTTCGTGAACACAGCCCCAGGCCCGTGAACGCGGAGAACAATTCCACCTACTTCGAATAGACCTCCACGAACGCAGCCCAAGGCCCGCAAATGCGGAGGAAAATTCCACCTACATCGAATAGACCTCTGTGAACACGGCCCCAGGCCTGCGAACGCGGGGAACAAAGGTCTCCCCCACTCACAGGCCTCCGCGAATGCGGAGTACAAGGCCCCAAACCTCCGCAAACGCGGCCACTGGCCCTCGAATGCAGAGTAGACACTTATATACCTCCGTAAAAGCGGAGCCTATCTCCCGAACGCGGAGAACAAAAGTGCCTGCACCAGATGACAGCTGCAACAACTATGTTTGGAGAAATCCAAACTTCGACGGGGTGCTCAAAATTCGTTCAGAACCCCGTGCACGCAAACGAAATATGCAAACCCATCGAATTTGACATTCCAGACTCAATGGCGCATTCGAAATTTTCATACGAGGTTGTCTCGACAAAAAGTGAGTCCCACACCCATTGGGCCAATTTTGCCAATTTCTGTCAGAGCCTCAAAATCATATCAGAAGCTCCCGATAATTCTTGAAAGGTAGTTCTAGACCAAACTCGGCGTTCTGAAACTAACCGCGCTATCGAAATTTCCATCCGAGGGTGTTTTCCAAAAATGTCGACCGAAGTCAAACTTAAACTAAATTTCAAAAACTAAAGAGCTAACTGGCCCCAAAATCACACCGGAAACCCTGGGATTCGGGCAAACCATGCTCCTAGCCTAATTTGACCACTCCAGAGTTGATGGAACTATGAGAATTCTCATCTGAGGTCATTTACCTGAGTTATGACCGAAATCAACTTTTCAAGGTTCAAGAGCTCCAAAATAGGCATAAAACCCAAACGAACGACCAGGCGACCAAACAGTTAGTGCCAGCAAGTCATAAATGACTTGGGGTCACTACAGGAACGCTCTAATCGATAGAAAGAAGGCCATAACTCATAAATGACCTGGAGGGTCAATACAACATCAATCCTCCTTACTCTCAGTGGCCTCGCTGTCATTAGCTCCCTCATCATCAGTCCACGTAGTTGGTGCATCTCCATCCTCGTCTGGCCTCAAAGTCGGGAGTGGCTCATTTGCTTTCAACACCTTCCAAAGTCCTTTGACTCCTTTCCACATTCGGGTGAAGAACTTGTCCCTACTTTTCTCCCGCTTCTTCATTTCGCTATTAGAGAGACTCAATTCACCATGTGACTTGGCCAAACCAGCATAGGCCTTCTCCAAGTTATCTTGCTGAGCCTTCTACTTCCTTTGGTCCTTCAAGTAAGCATCAAACTCATGTTGTGGCACAAATGACAAAGGCCCAGAAGACAACTCACCCGGCCCTTGAGGAAGCTTCATCACTATCTCCTTCGCAATCTGCAATTCACTAGCCAAAGACTCAAATGGCCCTAAAACTGGAGGTATAGGAGAATCCTCCTCCACATTCACAGACTTCCCCGAATCCATATTTCTTTTCTTGCTTTTGACAACCATGCCTTCACCTCGCATTTTAAGAGGAAAGATTGGAATTTCGAAGGTCACCCAAGAATCAGTCGGGTACACTTCCACTTCCTCCCGTCTACACAACTCCGTGATAAAGGAAGGGACAATGAGGGAGAGGCCATCATGGAGCTTGCATTTCCAGAACTCATTCACTATCAAGTAGCCTACATTCAAGGGTATGTCATCAAGTACACAAGCCATGATCTGTGCCCTCAACACTGGAATGTTGCTAATGTTCCCACTTGGGGAGATTCGGCTGCACACTATTGACACCCATGTTCTAGCTTCGGCTATCAAATCTGAGGATAGAATTTAGTATTTTGTAACATCCCATGAACATTTTTACCTGGGCATAGCTTTGATGCTAGCCAAGCGCCCAACTGAAAATCCTTATCCGTAAATGCCTCAATATCGTGATCTAGCAACCCATAGGCTGTATTTATTGCTTCCGGCCCATAATCAATGACTTTTCCTCGAATAGTTATCAAACTTGTTATCATGTCGGACTCCATAAGGTTGGCATAGAATGCACTCATCCATTGCTTGTTTGCCTTGCATGGCTCAGCAACAAAGCAAATCCATCTGGAGTTCTCCAACCTTTTGTAGAAGCTAGGAAGCATATTGGCCACTTTCTCAAGTGCAATGCCTCTCTCGAGAAGCAACTTCTTCTTGATCAGATCAATATAGTAGTTCTCTTGAGCTTGAAGAGACGCAAATCAATTTTGGTTATAGTCGACCTCAAATTTCTCTTCAACACCAATTTGTTGTGCCATTCTTGTCTTTTGGAAATCTGAAAATCACAATAGCATGAAAGTGTAAGAAACATGTGTTTAACAATGCTATTCTAATGGTAGTCGTCAAAGAAAAGTGTTAGAAACAAATTCGGGACCAAAAATAAGCATGCTGAATAATTGAACTCTGGCAGGAATAGGGTGCAGAACTTGCAAAAGCGAGACAATATTTGCTAAAGAGAACATCGCGAAAGTGACCACGAGGCCGCTAATGCGTAAATCACAAAAATAAGGAGGGGCCGCTTAAGCGAAGATCGCTTTAGCGACAGCGGGGTCACTTTCGCGACCCGTCACCTCCTCAACATGAACAACCAATCTTTCACTCATTTTTCACACAAAAATCAGTTTTCAAGGGTTCAATTCCAACAATAATCAAACAAGCAATTCAAAAACTCAATGAATTCATAACAAAAACTTCCGAAATTATTTTTGAGTTCTCTTGGGAATTTTATCAAACAGATGGTGGACAACCTATTTACTCATCGATTTGATCATGAAATGGGTACTCAAGACTTTCCCGAATACGATAATCAACCCACGCTCATGTAATCAACAAATATCAAGCAAGAATCGGCCAACTCACGTAAACAACTACCCCCCCCCCCCGAGTAGAGAAGTTTTCACCCCAAACAATACCCCCCCCCCAACTTTTAACAAAGCAAAAGGCATCCAAGAATAGGTTACCATCTTAAGAAAAAAAAGTGAGAGAGACATACCAGATTGTGCTTTCATAATAAAGACCAGGAGTTTTGGAGCAGATTCGAGATAAAGTAGGAAGAGAGCAAGAAATGGGACCTCTTATTTTTGTTTTCTGGCCGTTTGTGTTCTGTTTTTTCACTTTTGAGAACCTTAGGTATCACTTAAGCGACTTAATGGTCGCTTATGCGACCTCTTACATAAGCGTGGATCCGCTTTTGCAAGTTCCCCCTCCACTTCCTCTTCGCTTTTGCAATTTTAGAGGCAAGTTTCAGCAAGTGCTCTTTGTCCATTTTGTCGGGTTCAGTGTATATTTGGCGACTCGCCCAGCTACACTTGGCAAACTAGAGAGCCCATGAAGTGCCCTACAGCCCATTTTGAAGGGGTTTTGGCGCCGAAGTTCATTTCCTTCAAGATCTTTGCCTCCAAACTCAAGTTAGCTCCAAACACTTTGAAATCATGAGGACTAGTCAAAAATAAAATCCTAACCTATTCTAAAATAATTCAAAAACTCAAAATTAACTAAAAATTAAAATTTTTGGATACCGATGGGTTGCCTCCCGTCAAGCACACAATTTATCGTCATGACACGACTCCGGTTACATCACCCTTTGTGTTTCCACTTCAAGGCAATGAACCTTCTCCCCAACTTTAGATCAATTTCTCTTTGAAGAGCATGGGCTCAACATGAGAGCATCACGAGTTTCACTCGATCTCTCCACTTCAAAGACTTGAATTTCTTACCTAAGTTCACATCATTTTTCATTGAGGAGCATTGGGTAAGAGCAAGAGGATCACTAGGCCATTTGAGCATTAAACTTGATAATCCTTGACCTTCAAGTCGGTGAAACTCTCACTTCCAAATGAACTAGAATTGCCATATATGATATTTTTGGTTTTTTGTTGCAACTCTAGTATCATTTCTTTGATTTCGACATCTTGGAATTTTATTGGCTTGGCTTGGTTGCAAATACCCAAGATTTCATCCATTTTAACCATAGACCTTTCTTCTTGAGATTCCAACACCACTTCACTCTTGTTGACCATTGGACAAGGGGCATCACGTATCCCCATTCTCGTTCTCACCTTGGCCTCCAAAGTAGCAATTCAAAACTTAAGTTGAATTATCTTAGTGCATCGACTTATGAACAAGTCACTAAACTCATCCCTAAATTGGGACATTAAATGTAGAAGCTTCTCACCATTTTCAAGATTTTGGACTAAGCTCATGAGCCAAGATTGATTCACCACATCTATTTCTTCATAACAAGGCCATGGGTTGTCAACATAGGGCTTACAACCCCCAAGAATTTTATTATTATCACAAAAGACATACAAGCAAAGCAAAAGGAAAAAATAAAGACAACTATTCACAATTTATATAGAAACAAGTAAACTATAAATCCTACATCAATTCAATACGCCTAGTTGTTCCCCGACAACGGCGCCATTTTTTATAACGCTCAAAGTAATCTCAAAATAAGTTGAGTAAGCAGTCTCTAGCAATAAAATATCCAACAAGATAGTTGGGGTCAAATCCCACAAGGAACATTTTGTTGGCAATCGAAAAGAACAAGAATTACAAGCTACTAGTTTGAATCTAAATTAATAATACACAATTATCAATATAAGATTGTGTCACGACCAAAAATACACCCTAGATGTGACATGACGTATAAGACCCCAAGAGGCCCTACACAAGCCACTTGACATACATATACATAACATTATAGAGAAAAGCATAAAATCTCATAAGAAGTAAAGTGTTTGACATATAAACGGAAGTACATCAAAGTCTTGACAAGCCATCTATTACATCAAAAAGAATGTTCTAGACGTAACCCGTACACCACATACAAAGTTTTAAACTACAGCATAAAGTCATGAGAAAAGCAATAAAGGTGACATCATCATCGGAATATGAGGACTCACCAAGTCTTCAAGTCTCTAATGAAATCACTAGCCACGAACTGAGGGAGAGGAATCATCATGCCCTACATTAATGAAGCAATGTAGGCACAAGTATACATTATTATATGGAATGTACCAAGTATGAGGGAAATATAATAAAACATGGGACATGATCATAAGGGGACATAATCGAAAACATGATATGCATGACCAAGCTAACATAGTAAAAATATTTAAAGAGAATCATAATCATAAACATGGTCAATGCATCTTGAAATCATAAAGAAAGCTTCATTTAAACATGTGTAAGTATCTTAGTTCATTTTTTGGGATATTAGCTTTAACCGACAATAGATCATGGGAGCTATAACATGGAATCAGATGCAACTCCCACACCGAGAAGGGAGAGTCTACTTGCCAAGGTAGAACTCTGTATCATACCATATACTATATGTGGATCCACTAGCTAGGCCAATTAAGGACAACCTACGAGGGCACGTAGTTAGGAACTAGAGGTTGCTACTAGAGACTATCCTATTTGAGCCTCCACCTCAAAGTTATCTTGGTGCTAAGTTAAATCCCAACGGAATAGTCATTTTCACGAACATATTGTCATCATCCATGGAAAATCATAATTAAGTTACTAATCCAAGCTAAAAACATCATAGAATAGAACCTTAAATCTTGAATCATGCATGAGTGAGAAAACCTTACACCAAACCATGATCCCTTAATGCGAGGAAACCTTTCACAATTCGTACATAGGTGAGAAAATCCTTTCACAATTAATCGATGCTTATCTTCAAGAAACCTAGATCATAAGCAATTCTTTTTCCATAAATCATGCATAAGTTCATGAAAACATCATTCATAACTTCATAACTTTTCTTCAAATTCATGCAAATTAGGGTTCATAGTCCAAATCATGATCAATGCATGGGTTCATATGGAATTGATTGGAAAACATGTAATTGAATCTAAATAGTCATAATATGATCAAAATCAAACAATTGAAATCCATACAAACAGAACCCATGAGGAATTTAATGAGAACCTATCCAATTGAATTGGAGAATTGAAGAACCTTTGGGGACTCAATGGGGAAATGGAACCCATTGATGAACTCCCTGCATACCTTATATCAAAGCCCACAATCAATTGATGAAGAGAGGAGACTTGATCTTGAAGAACCTGAGCTTCTTCTTTCATGATCTACAGAGAGGATATTTGGAGAGAACCTAGAAGAGAATTTGGGAAATTAAGGGAATGAAAGAGTTGGGGAATTTTCTATAGGTGAAGGGTAGTTATAGGACTTAGAACTAGGGTCAAAACAATGTAGTATATGCATTAAATGAATAGGAAAAGACTTGAATACCCTTTTAAAATAACTGCCGGACAGCCTACAGTTGTGACCTACGGTCCATAGGAATTTGTATGACCCATCCTGGTCAACCGTAGAACCAACTTCAGAAACCCAAATATTAAATCATTTCCCACGAGACCCTTCTACGGTCAGCAGACCTCATCCATAAAACCCAAGTTTCACTCCCAAATCTCACTAAGTCTGGAACCTTTCTACGAAACCCATTCTACGAATCGTAGAACAAATGACAGCCCGTAAAAACCTTCTGTAGAACTGAGGTCCAAAAACAAATCTCTAAATCAATCCTACGAGTCAGTCCTATGACCCGTCAAACTTTCTACGCTTCATCCTGCCATGTCGTAGGTCAAATCTTCAGAAGCATAATTTTCCAAAACTCAACTTTGGGTCAACGACTTCCATGCTACGGCCCATAGGACTTGCTATAGTCCGTAGGTTGGACTCGTAGAACCTTGCTTCAGTCAGGTTTTCTGTGTTTTTCTTTCCTTTTCGACTTTCCAACTTCTGAGGTGTTACAATATCTCCCCCTTAGGAACATTCATCCTCGAATGGGGCTCAGGCTAGCGTGAATAGAGTAGGAGAGAAACTAACAACCCAACATAAATGCAATTTTTCTTCAAAATGCATATACACATGGAGAATCACTCCAAGAATTTTTCATGAACATGCATGCATATGAAAACATGAGAATGACTAAAACACATAAATCCGAAAGAATGAACCATAAGGAGCTAATACCTCAAACTATAGTAGGAGCGAAAGGAAAGAGATGAGGATACCGGGACATCATATCGGCTTCGGCCTCCCAAGTAGCACCCTCAACTAATTGATTCCTCCAAAGAACCTTTATAGAAGCAACTTCTTTGTTTCTCAACTTCTAGACTTGCCGGTCTAAAATCTCAACCGGAACCTCTTCTTAAGAAAGATTCTCCTTAACTCCCAAACCTCCCAAAGGAACAATAGATCGGATCTCCAACACACTTTTTCAACGAGGAGACATGGAATATCGGATGTACCGATGCTAAATCATTAGGCAACTCAAGTTCATAAGCCACCTTGCCAATACGCCTCAAAATCTAATATGGGCCCACATACCATGGACGAAGCTTCCCTTTCTTTCCAAACCTCATGACACCCTTCATGGGTGAAATTTTCTAGTAGACCTAATCATCAACATCAAATTCTAGTTCTCTTCTTCTAACATCAGAATAAGACTTTTGTCGACACTAAGCCATTTTGAACATTTTACAAATAAGTCGAACATTTTCCATAGCCTCATGCACCAGCTCAGGCCCTATCAAAGCAACCTCAGCAACCTCAAACTAACCAATTGAAGACCTACACCTCATACAATAAAGATCCTCAAACGATGTCATTCTGATGCTATAATGATAGCTATTATTATAAGCAAACTCAATCAAAGGAAAATGATCATCCCAATTTCCCTTGAAATCAATTACACAAACTCTCAACATATCTTGTAAGGTCTGAATAGTACGCTCAGCTTGTCCATTGGTTTGAGGATGAAAAGTCGTCAAGACCATTCTGAAATGACTTCCAGAACTGAGATGTAAAATGAGTACCTTGATTCGAGATAATGGACAAAGGCACTCCATGCAACCTTACCATTTCCCTAATATAAAGCTTAGCATAATCTTCTGATGAGAATGAAGTGTTAATGGGAAGAAAGTGAGTCAATTTTGTCATTCAATCCACAATAACCTAAATCGAATCAAACTGTCGATGAGTGCGAGGTAAACCCATAATGAAGTTCATATTCAAATCTTCCCACTTCCATGTAGAAATACTATTGTCTTGAGCCAAACCACCCGATTTCTGATGCTCAACTTTTACTTGTTGACAATTCGGACATTTAGCCATAAATTTCGCAATATCCTTCTACATTCCATTCCACCAATAGACCTCCCGCAAATCATGGTACATCTTGGTGGCTCCCGGGTGAGTAGAATACTAAGAACTATGAGCTTCTGTCAGAATCTGATTCCTCAACTCATTAACATTCAAAACACATAGTCGACCTTGATATCGAAGGATCCCATCTCCCCCTTGGGAGAAAGCCTCAATGGCTTTTTTGGAAACCGGCTTCTTTAAGTCAACCAATACAGGATCACGATCTTGCTTAGCCTTCACATTCGATACAAAAGATGATTCCGAACCATTATGAACAAGCACACCACACTCATTAGAATCAACCAACTGAACACTCAATCGGACCAATCTATGAACATCACGAATAACTCCTTTTTGTCTTCATCAACATGAGCAACACTTCCCATCGATAGTCGACTAAGAGCATCCACCACTACATTTGCCTTTTCGGGATGATATAGGACACTCATGTCGTAATCCTTCAAACTCTCGAGCCAGCTCCTTTGGTGAAGATTCAAATCCTGTTGAGTGAACACATACTTCAAACTCTGGTGGTCCGTGAACACATCTACATGCAAACCATACAAGTAATGCCTCCAAATCATTAGAGCAAACACCAATGCCGCTAACTCCAAATCATGAGTTGGATAATTCCTTTCATGGACTTTCAATTGCCTTGATGCATAAGCTATGACTTTCCCATGTTGCATCAAAACACAACCAAGACCAACCCGCGAAGAATCACAATATACCACAAAACCATCCGATCCTTCCGGTAGTGTCAAAATAGGGGCCAAAGTAAGTCTATCTTTCAACTCTTGGAAACTCTTCTCACAAGCTTCTAACCATAGAAATTTCACTTTCTTTTGAGTTAATGCTGTCATGGGCAAAGAAATAGAGGAAAACCCTTCCACAAACCTTCTATTATAACCGTCTAAACCCAAGAAACTCTATATATCTGAAGTGGACAAAGGTCCAGGCCAATTCTTACCCGCCTCAGTTTTCTTAGGATTGACTTGAATACCTTCACCAAAGACAATATGGCCAAGGAAAGAAACATACCTCAAAAAAAACTCACACTTGCTAAATTTAGCATACAATTCACGCTCCTTGAGAATTCGCAACACAATTCTCAAATGTTCAACATGCTAATCCTCACTCCGTGAGTAAATCAAAATGCCATCAATATACAAAATCACAAACATATCAACATATTGCTTGAAAACCCTATTCATCAAATCTATAAATGCCGCTGGGGCATTAGTCAAATCAAATGACATCACTAAAAACTTGAAATGACCATATCGAGTTCAAAGATCCATGTTTAGAATGTCACTTTCTTTCATCCTCAATTGGTGATAACCCGACCGGAGGTCAATCTTAGAGAAATAACTTGCTCCTTGGAGTTGATCATATAAATCATCAATCCTTGGAAGAGGATACTTATTCTTAATGGTAACCTTGTTCAATTGTCGATATTCAATGCACATTCAGAGAGAACCATCCTTCTTTCGAACAAACAACATTGGAGCACCCCATGAAGAGATACTCGGTCTAATAAAATCCTTATCTAAGAGATCTTTTAATTGGTCTTTTAACTCCTTAAGTTCTGCTGGGGCCATATAGTAAGGTGGAATAAAGATAGGTTACGTATCTGGAAGAAGATCAATATTGAAATGTGTTTCCCTTTCAGGAGGAATACCGAGAAGATCATCGGGAAACACTTCTAGAAACTCATTTATAATTGAAACTGACTAAAGAGTAGGGGTTTCATAATATATATCCCAAACCCAAACAAGATGATAAATGCATTTCTTAGAAATCATCTTTCTAGCCTTTAGGCAAGATATAAACTGACCCTTAAGGACATAATTTGTCCCTTCCCATGACATGATAGGTTCATTCGGAACCTTGAAATTGACCAATCGGGTCATTCAATCTATGGAAGCATAATATGCATGAAGCCAATCCATCCCAAGAATAATATCAAAATCTAACATATCAAGCTCTACAAGATCAACATGAGTGACTCTATGAGAAATGGAAATAGGACAATTTCTATAGACTCTCTTAGCCACAATAGCATCACCCACGGGAGTAGAGACATGAAAGGGATTAGAAAGGATTTCAGATTCAACATCAAATCTCATGGCCACATAAGGAGTAACAAAAGATAAGGTAGCACCTGGATCAAATAATGTATAAACATCAAGATGAAAGACTTTCAACATAACGGTCACCACATCCGGAGAACCTTCACCATCCGATCAAGTCTTAAGAGCATAGAATTTGTTTTTCTTCGGAGCACCCGAACTAAAACCACTAGGTTGAGCTTGTCTAACATCCTTACCCTTGCTATCTTGCAACAGACAATCCTTCACCTTCTGACCACTCTTACCATAACCTAAGCAACCATCCATATCGGCTCGGCACTTCCCCGAATGACTCTTACCACACCTTGGTCAAGTGGAGATAGAAGACCCATTAAAACCATTTCCTCCTTGAGGCTTAGGATTAGACATCCTATATTTGTTGAACTTAGGAGTCGGTTCATTAGAAGAACCTTGACCGGAAAACTTTTGCCGGAATTGAGGACGTCCATGTCCACCAGACCTAGAATGTAAAAAGTCACCATCATTGGTCCTTGTCCTCTTAGACTCTTTTTCCCTTTCCTTAAGATTTTCATCCTCAATTTGTTGGGCATGTATCATCAAACGAGAGATATCCATTTCCTTAATCAACATGGCGGTCTGACACTCTTTGAAAACTAAATCGGACACACACGACATAAACTTACTCATCATTGCCCTAGAGTAGACAACCATAGTCGGAGCATACTTAGCCAATTGAGTGAACTTTAAAGCATACTCCTTCACACTCATATTGCCTTGTCGGAGGTTAAAGAACTCAAGCACTTTCACTTCTCACACTTCAAGAGGAAATAAACGATCAAGAAAAGCACCCTTAAATTTCTCCCAATCAAGTGGACCCGCATCAACAGCCCTCTAACTCTTCCATTGTTCAAAATACATTTGAGCAACACCCTTGAGTTGATAAGCGGCCAACTCCACCTTCTCAACCGTAGTCAATCTCATAATACCTACTATCTTATACACCTCACTAATGAACTCTTAAGAATCCTCATCAACCTTAAACCTATGAAATTCCAGAGGATTAATCCTAGTGAAGTCCCTTATCCTTGCGACCGTCGTACCCACATTTGGGTTCACGGGAGCATTAGCCTCTCTATTGGCTTGGGCCGTCATAGCATGAGCCAACACTTGGAAAATGGATCAAAATTCAACATGAGTCACTTGTTCGGCCAACGGATCAACTGAAACTTAAGGAACCTCAGGCTCCACATTGTCATTACCCGCATTTCATCACACATAAGCTCTTTAAGGGGCCATATCCTGAAAAGGATCGAACACGATTTAGGATAAGGATCTTTATAGAGAGAGACTCTATGGCATGACTTTAGACTAATGAAAGAAGTGAAGTTTTCTAAATGCTTTGTAGCCTTATATTCATAAATGTGGCGCGCTTTACACTCATAAACAAAACTCTACTCAATGCAGCTTGTCAAACTTCCTAGGACCTTTTTCTAAAACCTTGTTCTCTGAATACCAAGTTTGTCACAACCCAAAGTACACCCTAAATGTGACATGGAATATAAGACCCTGAGAGGCCCTACACAAGTCACTTGACATACATATACACAACATTATACAGAAAAGCAAGAAATCTCATAAGAAGTAAAAAGTTTGACATATAAGCGGAAGTACATCATAGTCTTGAGAAGCCATCTATTACATCAAAAACAGTGGTCGGGACGTAACCCATACACCACATACAAAGTTTGAAACTAAAGCATAAAGTCATGAGAAAAGCAATAAAGGCGACATCATCCTCGAAGTATGAGGACTCACCTAGTCTTCAAGTCTCTAATGTAATCACTGGCCACTAATGGAGGGAGAGGAATCGTCATGCCCTACATTAATGAAACAATGTAGGCACAAGTATGCATTAGTATATGGAATTTCATGACCTAAAGTACTCCCTAGATGTGACATGGCGTATAGGACCCCGAGAGGCCCCACATAATCCACTTAGTAGACATCATACAAGATAATAGAATTTAAAGAGTTCAACGAAAGCATTTCATATAAAAGAGTTTGACAAAAATGGCAGTCTAACATAAGTCTCAAAGTCATCTAATACATGATAAGGAAAGTGATTGGGACGTAACCTCTACATCACATACAACATCCAAAATGAAATGACATAAAAGTATAAAGGAGTCTCGGTCCTCGGATCATGAGGACTCACCAACCTCCAACCAGTCCAAAGAACCAACTAGTCATGAGTATGGGTAATGGAAGCGTTGAACCCTACATTAGTGAAACAATGTAGGCACAAGTATGCGTTGATACATAAAATGTACTAAGTATGAGGGAATATGCATAAACATGAACATGATAGTAAAATGAATTAAATCGAATAGGCATGATCATAATGAAACATTTAAAAGCATTATAAAAAAGAAATAGCATGAAGTTCATAAGGCATAGTAAAATACAATAATATAAAGGACATGAGGAAACTTTGAAGAAAACATAGTCATTTTGTGAGATATTCGCTTTAGCCGACAATAAGACCATGAGAGTTATATCATGGAATCTGGTATATCCCTCATACCGAAAGAAGGGGAAACTACTTGCCAAGGTAGAATCTGTACATATCATCATTTGCTAAAGGGAAACTACTTTGGAAGGTAGAATATGTACATATCATCATATGTTAACGTGGATCCACTAGCTAGGTCATTTAAGACAATCCTATGGGGGCACGTAGTTTGGGACTAGAGGTTGCTACTAGAGACTACCCTATTTGAGCCTCCACCTCAAACCCCGCTCAGTCCTAAGTCTAAATCTCAACGGAATAGATAAAAGTCAATTATCAATTTAACATAGGGAAAGGCAATGATCAATACCAATCCACACCTTTGAAATCAAAATATAGAATAGCTCCTTAAACATCATTCAACATAGATGGGAAAACCTTTCATCAATGTGAACTTATTGTGAGAATTACCTTGCACAATCATGATTATCATAGAAAGTGAGAAATCCTTTCACCATAGTATCAATACTTTCCTTTCAAAGCATCATTTAGTCATTACAATAGCTTCATGAAAACATGTATATCTTTATAAATTCATATTTCATGGGTTCATCATAGGATCATAGTTGAAAATCATAATTTAGGCATGGGTCAATGCAATTTCAACTAAATATCATGGATTAACATCAATTTATGCATTAGAAAACACAATTAATCATAATCACTCATAATTGGAAGAAACCCGCATTTATTGGATTGAAACCCTAACTTGATCAATCGAAAATTTACTTAGGAAGTTGAAATTTTTGGGGGCACCATGGAGGAAAGGACTCCATCGATGAATACACACATACCTTAATGCTAGATTCCCAAAAAGAATGCAGGATTGGAGACTTGAATGAAACCCTAGCTCTCTTTCTTCTTCTTTAGACTTGAGGGAATTTGGGAGGATGAATTTGGTCAAGTTTTGGGATTTTAGGAGAATGAGTTGTGAATAGGATATTTGGGGGTTGGAATCCTTTATATAGGGCTTAGGATAGAAGACAAAACGACATAGTATTGGGTTAAAACAATAAGGAAAAGACCAAAAAGCCCCTTTAAAAAAATAACTGTCGAGCCTACCTACAGTACGTAGGTCCTACTATGGACCATCCTGGTCAACCGTATGTGGGATTTAGAAACCTGATTGTTGGACCATCAAACGACGGGACCCATGCACGGTTCATAGGTCAACTGACGGACCATACATGGCCACCGTAGGTCACAACTTCTTCCTTAAAATTTCACCAAGTCTAGGAGTCACCTACGAGACCTATCCATGACCCGTAAAAGGAATGATGGACAATCTTGTTGAACCATAAAAAGGGTTCTGACACTTGATTTTAGAAAATTAACCCCCCCACCTACGGATTCCACCTACAGTTCGTACATTCTTCTACCAATCGTAGGTACAGCCTGTAACCCAAAAATTTTATTTTCCTTCTTTCCCAAGTTCGAGGTGTTACAATATCTCCCCATTGGAGACATTTGTCCTCGAATGGAACTCAAGGCATCATAAGGAGGGTAGGAACAAGATCTACAGCCTAACAAGAATGCAATTCCATCAACAACTCATAACCAAGGAGAGGAATCAACTCCTAGCTTATACATATCCAAAACATCATATCATAAGGAATTCATGTAGGACATACTCAAATGCACATAATCATGAAGAAATCAATCATAGCTAAATCGAAATCTCAAAAGCAGGTTTTCATGTGCATGCATGCATGAGGAAACATGAAAATGGCTAAGACCTATAAATACTTTCTAAGCCTAATTCCTTTCATTCTAATTCATTCCAAAACTCTCCTCTCTCAAATATTTCTCCCTCTAAAAAGAAACTCTCTCAACTCTCAAGGAAGAAGAAGAAGCTTGAATCCTCCATTGAAGACCTTCAATCTTCTCCAATTTCTTGTGGATTGCTTTGAGGTATGGTAGTGTTCACCATTAGGAGTATTTTCCTCTTCTTCAAAATTTTCAAAGGTTTACTCTAACCCGATTGAATTAGGGTTTGTGATCAATCATTGTGGGTTCTTCAATTATGATTCCAATTATTGATTTATGATTCCTAGTGCACGATTTAGCGTGATAAAGTAACTTAGTGCATGAATTAGTGTGAATTACATGATTTGATGTAAAGATTGCATGGACCCCATGATCCCAAGCTAATTCTCCCCAATTTGATAATCTATGCTTTGATTGTTGGGTTGAGTTATGATTTAAGGAAGTTTATGAATTCTCTATGAAATCAAGCATGAATTATAAATGAATTGAGGATAATCTTATGAATTTAGCATGATCAAGTCAAAAGCATGGATTTCCACTATTATGTGAGTTCCTTCAAGTATGGGTAAATTGTCTTAATTATGGCTTTCTAAGCATGAGCTTGCATTGAATTGCATGATATGAGTTGAACTTGCATGAACCCTTATGAACTATGAAATATAAGCATGATGAACTAAGGGTGCTTTGAGAGTAAAGTACCAAAGTTATGATATGATGATGCTATGGTTGAGTAGTGAAATGTTTTCTCACGTAATTCTGCCACTATGATAAAAGAAGGACAAAGAGGGGACTACCCATGTTCTTAAGGAGATATTCTAATGATGTAAGCTTGGACAAGGTCCATGAAAGATGAATATGTATAAGCATGATTTTAGCTTGAATTGGTAACCCTAGTTGTACCTTTTCATGTTTAATGATATAAATATGTTAATGACTAATCCATGGGAATTATGCTTAGCATCAAGTGGATATTGAGATGGAAGCCCTCTCGTTAGTACAGGCCGGGTCTTCTAGTGAAAGTTCTCCCGTTAGTAGAGGCCGGGTTTTCTAGATGGAGCTCTCCCATTAGTTGAGGCCGAGTCTCCTAAAGCATCTCTATCCCATAAACTATGTTGCCACCGTAGGATGTTGTCTTTAAGTAGACATTAGCTAATGGATCCACCTAAGCTAAGAAGTTTATGGTCTTACCTTGGCAAGTAGGACACCCCTTTTCGGTGTGGGGTAGACACCGGATTCCGTGTTCATAGCTCACATGGTCTTACATGTCGGTTAAGGCTTTTCCCCACTAGTTAATGAACAAGTGTTTTCATGAGGAAGTAAAGAAAAGAAGGAAAGATGATTTAGCTTTCTTTGGCCTTGATATATGCTTTATGTTTCATGTTTCTCATATTTATCATGTTTTTAGATTGGCCATCGCATGTCATTATTATGTCTCTCTCTACCATGATTTATATGTTTATGTGCATTGCTATCATACTTAGTACTTAATTGTGCTAACGCATACTCTTGCCTACATTAACTTCTTTGGTGTAGGACGTGGCGATTCACCTTCCACTCGTGGCTAGAACATTGACTTAGAGTTGAGAAGAAGACTTGGTGAGTCCTCATCCATCCGAGGACATAGCCTAGTTGGATTTTACATTTGATGTCTTTCCTTACATTGGATATTGTATTAGGCTGCGTCCCTATCACTTTTATTCGTATTCTATGATATTAGAAGGCTTTGAGAAATGAGTTGTAGACTTCCACTGTTTTGAGTAAAGCTTTGATATAAAATGCTCTTCTGAACTCTTATTTCTGTATTATCTTGTATATTATGTATGATAAGGGCTTGTATGAGGCCTCTCAGGGTCTTGTATGCCATGTTACATCTAGGGGCTACCCTGGATCGTGACAGTAACCCATACATCAGATACAAAATCCGAAATGAAATGACATAAAACTATAAAGGAGTCTCAGTCCTTGGTTCATGAGGACTCACCAATTCCAACAAGTCCAAAGAGCCAATTAGTCACGAGTATGGGGAATGGAAGCGTCGGACCCTACATTAGTGAAAAAATATAGGCACAAGTATGTGTTAGTACATGTAATGTACTAAGTATGAGGCAATATGCATAAACATGAACATGATAGTCAAATGACTTAAATAGAATAGGCATGATCATAATGAAACATTTAAAAGCTCTATAAAGAAGAAATAGCACGAAGTTCATAAGGCATAGTCAAATATAATAATATAAAGGACATGCGGAAACTTTGAAGAAAAAATAGTCATTTTATGGGATATTAGCTTTAACCGACAATAAGACTATGAGAGCTATATCATGTAATCTGGTATATCCCTCATACCGAAAGAAGGGGAAACTACTTTCCAAGGTAGAATCCGTACATATCATTAATTGCTAAAGTGGATCCACTAGATAGGTCATTTAAGACAATCCTACGGGGGCATGTAGTTTGGGACTAGAGGTTGCTACTAGAGACTACCCTATTTAAGCCTCCACCTCAAAGCCCTCTTTGTGCTAAGTCTAAATCCCAATAGAATAGATAAAAGTCAATTATCAATTTAACATAGGGAAAGGCAATGATCAATACCAATCCACACCTTTGAAATCAAAACTTAGAATAGCTCCTTAAACATCATTCAACATAGAGGAGAAAACCTTTCATCAATGTGAACTTATTGTGAGAATTACCTTGCACAATCATGATTATCATAGTAAGTGAGAAATCCTTTCACCATAGCATCAATACTTTCCTTTCAAAGCATCATTTAGTCATTTACAATAGCTTCATGAAAATGTACATATCTTCATAAATTCATAATTCATAATTCATGGGTTCATCATAGGATCATAGTTGAAAATCATAATTTAGGCATGGGTCTATGAAATTTCTACTAAATATCATAGATTAGCATCAATTTATGCATTAGAAAACATAATTAATCATAATCAATCATAATTGGAAGAAACCCACATTCATTGTATTAAAACCCCAACATGATCAATTAAAAATTTATTTAGGAAGTTGAAATCTTTTTGGCCACATCAGGGAAAGGACTCCATGGATGAATACACACATACCTTGATGCTAGATGCCCAAAAAAAATGGAGAATTGGAGACTTGAATGAAACCCTAGCTCTCCTTCTTCTTCCTTAGACCTTAGGAAATTTGGGAGGATGAATTTGGTCAAGTTTTGGGATTTTAGGAGAATGAGTTGTGAATAGATAATTGGGGGGTTGGAATCCTTCATATAGGGCTTAGGGTAGAAGACAAAACGACATAGTATTGGGTTTAAATAATTAGGAAAAGGCCAAAAAGCCCCTTTAAAAATAACTACCGAGCCTACCTACGGCCTATAGGTCCTACTACGAACTGTCCTGGTCAACCGTAGGTGGGATTTAGAAACCTTATTTTTGGACCATCAAACGACGGGACCTATGTACGATTTGTAGGTCAACCGACGGATCTTACATGGCCACGTA
This sequence comes from Solanum appendiculatum, assembly GCA_018342035.1. Lineage (NCBI taxonomy): Eukaryota > Viridiplantae > Streptophyta > Magnoliopsida > Solanales > Solanaceae > Solanum > Solanum appendiculatum. Next base: position 4,158,514 of record JAGDQO010000361.1, on the reverse strand, counting down.
GGTCACAACTTCTTCCTTAAAATTTCACCAAGTCTAGGAGCCACCTACGAGACCTATCTACGACCCGTAAAAGGAATGATGGATATTCCTATTGAACCGTAAAAAGGGTTCTGAGACTTGATTTTTGAAAATTACCCCCCCCCCTCTCCCCACCTATGAATGCCACCTACAGTCCGTAGATGCTTCTACCAACCGTAGGTACAGCCTGTAACCCAAAAATTTTATTTTCCTTCTTTTCTAAGTCCGAGGTGTTACATGGAATGTACTAAGTATGAGGAGAATGCAATAAAATATGGGACATGATCATAAGGGGACATAATCGAAAACATGATATGCATGACCAAGCTAACATAGCAAAAACCTTTAAAGAGAATCATAATCATAAACATGGTCAATGCATCTTGAAATCATAAAGAAAACTTCATTAAAACATGTGTAATTAACTTAGTTCATTTTGTGGGATTTAGCTTTAACAGACAACAGACCATGCGAACTATAACATGGAATTCGATGTAACTCCCACATCGAGAAGGGGGACTCTAGTTACTAAGGTAGAACTACGTATCATATCATATGCTATATGTGGATCCACTAGCTAGGCCATTTAAGGCAAACCTACGGGGGCACGTAGTTAGGAACTAGAGGTTGCTACTAGAAACTACCCTATTTGAGCCTCCACCTCAAAAGCTCTCTTGATGCTAAGTTAAATCCCAACGGAATAGTTATTCTCATAAAAATATTATCATCATCCATGGAAAAGCACAATTAAGTTACTAATCCAAGCTAAAAACATCATAGAATAGCTCCTTAAATATTGAATCATGCATGAGTGAGAAAACCTTTCACCAAACCATAATCCCTTAATGTGAAGAAACCTTTCACAATTCGTACATAGGTGAGAAAATCCTTTCACAATAAATCGATGCTTATCTTAAAGCAACCTAGATCATAAACAATTCTTTTTCCATAAATCATGCATAAGTTCATGAAAACATCATTCATAACTTCATAGCTTTTCTTCAAATTCATGCAAATTAGGGTTCATAGTCAAAATCGTGATCAATGCATTGGTTAATATGGAATTGATTGGAAAACATGTAATTGAATCTAAATAGTCATAATATGATAACAATCAAAAATTGAAATCCATACAAATAGAACCCATGAAAAATTGAATGAGAACCTATCCAATTGAATTGAAATTGAATTGGAGAATTGAAGAACCTTTGGGGACTCAATGGTTGAATGGAACCCATTGATGAACTCCCTACATACCTTATCTCAAAGACCACAAGAAATTGATGAAGAGAGGAGACTTGATCTTGAAGAACCCTAGCTTCTTCTTATTTGATCTAGAGAGAGGATGTTTGGAGAGAACTTTGAAGAGAATTTGGGAAATTGAGGGAATGAAAGAGTTGGGGAATTTTTTTAAGGGTGAAGGGTTGTTATAGGACTTAGAATTAGGGTCAAAACGACGTAGTATAGGCATTAAACACATAAAAAAAGACCAAAATACCCTTTAAAAATACTTGTCGGACAGCCCAACGGTTGTGACTTACGCTCCCTAGGAATTTCTACTGCCCGTCCTGGTCAAACGTAGAACCAACTTCAGAAACCCAAATATTCAATCATTTCCCACGAGACTCTTTTACGATCCGTCAAACTTTCTAAGATATGTAGACCTCATCCATAGTAGCCAAGTTTCACTCCAAAATCTCACTAAGTCTAGAACCTTTCTACGAAACCCATTCTATGACCCGTAGAACAAATGAAGGCCCGTCAAAACCTTCCGTAGAACTGAGGACCTTAATCAAATCTCTTAATCAATCCTACAAATCAATCCTAGGATCCATCAAACTTTCTACGGTTCGTCCTGTCATGTCGTAAGTCAAATCTTTAGAAACTTAATTTTCCAAAAAGTAACTTTGGGTCTACGGCTTCCTTCCTACGGCCCGCAGGACTTTCTACGGTCTGTAGGTTGGACTCGTAGAACCTTGCTTCAATCAGGTTTTCTGTATTCTTCTTTCCTTTTTGACTTTTCAACTTTCGAGGTGTTATTGATTGGTTCTAGTAACCAAATTAAGAATGGGAAAAGATCTAATCAAGCAAGGGATAATTGGGAATTGGGATATTTGGAATGATCCATTGCAATCTCAATACATGCTAATTTAATCATAGGCAGGCTAGGTCATATTCAACAATACAAATGTTCTTTCGATCTCATTGTGCTATATCATGAAATCTCCTTTGATCTCAATCATGTAATTCAACAAACAACATACTACCTTAACTTAGACCTCTTTTTCTAGCAAGCCTCGCATTCAACAATGAAAACCTAAATCTCTCTTTCGAGCAAACTCAAGATTCAAGGCTAATATGCAATTATCAATCTAATTCTCCACTTCATGAATTCTCTTTCGAGCAACCCACGAAGATCCAAAGCTAAATCTGAGCGTGCACTCTCAAATCATAAATGAAAACATGAAAATTAGACTAAATGCATTTCATGAATAAAAGCATGGAATCAAATACAAAAGAAATAAAATGAGAAATCAAAGACCCAAAGGAATTGTCTATTTCTAGCACAAAACCCCAACTTCAATTAGCAATTACACCCACAATTCATGCAATATAAAGCAAGGGAAAGAAGAAAGGATAAGAAATATTATTGTTAGAAACACAATATTCAATCCAAAAGATGAATTATGAGACAACTTGCCTTCAAAGTCTCAACCCAAAATATAAAAATTATTAGATCAAAGTTAATTAAGCTAACAGTATTCAAAGATAAAAAAATTAAGATATGATTCAAGATGCTAGATGATGCTTCTCTTCAGCTCTTTTTGAGAATTTGGGTAAAAAATTTGTGAAATTCCAACTCTGCCCATGTCCATCAATCAGGGCTTTGCTAAAGTGACTGGAACTTCGCAAAAGAGAACGTAGCAAAAGCAAATATCCTATCACAAAAGTGAAGCCCACCTTTCTTGGCCCCTTCGCAGAAGCGATCCCTGTGTGGTTGCTTAAGCGACCAGTTCACTTCATGTTGATCTTTGCGAAAGCGAACTTGTTTTCGTAGGTGCGAGATCAGAGCTTGTTCTCTGCCATTTTCAGCTCCTTTTTTCACTATTTTCCATCATGTTCCTTCCAAACAACAAATACCTGAAATCAGCACAATTTAATAAATAATTAGTCTTGTTCTCTACTTGAGTGCCACAAAATCATAAGAAAAGAATCTCAAATGAGTGAGAATAACCCACTCATCAACTTACCAAGTTACGAGGTGTTACAAGAAGTGAAGCAATGAGAGCGACATAGTTCTTTGTGTCTTAATTTTTTATAATGAATTTATTCTGCTTAAGAGATCACATACTAACAGTGAGCACATATATATAGGTTAAGAGAGTGATGAGTGGTAGATTTGTACTTATTTAAGGTTCATATAGCTCAATAATTAGTGTCCTCAATGCCTATTTTTTTCCTTTTCTAATAGAATATTGATGTTTTGCAGCTATGAAAGCAATTGGACAAGGAAAGGGTTGATGTTTGAAAGAAAGGCCAAAAATACAAAAAGAAGTGCAAAATGAACATTGTTGATCGCCTAACATGAAGGGCGGATCACCTACTGAGCATGATCTCTCCCAAAGTGACAGTGCAAAACACTTGTGTCTAACATAGAAGGTCAGCGAACTCCATTGGTAAAGGTGATACACCGAGTAAGAAAGGCAAACTTGATGAACACCGCCTAAAGTGACAGTGTGTAAGACAAAGACTGAATGCTCAAACGGGGAACTAAGGTGGTATTCGGCGATGCGACGAACGTGAAAGGCTGACTCAAGCGAAGTCACCAACTGATGTTCAAACACCTGAAGACTAGAGCACCACAAGGCGAGCTGAGGAGCAAAGGGCGATCTGTCGAGTGCGTTTGGCAAAGTCCGACTAATGTCGCTGAAGCTGTCAGACAGTGGATTTTTGGGCCAAATTTTGGGAAACTATAAATAGCCCAAAGAAAGAGTTTTGAAAGGAGAGTTGCGAAGGGAGAGTTTTTGAGAGTTATTTTTTGAGAGATAGTTTTGAAGAACATTTTTACCTTTGAAGAACACTTTTCTAGCTTTTGCGATTTTACAACTTTGTACTTGAATCTTACAAATTGAAGTTGGATCCAAAGTGGGTTTGCTTGTAATTTCTTAATTTCATGCTACCCATGGCCACTTCCATGAAAGGTATATTTTTTTTGCTTTTTGTGATGAGTGGCTAAAACCACAAGGTCTAGGGGTGCTCTAATGGGGTTGGGTGTTAATTTAATGTAGTGGGTATTGTACTATACTCTGTTTAGCTGTTGTTCATGCATGAATTTGGTCTAATTACCATGGGGTTAACTAATGGGTTAAGGTTGCAAACATAATTCCTACTTCTGATCTCCGGTTGATGCTCGAAAGAGATTGATTGGAGTGGATAATTAGTCCAATACTAGCAATATAGGTTTGATGTTTGTAGTTTGCATGAAAGAGAGGTTATGGGTCACATCTATTTTCCCTATTCTTAAAAGAGAGGATAGAGTAAGGTATTGGGTTGTTTATAATTGACATATAGATGAGATCGAGAGGAGATTCTATCCAAGGATTGTAACACCTTGGATTTGAAAAGAAGGAAAATTACAGGTTTCTAGAACTAGTGCCAGTACTAACAGAATCCATCAACAGACCATAGGTTGACTTATGGGCCATAGGTGGAAACCGTAGATGGCAAGTTAAATAATTTCAAAATGTCAAGTTTCAAAACCTTTTTTACGGCTTATCGAGACGGCCCATCATTTCTTCTATGGGTCGTACATAGGTCACGTAGGTCACTCTCAGACTTAGTGAAATTTTGAGGGTCAAGCTGCGATCTACGGTTGGTATGTACGGTCCGTAAGTGGACCAACGGACCGTACATGGTAACCGTCGCTGGAAGTCCAAATTTGTAGTCTCTGAATCTTTCCACGGTTGACCAGGATGGTCCGTATATGGACCTACGGACCGTAGATCCCAACCGTAGGTCGGAATCTGGCAGTTATTTGTAAGGGCTTTTTGGTCCTTTACCTAATTGATTTATACCTAAACTAAGTCGATTTAGTCCTAATCCTAGACCCTATATAAGACTTCTAAGCAAAAAATCTAACTATTCTAAATCACTATTCAAATTCCCCCAAATCCCTCCAAAGTTTTCCCCAAATATTTTTCTCTCAATAGCTTGAAGAAGAAGACTAGGGATTCAAGTCAAGCCTCCAAATTCTCCATTGATTTTGGGCTTTTAACTCCAAGGTATGATGGCTTTCACCTATGGAGTCCTTTCCTCCATAGGGTTCCTGAATTCCCCAATTTTATAAGTTAGAATTCTCCAATTGAAGTTAGGGTTTTCTTCTATTTCATGGGTTCTTTCAAATTATGATCTAATTGATTGATTTATGTCCTTTTATGCATGAATTGAGTTAATTGCATGTTTTTAAGTTGAATCACCATGAACCCATGTGAAATCCATGATTTCTATACTTTGATCTTATGATGAGGTTTTGAACTATGAAAGATGAAATTTAGGAAATATGCATGTTCTTTATGTAATTGAGATGAATCACTACTAAAAAACATTGTATTTAGCTACGAACTTCGTCGCTGGTCCGTCACTATTTTGCTCGTAGCTAATGAAAATCATTCGCTAATTCGTCGCTAAGTAGGATAAGCAACGGATTTTGTTGTTTAGCTACAAAATTTTTCCGTTGATATGCCCAAATTACACCTTCCTAAAGAAGTATAAGCGGTCGCTATCAAATAAAGAACCTAACAAAGGTTAGTTGTACGTTTAGTCAAATTATCTCTAAAGAAAATGGGGGAGTAAAATAAACTAAGATTATAATGGCTTAATATGAAATAAAACAAGTAAACAAATAGCAGGAATTATGCAGTTTGAGAGATCAATACGAGAATGAAACTAGGGTATACGTGTTCCCCACAAACTCTTAACTCAGTAATCCTAACAATGGTAATTCTTTCAAGAGTCTAGCATGCATGATCGATAAGTTAGGTATCCTTAAGTGATTGGTCCTCCAAATAGGAAATTTCACTACGAAACTTGGTCCGTCTACATTTGTCGATTTACTAACCCTTACCTTTGACCCAGATTAACCCGCAGCTTATTAGTTTGGGCTATTAGATAGCGGACTAAATCAACACTAAACCTATGTTGCATAATCTCTTTCTCATTCATTACCTCCTTGGTCCAACAAGTAGGAATGAGGCGAGTTCTAACATTGCGCACCGTTAAAAAGCATTCTAAACTAAGAGAATAACAAATACATGCATAAACACTTTCAAAAATTTCAACATTATTAGTTTTACTTTCGCTAATCACTCATGGTTCCCACAACCCTAGTTGTGGATTTAGCTACTCATGCTTCAGGGTTCACAATTCATATTAGGGTTTGAATAATAAATCATGAACTTACAGTGATGATAGATGAATTCCACAATCTTGAATTGAAAAGTAAAAACAAACGTTATAATTCCAAACTTCAAGAACTGATTTCCACAAGAGTTGTAAAATAATTCCCATAGTTAAAGCTAAACATTCCAAAAATAGTTCCACCACCACAAAACAAAATTTACATGAGGTATATATAGAAAATAAATCCTAATTAAACTAGGAAAAGGAAATCTAAGGAAATTCGGCCTTGGCAGAGTCATCTACGGTTGGCAACCTACGGCTCGTAGACAAACCTACGGCTTGTAGGTTCCCACCGTCATCCAGCAATTAGTAAAATTCCTGAGGGTTTCTTTCTACTGACATGGTCTACGACTCGTAGACTTTTGTACGGCCCGTCCTTCTCTTCCGTCAACCAAGTTCTGGAAGTGACCCTCTCTGAAGTCATATATGGTTCGTACCAGGAACTACGGCTCGTCATCATGGTTCGTCGTTCCATACTTAGTCAAATCTTCAAGCACCTGAACCTACGACTCCAACTTACGACTCGTCAAAGCATTGACGGCCCGTAGACTATCTCGTACATCACCAAAATCTCACTACTGCAACATAATTCTCCCCAACTGCTCCAAAAGGCTTGTTTCCTGTAAAATTCACAAAGATACTATCAAATCTAATAACAAATTACTTAAGAAGCATGCAAAACTCTAAGTTAACTGCATCAAAAGTACTGTAACTTCATGGTACATCAACACCCTCAACTTAAAATCATTGCTTTTCCTCAAGCGACACAACAAACTCTAAACGACACATGTATATAAGCAACCCAGACTTCAAGCAATCACGCAGCATTTTCCTCAATTCTCCTTCTTCTTTTACAACCTCAACTTAGTGTAATTTCATTATAAACCCAACAAGCTAACTTATGCGGATCAATCCATGACATCGACATACCAACAGACACATATACATACACATACAACAATTTACCAAGATACCAACTTTTCAATAACATAACTTGTGCCCTTACAACAAAGAAATCTCTTTTCACATAATTAACGAATTCAATACAGCTTGTGCACAATACCATATGCTTGCCCTAATTTTCTTTACTTTGGATTTTCAAACCTTCTTGCTAGAATCACTATGGGACTTTATTGGCTTGTAACATAGGCTCGGGGTTAGGTGTGGTATACTTGGATATTGAATGACTTTTCCCACCCCTCCTTGACATCTAATTTTCCTCGTTACCTTCTTTGTTCAACCACTTTTTCATATCTTCTTGCTTCATACTCTTTTCCCTAGGATTTTTATCAGCTCGAGTGTGACTTCTTTACTTGACTTCTTTTTGGTTACAACTTTTGATTCTTTTCACTTCTTTTTGTGGATTCCCACCATTTTCTTCATTCTTAAATTGTCTGCTTCCTTTGTTCTACACACAACTCTATTCATACCCTTGTTTTCTTGCTTTCCTTTATAATAGCCACCCTCAACTTAAACATTAAGTATGAGCTAAGGTGCACAATATCCTTAGGAAGGACCAGGGCAAAAATTTAGGTAAATTTGCAGTTGCCACCCTCAACTTAGGCTTTTGGCCTATGTTGAGGTGCACGATGTCCACAGAGGGACCAGGGCCAAAATAAATCTTAACAATACTTTAAGGGAAGGTGAATTGGGTGTATAGAAAGAATGGTATTCGTTAGGCACAAACATTTGGATCAAAGGGAAAGATTTTACACATAGTTGGTTATTTCATTTTAGGCTTAAGTGGACTTAGTAACAACAATGGCCTATGATCACTTCTAGTGTTCAATTCAAATTACCTTATCAAGACCAACGGGAGAAGTTCTAGATTGGCACATACCATACGAATTGTCAAATAGCCTCACACTAACATGGCACCTAGTTGTAATTATCGAATCATCAATGAATCCGGCTAATCCTATAGCTTAAGTCATAGTGTCACATTGATACTAATCATGTCATACAAATATCCTACACATTCAACTTATTAAATTCACAGTCATAGCACAAAGCAAAAAAATTTAGATAGGAGGAATATCAATTTCATGCGCTAATGCCATCATGCTTTATTTACAGATTACTTGTACACAATTACAATCCTAAACATGCCGGTTCAACAGAAATTAAACAGTTCCTTAAGGAAAAAGAACACAGGCAAGAAAACCCCAAGGACAAATTTTATGTTTAAGTTACTTAGACTTCTCATTAACTCACAATCCGTTCATCCCACCCCCACATAACAAGGTCATGCAATGGCCTCAATGCATAGAAAAAAATTAAAAACATCGAGTGAGACAAACCTGTGGCACCTAAGCGCCAGAGATCAATCAAGAACTGATGGGTCCGGTAGCCCGGAACCCACGGGATCATCATGCAGGGCACCCTCAGAAGAACCCTCAGTAGCAGTGTGGGGCTCACCATCAGTAGCAAGCACCGATCTGGAAGCTCCTGCTGCCATCTCCCGCAAGCGCTCCTACTGTATCTGCTCATCTAAGACAGACTACTGTCGGGCAGCCTCTTGCTCCTAATGTTCTCTCTTTCTAGCTCACCTAGCCTCCTTCGGGTTAATGTCAACGTCCCCACCACTACGGACGCGCTTCCCTGCTCCACGGGAGGGCTCAGTAGCCTGCTACTCTCCGCCAAAAAGTGCACTAAGAACAATAGTATCAGCATCAACCTCCGGGGCAAGAGCTGGAGCATCAGTCTCTACAGCAGCCACGGGTGTAAGATGACCACGGAGGTTAGCCTACTCCGCCTGGAAAGCAGCTATATCTATTGAAGGCCCTGGCTGGGACCTTTCCATCATCAGGCTCTCGAAAGCATCAATGCGTCGGTTAACTGCTAGTATCTTCACATCCACCATCCGCTCGATCCTGGCCTCCAACTCCTCAACTGATTTCTGCATCCAAAGCCTGATATGATGTAATAGGGCCGCCATTTGAGCCTCTAACCAGCTCACTCTGGCCATGGGGAGTACAGTCGCCCCTGCCGAGTGTGCTTATGTTGGGCCTGGTGGATAGAATTGTTATAAATATGAAACATACCCTAAACACACCAAAGATTAGGCTCTCCTGCAACCCGAGTCGGGTGTTCCTCATCGAGGTCAGCATCACCTGTTTCAGAACACTACTAAAAAATACTGCATTTAGCTACGAACTTCGTCGCTGATCCATCACTATTTTGCTCGTAGCTAATGAAAAGCAGTCGCTAAGTAGGATTAGCAATGGATTTTGCTGTTTAGCTACAAAATTTGTCCGTCGCTAAATCCAATTTTTTAGTAGTGGAACTAGAGGCAAAGCCGGAATCAGACTCCGACTCTGAGGTAGAACCTGGCTCGGACTAGGCTACAGGCTGGGAACTAGGGGCATCTCTGAACGGATTGTCACCCCCACCCTTACTCAAACTCTGCACTTCCTCTTCAAACTGGAATGTGGCCTCATCATCACCGGAGATCGATTTCTCTGGTACAGAAACTATGACCAACTGTCTGGCCTATTGTCGAGTCGTCTGGGCCGAATTGGGAGAGCTGGCCCCCATAGGTGGGTCATATTCAGACCTGCTCCATTCATCCTCAGAGGCCTCATCAATGATTAGTCGATGGCGGGCCGGAGCAGGACCCTTTCGTTTGTATTGCTGAGTGATATAAGGAGGCATGGTACCTGCGGGGCCACATTAGTACTGAGTTAGGGCAAAAGCAAAACAAGAAAAGAAAATAGAAAAGAAAAAAATTCATCCTACTGATACTATTTTTGGTACCTATGGGAAGGACCTACGGGTCGTACAAAGAAGTACGGACCGTAGACCTGACCGTAGATGAGGAAGTCCAATTTCAAGTTTCTAAAGTTTAAGTGACGGTCTGCCAGGACGGTTCGTCAATGGATCTACGATCCGTAGATCAAACTGTCAAAACTAACTTAGGCTAAAGGGGGCAAAATAGACTGACGGGAGGAGACCTACGGTCCGTAGATCATGGTCGTCGACCAGAACAGTGTCATTTTACACACAAAATTTACCCATAAGCACAAGTATAATAATGAAAACACCCCTAGATCATGCATCACAACATATAATCAATTTATTCCTTCATTCCTAAGGCTTCAAGTATGAAATTTAAGTGCAATACCAAAATTTGAGCAAAAAGAAAACCCTAAGCCAGGAAAGCATGGAAAAACAATGCATACGTACCACACACCAAATATCACAACACCCACAACATCGACATCACATAGGTAGTTTGAACATTAATCACAGTCGGTATGCACAAAGAAATACTACCTAGGCCAAGAAAGCAGTCAATTTTAACTTGAACGTAAAGTGCAAACTACAAGTAAAACCTGGTAGGTCTAGAAGGTTGGGGAAAAAAATAATCGCAGAACCCGTAACCACGAACTAAGAGGACTTCGAACCCGCGTAGTGGTCATGTGAATGGAAAGGGGAATTTAGGGGAAGGGAAACAGTGAAAGGAAATGGTGGGGGCAATCAGGGGGAGAAGAAAAATAAATAGAGAGGGAGAGGGAGATTAAAAGGGTGTGATGGGGAGGGATGAATTTAACTAATTTTGGGGAGAGGGGAATGTCTCTAACGGTTGGGGTGAAGAGGGAAGTGGGGGATGAATTTAAAAATGGAAAGTTTTATATTTCTGAGTCGTGGGTCGGGTCAAATTAAACCATGACTTCCATCTACGGTTTCCTATCGATGGATCGTAGATGGTTCTGCGGGGTGTAGATTACCTCCATCATTACACCCAACACTTGATCAAATTTTGAAACATACCTGGGGTCTACGGTTGCATACTACGGTCCGTTGATTGACATACGATTCATACTGTGCAACCGTAGACTTAAAGTTCTAGTTGCTCTTGGTCATCAAGGTCTATGGATGCCATTTACGATCCGTCGTTTTATTAACGATCCATAGATGGGACCCGTAGACTATTTACACTTAAAATTCCACAAAGATTTTTCTTACTTTCTTGCACATGTCACAAACATTAGGACTTCCTTTAAGCTTTTATTGACTCTTTTTTTGGACACGGACCCTATACTACCCTATTCTAGCCAATACTAAGACTCAAGAAAACATTAAAAACTAGAAGAAAGGACTAAACTTCATAAAAATCACTAAAAAATTTCTAAGTTGGTTAGATATTACAGCTTGGGTTGCCTCCCAAGTAGTGCTTGATTTAACGTCGCGGCACAACGCAGTTTTCTTGACTACTCAGACTTCGTCAAGACTCCATTGCTCAATTAACTAGTTGACCTCCTCCAAATGGCCTACATAGAGTTTGATCCTCTGGCCATTGACCTTGAATTTGGTTCCTTCCTTGTTTTCGAGTTCAACGGCGCCATGTGACAACACTTGGACGACTCTAAATGGTCCCGTTCACTTTGACTTAAGCTTGCCAGGAAACAACTGCAACCTTGAGTTGAATAGGAGCACCATATCAGCGGGAGCAAAACTTCTCTTTTCAATCTTTTGATCATGGTACTTCTTCATCTTCTCCTTGTACAACGCTGAACTCTCATAGGTTTTGAGGCAAAACTCATCAATCTCGTTTAGTTCCATCATCCTTTGACTTGATGCAGCACCTCAATCCAGATTCAGCTTCTTCAGTGCCCACATTGCCTTATACTCTAGCTCTACAGGTAAGTGACATGATTTCCCAAATACAAGTTGGTAAGGAGACATACCTATGGGAGTTTTGAATGCCGTGCGATAAGCACATAAAGCATCATCGAGCTTTCTTGACCAATCAGTTCGGTTTGCATTCACTGTCTTTGCCAAGATTTGCTTGATTTCCCTATTGGACACTTCAACTTGCCCACTAGACTGTGGATGATAAGGAGTTGCTACGCTGTGACGAACGCCATACTTCTCAAGCAACGCCTTGAACAATTTGTACAAAAGTGGGAACCTCCATCGCTAATTATTTCCCTTGGTGTACCAAACCTAGAGAAGATGTTCTTTTTCAAAAACGCGGTGACACTTTTACCTTCATTGTTTGAAAGTGGTATAGCTTCCACCCATTTGGACACATAATCAACCGCTACAAGTATGTACTTCATTCCATTCGAACTCACAAATGGACTCATAAAATCAAGGCCCCACACATCAAAGAGTTCAATGACTAGTATTGGGTTCATTGGAAGTTCTTGCCTTCTTGAAATACCTCCTTCCCTTTGGCATTGATCACATGCCTTGGTGAAATCATGGGCATCTTGGTGAATTGTAGGCCAGTAATACCCACATTGTAAGATCTTGTGAGCAGTCCAGATGCCACTATGATGACCACCAATAGGAGATGAATGGCAAGCTTCCAATATACTCATCATCTCTACCTCAGGCACACAGCGACGAATAATCCCATCAGCACAGATACGGAACAAATAAGGCTCTTCCCAGAAGAACTTCTTCACATCTGCCATGAACTTTCTTCTTTGGTGGAACGACAAGTCCGAAGGCACCACATCGCTAGCCAAATAGTTGGCAAAATCTTCAAACCAAGGAATAAGATCAAGCGAGGCAGCTAATACCTGTTCGTCTGGGAAAGTATCATTAATCTCTAGCCCATCGCTAACTTCTTCATAGCTTCATCTTCTAATCTGGACAGATGATCAGCCACTTGGTTTTACGTTCCCTTTCTATCTTGAACTTCGAAATCGAATTCTTGCAGCAACAATACCCAACGAATCAGCCTTGGTTTGGTGTCCTTCTTTGCTACCACAACGCAGAATTGTCAGTATGCACAATTACTTTAGTTCCTAGCAAATAGGATCGAAACTTCTCAAACACGAAGACGACTGCAAGTAATTCTTGTTCAGTGACCGTGTAGTTCTTTTGGGAAGCATTCAACGCTTTGCTCTCATAGTATATAGGATGAAGTATCTTCTCGCGCCTTTGTCCCAAAACTACGCCAAGTGCTACTCTGCTCGCATCACACATAACTTCAAACGGTTTCCCCCAATCTGGTAAAATAATGATGGGTGCAGAAGATAACTTCTCTTTCAGTGTTTCAAATGCTTTCAAACATGCTTCATCGAATTCGAACTTCATCTCCTTTTCAAGCAGTTTGCACAAAGGGTGTGCAATTTTTGAGAAGTCTTTTATGAATCTCCGGTAGAAACCTGCATGCCCTAGAATACTTCTAATACCCTTCACAGAGATTGGTGGGGGCAATTTTTCGATCACCTCGACTTTAGCTCTAACAACTTCAATGCCTTTCTGGGAGATTCTATGGCCCAATACCATACCTTCTTTCACCATGAAGTGACATTTCTTCCAGTTTAGCACAAGATTGCATTCTTCACATCGACGCAGCACTTCACCTAAATGCATCAAACAATCATCGAAAGAGTTACCAACCATAGAAAAATCATCCATAAATACCTCAATAGTGTCTTCCACCATGTCTTAAAAGATAAACATCATGCAGCGCTAAAATGTCACTGGTGCATTGCATAGTCCAAATGGCATCCTCTTGAAAGCGAATGTTCCATAATGACAAGTGAAAGTAGTCTTTTCTTGATTTTCTAGGGCTATGGAGATATTATTGTAACCTGAGTATCCATCTAAGAAACAGTACCACCCCTTTCCAGCAAGACGATCTAGCATTTGGTCCATGAACGGCATTGGGAAGTGGTCTTTTTTGGTCCATGCATTGAGCTTGCGATAGTCCATGCAAACTCTCCAGCCCATAACGGGCCTCATAGGAACAAGATCATTCTTTGAATTTTGAACCACAATGATTCCTCCCTTCTTAGGCATGCATTGGACTGGGCACACCCATTTACTATCAGTTATAGGGTAAATCACCCCAACATCCAACCACTTGATGATTTCCTTCTTCACCACCTCTTGCATAGGTGAATTTAGCCTTCTCTGGTGCTCAACACTTGGTATGCAATCCGGCATGAGTTGAATTTTGTGTGAGCAAATCCCCATGGGGATACCAATTATGTTCGCAATCATCCATCCGATCGCCCTTTTGTATCGCTTCAGCACCGAAAACAAAGCTTCCACTTGCCCTACATTCAAATCGACAGCAATAATTACAGGCAACGTGTTGTTCCGTCCTAAGAATACATACCTCAAATGGGCTGGAAGAGCTTTTAATTCTAACTCTAGGGTTCATCAATGGATGGTTTTGTGGGTGGAGTGTCTCGATTCTTCAAATCCAAGTTCATCTTTCGTGGTGGGCGTCAAAGAAAAGTACCATCATCTAATGCAGTAACCAATTCATCATATTCCATTATCCCATCACCATCAAAATTCATGATCACAACCGCGAGCGCCTCCACTCTTAGCCTCTTCTCAATGGCCACCTCAGGGTTAGGCTAATCCACATAGTTCACCACTGATATTTCTTTAATGTCACTATGATGTTTCATTCATTTGCAGATGTTAAAGGTCACTTCTTCATTGTTTAATCGAAACTTCATCAGCCCATTTTCTAAATCTACAAAAGCACGCCCTGTTGCAAGAAACGGTCTGCCCAGAATTATAGTCACTTCAAAATCTACTTCGTAGTCCAGAATCACAAAGTCCGCTGGAAATATGAATGCCTCCACTTTTACCAAGACACCTTGTAGCACCCCTATTGGTTTCTTCACTGTCCAGTCTGCCATCAGTAGCCTCATTGCAGTTGGCTTAGGGGCTCCCAAGCCTAATTTCTTGAACATGGACAACAGCATCAGATTTATGCTCACTCCCAAGTCACATAGTGCCTTTGCAAAGTGCATCACGCCAATAGTACATGGGATGGTAAATGCTCCAAGATCTTACTTATTTTGTACCAATGACCTTGTTGCAATGGTGCTACAATGCTGCAACTTGTCATCATCCTCAAAGCTCGCAGCTCTCTTCTTGGTCACCAGATCTTTAATGAAATTTGCATATCCAGGCATTTGCTCTAAAGCCTCAATCAAAGGAACGTTAATAGATAATTGTTTAAGCATAGATATGAATTTCCTATGCTTCCCTTCTTCCGTCTTCTTAACCAATCTTTGTGGAAAAGGAGGTGGAGGTCTTGGCATAGGGATGACCTTTAGTGTGATTTCCGCCTCTACCTCGTTTTGATCCTTGGGCAGTTCTGCTACCTCTTTCTCATCTTCGTCAGATGCCTTCGCACTTTCCACTTCTGTTGGCATGGGAGGATCAATGGTTTGTTTCCCACCTCTAGTAGTCACAGCCATACATTGTCCATCATTCTTCGGGTTTTGCATGATGTTGCTGGGAAGTGTTCCTTGTTGATGCGGATTTGCATTTATAGACAGTTGGTTCAATTGCTGCTCTATTTGTCGAATCGCCACTGCGTGTGACTCCACCTTTTCCCCAATGCCTGAGAGGTCATTCCGCATCTCCTTCACATTATCATCCATGGCATCAAATCACTTCATCATCTTGCTCATCATATCTTCAATGCGATTTAGACTTGATCCGTCATCTCGATTCCCTGGTGGTATGTACACACCACTTCTATCATTTCTGTTGTTGTAACCATTTTGGTTGTAATTGCTATTGCGGTTGTAGTTTCCTTTGCGATTATATTGTTCTTTCCGATTATAATTACTATAGTTCCGACCTTGATTTCCTTGACCTTGGCGCCAATTCTCCTGATTGGATCCTTGGGAGTTGGTCCGAAAACCCCCCGTTTGCTCATTCACAAGATTGGCGTCCTCCTCATATGTGTACCAATCGTTTGGTGGTGCATTATGTTGATATTGGACTGCATGAACCTTCTCCGCACTACCACTTACATGCTTTAGTACCAAGCCCATCTCGGTTCTTAGTTGCGCCAATTCTTCACGAAGATCATCGTGAGATGGATTTGGTACAGCCTGTATTGAGAAGGTGCTCTTCGTAGTAGATGATGCTCTAGTGCTCCAGGCCTTGTTGTTCTTCAATATTCTCTCGAGCTTTTCAGCAATTTCTTGGAAGGTAATCGCTCCATAAGATCCACCTGCAATAGTATCTAGCACAGCCTTACCATTATCATCTAGTCCTCGGTAGAAGTATTCTTTGAGTGACTCGTCATCAATGCGATGGTTTGGCACAGCTCTCATGCAGCTTGTGAATCTATCCCAAGAGTCGCTCTCTGACTCTCCTGGCAGAGCCACGAAGTTATTGAGTTTATCTTTAAGATTCAGCTTCCTCAATACTAGAAAATATTTTTCAATGAAAACTCGATGCAGCTCATTCCATGTATATATAGAGTTATATGAGAGCTCGTTCAACCATACAGTAGCATCTCCATTCAAAGACAATGGGAATACACGTAGACCAATCACATTCATATCTAAATCTTGCTTCCCCACGCTACTTTGACATACACTGGTAACCTTAGTCCAATGAGCATAAGGATCTTCCGATGGTAATCCAGCAAATAGTCCTCTAGCGGTCAGCATCTGCATGAGGTTGCTCGTAATCACAAATATGTATCCGGCTGGTAGTGGAGGAACAACTATAGCGCCAGTTGATCCTATTGCATTATGATCAAGTTCAAATTTGGGCGGATATTAGGTGCAGCCTGGTGCTACTCTCGGACCTCTTGATGGTTTCCAGGCACCTTTATAACTCCCGGAGATTGGGCTCCTAGTACTTCTTGCCGGTCTTCACCGTTTGGATCATCCACCTGCCTAATGTGTTGCCCTGTTCCAGCCACTCTTCGTAGAGTTCTTCTTAATTCCTGGTCATAAGGAGTCAGGGGAATGCCTTGACTTCGTGTATTTGGCATACACTGGAACTACGAGCTGTAAGAATCAAAATCAACAATAAAATGTAAATAGAGAAATAATTGACTAAAGTGCAATAACAAAATCAGTCTAATCTAAAAGCCTTATTCCCCTGCAGCGGAGCCAAAATTTAATATGCCCAAATTACACCTCCCTAAAGAAGTATAAACGGTCGCTGTCAAATAAAGAACTTAACAAAGGTTAGTGTCGATCCCACAAGGAATATGGTTTAGACTTAGGCTAATTTAGGCTAGTTGTACGTTTAGTCAAATTATCTCTAAAGAAAATGGGGGAGTAAAATAAACAAAGATTATAATTGCTTAATATGAAATAAAACAAGTACACAAATAGCACGAATTATGTAGTTTGAGAGATCAATACGAGAATGAAACTAGGGTATATGTGTTCCCCACAACTCTTAACTCAGTAATCCTAAGAATGGTAATTCTTTCTAGAGTTTAGCATGCATGATCGATAAGTTAGGTAGCCCTAAGAGATTGGTCCTCCAAATAAGGAATTTCACTATGCAACTTGGTCCGTTTACGTGTGTCGATTTACTAACCCTTACCTTTGACCCAGATTAACCCGAAGCTGATTAGTTTGGGCTATTAGATAGCGGACTAAATCAACGATAAATCTCCGTTGTATAATATCTTTCTCATTCGTTACCTCCTTGGTCCGGCAAGTAAGTATGAGGCGAGTTCTAACGTTGCACACCGTTAACAAGCATTCTAAACGAAGAGGTTAACAAATACATGCATAAACACTTTCAAGAATTACAACATTATTAGTGTTACTTTCGTTAATTACTCATGGTTACCACAACCCTAGTTGTGGATTTAGCTACTCATGCTTGAGGGTTCACAATTCATATTAGGATTTGAATAATAAATCATGAACTTACAGTGATGATAGATGAATTCCACAATCTTGAATTGAAAAGTAAAAACAAGCGTTATAATTCCAAACTTCAAGAATTGATTTCCACAAGAGTTGTAAAATAATTCCCAAAGTTAAAGCTAAATATTCCAAAAATAGGTCCACCACCACAAAACAAAATTTACATGAGGTATATATAGAAAATAAATTCTAATTAAACTAGGAAAAGGAAATTCGGCCTGGAAAGAGTCATCTACGGTTGGTGACCTACGTCTCATAGGTTCCCACCGTCATCCAGCAGTTAGTAAAATTCCCAAAGGTTTCTTTCTACGGGCATGGTCTATGACTCGTAGACTTTTGTACGGCCCGTCCTTCTCTTCCATCAACCAAGTTCTGCAAGTGACCCTCTCTGAAGTTATCTACGTTGGTCATCTACGGTTCGTTCCAGGAAATACCACTCGTCATCCTGGTCCGTCGTTCTATACTTAGCCAATTCTTCAGGCACCTGAACCTACGACTCCAACTTATGACTCGTCAAAGCATTGACGGCCCGTAGACTGTCTCGTACATCACCAAAATCTCACTGCTGCAATATAATTCTCCCCAACTGCTCCAAAAGGCATGTTTCCTGTAAAATTCACAAAGATACTATCAACTAATAACAAATTACTTAAGAAACATGCAAAACTCTAAGTTAACTGCATCAAAAGTACCGTAACTTCATAGTACATCATCTGTCACTAAATCTATTTTTTTAGTAGTGCATGATTTAAGGTTGCTTTGAGAGTGAAGCATCAATGTTTTTGTTGTGGTGCTGTGAAAGGATTTTCTCACATAAAGGATTCATAAGGGTTTAAAGGTTTTCTCAACTAAACTTTGAATAAAGATTAAGGAGCTATTCTAATAAACTTTAGCTTGGATTGGCTATTTGATGTGCCCTTCTATGGATGATAAGACAAGTGGCGAGTACCCATGTCTCATAATTATAATGTATGTTAAGATTTATGACTATTTTGTGGGATTTATGCTTAGTACCGAGTGGACAAGCGGTGATTACCCATGTCCCATAAACTATGTGCCACCATAGTATGATTGTCTTAGATAGACATTAGCTAGTGGATCCACTTAAGCTAGAAGTTTATGGTTCTTACCTTGGCAAGTAAGGACACCTCTTTTCTGTGTGGGGTAGACACCGAATTCCATGTTATAGCTCACTTGGTCTATTTCGATTAAGGCTAATTTCCCACATAATGAATCAAGTACTTCATATAAGGTATTTCAAGTATGTTTTGTTTAAGACGATTTACTTGCATTGACCATGCGTTTGACTCATATTTTCCATCATGTTATTTTATGATTTAGCTTGGTCATTACATCTTATGTATATCCCCTTTTTGGCATGATTTTATAACTCCTATGCATAGCTATCATACTTGGTACATTCCATGTACTAACACATACTCTTGCCTACATTGTTTCACTAATGTAGGGCGTGATGACTCTTCTTGCTCCACTCGTGGCTAGTAAGTTGTACTTGAGATTAAGATGACTTGGTGAGTCCTCATACTTCGAGGACGATGTCACTTTCAAAGCTTTATGTCTTTCCTTTTTGAACTTTGTATGTGATGTATGGGTTACGTCCCAATCACCTCCTTTATCATGAATTAGATGGTTTTGAGACTTGTTTTAGACTTCCTCTACTTTTTGTCAAACTCTTTACGATATAAAATTGTCTTTTGAACTCTTTTAAATTCTATTATCTTGTATGATGTATACTAAGTGGCTAGTGTGGGGCATCTCGGGGTCTTATACGCCATGTCATGTTTAGGAGCTACTTTAGGTCGTGACAAACTTGGTATTAAGAGCACAAGGTTTAGAAAAGTTCTAGGAAGTCTCATAAGCCACGTCGAGTAGAGTCTTGTTCATGAGTTTGATATGCACCACATTTATGAATGAAAGGCTATAAGATGTTTAGGAAATTCCACGTCTTTCATTACTCTAAAGTCGTGTGATAGAGTGTAAATCTATATGACTCTCTCTCCTAATCTCTATCCAGTGCTTTTCAGGATATGGCCACTCAAAGGGCATATGCTAGAAGGAATGCAAGAGAGAATGTGGAACGAGAAGCTCCCCCTCAAGCTCCTCAAGTTTCGACTAACCCTTTGGCCAAAATAGTGACTAATGTGGAGTTTAGGGCTGCTTTTCAAGTGTTGGCCAAAGCCATGACGGCTCAAGCCAATAGGGAGGTTGTGGTCCCCTAAACCAAATCTGGGTATGGCGGCATCTAGAGTGAGGAACTTCACTAGAATGAATCCTCCAGAGTTTAATGGTTCTAAGGTTGAGGAAGATCCTCAAGAGTTCATTGATGAAGTATACAAGGTGTTGATGATCATGGGTGTGACGCCAGTGGAAAAGCATAATTGGCCGCTTATCAACTTAAGGGTGTTGCTCAAGTTTGGTTCAACCAATAGAAGGAAGAGAGGGCGGTTGATGCGGGTCCTATTGATTGGGAAAAGTTTAAGGTTGCTTTCCTTGATAGGTTCTTTCCCCTTGAGATGAGGGAGGCAAAGGTTCTTGAATTCATCAACCTTCGTCAAGGATACATGAGTGTGAAGGAGTATGCTTTGAAGTTCACACAATTGTCTAGATATGCTCCTACTATTGTTGCCAATCCTAGGGCAAGGATGAGTAAGTTTGTTTCGGGAGTGTCCGAAATGGTGGTCAAACAATGTTGTACCGCCATGCTTATCAATGATATGTACATTTCTCATCTAATGGTGCAGGCTTAACAAATAGAAGAGGAGAAGCTTAAGGAAAATTCTAGGGACGCAAAGAGGGCTAAGACCGGTGATGGTGACTTTTCACGTTCAAGGTCCGATGGACATGGTCATTCTAGGTTCTAGCAAAAGTTCTTTGGTCAAGGTTCCTCCAATGCTCCTCCTAAGTTCAACAAAGATAGGGTGTCTAACCCTAAGCCTCAAGGAGGAAATTGTAGTGGATTTTCATCGACCATTTGTGCTAAGTGTGGGAGAAAGCATGAAGGCAAATGTCTAGCCGGTTCCAATGCATGTTTTGGTTGTGGCAAGATGGACCATAAGATAAGGGAGAACCCCTCAATTGCTAAGGATGGAGGGGATAATCATCGATGGGCTCAACCTCATCCTCCGTCAGGTTCTAGTGGGAGTCAAAAGCAAAATCGATTCTATGCACTTCAGACTCATCGTGAGCAAAAGGTTCTCCCGAAGTGGTTACCGATATGTTGAAAATCTTTCATCTTGATGCTTATGCTTTGCTTGATCCCGGTGCTACCTTATCTTTTGTGATGCCATATGTGGTTATGAGGCTTGATGTTCCTCCGAATGTGTTGTTAGACCCTTTTTCTGTCTCTACTCCTATTGGTGAATCTATTGTGGCAAAGAGAGTTTATAGAAATTGTCCCATCTCCTTACCCCCATAGAGTCACTCATGTTGATCTTGTAGAGCTTGACATGTTAGATTTTGATGTTATTCTTGGCATGGATTGGTTGCATTCGTGTTATGCTTCTATTAATTATAGAACCCGAGTGGTCAAGTTTCAATTTCCGAATGAGCCCATCCTAGAGTGGAAAGGGGGAAATTCTATGCCTGAGGGTCAGTTTGTTTCTTGTCTTAAAGCTAGAAAGATGATTTATAAGAGTTGCATATATCATCTAGTTAAGATGAGGGATATGGATTCCAAAACCCCTACTCTTGAGTCGGTCCCCATTGTTAATGAGTTTCTGAAAGTATTCCTGATGATCTACCCGGTGTTCCTCCCGAAAGGAAAATAGACTTCGGTATTGACCTTCTCCCAGATACACAACCTATCTCTATTCCTCCTTACCGAATGGGTATGGCAGAACTTAAGGAATTAATGGACCAATTGGAAGATTTATTGGATAAAGGTTTCATCCGACCAAGTATCTCTCCATGGGGTGCTCCAGTTTTGTTTGTTCGAAAGAAGGATGGTTCACTCTGTATGTGTATTGACTATCGCCAATTGAACAAGGTTACCATCAATAATAAGTATCCTCTCCCAAGGATAGATGATTTGTTTGATCAACTCCAAGGAGCGAGCTACTTCTCTAAGATTGACCTTCGGTTAGGGTATCACCGAATGAGGGTGAAGGAAGATGGCATTCCAAAGACCATTTTTCGGACTAGATATGGCCACTATGAATTTTTGGTGATGTCCTTTGTCTTGGCTAATGCTCCAGCCACATTTATGGATTTGATAAATAGGGTGTTCAGGCAATACCTTAACATGTTCGTGATTGTGTTTATCGACGATATTTTGATTTACTCAAGCAGTGAAGATGAGCATTGAGGATTGTGTTGCAAGTCCTCAATGACCAAAAACTTTTTGCGAAGTTTAGCAATTGTGAGTTTTGGCTGAGATCCGTGGCTTTTCTTGGTCATATTATCTCCGGTAAAGGTATTGAGGTAGATCCTAAGAAGACGGATGCGGTTAAGAATTGGCCTAGACCTCTATCACCTTTGGATATTCGAAGTTTCTTGGGTTTGGCTGGTTATCATAGAAGGTTTGTTGAAGGATTTTCTTCGATTTCTTCTCCACTGACAGCTTTGACTCAAAAGAAGGTTAAGTTCATATGGTCTAAGGCATGTGAGAAGAGTTTTCAAGAATTGAAGGATAGACTTATCTCTGCCCCGGTGTTGACTTTACCAGAAGGATCCGATGGATTTGTGATTTATTGTGATGCTCAAGAATTGGGTTAGGATGTGTTCTTATGCAAAATGGGAAAGTCATTGCTTATGCTTCAAGGCAACTTAAGGCTCAATAAAAGAGTTATCCTACCCATGACCTAGAACTAGCGGCGGTTGTGTTTGCCTTAAAGATTTGGAGACATTACTTATAGTGTTCATGTTGATGTCTTTAGTGACCACAAAAGTTTACAATATGTGTTCAAATAGAAAGATCTAAATCTTCGCCAAAGGAGGTGGCTTGAATTGCTAAGGGATTATAACATGAGTGTCCTCTATCACCCCAGCAAGGCTAATGTGGTGGCGGATGCTGTTAGTCGGTTATCAATGGGTAGTGTTGCTCATATTGAGGATGGTAAAACAGAGTTGGTTTGAGATGCTCATAGATTGGCCCGATTGGGTGTTCGGTTGATTGATTCCACCAAAGGTTTTTGGGAAGCATTCAACGCTTTGCTCTCATAGTATATAGGATGAAGTATCTTCTCGCGCCTTTGTCCCAAAACTACGCCAAGTGCTACTCCGCTCGCATCACACATAACTTCAAACGGTTTCCCCCAATCTGGTAAAATAATGATGGGTGCAGAAGATAACTTCTCTTTCAGCGTTTCAAATGCTTTCAAACATGCTTCATCGAATTCGAACTTCATCTCCTTTTCAAGCAGTTTGCACAAAGGGTGTGCAATTTTTGAGAATTCTTTTATGAATCTCCGGTAGAAACCTGCATGCCCTAGAATACTTCTAATACCCTTCACAGAGATTGGTGGGGGCAATTTTTCGATCACCTCGACTTTAGCTCTAACAATTTCAATGCCTTTCTGGGAGATTCTATGGCCCAATACCATACCTTCTTTCACCATGAAGTGACATTTCTCCCAGTTTAGCACAAGATTGCATTCTTCACATCGACGCAGCACTTCACCTAAATGCATCAAACAATCATCGAAAGAGTTACCAACCATAGAAAAATCATCCATAAATACCTCAATAGTGTCTTCCACCATGTCTTAAAAGATAAACATCATGCAGCGCTAAAATGTCACTGGTGCATTGCATAGTCCAAATGGCATCCTCTTGAAAGCGAATGTTCCATAATGACAAGTGAAAGTAGTCTTTTCTTGATTTTCTAGGGCTATGGAGATATTATTGTAACCTGAGTATCCATCTAAGAAACAGTACCACCCCTTTCCAGCAAGACGATCTAGCATTTGGTCCATGAACGGCATCGGGAAGTGGTCTTTTTTGGTCCATGCATTGAGCTTGCGATAGTCCATGCAAACTCTCCAGCCCATAACGGGCCTCATAGGAACAAGATCATTCTTTGAATTTTGAACCACAGTGATTCCTCCCTTCTTAGGCATGCATTGGACTGGGCACACCCATTTACTATCAGTTATAGGGTAAATCACCCCAACATCCAACCACTTGATGATTTCCTTCTTCACCACCTCTTGCATAGGTGAATTTAGCCTTCTCTGGTGCTCAACACTTGGTATGCAATCCGGCATGAGTTGAATTTTGTGTGAGCAAATCCCCATGGGGATACCAATTACGTTCGCAATCGTCCATCCGATCGCCCTTTTGTATCGCTTCAGCACCGAAAACAAAGCTTCCACTTGCCCTACATTCAAATCGACAGTAATAATTACAGGCAACGTGTTGTTCCGTCCTAAGAATACATACCTCAAATGGGCTGGAAGAGCTTTTAATTCTAACTCTAGGGTTCATCAATGGATGGTTTTGTGGGTGGAGTGTCTCGATTCTTCAAATCCAAGTTCATCTTTCGTGGTGGGCGTCAAAGAAAAGTACCATCATCTAATGCAGTAACCAATTCATCATATTCCATTATCCCATCACCATCAAAATTCATGATCACAACCGCGAGCGCCTCCACTCTTAGCCTCTTCTCAATGGCCACCTCAGGGTTAGGCTAATCCACATAGTTCACCACTGATATTTCTTTAATGTCACTATGATGTTTCATTCATTTGCAGATGTTAAAGGTCACTTCTTCATTGTTTAATCGAAACTTCATCAGCCCATTTTCTAAATCTACAAAAGCACGCCCTGTTGCAAGAAACGGTCTGCCCAGAATTATAGTCACTTCAAAATCTACTTCGTAGTCCAGAATCACAAAGTCCGCTGGAAATATGAATGCCTCCACTTTTACCAAGACACCTTGTAGCACCCCTATTGGTTTCTTCACCGTCCAGTCTGCCATCAGTAGCCTCATTGCAGTTGGCTTAGGGGCTCCCAAGCCTAATTTCTTGAACATGGACAACAGCATCAGATTTATGCTCACTCCCAAGTCACATAGTGCCTTTGCAAAGTGCATCACGCCAATAGTACATGGGATGGTAAATGCTCCAAGATCTTACTTATTTTGTACCAATGACCTTGTTGCAATGGTGCTACAATGCTGCAACTTGTCATCATCCTCAAAGCTCGCAGCTCTCTTCTTGGTCACCAGATCTTTAATGAAATTTGCATATCCAGGCATTTGCTCTAAAGCCTCAATCAAAGGAACGTTAATAGATAATTGTTTAAGCATAGATATGAATTTCCTATGCTTCCCTTCTTCCGTCTTCTTAACCAATCTTTGTGGAAAAGGAGGTGGAGGTCTTGGCATAGGGATGACCTTTAGTGTGATTTCCGCCTCTACCTCGTTTTGATCCTTGGGCAGTTCTGCTACCTCTTTCTCATCTTCGTCAAATGCCTTCGCACTTTCCACTTCTGTTGGCATGGGAGGATCGATGGTTTGTTTCCCACCTCTAGTAGTCACAGCCATACATTGTCCATCATTCTTCGGGTTTTGCATGATGTTGCTGGGAAGTGTTCCTTGTTGATGCGGATTTGCATTTATAGACAGTTGGTTCAATTGCTGTTCTATTTGTCGAATCGCCACTGCGTGTGACTCCACCTTTTCCCCAATGCCTGAGAGGTCATTCCGCATCTCCTTCACATTATCATCCATGGCATCAAATCACTTCATCATCTTGCTCATCATATCTTCAATGCGATTTAGACTTGATCCGTCATCTCAATTCCCTGGTGGTATGTACACACCACTTCTATCATTTCTGTTGTTGTAACCATTTTGGTTGTAATTGCTATTGCGGTTGTAGTTCCCTTTGCGATTATATTGTTCTTTCCGATTATAATTACTATAGTTCCGACCTTGATTTCCTTGACCTTGGTGCCAATTCTCCTGATTGGATCCTTGGGAGTTGGTCCGAAAACCCCCCGTTTGCTCATTCACAAGATTGGCGTCCTCCTCATATGTGTACCAATCGTTTGGTGGTGCATTATGTTGATATTGGACTGCATGAACCTTCTCCGCACTACCACTTACATGCTTTAGTACCAAGCCCATCTCGGTTCTTAGTTGAGCCAATTCTTCACGAAGATCATCGTGAGATGGATTTGGTACAGCCTGTATTGAGAAGGTGCTCTTCGTAGTAGATGATGCTCTAGTGCTCCAGGCCTTGTTGTTCTTCAATATTCTCTCGAGCTTTTCAGCAATTTCTTGGAAGGTAATCGCTCCATAAGATCCACCTGCAATAGTATCTAGCACAGCCTTACCATTATCATCTAGTCCTCGGTAGAAGTATTCTTTGAGTGACTCGTCATCAATGCGATGGTTTGGCACAGCTCTCATGCAGCTTGTGAATCTATCCCAAGAGTCGCTCTCTGACTCTCCTGGCAGAGCCACGAAGTTATTGAGTTTATCTTTAAGATTCAGCTTCCTCAATACTAGAAAATATTTTTCAATGAAAACTCGATGCAGCTCATTCCATGTATATATAGAGTTATATGAGAGCTCGTTCAACCATACAGTAGCATCTCCATTCAAAGACAATGGGAATACACGTAGACCAATCACATTCATATCTAAATCTTGCTTCCCCACGCTACTTTGACATACACTGGTAACCTTAGTCCAATGAGCATAAGGATCTTCCGATGGTAATCCAGCAAATAGTCCTCTAGCGGTCAGCATCTGCATGAGGTTGCTCGTAATCACAAATATGTATCCGGCTGGTAGTGGAGGAACAACTATAGCGCCAGTTGATCCTATTGCATTATGATCAAGTTCAAATTTGGGCGGATATTAGGTGCAGCCTGGTGCTACTCTCGGACCTCTTGATGGTTTCCAGGCACCTCTATAACTCCCGGAGATTGGGCTCCTAGTACTTCTTGCCGGTCTTCACCGTTTGGATCATCCACCTGCCTAATGTGTTGCCCTGTTCCAGCCACTCTTCGCAGAGTTCTTCTTAATTCCTGGTCATAAGGAGTCAGGGGAATGCCTTGACTTCGTGTATTTGGCATACACTGGAACTACGAGCTGTAAGAATCAAAATCAACAATAAAATGTAAATAGAGAAATAATTGACTAAAGTGCAATAACAAAATCAGTCTAATCTAAAAGCCTTATTCCCCTGCAGCGGAGCCAAAATTTAATATGCCCAAATTACACCTCCCTAAAGAAGTATAAACGGTCGCTGTCAAATAAAGAACTTAACAAAGGTTAGTGTCGATCCCACAAGGAATATGGTTTAGACTTAGGCTAATTTAGGCTAGTTGTACGTTTAGTCAAATTATCTCTAAAGAAAATGGGGGAGTAAAATAAACAAAGATTATAATTGCTTAATATGAAATAAAACAAGTACACAAATAGCACGAATTATGTAGTTTGAGAGATCAATACGAGAATGAAACTAGGGTATATGTGTTCCCCACAACTCTTAACTCAGTAATCCTAACAATGGTAATTCTTTCTAGAGTTTAGCATGCATGATCGATAAGTTAGGTAGCCCTAAGAGATTGGTCCTCCAAATAAGGAATTTCACTACGCAACTTGGTCCGTCTACGTGTGTCGATTTACTAACCCTTACCTTTGACCCAGATTAACCCGAAGCTGATTAGTTTGGGCTATTAGATAGCGGACTAAATCAATGATAAATCTCCGTTGTATAATATCTTTCTCATTCGTTACCTCCTTGGTCCGGCAAGTAAGTATGAGGCGAGTTCTAACGTTGCGCACCGTTAACAAGCATTCTAAACGAAGAGGTTAACAAATACATGCATAAACACTTTCAAGAATTACAACATTATTAGTGTTACTTTCGTTAATTACTCATGGTTACCACAACCCTAGTTGTGGATTTAGCTACTCATGCTTGAGGGTTCACAATTCATATTAGGATTTGAATAATAAATCATGAACTTACAGTGATGATAGATGAATTCCACAATCTTGAATTGAAAAGTAAAAACAAGCGTTATAATTCCAAACTTCAAGAATTGATTTCCACAAGAGTTGTAAAATAATTCCCAAAGTTAAAGCTAAATATTCCAAAAATAGGTCCACCACCACAAAACAAAATTTACATGAGGTATATATAGAAAATAAATTCTAATTAAACTAGGAAAAGGAAATTCGGCCTGGAAAGAGTCATCTACGGTTGGTGACCTACGTCTCATAGGTTCCCACCGTCATCCAGCAGTTAGTAAAATTCCCAAAGGTTTCTTTCTACGGGCATGGTCTATGACTCGTAGACTTTTGTACGGCCCGTCCTTCTCTTCCATCAACCAAGTTCTGCAAGTGACCCTCTCTGAAGTTATCTACGTTGGTCATCTACGGTTCGTTCCAGGAACTACCACTCGTCATCCTGGTCCGTCGTTCTATACTTAGCCAATTCTTCAGGCACCTGAACCTACGACTCCAACTTATGACTCGTCAAAGCATTGACGGCCCGTAGACTGTCTCGTACATCACCAAAATCTCACTGCTGTAACATAATTCTCCCCAACTGCTCCAAAAGGCATGTTTCCTGTAAAATTCACAAAGATACTATCAACTAATAACAAATTACTTAAGAAACATGCAAAACTCTAAGTTAACTGCATCAAAAGTACCGTAACTTCATAGTACATCATCTGTCACTAAATCTATTTTTTTAGTAGTGCATGATTTAAGGTTGCTTTGAGAGTGAAGCATCAATGTTTTTGTTGTGGTGCTGTGAAAGGATTTTCTCACATAAAGGATTCATAAGGGTTTAAAGGTTTTCTCAACTAAACTTTGAATAAAGATTAAGGAGCTATTCTAATAAACTTTAGCTTGGATTGGCTATTTGATGTGCCCTTCTATGGATGATAAGACAAGTGGCGAGTACCCATGTCTCATAATTATAATGTATGTTAAGATTTATGACTATTTTGTGGGATTTATGCTTAGTACCGAGGGGACAAGCGGTGATTACCCATGTCCCATAAACTATGTGCCACCATAGTATGATTGTCTTAGATAGACATTAGCTAGTGGATCCACTTAAGCTAGAAGTTTATGGTTCTTACCTTGGCAAGTAAGGACACCTCTTTTCTGTGTGGGGTAGACACCGAATTCCATGTTATAGCTCACTTGGTCTATTTCGATTAAGGCTAATTTCCCACATAATGAATCAAGTACTTCATATAAGGTATTTCAAGTATGTTTTGTTTAAGACGATTTACTTGCATTGACCATGCGTTTGACTCATATTTTCCATCATGTTATTTTATGATTTAGCTTGGTCATTACATCTTATGTATATCCCCTTTTTGGCATGATTTTATAACTCCTATGCATAGCTATCATACTTGGTACATTCCATGTACTAACACATACTCTTGCCTACATTGTTTCACTAATGTAGGGCGTGATGACTCTTCTTGCTCCACTCGTGGCTAGTAAGTTGTACTTGAGATTAAGATGACTTGGTGAGTCCTCATACTTCGAGGACGATGTCACTTTCAAAGCTTTATGTCTTTCCTTTTTGAACTTTGTATGTGATGTATGGGTTACGTCCCAATCACCTCCTTTATCATGAATTAGATGGTTTTGAGACTTGTTTTAGACTTCCTCTACTTTTTGTCAAACTCTTTACGATATAAAATTGTCTTTTGAACTCTTTTAAATTCTATTATCTTGTATGATGTATACTAAGTGGCTAGTGTGGGGCATCTCGGGGTCTTATACGCCATGTCATGTTTAGGAGCTACTTTAGGTCGTGACAAACTTGGTATTAAGAGCACAAGGTTTAGAAAAGTTCTAGGAAGTCTCATAAGCCACGTCGAGTAGAGTCTTGTTCATGAGTTTGAAATGCACCACATTTATGAATGAAAGGCTATAAGATTTTTAGGAAATTCCACGTCTTTCATTACTCTAAAGTCGTGTGATAGAGTGTAAATCTATATGACTCTCTCTCCTAATCTCTATCCAGTGCTTTTCAGGATATGGCCACTCAAAGGGCATATGCTAGAAGGAATGCAAGAGAGAATGTGGAACGAGAAGCTCCCCCTCAAGCTCCTCAAGTTTCGACTAACCCTTTGGCCAAAATAGTGACTAATGTGGAGTTTAGGGCTGCTTTTCAAGTGTTGGCCAAAGCCATGACGGCTCAAGCCAATAGGGAGGTTGTGGTCCCCTAAACCAAATCTGGGTATGGCGGCATCTAGAGTGAGGAACTTCACTAGAATGAATCCTCCAGAGTTTAATGGTTCTAAGGTTGAGGAAGATCCTCAAGAGTTCATTGATGAAGTATACAAGGTGTTGATGATCATGGGTGTGACGCCAGTGGAAAAGCATAATTGGCCGCTTATCAACTTAAGGGTGTTGCTCAAGTTTGGTTCAACCAATAGAAGGAAGAGAGGGCGATTGATGCGGGTCCTATTGATTGGGAAAAGTTTAAGGTTGCTTTCCTTGATAGGTTCTTTCCCCTTGAGATGAGGGAGGCAAAGGTTCTTGAATTCATCAACCTTCGTCAAGGATACATGAGTGTGAAGGAGTATGCTTTGAAGTTCACACAATTGTCTAGATATGCTCCTACTATTGTTGCCAATCCTAGGGCAAGGATGAGTAAGTTTGTTTCAGGAGTGTCCGAAATGGTGGTCAAACAATGTTGTACCGCCATGCTTATCAATGATATGTACATTTCTCATCTAATGGTGCAGGCTTAGCAAATAGAAGAGGAGAAGCTTAAGGAAAATTCTAGGGACGCAAAGAGGGCTAAGACCGGTGATGGTGACTTTTCACGTTCAAGGTCCGATGGACATGGTCATTCTAGGTTCTAGCAAAAGTTCTTTGGTCAAGGTTCCTCCAATGCTCCTCCTAAGTTCAACAAAGATAGGGTGTCTAACCCTAAGCCTCAAGGAGGAAATTGTAGTGGATTTTCATCGACCATTTGTGCTAAGTGTGGGAGAAAGCATGAAGGCAAATGTCTAGCCGGTTCCAATGCATGTTTTGGTTGTGGCAAGATGGACCATAAGATAAGGGAGAACCCCTCAATTGCTAAGGATGGAGGGGATAATCATCGATGGGCTCAACCTCATCCTCCGTCAGGTTCTAGTGGGAGTCAAAAGCAAAATCGATTCTATGCACTTCAGACTCATCGTGAGCAAAAGGTTCTCCCGAAGTGGTTACCGATATGTTGAAAATCTTTCATCTTGATGCTTATGCTTTGCTTGATCCCGGTGCTACCTTATCTTTTGTGATGCCATATGTGGTTATGAGGCTTGATGTTCCTCCGAATGTGTTGTTAGACCCTTTTTCTGTCTCTACTCCTATTGGTGAATCTATTGTGGCAAAGAGAGTTTATAGAAATTGTCCCATCTCCTTACCCCCATAGAGTCACTCATGTTGATCTTGTAGAGCTTGACATGTTAGATTTTGATGTTATTCTTGGCATGGATTGGTTGCATTCGTGTTATGCTTCTATTAATTATAGAACCCGAGTGGTCAAGTTTCAATTTCCGAATGAGCCCATCCTAGAGTGGAAAGGGGGAAATTCTATGCCTGAGGGTCAGTTTGTTTCTTGTCTTAAAGCTAGAAAGATGATTTATAAGAGTTGCATATATCATCTAGTTAAGATGAGGGATATGGATTCCAAAACCCCTACTCTTGAGTCGGTCCCCATTTTTAATGAGTTTCTGAAAGTATTCCTGATGATCTACCCGGTGTTCCTCCCGAAAGGAAAATAGACTTCGGTATTGACCTTCTCCCAGATACACAACCTATCTCTATTCCTCCTTACCGAATGGGTATGGCAGAACTTAAGGAATTAATGGACCAATTGGAAGATTTATTGGATAAAGGTTTCATCCGACCAAGTATCTCTCCATGGGGTGCTCCAGTTTTGTTTGTTCGAAAGAAGGATGGTTCACTATGTATGTGTATTGACTATCGCCAATTGAACAAGGTTACCATCAATAATAAGTATCCTCTCCCAAGGATAGATGATTTGTTTGATCAACTCCAAGGAGCGAGCTACTTCTCTAAGATTGACCTTCGGTTAGGGTATCACCGAATGAGGGTGAAGGAAGATGGCATTCCAAAGACCATTTTTCGGACTAGATATGGCCACTATGAATTTTTGGTGATGTCCTTTGTCTTGGCTAATGCTCCAGCCACATTTATGGATTTGATAAATAGGGTGTTCAGGCAATACCTTAACATGTTCGTGATTGTGTTTATCGACGATATTTTGATTTACTCAAGTAGTGAAGATGAGCATTGAGGATTGTGTTGCAAGTCCTCAATGACCAAAAACTTTTTGCGAAGTTTAGCAAATGTAGTTTTGGCTGAGATCCGTGGCTTTTCTTGGTCATATTATCTCCGGTAAAGGTATTGAGGTAGATCCTAAGAAGACGGATGCGGTTAAGAATTGGCCTAGACCTCTATCACCTTTGGATATTCGAAGTTTCTTGGGTTTGGCTGGTTATCATAGAAGGTTTGTTGAAGGATTTTCTTCGATTTCTTCTCCACTGACAGCTTTGACTCAAAAGAAGGTTAAGTTCATATGGTCTGAGGCATGTGAGAAGAGTTTTCAAGAATTGAAGGATAGACTTATCTCTGCCCCGGTGTTGACTTTACCAGAAGGATCCGATGGATTTGTGATTTATTGTGATGCTCAAGAATTGGGTTAGGATGTGTTCTTATGCAAAATGGGAAAGTCATTGCTTATGCTTCAAGGCAACTTAAGGCTCAATAAAAGAGTTATCCTACCCATGACCTAGAACTAGCGGCGGTTGTGTTTGCCTTAAAGATTTGGAGACATTACTTATAGTGTTCATGTTGATGTCTTTAGTGACCACAAAAGTTTACAATATGTGTTCAAATAGAAAGATCTAAATCTTCGCCAAAGGAGGTGGCTTGAATTGCTAAGGGATTATAACATGAGTGTCCTCTATCACCCCAGCAAGGCTAATGTGGTGGCGGATGCTGTTAGTCGGTTATCAATGGGTAGTGTTGCTCATATTGAGGATGGTAAAACAGAGTTGGTTTGAGATGCTCATAGATTGGCCCGATTGGGTGTTCGGTTGATTGATTCCACCAAAGGTGGTGTTATGGTTCACAATGGTTCAGAATCGTCTTTTGTATCAGATATGAAAGCCAAGCAAGGTCTTGATCCGAATTCGGATGAATTGAAGGAAGCGGTGCTTAAGAAGTCAGTTGAGGCTTTCTCCTAAGGGGAGATGGAGTGCTTCGATATCAAGGTCGTTTGTGTGTTCCCAATGTAGTTCACTCGGGAGCCACCAAGATGTACCGTGACCTGCGGGAGGTCTATTGGTGGAATGGGATGAAGAAGGATGTTGCGAAATTCGCGGCTAAGTGTCCTAATTGTCAACAAGTGAAAGTTGAGCATCAAAAGCCGGGAAGTTTTTCCCAAGATATTAGCATTCCTACTTGGAAGTGGGAGGATTTGAATATGGACTTTATTGTTGGTTTACCACTCACCCGGTGACAACATGACTCGATTTGGGTTATTGTGGATTGTATGACAAAATTTGCCCATTTCATTCCCATCATGGTTTCTTTTTCGACAGAGGACTATGCTAAGTTGTACTTGAGGGAAATGGTTAGGTTGCATGGTGTTCCCTTATCCATTATCTCCAATCGTGGTACCTAATTCACTTCTCAGTTTTGGAAATCTTTCCAAAAGGGCCTTGGTACTCTTGTTAAGTTTAGTACAGCCTTTCATCCTCAAACCGATAGGCAACTGGAGCATACTATCCAGACATTGGAAGATATGTTGAGAGCTTATGTGATTGATTTCAAGGGTAGTTGGGATGATCATTTGCCTTTGATTGAGTTTGCTTATAATAATAGTTATCATTCGAGTATTGGTATGGCTCCCTTTTAGGCTCTTTATGGTAGGAGGTGTAATCTCTTATATGTTGGTTTGAAGTTGGCGAAGTTTCTTTGATAGGTCCCGAGTTGGTACATGAGGCTATGGAGAAAGGTTGGCTTATTAGAGAAAGGTTGAAAATGGCTCAAAGTCGACAAAAGTCCTATGCCGATGTTAGAAGAAGAAATCTAGAATTTGATGTTAATGATTGGGTCTACTTGAAAATTTCACCCATGAAGGGTGTAATGAGGTTTGGAAAGAAATGGAAGCTGAGTCCCTGATATGTGGGCCCATATCAGATTTTGAGTCATATTGATAAAGTTGCTTATGAACTTTTGGCATCGGTGCATCCGGTTTTCCATGTCTCCTTGTTGAAGAAATGTATTGGTGATCCGACATATATAGTACCATTGGAGAGTCTTGGTATAAAGGATAGTCTTTCTTATGAAGAAGTTTCGGTTGAGATTTTAGATCGGAAAGTTCGGAAGTTGAGATACGAAGAAGTTGCTTCCGTAAAGATTCTTTAGAGGAATCCGTTAGTTGAGGGTGTTACTTGGGAGGCCGAGGCCGATATGATGTCCCGTTACCCCCATCTCTTTCACTCCGATCCTACTCTTGCTTAAGGTATTTAGTTCCTCAAGGTTTACACTTTTGGTTCTATGTGTCTTAGTTATTTCCATGATTCCTCATTCATGCATATTTATGAAGCTTAAATTTTGAGAAAAATGAGTTCACTTGATTGATTTCTTCATGTTTAAGTACATTTGAGTATGAGTTACATGTAGACCTTATGAAATGATGCTTCAAAAATGCTTTAGCTTGGAATTGATGTTTTCTCCTCGGATATGTGCATTTATGTGATTGCATTCATGTTGGGTTGTTAGATCTTGTTCCTACCCTCCTTATCATGTCTTGAGTTCCATTCGAGGATAAATATTCCCAAGGGGGAGATATTGTAACACCTCGGAATTGAAAAGAAGGAAAATTGCAGGTTTCTAAAACTGGTGCCAGTACTAATGGAATCCATCAACGGATCGTAGGTTGACTTACGGGCCCTAGGTGGGAACCGTAGATGGAAAGTTAAATAATTTCAAAATTTCAAGTTTCATAACCCTTTTTACGGCTCATCAAGACGGCCCGTCATTTCTTCTACGGGTCGTGCATAGGTCTCGTAGGTCACTCTTAGACTTAGTGAAATTTTGAGGGTCAAGCTGCGATCTACGGTTGGTATGTACGGTCCGTAAGTGGACCAACGGACCGTACATGGTAACCGTCGTTGGAAGTCCAAATTTGTAGTCTCTGAATCTTTCCACGGTTGACCAGGACGGTCCGTAGTTGAACCTACGAACCGTAGGTCCAAATCGTAGGTCGAAATCTGGCAATTATTTTTAAGGGCTTTTTGGTCCTTTCCCTAATTGATTTATACCTAAACTAAGTCGGTTTAGTCCTAATCCTAGACCCTATATAAGCCTTCTAAGACAAAAATCTAACTATTCTAAATCACTCTTCAAATTCCCCCAAATCCCTCCAAAGTTTTCCCCAAATATTTCTCTCTAAAGCTTGAAGAAGAAGACCAAGGATTCAAGTCAAGCCTCCAAATTCTCCATTGATTGTGGGTTTTGAACTCCAAGTTATGATGTCTTTCACCTATGGAGTCCTTTCCTCCATAGGGTTCCTAAATTCCCCAATTTTACAAGTTAGAATTCTCCAATTGAAGTTACGATTTTCTTCTATTTCATGGGTTCTTTCAAATTATGATCTAATTGATTGATTTATGTCCTTTTATGCATGAATTGAGTTAATTGCATGTTTTTAAGTTGAATCCCCATGAACCCATGTGAATTTCATGATTTCTATACTTTGATCTTATGATGAGGTTTTGAACTATGAAAGATGAAATTTAGGAAATATGCATGTTCTTTATGAAATTGAGATGAATGATTTAAGGTTGCTTTGAGAGTGAAGCATCAATGTTGTTGTTGCGGTGTTGTGAAAGGATTTTCTCACAAAGAGGATTCTTAAGGGTTGAAAGGTTTTCTCAACTAAACTTTGAATAAAGATTAAGGAGCTATTCTAATAAACTTTAGCTTGGATTGGCTATTTGATGTGCCCTTCCATGGATGATAAGACAAGTGGCGATTACCCATGTCTCATAATGATAATATAAGTTAAGATTTATGACTATTCCGTGGGATTTATGCTTAGCACCGAGTGGACAAGTGGCGATTACCCATGTCCCATAAACTATGTGCCACCATAGGATGATTGTCTTAGATAGCCATTAGATAGTGGATCCACCTAAGCTAGAAGTTTATGGTTCTTACCTTGGCAAGTAAGGACACTTCTTTTCGGTGTGGGGTAGACACCGGATTCAATGTTATAGCTCACATGGTCTATGTCGGTTAAGGCTAATTTCCCACATAATGAATCAAGGTTACTTCATAAAAGGTATTTCGAGTATGTTTTGTTTAAGATGATTTACTTGCATCTGCCATGATTTTGACTCATGTTTTCAATCATGTTATTTTATGATTTAGCTTGGTCATTGCATCTTATGTATATCCCCTTTTTGGCTTGATTTTATAACTCCTATTCATAGCTATCATACTCGGTACATTCCATGTACTAACACATACCCTTGCCTACATTGTTTCACTAATGTAGGGCGTGATGACTCTTCTCCATCCACTCATGGCTAATATGTTGCATTTGAGATTAAGATGACTTGGCGAGTCCTCATACTTCGAGGACGATGTCACTTTCATAGCTTTATGTCTTTCCTTTTTGGACTTTTTATGTGATGTATGGGTTACGTCCAAATTACCTCCTTTATCATGTATTAGATGGCTTTGAGACTTGTTGTAGACTTTCGCTAATTTTTGTCAAACTCTTTACAATATAAAATTGTCTTTTGAACTCTTTAAATTCTATTATCTTGTATGATGTATGCTATGTGGCTTGTGTGGGGCCTCTTGGGGTCCCATTCTCCATGTCACGTCTAGGGGTAATTTAGGTCGTGACAAGGATGTTTTGAGATCGAAAGAAGATTAGCGTCATTGACGATGACTTAGACAATTCATGAATGTTCATCACAATAGAGCAGCACAATTACCCTTACGTGAGATTGACTTCCAATCCCCACACCCTTAGATTGCTTGTTAACTCTTGATTTCATTTAACTTTAAGTTTAATTACGATAATTGATAACCAAGGCTTCATATTAAGTTGGTGGTTCCATCCACCCAATTATTTTACTACTACAAATGAATTAATTTAAAACCCAAATTTCTTGATAAGGAATTCTCTACACTGCACCATTCCCTGTGGGATTCGACCTCGACTCTTCATTGGATTTTTACTGACTACAATCGCTCACTCTTTTAATTGGTTTTGGAGGGTGATTTGAGCGTTATCAGAGAGTGGTAAAAAAGTTTTTCGCTTTGTGTCCAAATGTTGTGGCTATTACCGAAGTAGTTGTAGAGGATATTGAAAAGTTGATACGACCTTTAAGATTAAATATACAGAGGTCACTGCTATTCCACGTCTCTCTCAAGAATATCTTCGAAAAACTTGGACTCATGTCACACAACTGCATGGTATTGGCAAGTAAGTGCACTAAACCTTTTGCACCCAAGTAAATCAATTTTAGCTCGACTTGATAAGTGTTTTTCTTTCAGGTATACAACTGATGCCTATGCAATATTTGTACGGTCAAGTGGGATCAAGTACATCCAAATGATCATATGCTAACTAAATACTGAAAACTCCTTCACGCAAATGGCTCGGCTTGAGGGTGCAATGTATTTACCTGAAGATGATGAATAGTTAAGGAGTATCTTTTGAGGGCCAGTTACATATTTTTGGTAGATTAACCTTTGGACATTTTTTGTGGTACATAGTACTTACCTAAGCAACATCTTAATTAATATATCATCTCTGCATATGACTGGTGCTAACTTCCTTTGTTTCAAGAGCTAGGAAATTAGACTTTTTACGACCAACTCTTAACGAAAGGAGAGGAATCTGGTCGTTAAAAGTGTATTTATAGCGACACATATTTTTTGTCCACCATAAAAGAACAATTTTAAATTTAATATTAGCGAGGGAATAAAAGCAAAATGTTAAAAAACTTAATATCCGATTGCTAATACTAAAAAAAGAGCCCTATTATTATTTTCCTTCTTTTAATTCATACCCATGTCTCCCCACCCACCCCTTTTCATTCTGTCATGACCCAAGGTACCCCCTAGATGTGACATGGCGTACAAGACCCCAAGAGGCCTCATACAAGCCACTTAGCATACATTACATACAAAATAATAGAGAATAAAACTTCAAAAAGAGATTTCATATCAAAACTTTTAAAAGAAACAGCGAAAGTCTACATCTCATGTCTCAAAGCCAATCTCATATAAAGAACAAGGTTTGGCACGTAACCCAATACAATCAAAAAACTAAAAAGAAATACATGAAAAAAGAAATAAGAACTAGGCTATGTCTTCGGATGGATGAGGACTCACCAAGTCTTCTATCAACTCTCTAATCAAACTCTAGCCACGAGTGGAAGGTAAATCGTCACGTCCTATACCAAAGAAGTTAATGTAGGCAAGAGTATGCGTTAGTACAATCAAGTACCAAGTATGATAGCAATGCACATAAACAAGTAAATCATGCAAGAGTGAAATATAATCAAGACATGCAATGGCCAAACTTAAAACATGATAAACAGAGAAACATGAAACATAAAGCATATATCAAGGCCAAAGCAAGCTAAATCATCTTTCTTTCTTTTCTTTACTTCATCGTGAGAACACTTGAACATTAACTTGTGGGGAAAAGCCTTAACCGACATGTAAGAACATGTGAGCTATCAACATGGAATCCGGTGTCTGTCCTACACCGAAAGAGGGTTGCCCTACTTGCCAAGGTAGGACCATAACTTCTTAGCTTACGTGGATCCACTAGCTAGTGTCTATCAAAGACCATCATCCTATGGTGGCACATAGTTTATGGGACATGGGGACTCTCCACTCGTCTACTTGGTGCTAAGCATAATTCCCACGGATTAATCATAGTTCATTTATCATAGGTAGACATGGGTGATCGCCTCTTGTCTACGTTAGGGAACCTGGGTGATGCCTCTTGTCCCTTCATTAGAATAGCTCCTTAAGAACATGGGTAATCGCCCCTCGTCTATATTAGAGAACATGGGTGGTCGCCTCTTGTCCCTTTCAAAAATCATGGTGTGAGCATTATGTGAGAAACCCTTTCACAACTCAACAACAACATCATCATGCCATAACTTTGGTACTTCACTTTCAAAGCACCCTTAACTCATTATTAACCTCATATGAGACATGCATAAGTTCATTAGCTTTTTCTTTACTTAGCTTATCATGCTCACAATTCATAGTTCATAGAGTTCGTATGGGTTTATGCAAGTTCAACTCATATCATGCAATTCAATGCAAGCTCATGCTTAGAAAGCCATTATTAAGACAATTTACACATATTTGAAAGAACTCACTTAATAGAGGAAAATCATGCTTTTGACTTGAACATGCTAAATTCATAAGATCATCCTCAATTTATTCATAATTCATGCATAATTTCGTAGAGATTTCATAAACTTCATCAATTCATAGCTCAACTCAACAATCAAGCATAGATTATCAATTTGGGGAGAATTAGCTTGGGATCATGGGGGTTCATGCAATCTTTACATCAAATCATGTAATTCACGCTAATTCGTGCACTAATTTACTTTATCACGCTAGATCGTGCACTACAAATCATAAAATCAATAATTGAAATCATAATTGAAGAACCCACAATGATTGATCAAAACCCTAATACAATTGGGTTAGATTAAACCTTTGAAAATCATGAAGAAGAGGGAGGACCCATTGGAGGAAAGGACTCCTAATGGTGAACACTATCATACCTCAATGAAATCCACAAGAAATTGGAGGAAATTGATGGTCTTCAATGGAGGATCCTAGCTTTCTTCTTCCTTGAAGGTTGAGAGAATTCTTCTTAGAGAAAGAAATATTTGAGAGAGGAGAATTTAGGAATGAGTTAGAATGAATAGAATTAGGCTTAGGAACTATTTATAGGGTCTGGGTTAAGGGTATAACCAACTTAGATTAATAGTTAATCAATTAGGAGAAAGACCAAAAAGCCCTTAATTAATAACGGTCGGGGGCAATCGACGGTGGGGACCTACGGTCCGTAAGTCAAACGACGGACCGTACTGTCCTTCTATCAATAGGTTCAGAGAGTATCAATCTTGGTTCATGCAATGACGACTCCAATGTACGGCTCGTAGTTCCATCGACGGACCATACATTGAAGTCGTAGGTCAGCCTTCTGAGTCAAAAATTAAAACTAAGTCTCGGGGATACCTACGAGACCTAGCTATGGACCGTCAACTGGACGACAACTCGTCATGTTGCTCCGTAGGTCAGGGCTCAGAGACTTGGAAATCCTGAAGTACACAATGCTATATACGGTTCCCTACCTACGGCCCATCCATCCTCCTACGGTCCGTAGGTTGCCTCCGTAGGTCACTGATAACAGTTCAGCATTCTGCACTTTCCTTTCTTAGAAAAACTTGGGGTGTTACATTATCTCCCCCTTGGGAACATTCGTCCTCGAATGAGAATCAAGAAATCATAAGGAGGATAATAGACATGGACTAACAACCCAACCTAGCATGCAATCACATAAATGCACATATCCAAGGAGGAAATATCAACTCCAAGCTAAAGCATGTTCAACACATAATTTCATGAAAACTTTATGCAACTCATACTCAATGCACATAATCAAAAATAAATCAATCATTCTAAGTTATGTCTTCAAAAAATCAAATTTTCATGAATCATGAATGCATGAGAAAACATGAGAATGACCAAGACACGTGAATCTTTAGGAGAGAACCATGCGAGGTAAGGAAGGAAAAGATAGGGATACTAAAATATCACATCGCCTCCGACCTCTCATATAGAAAACCTTAACAAGGAACTATTTCCGGCAACTTAATTAGGCCCCCCACTTACCAATCAAGAAACACACTATCTCCCCCTTAGGAGCAAACCTCTCTAGTCTTTCCGAATTCATCTCTCTCACTCAATTATAACACCGAAGTCTTACCAACTACTATTCCTTTTGATACCAGTGAACACTAAGAAGTTTCTACAAGGATTTCAAAGTCGACCTTAAACAAACTAACCATACATAGAGTTTTACCATAGCCAACCAAACACCCAACATTAATCAATGCATATCCTAAAACTAAAAGATCATAACTTACCAATTTCCGCATCCGGGGAACCCATGTGATCCCGTCGAGCCCGAAGTGCATAAGACCTACCTTGTTGCTTACTACCACTAGATGGATAAGGTTGAGCCCGCCGACATTTATCTCCCTCATTCCTAGCAACCGAAGGACAATTCCTTATTTTATGACCCATTTCTCCACAACCAAAACATGCATTGGAACCAGCTAGACAATCACCCGGATGACTCCTTCCACACTTCCGACACTCGGACACCTTTTGTTTACTAGAGTCATTACCTTGAAAAGGGTTACTTCTATCGGGCTTTAAATGTGAAGAACCGCCTGATGTACCGCGAGTTTACGGTACTTTTGATGCATTAAACTTAGAATTTTGCATGTTACTTAAGTGGTTTGTCATTAGATTTGATGTTATTTGTGTTAAAATTTTAGGGAATAGGCCTTTGGAGCAGTTGGGAAGAAAAGATACAGTAGCAGTGGATTTTTAGTGATGTACGAGACAATCTACGGACCGTCAACTGATTGACGAGTCGTCAGTTGGGATCGTGGGCTCTGGGATTGAAAGAAATTGGCTAAGTATGGAATGACGGACCAAGATGACGGGTCGTAGGTCCTGCTACGAACCGTAGATGCCCAACCGTAGAAACCTTCAGAGAGGGTCACCTGCAGAGCTTGAATGACGGAGGAACAGGACGGATCATACATGGAATGATGAATCGTAGATCAAAACCATAGAAAGAAGCCCTCAGGATTTTGTCTAACTGCTGATTGATGGTTGGAACCTACGAGCCGTAGGTTGACAACGGTAGATGACATTGCCCAAGCCGAATTTCCCCATACTTCCTTTTCCTAGTTTAATTAGGATTTATTTTCTATATATACCCTATGTAAACTTCGTTTTAGGGTTGTTGACCATTTTTTGAATATTATTTTATTACTTTGGGAATTGCTTTTCATCTTTTGGGAAGACTAGTTCTTGAAGCTTATTTATGCAATTTTGCTTTCGATTTTCAATTGAAGATTGTGGAATTCATCTCTATTCTCTATA
The DNA here is from genome assembly GCA_018342035.1 of Solanum appendiculatum. Classification (NCBI taxonomy): domain Eukaryota; kingdom Viridiplantae; phylum Streptophyta; class Magnoliopsida; order Solanales; family Solanaceae; genus Solanum; species Solanum appendiculatum. Next base: position 4,116,181 of record JAGDQO010000361.1, on the reverse strand, counting down.
AGTTCATGATTTATTCAAACCCTATTATGAATTGTGAACAAACAAGCATGAGTAGCTAAATTCACAACTAGGGTTGTGGGAACCATGAGTAATTAATAAAAGTAAAACTGATAATGTTGTAATTTTTGGATGTGGTTATGCATGCTTTTGTAAACCTCTTTGCTTAGAATGTTTTCTAATGGTGTACAACGTTAGAACCCTCCTAATTCATGCTAATCCGGTATAGGTAGTAATGAACATCTAAGAGATTATACAACAGAGATTTAGTCGTCGATAATCCGCTATCTAATAACCCAACCTAGAAATAGTTGTGGGTTAATCTGGGTCAAAGGTAAGGGTTGGTAAATCAACACACGTAGACGGACCAAGTTGCGGAGTGAAATTCCCTATTTAGAGGACCAATCACTTAGGGATACATAACTTACCGATCATGCATGCTAAACATTGAAATGAATTACCATTGTTAGGTTTACTGCGTTAAGAGCTTATAGGGAACACATAAACCCTAGTTTCATTCTCAAATTGATATCATAAACTACAAGTTTTATGTTTTGGTTACTTGTTACTAATCGAATCGCCAATTATTACTTCTTTTAATTATTGCAACTCCCCCCTTTTACTTCTTCTAGAAATAATCTAACTAAGCACACAACTAACCGTTAATTAGCCTAAGTCTGAACCATATTCCTCGTGGGATCGACCCTAACCTCTGTTAAATTCTACATTTGACAGCGACCGCTTATACTTCCTTAGGGAGGTGTAGTTTGGGCGTTATCAAATTTTGGCGCCGCTGTCGGGGAATAAGGCTTTTAGATTAGACTAATTTTATTAGTGTACTTTTAGTCAATTATTTCTGGATTTACATTTTATTGTTATTTTAAATTTTTCTAAAGCTCATAGTTCTAGTGTATGCCAAATACACGCAGTTAAGGCAATCCCCTGACCCCTTACGATCCTGAGCTAAGAAGAACCCTGAGAAGAATGGCTGCAATAGGACAACAACCTAGGCATGAAGATGATCCAAATGGCGAAGTCCGCCAAGAGGTACCTGGCATTCAACCGCCAGGAGTTGTGGTTCCACCTCAGAATCCGCAAAAAGTTCAAGTACATCATCAGCCTGCACCTGATGTTCGCCACAACTTTGAAGTGGATTATAATGATACAGGATCGACTGGCGCTATAGTTGCTCCTCCACTGCCACAGGGATTCACATTTGTGATTACAAGAAGCCTTATGCAGATGCTGACTGCTAGGGGGCTATTTGCTGGATTACCATCGGAAGATCCTCATGCTCACTGGACAAAGGTGACTAGCATTTGCAAAAGTAGCGTGGGAAATCCAAATCTTGACATGAACGTGGTTGGCCTACGAGTATTTCCACTAGCTCTAACTGGAGACGCTACTGTGTGGTTGAATGAGCTCCTATACAACTCTATATTTACATGGAATGAGCTGCGTGATGTGTTTATTGAGAAATATTCCCAGTCTCAAGAAAGTTTAATCTCAAGGACAAACTCAACAACTTCAAAACTCTTTTGGGAGAGTCCGTCAGTTGTGCTTGGGATAGATTCACAAGCTATATGAGGGCCGTGCCAAACCACCGCATCAATGATGAGTCACTTAAGGAATACTTCTACCGCGAAATGGACGATAACGGTAAGGCGGTGCTTGATACTATTGCATGTGGATCTTATGGATCAATGACTTTCTTAGAGATTACGGAGAGGCTTGAGAAGATCTCGAAGAACAACAAGGCATGGAGCACTAGAGCGTCATCTACGACGAAGAGTACCTTCTCAATACAAGCTGCTGAAAATTCATCTCACGATGAACTCCGTGAAGAGTTGGCGCAACTAAGAACTGAAATAGGCCTAGTACTAAAGCATGTGAGTGGTAATGCAGAGAAGGTTAATGCAGTCCAATATCAACAGAATGTACCACCAAATGATTGGTACACATATGAGGAGGATGCGAAACTTCTGAATGAACAGCCAGGGGGTTTCCGGACCAAAGCTCAAGGACCCAATCAGGAAAATTGGCGCCAAGGTCAAGGAAATCAAGGTCAGAATTATGGCAACTACAATAGGGAAGGACACTATAACCGCGAAGGGAACTTCAACCGTAACAACAATTACAACCAAGGCGGTCAGTACAACAAGAATGATAGGAGCGGTACATATATCCCACCAGGTAATAGGGATGGCGGATCAAGTATGACTCGCATTGAAGATATGATGAACAAGATGATGAGGCGATTTGATACCACGGATGACAATGTGAAAGAAATGCGGACTGATATCTAAGGCATCGGGAAAAAGATGGAGTCATTGCAGTGGCAATTCGGAGCAGCAATTGAACCAATTGTCGGTGAATGCAAATCCGCGTCAACAAGGAACACTTCCCAGCAACACCATGCACAATCCCAAGAATGACGGGCAATGCATGGCAGTGATGACTAGAAGTGGGGTACAAACCATTGACCCACCCATGCCAATAGAAGTGGAAAGCGCGAAGGCGTCTGATGAAGGTGAGAAAGAGGTAGCAAAACTACCCAAAGATAAAAAAGAGGTAGAGGCTGAAGTAACCCAAAAGTTCATCCCCATGCTAAGACCTCCACCTCCCTTTCCACAGCGATTGGTTAAGAAGACGGAAGAAGGAAAGTACAAAAAATTCATCTCTATGTTAAAACAATTATCTATAAATGTTCCTTTGATTGAAGCTTTAGAGCAGATGCCGGGATACGCGAAGTTCATGAAAGACTTGGTGACCAAAAAGAGAGCTGCAAGCTTAGAGGAAGATGACAAGTTGCAGCATTGTAGTGCCATTGCAACAAGGTCACTAGTGCAAAAGAAGGAAGATCCTGGAGCATTCACCATCCCGTGTACTATTGGTATAATGCACTTTGCAAAGGCACTTTGTGATTTGGGTGCATGCATAAACCTCATACCACTTTCCGTGTTCAAAAAATTAGGCTTGGGAGCCCTCAAGCCGACTACAATGAGGCTACTGATGGCCGACCAGACGGTAAAGAAACCAATAGGAATGCCACATGATGTCTTGGTGAAAGTAGAGGCATTCATCTTTCCAGCGGATTTTGTGATTTTGGACTGTGAAGTGGATTTTGAAGTACCCATAATCTTGGGCAGACCATTTCTTGCAACAGGGCGCGCTTTGGTAGATTTGGAAAAGGGGCAGATGAAGTTTCGCTTAAACAATGAGGAAGTTACCTTCAACATTTGTAGAACAATGAAGCACCATAGTGACATCAAGGCTATATCAGTGGTGAGCCATGCGGAGGAGCCCAACCCAGAGGTGCCCATCGAGGAAAGGCTAGGAGTTGAAGGAGTTGAAGGAGTTGAAGCAGTTGCGGCCGTGATCATGAATTTTGAAGGTGATGGAATCCCTGAATATGATGCATTGGTGGCTGCATTAGATGGGAGTGTGATCCATCGTCGTCAACCCAAGCTGGATCTGGATTCACTTAATCGAAAAACCCCGCCTGCAGGACCATTCATTGATGAACCCCCGGAGTTAGAGCTGAAAGCTCTCCCAACCCACTTGAGGTATGTATTCATAGGCCAAAAAAACACATTGCCTGTCATTATTGCTGCTGACCTTAATGTAGGGCAAGTGGAGGCCTTAGTTGCGACGCTGAAGCAGTACAAAAGGGCAATCGGATGGACGATTGCGGACATGATCGGTATCCTACCATGGATTTGCGCGCACAAAATTCAACTCATGCCGGAGAGCATTCCTAGTGTGGAGCATCAGAGAAGGTTGAACCCACCTATGCAAGAGATGGTAAAGAAAGATATTATCAAATGGTTGGACGCCGGTGCGATATACCCCATAGCTGATAGTAAATGGGTATGCCCGGTCCAATGAGTGCCTAAAAAGGGAGGAATCATTGTGGTTCCAAATGCTAAAAATGAGCTTGTTCCTATGAGCCCCGTCACAGGCTGGAGAGTTTGCATGGACTATCCCAAGCTCAATGCATGGACAGAGAAACACCACTTTCCTATGCCATTCATGGATCAAATGCTAGATCGTCTTGCTGGGAAAGGGTGGTACTGCTTTTTGGATGGATATTCGGGATATAATCAGATCTTTATAGCCTCTGAAGATCAAGAAAAGACTACATTCACATGTCCCTATGGTACATTCTCTATTAAGAGGATGCCATTCGGACTCTGCAATGCACCGGCAACATTTCAACGTTGCATGATGTCTATCTCCTCAGACATGGTGGAGGACACCATTGAGGTATTTAAGGATGATTTTTCTGTTGTTGGTAATTCTTTTGATGATTGATTGTTGCATTTAGGTGAAGCGATGTGTCGATGCGAAAAGTGCAACCTTGTGCTGAACTGGGAGAAGTGTCACTTCATGGTTAAGGAAGGTATAGTGTTGGGCCATCGAATCTCCCAGAAAGGTATTGATGTGGATAGGGCCAAAGTAGAGGTGATTGCAACATTACCCCCTCCCATCTCTATAAAAGGTATTAGGAGTTTTCTAGGGCATGCAGGTTTCTACTGCAGATTTATAAAGGACTTCTCCAAAATTGCACATCCTTTGTGCAAACTTCTTGAAAAGGAGGCAAAGTTCGACCTTGATGAAGCATGCTTGAAGGCGTTTGAAGCACTAAAGGAGAAGTTGTCCTCTGCACCCATTATCATCTCACTAGACTAGGAGAAGCCGTTCGAGGTTATGTGCGATGCGAGCGGAGAAGCACTTGGCATAGTTTTGGGACAAAGGCGAGAGAAAATACTGCATCCTATATATTATGCTAGCAAAGCATTGAATGCTGCCCAGAAAAATTATACTATCACTGAACAGGAGTTGTTTGCAGTCGTCTTCGCTTTTGAGAAGTTTCGATCCTATCTACTGGGCACCAAGGTGATAGTACATACTGACCATTCTGCGTTAAGGTACCTCATGGCGAAGAAAGATGCTAAGCCAAGGCTGATTCGGTGGATTATATAGCTACAAGAGTTTGACTTCGAAGTCCGAGATAGGAAAGGAACCGAGAATCAAGTGTGCTGATCACCTATCCAGATTAGAAGATGAAGCTATGCAGAATTTGGTTGATGGCCTAGGGATTAATGATGTTTTTCCAGATGAACAAGTATTAGCTGCTTTTTTGATCTTATTCCGTGGTTAGCAGATTTTGCCAATTATTTGGCTAGCGATATGGTGCCCTCGGACCTATCATTCCACCAACGGAAGAAGTTCATGTCTGATGTGAAGAAGTTTTTCTGGGAGGAGCCATATTTGTTCCGTGTCTGTGCTGATGGGATTATTCATCGTTGTGTGCCCGAGGTAGAGATGATGAGTATATTGGAAGCTTTCCACTCATCCCTGTTGGTGGTCATCATAGTGGCATCCGAACTACTCACAAGATCTTGCAATGTGGGTATTACAGGCCAATAATTCACCAAGATGCCTATGATTTTTCCAAAGCATGTGATCGATGCCAAAGGGAAGGAGGTGTTTCAAGAAGGCAAGAACTTCCTATGAGTCCAATACTCGTCATTGAGATCTTTGATGTATGGGGCCTTGATTTCATGGGTCCGTTTGTGAGTTTGAATGGCATGAAGCACATCTTGGTAGCAGTTGACTATGTGTCAAAATGGGTGAAAGCTATAGCGCTTCCGAACAATGAAGGTAAAAGTGTCACCGCCTTTCTTAAAAAGAACATATTCTCCAGGTTTGGTACACCAAGGGCAATAATCAGCGATGGAGGTTCCCATTTTTGCAATAAGCTGTTCAAGGTGTTGCTAGAAAAGTATGGTGTTCGTCACAGTGTAACAACTCCGTATCATCCACAGTCGAGTGGGCAAGTTGAAGTGTCCAATTGAGAGATCAAGCAGATTCTGTCAAAGACTGTGAACGCACACCACATTGATTGGTCAAGAAAGCTCAATGATGCTCTATGGGCTTACCGCACTACATTCAAAACTCCCATAGATATGTCTCCTTACCAACTTATTTTTGGGAAATCATGTCATTTACCTGTAGAGCTTGAGCATAAGGCGATGTGGACACTCAAGAAGCTGAATCTTGATTGATGTGCTGCATCAAGTCAACGGTTGACGGAGCTGAATGAGATGGATGAGTTTCGCCTCAAAGCTTATGAGAGTTCAGCCTTATACAAGGAGAAGACGAAGAAGTACCATGATCAAAAGATCGAAAAGTGCAGTTTTGCTCCCGGTGATATGTCCTAGGATGGATGAGGACTCGCCAAGTCTTCTATCAAGTCTCTAATAAAACTCTAGCCACGAGGGAAGGTGAATAGCCACGTCCTACACCAAAGAAGTTAATGTAGGCAAGAGTATGCGTTAGTACAATCAAGTACCAAGTATGATAGCAATGCACATAAACACGTAAATCATGCTAGAGTGAAATATAATCAAGACATGCAATGGCCAAACTTAAAACATGATAAACAGAGAAACATGAAACATAAAGCATATATCAAGGCCAAAGCAAGCTAAATCATCTTTCTTTCTTTTCTTTACTTCATCGTGAGAACACTTGATCATTAACTAGTGGGGAAAAGCCTTAACCGACATGTAAGACCATGTGAGCTATCAACATGGAGTCCGGTGTCTGTCCTACACCGAAAGAGGGTTGCCCTACTTGCCAAGGTAGGACCATAACTTCTTAGCTTACGTGGATCCACTAGCTAGTGTCTATCAAAGACCATCATCCTATGGTGGCACATAGTTTATGGGACATGGGGACTCTCCACTCGTCCACTTGGTGCTAAGCATAATTCCCACGGATTAATCATAGTTCATTTATCATAGGTAGACATGGGTGATCGCCTCTTGTCTACGTTAGGGAACCTGGGTGATGCCTCTTGTCCCTTCATTAGAATAGCTCCTTAAGAACATGGGTAATCGCCCCTCGTCTATATTAGGGAACATGGGTGGTCGCCTCTTGTCCCTTTCAAAAATCATGGTGTGAGCATTACGTGAGAAACCCTTTCACAACTCAACAACAACATCATCATGCCATAACTTTGGTACTTCACTTTCAAAGCACCCTTAACTCATTATTAACCTCATATGAGACATGCATAAGTTCATTAGCTTTTTCTTTACTTAGCTTATCATGCTCACAATTCATAGTTCATAGAGTTCGTATGGGTTCATGCAAGTTCAACTCATATCATGCAATTCAATGCAAGCTCATGCTTAGAAAGCCATTATTAAGACAATTTACACATATTTGAAAGAACTCACTTAATAGAGGAAAATCATGCTTTTGACTTGAACATGCTAAATTCATAAGATCATCCTCAATTTATTCATAATTCATGCATAATTTCGTAGAGATTTCATAAACTTCATCAATTCATAGCTCAACTCAACAATCAAGCATAGATTATCAATTTGGGGAGAATTAGCTTGGGATCATGGGGGTTCATGCAATCTTTACATCAAATCATGTAATTCACGCTAATTCGTGCACTAAATTACTTTATCACGCTAGATCGTGCACTACAAATCATAAAATCAATAATTGAAATCATAATTGAAGAACCCACAATGATTGATCAAAACCCTAATACAATTGGGTTAGATTAAACCTTTGAAAATCATGAAGAAGAGGGAGGACCCATTGGAGGAAAGGACTCCTAATGGTGAACACTATCATACCTCAATGAAATCCACAAGAAATTGGAGGAAATTGATGGTCTTCAATGGAGGATCCTAGCTTTCTTCTTCCTTGAAGGTTGAGAGAATTCTTCTTAGAGAAAGAAATATTTGAGAGAGGAGAATTTAGGAATGAGTTAGAATGAATAGAATTAGGCTTAGGAACTATTTATAGGGTCTGGGTTAAGGGTATAACCAACTTAGATTAATAGTTAATCAATTAGGAGAAAGACCAAAAAGCCCTTAATTAATAACGGTCGGGGGCAATCGACGGTGGGGACCTACGGTCCGTAAGTCAAACGACGGACCGTACTGTCCTTCTATCAATAGGTTCAGAGAGTATCAATCTTGGTTCATGCAATGACGACTCCAATGTACGGCTCGTAGTTCCATCGACGGACCATACATTGAAGTCGTAGGTCAGCCTTCTGAGTCAAAAATTAAAACTAAGTCTCGGGGATACCTACGAGACCTAGCTATGGACCGTCAACTGGACGACAACTCGTCATGTTGCTCCGTAGGTCAGGGCTCAGAGACTTGGAAATCCTGAAGTACACAGTGCCATCGACGGTTCCCTACCTACGGCCCGTCCATCCTCCTATGGTCCGTAGGTTGCCTCTGTAGGTCACTGGTAACAGTTCAGCATTCTGCACTTTCCTTTCTTAGAAACACTAGGGGTGTTACACCTGCACCCTGCGAAAAGAAAACAGAGAAACCCAACAATATAGGGTTTTTGGCCAAAAACATTTAAACTATACCCTAAACATAAACTACATCTTTAAAATATCTTTTTTGGCAGAAAACATCCTCAAAGTATTTGAAAGTTAACAATTTTCATCCTTCTATTAGATATTGTCCAAAAAAACTAGGGGATACTACATGTCACGACCCAATCCTAGGGCCTAGATGTGACCGGCGAATGGGGAACCCGAAGGAACCCCAAACAAGCCTCATAGCGTGTCATTACACATCCTTGGTCGCGGAAGCAATTAAATGACCATAAGCGATAAGCATAATCAAGGGGGAAATCGGGACTAAGGGAGCAAGAAAGAAAAAAAAGAAATGATACATAAATACCATAGATGAGTCAAGCTCAAGCATAATACACGACTTGTCCAACACCACCTCTAAACATGAGTACTTAGCGGGGGCCAAGACAAACTACCGGGCTCACCCTCATAGTCAAAACATAACTAGAAAGGAAAAGTTTTATACATAGCAAAAGATCATGAGCAACGTCCCCGAAATGGAGGACTCACCAATAACCACTATAGAAAATCGTACTAGCCACGCGGAGGAGGATGGTCAAGCGGTGCTCCGGTCCCTACATGGTGACATCATGTAGGCATAGAGTATGCGTTAGTACATTTGAATGTACTAAGTATATGGGATGCAATGCAATGCTACATTAGATGGACATCATAGGAAAATGCGTAATCATACCCGATAAATAGCATATTAATGAAATGATATGTATAATGATGCTTACATAAAAATCATATTTAGTGGGACGTAGTACATGTGTGGCGAGTGACCATCAATATAGTATTTCCAAGGCCTACCACCCCCTTGGAGAGGCGAAAGAGGTACAAACCCCTCAATATGGTTACACGGGCCTACCACCCCCCGAGCTAGGGACCAAGGTACAAACCCCTCGATACGGTTATACGGGCCTACTACCCCCCGTACTAGGCAACCAAGGTACCAACCCCTCGATACGGTTATACGGGCCTACTACCCCCCGTACTAGGCTTGGTCGACTCACAACACTTATATAGAGAAAATCATATACATGTGTCCATTTCATCATCATTTCAGTAATTACATAACCATCCGACTCATAGGACGTACCTTGGACCTTCCCTTTCCTAAGAATTCTATAAATGGGCATTTTATCAAACACAAGGTGGGCAATTGTTCATGTAAATGAAATCATGTATTTCAAGAATACTAAGTCCAACCAATTCCAAAATCCATATAAATCAGCCCACCAACAACATACATATATATATCAACCTTCATAATTTGATCATGGAAGCATGTAAACATAAACATCACATAATAATTCCATTTCATGATAAATATGCAAAATGGACCATAATAGGGTGTGTAGTAGTAATTCCATAATTCAAGAGTTCATAAACTTAATCATAAGACCCATAAAGTTGAAGTAGAAATAGGAAGTATAAATGGTTGGACTTGTGGAAAGGAAGGTTTCCCACAAATAAACCCACATTACACTCAACTTTGGAGAATCCTTGATGAAGATTGGGAATGGAGAATACGAAGCTTGAAGTTTGAGTCTTGAATCCGGAATTAGAGCTTGAGATGTTGAATTTGGTTGAAGATCTTGGTGGAATTTTTGGAGAGGGCTTAGAGAGTGTTTTTGGAGTTAAGAAAAATGACTAAGTATGGGACATATTCCCTTTTTATAAAAAACGTCTCCAACCCGCCTAAAAAAAAAAGCTCACTGGAAATTGCAAATCTGCACAGACAGGTTTTACGAAAATGGTCATAACTCCCTCATCCTAACTCGGACTAAGGTGAAACCAAGTGTGTTGGAAAGCTAACTCAAAGAGCTTTAATTTGATAGTTTGCAGCCCTTCCATTTCCTTGTGTGCTAAGAGATATGCCCCTTTAAAGTTGACCCTCCAAATCGCAATTTTTGCGATTTTTGAATTTTGATACGGTTGCTCTAAAATTCGGGTTAGACCCATTCCCCCCTCAATTTGACCCCACAAATAAGAATATGAAGTCGAATTTCCGAAATCATGCACGGATTTTGAGATATATGGAAATTACAATTATAGGTGTTTCCGAAGCACATTTTCGGTTTTTGGGGTCGTTTCAATATCTCCCCCTTGGGAACATTCGTCCCCGAATGTTAAAGAAACGTACATGAGAGACACAAACATGGCAATTTCAGCCCACATAAGAATGCAACAATGCACTTACACCTTATTTCAAAACCTCAAAATAGTTGTAAAACCACAATGAACTTGTCAACTTAAACATGAATGTATGCAATGACATGGGGCTGAACTTAAGACCTGAGATTTTATAAAGGGCTTAGATCAATACCTTAGGCTCGAGTGGAGTGGAAAAGATAAGGATATCGCCTTTGCATGTCCGCTTCAGCCTCACAAGTAGCACTTTCAACTTTTTGATTTCTCCAAAGGACTTAATGGAAGCCACATCTTTGTTTCTCACCTCTTCACTTGTCTATTAAAATCTGACCAACCTCTTCCATAGGTCAAATTAATTTCAACAACACCCCACAACATCAAGAGACACAATGGCATTCGAATCACCCACACACTTCCTCAACATAGACACATGAAATACCGGATGAACCAAATCCATCTCGCTAGGCAATTCCAACTCATAAGCTACCTTGCCAATTCTCCTCATCACCTTATAAGGACCCATGTATCTTGGGCTCAACTTGCCCTTCTTACCAAAAAGAACCACACCCTTCATGGGTGTCACCTTCAAATAAACCCAATCACCAACTCGGAATTCAAGAGCCCTTCTCCTCACATCGGCATAGGACTTTTGGCGACTTTGGGCCATCTTCAACCTTTCTCTAATCATCCTAACCTTCTCAAGAGCCTCCATAACTAGGTCTGGTCCTAACAAGGCCACCTCACCAACCTCAAACCACCCAACCGGTGATCTACAATGCCCCCCATAGAGAGCCTCAAAAGGAGCCATACCGATGCTAGAATGATAGCTATTGTTATAGGCAAACTCAATCAATGGAAGATGATCATCCCAACTACCCTTAAGCTCCAATACACAAGCCCTAAGCATATCCTCAAGTGTTTGGATAGTCCTTTCGGCTTGTCCATCCGTTTGCGGGTGGAAGGCCGTAGTAAGCTTAACTCTCGTACCTAGACCCCTTTGAAAAGACTTCCAAAAGTGTGAAGTAAATTGAGTACCACGGTCCGATATGATGGATAGAGGAATCCCATGCAACCTAACCAAGTCATGAATATATAACCTTGCATAATCTTCCGCCCCATATGTTGTCTTTACCGGTAGAAAATGAGCCGATTTTGTCATCCTATCAACCACCACCCAAATAGAATCAAAACCTTTTCTAGTCTTGGGTAAACCAACTACAAAATCCATATTAATTTCTTCCCACTTCCAAGTAGGAATCTCTATGTCTTTGGTTAGACCACCCGGCCTTTGATGTTCGGCCTTGACTTGTTGACAACTATGACAACCGGAGACGAATTTGGCAATGTCCTTCTTCATGCCTCCCCACCAATACACATCCCTCAAATCTCTATACATTTTGGTGGAACCGGGGTGGATGGAGTAGGAAGAAATTAATGAGCCTCCTCAAAGAATTTTCTCCTCAAACATCAACACAAGGCACACACAACTACCTTGGTACCTAAGGGCACCATCTCCGCCCTTGGGACAGAAAACTTCCAACCTTGCCCTCTTTCACCAAGGCCTTCAATTCAAACAAGGAAGAATCAAGATCTTGTTTTGCTATCACCTCATCAACCAAGGAAACGCTAGCACCATCAACAACGACCACACCGACCATTACCAACCTCTTCCAACCTACCCCCCACCCTAGCCAACCGATGTACCTCCCTAGCCATTTCCCTATCACCAGTATCAACATGAGCTAGGCTACCCATAAACACCCTACTCAAAGCATCCGCCACCACATTAGCTTTACCGGGATGATAATGCACACTCATATCATAATCTTTAAGAAATTCTAGCCACCTTCTTTGTCTCAAGTTGAGATCTTTTTTGGGTGAAGACATATTGGAGGCTCTTATGATCGGTGAACACATCGACACGTACCCCATACAAATAATGACGCCAAATCTTTAAAGCAACCACCACCGCGGCTAATTCAAGATCATGCGTAGGATAGTTCTTTTCATGCACTTTGAGTTGTCTAGAACATAAGCCTATCAACCTTACCATTTTGCAATTAGGACACAACCCAAGCCAACTCTAGAAGCATCACAATACACAACAAATCCCTCAAGCCCATCCGGTAGTGACAATATAGGAGCGGACACAAGTTTATCTTTCAAGGTTTGAAAACTCCTTTCGCACTCGTCGGTCCACCCAAACTTAGCCTTCTTTTGTGTCAACTTAGTCATGGGAGAAGCAATAGAAGAAAACCCATTCACAAATCTCCGGTAGTAACCCGCTAAGCCCAAGAAGCTCCTAATATCCGACGGGGTCAATGGCCTAGGCCAATTTCTAATCACATCAGTCTTCTTAGGGTCTACCTTAATACCATCCCCTGACACCACATGACCTAGGAAGGCAACCTCCCTCAACCAAAATTCACACTTTTCATACTTGGCATACAACTTCTCCTCTCTTAATCTTTGCAACACAACCCTCAAGTGACCCATATGTTCTTCCTCGCTATGCGAATAGATTAAAATATCATCAATGAAGACCACAACAAAGGAATCAAGGTAGGGTTTAAAGGCCCTATTCATTAGGTCCATGAAGGTAGCCGGTGCATTGGTCAACCCAAAGGACATGACCACAAATTCATAATGTCCATACCTAGTCCGGAAGGCTGTCTTGGGAATGTCACCCTCCCTCACCTTCACTTGATAATACCCGGACGCGAAGATCAATCTAGAGAAGTGGCTAGCCCCTTGCAATTGGTCGAACAAGTCATCAAATCCTAGGAAGAAGGATTTTTATTCTTGGACGGTGACCCCTATGAGTTGCCGGTAATCAATAAAACATCCTAAGGGACCCCATCTTTCTTCTTCACAAACAAACAACCGGTGCACCCCATGGTGATTGGCTAGGCCTAATAAACCCTTCTCCAACAAGTCCCTCAATTGTTCTTTCAACTCCTTTAACTCCGCCGGGGCCATACGGTAAGGGGGAATAGAAATGGGTTGAGTATCGGGGAGGAGGTCTATGCCAAAATCTATTTCCCTTTCGGGAGGAACACCGGGAAGGTCATTAGGAAAGACATCAAGGAATTCATTTACGACCAGAACCGACTCTATAAGAAGGTTTTTGGACTCCACATCCCTAACCCTCACGAGGTGATAGAGACACCCCTTAGAGATCAACTTACGGGCTTTAATGCAAGAGATGAATCTACCCTTGACTACCACATTTTGGCTTTCCCACTCAAGAATGGGTTCACTTGGGAATTGGAACTTGACCCTTCGGTTCTACAATCAATAGAAGCATAGTATGCATGCAACCAATCCATCCCAAGAACAACATCAAAATCGACCATGTTCAATTCAACAAGGTCACAAGGCAATATTTTATGCAAGATGCAAATAGGACAATTTCTATAGACCTTCCTAGCAACAATATATGCACCAATAGGAGTAGACACCTTATATGACTCACGCAACAAGTCGGGCTCGTCTTCCTCTTGTATTAGACATGATCTAGCATAGCAAAGAACAACCGTTAGGGAAGAACTTAATTCAACTCTACAGCACGACTTAGAACATGGAGAAGGGAAACATTTCCTAAAACGTCTCATAGCCTCCTACTCATAGTTGTGGTGCACAACACAACCATGAATCGGACTCTAATCAACGCGGTGTGTTGGACTCCGAGGATCATTCAACCTAGGGCTCTGATACCAAGTTTGTCACGACCCAAGCCTAGGGCCTAGATGTGACCGGCGAATGGGGAACCCGAAGGAACCCCAAACAAGCCTCATAGCGTATCATTACACATCCTTGGTCGCGAAAGCAATTAAATGACCATAAGCGATAAGCATAGTCAAGGGGAAATCGGGACTAAGGGAGCAAGAAGAAAAAAGAAATGATACATAAATACCATAGATGAGTCAAGCTCAAGCATAAAACACAACTTGTCCAACACCACCTCTAAACATGAGTACTTAGCGGGGGCCAAGACAAACTACCGGGCTCACCCTCATAGTCAAAACATAACTAGAAAGGAAAAGTTTTATACATAGCAAAAGATCATGAGCAACGTCCCCGAAATGGAGGACTCACCAATAACCACTATAGAAAATCGTACTAGCCACGCGGAGGAGGATGGTCAAGCGGTGCTCCGGTCCCTACATGGTGACATCATGTAGGCATAGAGTATGCGTTAGTACATTTGAATGTACTAAGTATATGGGATGCAATGCAATGCTACATTAGATGGACATCATAGGAAAAATGCGTAATCATACGCAATAGATAGCATATTAATAAAATAATATGTATAATGATGCTTACATAAAAATCATATTTAATGGGACGTAGTACATGTGTGGCGAGTGACCATCAATATAGTATTTCCAAGGCCTACCACCCCCTTGGAGAGGCGAAAGAGGTACAAACCCCTCAATATGGTTACACGGGGCCTACCACCCCGTGCTAGGGACCAAGGTACAAACCCCTTCGATATGGTTACACGGGCCTATCCACCCCCCGTGCTAGGGACCAAGGTACAACCCCTCGATAATGGGTTACACGGGCCTACCCCCCCCGTGCTAGGGACCATAATAGGGTGTGTAGTAGTAATTCCATAATTCAAGAGTTCATAAATAATCATGAGGACCCATAAACTTGAAGTAGAAATAGAGGATAAATGGTTGGACTTGTGGAAAGGAGGTTTCCACAATCAAACCCACATACCTCAACTTTGGAGAATCCTTGATGAAGATTGGAATGGAGAATCGAAGCTTGAGATTGAGTCTTGAATCCGGAATTAGAGCTTGAGATGTTGGAATTTGGTTGAAGATCTTGGTGGAATTTTTGGAGAGGGCTTAGAGAGTGTTTTTGGAGTTTAGAAAATGACTAAGTATGGGACATATCCCCTTTTTATAAAAAAATGACTCCAACCCGCCTAAAGAAAACTGCTCACTGGAAATTGCAAATTTGCACAGACAGGTTTTACGAAAATGGTCATAACTCCCTCATCCTAACTCGGACTAAGGTGAAACCAAGTGCGTTGGAAAGCTAACTCAAAGAGCTTTAATTTGATAGGTTGCAGCCCTTCCATTTCCTTGTGTGCTAAGAGATATGCCCCTTTAAAGTTGACCCTCAAAATCGCAATTTTTGCGATTTTCGAATTTTGATACGGTTGCTCTAAAATTCGGGTTAGACCCATTTCCCACTCAACTTGACCCCACGAATAAGAATATGAAGTCGAATTTCCGAAATCATGCACGGATTGTGAGATATATGGAAATTACAATTATAGGTGTTTCCGAAGCACATTTTCGGGCATTTGGGTCGTTTCAATTGTAGGAACCGAATGGTCAAGTTTCAATTCCCGAATGAGCCTATCCTAGAGTGGAAGGGGGGAAATTCTATGTTTAGAGGTCAATTTGTTTCTTATCTAAAAGCTAGAAAGATGATTTCTAAGGGTTGCTTATACCATCTTGTTAGGGTGAGGGATATGGATTCTGAAACCCCTACTCTCGAGTCGGTCCCCATTGCTAGTGAGTTTCCGGAAGTTTTTCCCGATGATTTTACCAAGTATTCCTCCCGAAAGGGAAATAGACTTCGGTATTGATCTTTTCCCCGATATGCAACCTATTTCTATTCCTCCATATAGAATGGCTCCGGCGAAACTTAAGGAACTAAAAGAGAAATTAAAAGACTTGTTGGATAAGGGTTTCATTCAACCAAGTGTTTCTCCATGGGGTGCTCCGGTATTGTTTGTAAGGAAGAAAGATAGTTCACTCTGTATGTTCATTGACTACCGTCAATTGAACAAGGTTACCGTTAAGAATAAGTATCCTCTCCCAAGGATAGATGACTTGTTTGATCAACTTCAGGGGGCTAGTTGTTTTTCTAAGATTGACCTTCGTTCAGGCTATCACCAATTGAGGGTGAAAGAAGATGATATTCTGAAAACAGTTTTCCAGACTAGGTATGGACACTACGAGTTCTTGGTAATGTCATTTGGGTTGACAAATGCTCCGGCCGCGTTTATGGATTTGATGAATAGGGTGTTTAGACAGTATCTTGACATGTTCGTGATTGTGTTTATTGATGATATCTTGATCTATTCAAGGAACGAGGATGAGCCTGCTGATCATTTGAGGCTTGTATTGCAAGTCCTCAAGGACCAACAACTTTTTGCAAAGTTTAGAAAATGTGAGTTTTGGCTAAGGTCTGTGGCTTTCCTTGGTCACATTGTCTCTGGTAAAGGTATTAAAGTAGATCCTAAGAAGACGGATGCGGTTAAGAATTGGCCTAGACCTCTATCACCTTCGGATATTCATAGTTTCTTGGGTTTAGCCGATTACTATAGGAGGTTTGTTGAAGGGTTTTCTTTGATTGCTTCCCCATTGACGACTTTGAATCAAAAGAATGTTAAGTTCATATGGTCCGAAGAATGTGAGAAGAGTTTCCAAGAATTGAAAGATAGACTTACTTCGGCCTCGATATTGACTCTACCGGAAGGATCCGATGGTTTTGTGGTTTATTGTGATTCCTCAAGAATTGGGCTAGGATGTGTTCTCATGCAAAACGGGAAAGTTATTGCTTATGCCTCAAGGTTCATGAAAAGAACTATTCTACTCATGATTTAGAATTAGCGGCAGTTGTATTTGCTTTGAAAATATGGCGGCATTATTTGTATAGGGTTCATGTAGATGTCTTTACCGACCACAAGAGTTTGCAGTATGTGTTTAAACAGAAAGATCTAAATCTTCACCAAAGAAGGTGACTTGAGTTGTTAAAAGACTATGATATGAGTGTCCTCTATCATCCCGGCAAGGCTAATGTGGCCGCGGATGCTCTTAGTCAGTTATCTATGGGGAGTGTTGCTCATGTTGAGGATGGTAAGAAAGAGTTGGTTCGTGATATTCATAGTTAGCCTGATTGGGTGTTCGGTTGGTTGATTCTGCTAAAGGTGGTGTTATGGTTTACAATGGTTCCGAATCATCTTTTGTGCATGATGTAAATGCTAAACAAGATCTTGATTCTAATTTGGTTGAATTGAAGGAAGTGATGCTCAAAAAGTCCGTAGAGGATTTCTCCCAAGGGGGAGATGGTGTACTTCGCTATCAATGTCGTTTGTGTGTTCCCAATGTAGATGACTTAAGAAGACAAATTTTATCGGAAGCCCATACTTCTCGATATTCCATTCACCCGGGAGCTACCAAGATGTACTGTGACTTGCGGGAGATCTATTGGTGGAATGGAATGAAGAAGGATATTGCGAAATTTGTGGTTAAGTGTCCTAATTGCCAACAAGTGAAAGTCGAGCATCAAAAGCCGGCAGGTTTGACCCAAGATATTAGTATTCCTACTTGGAAGTGGGAAGATGTGAACATGGACTTTATTGTTGGTTTATCACGCACCCAGCGGCAATATGATTCGATTTGGGTTGTTGTAGATCGAATGACGAAATCAGCCCATTTCATTCCCATCAAAACTTCTTATTCAGTGGAGGATTATGCTAAGTTTTATTTGAGGGAAATGGTTAGGCTGCATGGAGTGCCTTTATCCATTATCTCCAATCATGGTGCACAATTCACTTCTCAATTTTGGAAGTCTTTCCAAAAGGGTCTTGGTACTCGTGTTAAGCTTAGTACGGCCTTTCATCCCCAAACCGATGGGCAAGCGGAGCGTACTATACAAACTTTGAAAGATATGTTGAGATCTTGTGTAATTGATTTCAAGGGTAATTGGGATGATCATTTGCCTTTAATTGAATTTGCTTATTATAATAGCTACCATTCTAGCATTGGTATGGCTCCATTTGAGGCTCTATATGGTAGGAGGTGTAGATCCCCTATAGGTTGGTTCAAAGTTGGTGAAGTTGTTTTGATAGGCCCCATGTTGGTACATGAGGCTATGTAGAAGGTTCAGCTTATTAGAGAAGGGTTGAAAATGGCCCAAAGTCGACAAAAGTCCTATGTCGATGTTAGAAGGTGAGATTTAGAATTTGTTGTTGATGATTGGGTTTACTTGAAAATTTCACCCATTAAGGGAGTAATGAGATTCGGGAAGAAAGGGAAGCTTAGTCCCCGTTATGTAGGCCCATATCAGATTCTGAGACGTGTTGGTAAGGTTGTTTATGAGCTTGACTTGCCTAATGATTTGGCATCGGTGCATCCATTTTTCCATGTCTCATTGTTGAAGAAATGTGTTGGTGATCCGACATCTACAGTGACATTAGAGAATCTTGGCATAAAGGATAGTCTTTCCTATGAAGAAGTTCCGGTTGAGATTTTAGACCGGCAAGTCCGGAAGCTAAGAAATAAAGAAGTTACTTTCGTGAAAGTTCTTTGGAGGAATCAACTAGTTGAGGGTGCTACTTGGGAGGCCAAAGCCGATATGATGTCCCGATATCCTCATCTCTTTCCTTCCGATCCTACTCTAGGTCGAGGTACCTAGTTTCTTATGGTTCATTCTTTTGGTCTCATGTGTCATAGTCATTTCCATGATTCCTTGATTATGCATGTTCATGAAGAGTCTAATGTTGTGAAAATGAGCTAGTTTGTTTGATTTATCTATGATTATGTGCATTGAGTATGAGTTGCATAAAGTCTTCATGAAATGGTGTGTTGAACATGCTTTAGCTTGGAGTTGATGTTTCCTCCTCGGATATGTGCATTTATGTAATTGCCTACTAGGTTGGGTTGTTAGCTCTTGTTTCTTACCCTCCTTATGATGTCTTGATTCTCATTCGAGGACGAATGTTCCCAAGGGGGAGATAATGTAATACCATGGATTCAAGGGTGGAAAATGTTTGAACTTTCTGGGTTCTGGTGCCAGTGACGGAGGCCACCTACGGACCATAGAAGGAATGACGGATCGTAGGTGGGAATCGTAGTTGGCCACTGAAAGTTTTAAGGATGCCAAGTTTCAGAACCCCGACCTACGGAGCAACAAGCCGACCCGTCGTTGGGACCACGAGCCTACATGGGTGTCATCGTTGGAAGGCCTAAGTTGGCAGTCTCTGAACCAGTCGACGGAGGAACAGTACGGTCCGTAGGTCGACTTACAGACCGTAGGTCCCAACGTCGATGGGTCCCGACAGTTATTATTTAAGAGCTTTATGGTCTTTGTCCCTAAATGTTTAACCCCTAATCTAAGTCGGTTATGCCCTTAACCCAGATCCTATATAAGCTTCCTAAGCCTAATTTTACTCATTCTTAATCACTCCCAAATTCTCCTCTCTCAAATATTTCTCTCTCTAGAAAAGTCCTCTCAATTTTCAAGGAAGAAGAAGGGCTAGGGTCCTCCATTGAAGGCCATTGATTTCTAGCAACTTCTTGTGGGCTTTGTTGAGGTATGTTAGCATTCACCATTGCAGCCCTTTTCTCCAATAGGTCCCTAGTTCTCTTCAATTTTCAAGGTTCAATTCCAAAAATTGAGTTAGGGTTTTGATCAATTCTTATGGGTTCTTCAATTATGATTTCCTATTGATGATTTTATGATTCCTAGTGCACGATCTAGCGTGATAAAGTAATTTAGTGCATAAATTAGCATGATTTATATGATTTGATGTAGAAATTGGATGAACCCATGTTATTTCCCAAATTTTCAAATCTATACTTTGATTGGTGGGTAGAATTATGAAGTGATGAATTTTATGAAATCTCTATGAATCCTTGCATGATTTATGAATGAACTAAGGATGATTTTATGGAATTAAGCATATTCAAATCAAAAGCATGATTTTTCCTTTACTATGTGGGTTCCTTCAATTATGGATAAATTACCTTGTTTATGGTTTTCTAAGCATGAGTTTGCATCGAATTGCATGATTTAAGAAGAATTCTCATGAAGCTATGTGAACCCTATGGTTTGTAAGTTATGAGCATGATGAACTATGCAAAGATGAAGTCTATGAAGTTATGCATGCCTCATATGAAGTTAATAAAGAATTAAGGGTGCTTTGAGATTGAAGTACCAAAGTTTAGGGTATGTTGATGTTGTTGTTGAGTTGTGAAATGATTCCTCACGTAATACTAACACTATGAATTAGAATGAACAAGAGGCGACTACCCATGTTCTTAAGGAGCTATTCTAATGAAGGGACAAGAGGCGATCACCCATGTTCCCTAACGTAGACAAGAGGCGATCACCCATGTCTACCTATGATAATTTAACTATGATTAATCCGTGGGAATTATGCTTAGCACCGAGTGGACAAGTGGCGATTACCCATGTCCCTTAAACTATGTGCCACCATAGGATGATGGTCTATGAAAGACACTAGCTAGTGGATCCACGTAAGCTAAAAAGTTATGGTCTTACCTTGGCAAGTAGGGCAACCCTTTTTTGGTGTAGGGTAGACACCGGATTCCATGTTGATAGCTCACATGGTCTTATATGTCAGTTAAGGCTATTTCCCACAACTAATGAAAAAAAGTGTTGTTATGATGTTCTCAAGTAAAGTAAAGTGAAGATGTTAAGCTTGCTTTGGCCTTGGTTTATTTCTTATGCTTTCCATGCTCTATCATGTTTTAGTTTGGTCATTGCATGTCATGACAATGTCCCATTTTAATGTTATTTAAATGTTTTATGTTTATTGTTGTCATACTTGGTACTTGATTGTACTAACGCATACTCTTGCCTACATTGACTTGTTGATGTAGGACTTGGCGATTCACCATCCACTCGTGGCTAGAGCTTAGTAGAAGAATTGTGAAGACTTGGTGAGTCCTCATCTATTCGAGGACATAGCCTAGTTGTTCTTTACTTTCTTGTACTTTCATTTTTGCTTTGTATTGGGTTACGTCCCAAACCTTATTTCACTTTCTTATGTTAGATTGGCTTTGAGGCATTGATGTAGACTTCTGCTATTTTCTTATAAGCCTTGATATGACATTGTCTTTTGAACTTTTAATCTCTTTGATCTTGTATGTATGTATGCTAAGTGGCTTATATGAGGCCCTTTCGGGGTCTTGTACGCCATGTCACGTCTAGGGGGTACCTTGGGTCGTGACAGTAACTACTTAGCTACTACTACTAACTAACTATTGGAAGTTAGTTATCTAATCTCATAAGGGTAGTTACTAATCTACCCTTATTACTTCTATATTTTTCATTCCAACAATTTTATTTTTATGAATCGACTTTGTTTTCGTCCTTACAAAAATAATATCATGAGATTAAGAATGCATCTTAAAGACCTAGGCAAAAATCTATTGATCATATATATCACTTTCTCTATCAATCTAAGAACATCTAAATAGTTATATAGTTATGTGCTTGGTTGCTTGCATAGTATAATATTACATTGAAGAGATGACCGCATAAAAAAAATTAGCAGATGATTAAATACATTCCACCACTCCACAAATGTCAAAAAGGAATATTTGTACAAAATTAGTTAATGTATAAATTGTAATATGTAATTAATTTGTCTTTAAATTGAGACTTATTAAGTAGAAAGTTTCATGGAAAGTATACAAAGATTTCTTTCAACCGGATATTTTCTTTTATTTTTAGGACTTTCTATCTAGTTCAAATAATGAACAATTTAATAATTTAAATTTTAATTGATTAATAAGATAATTAAATATAATTTTAAAAAAATAGTAAATAATAATTTTATCTAATGTGAATTTTTTTTAATAAAGAACAAAAAATTCAATTAATATTTTGATCTTTATGCTAATAGATAGATATTACTACTTATATATATATATATATATATATATATATATATATATATAAGAGGGAGTGTCCTCAATACTACGAAACCAATTAATAACCTCCACGTGGATCGTTCTGGACGATGAAGGGTAGTTTGGTAAATAAATCAAAAAAGAGGGCCGCTTCTAACCAGTTTCTTTGGACAATTAAGAGTAGTTTTGTAATTTCCTTTGTTTGAAACCCTAAAATCTGTACGTGTCTGTTGATCAGAGACTCACGTGAGCTGCAATTTCCATCTTTCCAACAAATGTAGTCTCTGCTACAATTTTGCTTCTTCGAGTCCCTTTTTGGCTTGCGGCGTATTTCAACATCCATGGAAAAGGACTGACCTTGTGAATCTTAAATCCTGCTATCTGCTGTTGTAAAGTGTTATCTTTATACTCCATGAAATACACATGTGGAAACACCATGAAATTTGCTTATATTTCTTCTACTGTGGTGGAATCTACCTGGTGAGTTTTTCCCCTGCTATGTGTAGAGAAAATAAATTCCGCTCCACACGTTTCTAATTTTGTAAAAAAATAAATAAATCCAACACTTGAAACATGTTCATGTAAGCTTTCTCTAAAACTTTTACAGATTTAGCCAACCACCGAAGCTCTACCTTGAGTAGTTGTGATTGCTAACTGCTTTATGGTTCTATAGTATAACTGATTTCAGTAAAACTTCAAAAAGGTACACATTTACTTTCCCTTACACCACTCATGTCTCATGTTCACCTCTAGGTATGGATAGTGCAAGTTATATGATGGAGATGATGGACTTGATATGTTTGATAATTGATATTTTCTAAGTTGTGTATATATAGATGTTTCAAAAACAAAATATAAGCATTTGATTTGCCAATATTTGCCATGCTCACTATGTGTTTGACAATTTTTTCAGAAGAAAGAAGGAAGGAATAGCCATCAATGATTGAGTGCAATTGGTAATGAGTTTCGCTTAGTCGAGTTAGATATTTCCCCCTGAATGATGATTAGTTCGTAATTGGCCCTTAGCTTCTATTTGTCGATTCTAGATAGAGCACAATCAACTTCTCTATCTTAAGACCTCTAACATGGTCGATTCTAGATAGAGCATTGTAACCCGTAAGCAAGAGTGGAAAATCTCTTCATATGATATTGTAGATGTATGGCCATAGTATCATTGGGATTAGGGGTGTGCACTGTTTGGATTAAACCGGAAAACCAAACGAAATCAAATCGAAATTTTATTTTAGATTGGTTTTTTGGTTTGGTGTTGGATTAATATTTTTTTTTGTTTGGTTTTTTGGTT
This sequence comes from Solanum appendiculatum, assembly GCA_018342035.1. NCBI lineage: Eukaryota > Viridiplantae > Streptophyta > Magnoliopsida > Solanales > Solanaceae > Solanum > Solanum appendiculatum. The sequence continues at coordinate 4,092,615 of JAGDQO010000361.1, read as the reverse complement.
TAGTTTCGGATTTAGAGAAATAAAAAACCAAAAAACCATAATTTTATATATAACTATAGATATTATAATAGTTTATATTTTATGTTTGGACATCTATAATTGATATACTTTTAAGTATTGTGTTTTACGTTTTACTTGTGATTTATATTAGAAAATATATTTAAGATATATATATATATATATATATATATATATATATATTCAAATTGTAACTATAACTTTGATTATGTTACTAATTATTGCATAACCGAATAACCAAATCGAAAAGAGAAAAACCAAACCGAACCAAATTTATTTTGGTTCGGATTGTACTACACTTCTTCAAAACCAAAAACCGAAAAATCCAAATCAAATAGTACAAAACCAAACCGAAAAATCGAATGCACGCCCCTAATTGGGATAGCGAGAGTTCATAAGACCCTGTTTTTCTATTAAGGCAGCATGAAAAACACATATATTATAATACGAAAGAGTCTAAGAGGAAGGACGACTAAGTAACTATGCTACTATTGGCACCCCAAACTAGAAGGCATACCCTTCTAATTTGATTAAAATATTATATAATTTCAATTTTTTGAAATAGTTATAATAAGTTTTTGATTTCTTTTAGGGGGATTAGTTGGTAATATAACATAGCAGAGGCATTCTCGAAAAATAATATTTCTTCATGTGTGTTCATTTTCACTATATTTGATACTATTAGTAATATTAATGAACCAATAAATGTGCACAACATAAACAGACCAACTCTTTACTCATGTTTGCACATTTACACTACATTCCATACTACATTGATAGTAGTATCAATGAACCAATCTGTCAATGACCCTTACGAATTTCATCAAATCACCAATAAAGAAACCTAAACTCTTCTGTAACAAACCATAGATGTTCACGTAAGCCACAAAATTTACATTCAATAAATCAATACGTGAGGGCCAAATTCTTACAGACATTTGGTTCTCCAGGTTTTATGATTCAAAATCCTTTCAATTGTTTGATAATATTCTGGCAACTGAAATTGCAGCGTAGATACATTTAAACAATGTTTTTCCTGTTGAATCATTAGTTCTTGCCTTATGTTCGATTCTCTATACTCTTTTCAAATAATTTACTTTCATATTACTGAATCAATTCTCACCATTTGTATTTTTTAAGAGTGAAATTATGCCACTAAGATAGGAAAAGAAAACTAAGCAACTTCTCCAGTTTCATCCTTCTCTTTTCTTTTTTCCACCCCCATGTGGATGCAGGGCTGAATGAGTCTTATTTACTCCTCGATAGACATGACTAATGCAATGATAAAAGTTTGAGTATTTGAATGTAGCATTGCTTTGAAAATAGTTGTTTCAATCATTACAAAATTATTGTTTACTTGGAATTCTCTATATGCAAATAATTTCTCATAATGTTTGAGGGTTACAGGTGGTGGTGACTCAAATTTTTGGGAAACATGAGTGTTTTCAAGCAATCTGTTGTCAAGTTTTCAATTTTCTTCTTCTTTAATGACATGCTTTCTTGGCGTTGAACTTTTATTGTGATCATGTAGTTGTCTTTCGCAACTGGGTATGTCTTGAATTAATACAAACAATGCCAGCCATATGCGACAGGATGTCTTCTTGTTAGTAGTAATGACAGACCGAAGAAGAGTTCTCAGTTTACGGAGAGTTATCATTGTGAATGATAGTCAAATAGTTGATTCTTCTAACTAAGAGGTTGTGATTGCAGAGACACCCTTCATTATATCTTAAAAAGTATCATCCAACATAAGTTGTTGGCATCAAGTGGGAGATGAGTGATGACATCTTTATTGGCGTTGTCACTATTCTTTATGCTCCGACCTACTTGGACGATTTGTACTTCACATAGAGCTGGACTATTTTGTTGTTGGATCCGTGCTTAACCCGAGCAAACCTTACTACAGAATGCTTTGTAATCTCAATGTGAACGACACTCATAATTTAATTATTAACAAATTCGTTGTCATTTTTAAGTTCACCTAAATTCCTTTGTTTGAAGTTTGAACTTTCTTATTATATGAGTGAAAAAAAGGTCTCAAATACAACATTATAAAGTTAAATGTTGCTTAAATTAATTTGAAATTATGAAGTTAAAGTTATTTAAAGTAGTTAGTATGTAATAGTGACATCGGGCACAGTGCGGAGCACGGGCACTTTATCTAGTATATATATAAGGCTATAACTAAAGCAGCTTCCGGTAGTAAGGGCATTTCTTGAAAATTAGAAAGTTATTTTATTTAAGTAAATCTTTTTTGACATTTCATAGGTATGCCAAAGCTCTTTTGGCCTCATACAAATATCAGGTTTTCTAATAGATAAATAAATAAGTATGATTTATTACCACACAAATATATATAATTTATTTTAGATTAAAAATCTAAAATTATTTTAAATTAAACTTAAATATATGGAAGTAACTAGAGTAGTTTCCGACAATAGGGACATTTTAGATAAAAAAATATTAAAATTATTTTAATCAGCACTACTAAAAATTATATTGTTAATAATATTTATAGGTACTTATTTTATACTTAATGAGATGATTAATTATCATACAAATATATCTATATAACTTGTTTTAGATAAATAATTTACTATCACACAAATATATATAACTTATTTTAGATTAAAAATTTTAAATTATTTTAATTAATTTTACTTAAAATCTATTATATTTATTTTACAATTAATGAAATAATTTATTATCATACAAATACATATATATAATTTATTTTAGATAAAAATTTAGAATTATTTAATCTGATAATTTTATGAATAAATATTGGAGGTGTGCAAAACACGAAGTTCTTAACACTAATAGATACTCTCTCCGTCCAATATTAGATGGAGACTTTCTGTTTTACACGGTAATTAATAAATTGTTTATAGATTGATCAACTTTATTATTTTGTCATTTGTTCATATTAATTAGCCTTTTGAAAAAAGAGACTTTAGATCTTCAAATTTTGTTTAAACTTTCAAAGGCCATATTAATTGTAGGGGTAAAATAGGAAAAAAATAATTAATTATATACTTATTTAGTAAGTGATCAAGTAATATGAGACAAATATTTTTAGTACGGAGAAGGGGCTAAAATACCCTTAAACTATTGGAATTAGTACAAAAATACTCTTCGTTAACCTATTGGTCACAAAATGCCCTTGAGGTTAACCTTTGTGGCTCTTTTTTACCTTTATCACAAACAGCTCTATTACTTAAATTAATTAGCCCTCTCATTTAATACATGGCACGATCTGATTCGTTGAAAAAATTAATTAATTAAAGCTAATTTAACCCAACCCAATCCGAAACCACCCAAAAAAAACACCCCTACCCAACTAAAAACCCAATTATTCTAAAGGGAAAAACCCATTAACCTAAAATATTTCTAACGTAACTCCGGCACCTGCAATGGTTCGGCAAAAAAGATATTTTTTGTTGATCAACAGGATCTTCAATTTTCTTCCTCTACCTGAAACCATGATGATTCAAATCCTACACCTTTACTTCTTGAAAATCCTTCACTCGTCGATTTACGATTGACTGATAGTCAATCATGGGCAACACGTGAGTTTTTTTGTTCATTTCCATAGTCACTTACATCATCTTATCAATTTTCCTCCACCTCCTTCCCCTCCTCCTCTTTCGTCATCGTCGCCCGCTTCCTCTCAGTCCAATCCCCATTGTTTACTTCCCTTTCCATGGCCTTGATCTCCTTCTCCATATGCTAGCGTTAGTATAACGACGTTCCAAATAATGGAGTTTTTAGTTGGGTCGGGTGATTTAATGGGTGGATCCGAGTTTGGGTTAGATTAAATTAGTTTTGATTAATTATTTTTTTTAGTAAATCAGAATGTGACACGTATTAAATGAGACAATTACTTAATTCAATTAATGGGGCCGTTAGTGATAAGGGTAATAAAGGGCCACAAAGGTTAACCCTAATGGCATTTCGTGTTCAATAGATTAATGAATGATATTTTTGTACCAATTCCAATAGTTTAAAGGTATTTTAGGCCTTTTTCCATTTTTAGTAAGATGCCCATCTAATATTACGGGTATCAATGGGATGGTTCGGAGTCCCTATGGTTATTTTAAAAAAATTATATTATCTTAATTTTTTGGGTATTTTATAATGTATAACCAAAATTAAATTTTTAAAACCATCTCAATCATATCGGTTTCTCTTCGGTATCGATATGATTCGGTTAATTTTCATTTTTTTAAAACTACCACCTCAAAATATACTATTATTAAAATATTTATTTCGCAAGTATGTTCTTGAAGAAGCACTTCAATTCTTCACCAAGATGTGAAGAATGTAAAACCTTGTTACCGTATTTTTTTGATCTTAAACATTTAATAGAAGTGCTTGCATATGCCGCATTGTTTGATGGAGTATTTATTATAGTATCGAGGACCGAGGTTATATTTATATTTGGAAAATGTTATAAATTATATTTATATACTTAAATTCAACATATTGTTAATATATAAAATATATTTATATAAGTGTAAGGTTATTTTGTTCGATTCGAATTTTTATTTTATTTTATTATAAATTAAAAAGATCATTCAAATTGTTTGGAACGATTATATACTTAAATAAAAGTGTACAATTTTATTTAAAATTGATATAAATTATTCAATACGGTTAGATGGTTAGATTCGATTGATTTTTCGTGTTCTTTTGATACCCCTACTAATATGGGGACCTAGGGAGTAATAGAAGAATCCTTCGTATCTCAATTTTAATTTTTTTTTTTAAAAGGAAATAAATAATTGGTAGGAAAGAAACCGAGTTTAAACGGTGAAAACAAAGAGCATCTAATAAGCAGCGAAAGTGAGGATATTCCTTTTTAATATGCCAAATTCCCCTAAATCATAGGAATTCATGCTTCGAATATTCTTCCCTTATGCGAACTTCTCCCTCTTCCATCTATATTTATATGCCTTTATTTCCCTCCTCCATTTTTGCAATCTTATATTGAAAGAAAGAAAGAAAGAAAGAAAGAGATCTGTACTGGAGATGAAGTTCTGGAAAATATTGAAGAGTCACATAGAGGAAACATTGCCTGAATGGCAAGACAAATTCTTGTGTTACAAAGATCTGAAGAAAGAATTGAAATTGATTTATCCTCAGGATGCAGGTGATAGGCCTATGAAAAGGCAGAAATTGAATAATGATGATGATAAGGTTACCAAGGAAGTGAACGATTTTGTGAAGTTGTTAGAAGAGGAGATCGATAAGTTTAACAGTTTCTTTGTCGAGAAAGAAGAGGACTACATCATTCACCTTAAGGTGGGTATCTTTGCGAATGACATGATTCTTTCTCAATTAATTGTAGTTTTATCAGAAAATTGGTAGGAGCAGACCTTGAATTTTTTCGCCATGTTATAGTTGGAATTTCTTTCTAATCTTGTCCTTTGATTTGATGGCAGGTTTTGAAAGAGAGGGTGGCTGAGATGAGAAAGTCAAATGAAGAGGTGAATAGATTAGGTAGGGACATTGTGGATCTTCATGGAGAGATGGTTTTATTAGAGAATTACAGTGCTCTTAACTATACAGGTATCCCTTCTCTCTACTCTATCACCATCTTACAACTCAATATAATCTTCTTCAATGACTTTTATCGGCAACCTCAACTTAATACATAGCCAGATTAATCAACTGAAATATGACCTAAGCTCAACTAATTATCAAATTCTTTTGTTGAATATGGATGTTGATACCAATCGAAGTTGTGGTGCTGTCGATGAGATTGTTGTTCCCTGGGTATATAAAATTCTTAGTCTTACCTGAATGGGGTGGGGTGGGGCAAGGTGCGATTCAAATACTGTTACTGAACACTAGATGAAAACCCCCCCAAAAAGGGGATGCTGATGGATCTTTTAGATTTTCAATGCTAAATTTACAACAAAACTGCATATAGGCATCTGATCAGTCGCCTCTTTGTGGCACAAATTTTTGGAACCTCATTTTTGCCTCCTTAACAACTTAAGGTTTTTTTACTGGAAAAACACTCCATGTGTTATACACACATATTGGCACATGTACAAGTATGGATGTCTTTTTCTCTTCACGTTTGTCCTCAACTGCCTGTTGATATGATTGGGATAGCTTTTCCCATATTGGCTGTAAACCGAAATGAATTTATATTTTTCCTTTTGCTATCCACAGGAGTTGTGAAGATTTTAAAGAAATATGACAAACTCAGTGGGGAGCTTCTTCGATTGCCTTTTATCCAAAAGGTGCTCGCGGAGCCATTCTTCGAAACTGAGGTTCTAAATAAACTAGTGAAGGAGTGTGATACACTTCTTAGTCACCTTTTATACCAAACTGAGCCACTTAAAGTAGCAGGAGGAGGAGGAGGTAGTGGTGGAGAAAGGCCAGTTAAAGTTCCACAAGAACTTGCAGAGATAAAGAACATGGAGAACATGTACTTGAGACTTACATATTCAGCCCTCAGAGTCTTGCAGGAGATGCGTAGCGGAAGTTCAACTGTCAGCGTGTTCTCTTTGCCACCAATGAACACCAACGTGCTCGATAATGTATGGAAAAATGCTCCAGTGGTCATACAAGAAGCAAAGTAGGGGTTACTCATGTCTCTTGACATACTGTTTTTTTCCTTTTTGCCAAGAAGAAGCAGTCAGTGCAGTTGCTGTGACTACATTACTTTACAGCTCATATATAGCTATAGATTTCTGGTGCATCTTTTGAACATGTTAACTTGATATATATATATATATATATATATACACACGTTCCCATTTGTAATCCATTGTTTTGGCTCGAGGAATTTTTAAGTTAAGCTAATGCTTCTATAGTCTTAAGGTTGTGGATTGTGTATGTATGTACATTAGTCTTGGATGCAGAATTTGATGGGTTATGAAAGATGTTTGGATAAAGATTATGAGCTTAACCAGCTCATATAAATTTCTTGGCAAGTGTTTGGTACACACAAATATGCCAAATAGAGGCACCAAAGGGTATGATCTGGTAGTCAATGAAGTGGTTGAGACTCCTAAGGTCTCGAGTTCAAATTTCGGTGGAGACAAAAAACACTAGGTGGTCTTTTCTATTTGTCTTAGGCTAGGTGGAAAGAGTTACTTGATACCTGTTATTGGTGGGAGGTACAGGTATCTCGTAAAATTAAATTAGTTAAGGTGCGAGAAAGCTTGTCCGAACATCAGGATCATAAAAAATTGCCAAATATAGACAAAAATCACAAGTTGGTCACATTCAAACACTTTAGTTTCATCAATATTTTATCCCTAATAATTTTTGCAATTTGGAAAATACTCTTTCCGAAATAAAATCTCTAACTCCCTCTTAATACTATTTCGGTCTTCGTCTTCGTCCTACATGCTATGTTGCTCGGGCTCAGGTCAATAAGTGTGTGTCAGATTCTCAAAAAGTAGTATTCTTTTATAGAATCCGACATGGGTGAGCTAGCGAAGTGAAGAGTGTACACAACTTAGCCTACATGTAAAGATATTTTTTATTTAGATTTTTTTGTAGCGAGTTTTAAAGACATTTTAGTCGTGCTTATTTGCCAAAAACACGATTTGCTATTTGTTGCTTAATGTATCAACTATTTTATATCCACATCTAGGCGTGTTTATGGTATGATAAATACCGAATGATAACACAAAGGATGTAAATTTCAAAACTAGAGTATGCAATTAGAATAAATGCGGAAGCAAAACTAGGAAACAAACTGAAAGACGGAATAAAAAATTAAAAGATATTCAAGGAAATAGTTTCAAGAATGTAAGTTTTAAGGATTTGACAAGGTTCAAGTAACAATGATTTCGTTATTGAATGAACCAAATGTCTTTACTTGAGAAATTGATTAAAAGTTAGAATTGGATCTTAATCGCTTAGTGAGTAACGTTATAGACAATAATTAGTACGAGTATCAATCAACTTTTAAGAATACCAAGAAGAAATCAAACATATTAAAAAAAATGTTATCTTACTACCTTGAACTATAAACTAGTTATATTGAAAGATAAAATCTCAAAAGCAACTGCACAAATGTTTAAAAGAACTCTCAATATTAATATTCTTCAAAATCTTATTTTCATGAAGGAACAAAGCACCCTTTTATATAGTAGTAAAGAAGGAGTTGGTTAAAGAAAAAATAGAAGGCTACCCACACAAATAGTCCAATGAAGTCAACATAGAGCAAAACAACTCTTAAATATAGATTCTAGAAAATAGTTAAAAGAACACTAGCTTTGGGCTGCAGTATTTTCTCCATTTGAGGGTAGATCTAGGCCCCATTCCATCTCATCTTGGATTTTAATTTGGACCTCCAAATATATGTAAGGCTTGGGAAAAATATCTTCATTGGTCTTGAGCTCTTTTTCCATCGTAAGACACTTTTAATTGCTTATTCCAATTCATTAAGCTTGTCTTGAAATTTCCTTGTTTGGAATCTTGTCACGAGTCCTCTTGAAACTTCCAAAGTTTCCTTAAATGATGTTGAGTTGTTACGGATGTTATCATTCTCTTCTTCATCTAGAGAATTCATCCTCGAATGCATCAAATAAAGAAAGATCTAAACCATTTAAGGTAATAATAACTTGATATTCACTAGGAAGATTAAGTTTGTAAGCATTGTGTGATGATTCACCACATCATCATGCCACTTATGGCATGATTTTTTTTCATGTGGAAGACTTACATAGGAAGAATACTAGTCCTTAGTGCGATATTCTAGAGATATATGGAGAATTCTCTTGAAAGACCTTAGAATTCCATAAATTTATATGGATATATGGTCCTAGAAATATTCTAATTGTGTAGAGAATTCTAGAATAGGGACTCGTACACAAGTTATATTGACAAATTAGTCCTAGGTGAGTAGTATAAATAGAGAGGTATTCATTTGTAGAGGCATCAAATAAATAATTCAAGTTCTTTCCAATATAAATCTCTCTTGCAAATCTCTCTTGTTCTTTCTACCATATCCTTAACGATTCCTAGTGTCTTACGCTAACTTGACATAAAAAGATTGTGAGCGAGTTGTCAAGTGTCGCATGTTAGTTAAAAATGAAGTACATGACAATGCATGGTATCTACTCTTATCCCTATCTTGATCTTAAATCGAGATATTCAAAAGGAACAGATTGTTCCAACTCGATATTGATCTAAAATTGGATGAGAAGATAACCCACATGTCCTAGGTTCGAGCCAAGTTGTTGCAAAAGTATGATCAAATTGTGAACCTCCATGCAGAGACTACATCGAAGCAGAGATAGTTGTTCGTCATGCTCAACAAAATTGGTGAAACGATGCTACTGTTTGAGAGGGATTGGTTGCATACAATGAAGCTAGATTGAGCTGTGTCAGCCAAGACCTATGACAATCATAATCATGCCCTTCCACACCCATTGATTCCGCATTAGTCTGTGTGGGTTGATTCGAATTTGAAGCATCTGAATGTGATCGAGGTATCTTCAAGGGATGACTTCCAATCAGTGGGTACTGTTTTCAGAGGGATTATGTCAAGGCATGTTTGGTTGGCTTGTTGCACCATCGTGCGATGTTGTTACAAGATTGGGTAAACGGATAGTTGTTGCTCAAATGTCCTAAATTGTAACCAACCGTCACTTTCCTGAAACTCTGTAAACAGTATGTTGGCAACTTGTTTAGCAAGAAGCGTGAACTTAACGATGAACGTAAGATGGTGAGTGCATCAGATGGTCATCAGTCTAGGTGTGTTCATGCAATGCAACGAGTTAAGTTTTCAGCCATGGAAGAGTCTATGCTTGTGAAGACAAAAGGAATGTGCTGATAAGTCAGGTGGTCAGTAAATGGGTGTACGTTTGCCAGGTCGTGCAGCCATGTTTCGAGAGGTATGTCAGCCATGAACTATAAACTTTGGGCTTGATTGTGCAGAAATCTTGCCATAGATGCGGTGCATGCATCAGTTGAGTGTACTTCCGAGATGGATGGACTTAAGGCACACCTGAGGGCGTTTGTACGTATCCTTCTAGATAGTCGGACATTGTGAGTACCTAGCCATATGATGGGTTGCAAAGAATGGCAGGAGAGTCTCTACATGAGAATCATGCTGGAAGAGTAGGTTGGAACCTACTGCATGAGCAAGCTGGAGCTTATAAGTTGTTCATGCTACGCACACTACTAAGGCGAAGTTGGACCTGAATGCAGGCATCTTTGCGAAAGACCGTAGTGTCAAAAAAGGTGGAGTCAGCTATTGGGTGTGTAAGGGACACATCTGTTGAATCCTTCATGATGAGGCACTATGACCAAAATACCATGATAAGGAAATGAATCAAGGTGGGATTAGCCGAAGCGTTTGAATTGAATGGGTATCCAAGTTCGTGAATGAAGGATTTCTAAGAGTAGAAGGTCGAGCTAGAGGCCACGAGATGGGAGTACTGTGAAGGCCTCACCATAGGCCAAGCTGAGAATTGGGAGAACCATTTGGGTCCTCTCCATAAGCTTTGAGTATTGCGGTACACCGAGTATCAAAGAGCTACAAAGGGGAAGAGAATGTTTTGGATGAAGAGTCTTGTTCAGAATGAATGCGAACACCGACACTTTGATATGTAAAGTACTTGACAGAAGTACATCTCAAGGAAATGCAAAGTGTCTACGGGTGTGGAACACATGATGAGCCCAAGGTGGCATGTTGCAGAGTGAGTGCCAGAGGCCAGGTTATGTGCCGATTGGGACAACATTGTGTTTGTATAAGGACCATAAGGGTATGGTTGGCATGGATGCCACATCGAGGGATGCCTACCTTCTCGGCCAATCATGTTGAGGTATGTTTGTGTTGTTGAATGCAAATGTCTGAAAGGAATGATATCTTATAGTGAAAGTGAAGACATGGACGTGTTATCCATGGGGGTACTTAGATTCTGGACCGGGCTAGAGATGTCAAGGACATGCTTTCAGGGCCTCCAATGCTCTAGTTTTGTTTGAGTTACTAGATAGTTTGCACCATGATGTGTCCAGTTACTAGGACGGGCTGAAGATGCTAAGGACACACTTTCGGGGCCTCCAATGCTTTAGTCTTGTTTGCAGCGCAAGTACTATTGGAACTGTATTGCAAGGAAGAAACAAGTTTTTAGACAGTTAAAGGTCGTGAAGGTCATGGTGTAGTTTACTTGAGTGTCACCACGAAGTTTGTCATCAGTGGGTGTAGGTGTGGAGACACTGTCCAAGTGGACACTGGGAGGTGAAGTGCAGATGCAGCTTGGACAAAACTTGGGAGGAGGAAGTGAGAGGGGCATGACTTTGTCTTAAGAGGAGCTCAAAGTAGTTCCATCACACACGGATTAGGAACCATGATGTAAAGCCCTAAGGGTACAAAATTCGAGTCTTTGTTGTTGTCATATGTCATCGAGACGATGACTGTCTTAGGTGTGTGAGGGTGTAGCACCCCAGAAATATGGGCTCTAGACTGGCCAGTAAGTCAGCCAAGGAGTGAAGGCCAAGCAGGCTGCACCTATGTCGGCCATGCATGCGACATGTGTTAAAGGAGGGGCTGAAGTAGGAAGATGGGACATAGAGGCATGGCAAGAGGCAACGACCATATGAGATGTAGCATGATATGCCCTAGTAGTGCCAAAGGTGTTTGACAAGGACTTGGGAGAGCACCCAAGGGCTTATATTGTCGGCGAAGGCCACATACGGCGAGGTATGTCACTACCACATGTTCTCGAGCTAAATATGGAATCTAGGGATTCTAGGCTAGGGCCTTGTTCCTAGAATATTCTTATATATGCTTACCAAATTTAGGGTCATTTGGAGCACGTTTGGATATGGCTTGACTTAACGAGTGGCATTGTTGTAATTATATAAATAGTCCAAACGCTATAACCCTTTCTACGAGTATGTGAATGGGATGAAACTTCATAGAGGTGTGAAGGAAGTCAAGAGGAGTAACTACAACCAAACTACACCTTATCTGGAGTTTGATAAAGCCGTCGATGGCCCATTACGATTCTCTGGCAGAAGCATGTCTATACCTGTATCACATGGGAATTACGTTTTTAAGCATATATAAAAGGAGTATACATGGAGACAACCTACCAACCTCCCTGGGGCATTTTGCCCTAAGTATGTTGCCTTGGAGGGGAACTTCAATGGCCTACCTGGGCATGTCAAAGGAGTGTCCTAATGTCACGCCCCGAGAGGGTACCCTAGGCGTGGCCGGCACTCAGAGACCATTGCTGGCCCCAAGCGAACCACTTGGTTTGATCACTCATTCAATCACTCAGCGAAAGACTTAGATAAATCAAAGAAGACACTCAAGTGGGCTAACAATCAACAACTCAATAAAATGATAGTTTAAACACTCAATTCAAATCAACTCAACATCATAATTCAATAATGAAATTGTAGTTAAAAAAATAGAATCTGAAAGAATCATTCTAACTAAACTTTGACTCTATCTATGAAGCCTCTAACTGACTCGTAAGAAGGTGACAAGCCCATGTCTACCTCAAAATACTGAAAGTAAAGACTCAGGAGCACCTCCGAATGTAAAGAGGTCTCACTAAAACGCTAGGTGGAATCTAACATTCAACGGTACGCTTGTTGAGGATCTCTATCACCTGTGTCTTCATCATAAAGCGATGCAGGCCAAATGGCGTCAGTACATGGAATGTACGAGTATGTAATAAAGCTAAAAAGGACTTACTCAACTCAACTCAACTCAAACGACTCAACACTGAGAAATAGCTCAACTCACTAAAGCATACAATATATGTAAAACAATGCTTTAAATGATATGGATGTGTAAATGCAACTCAGTATATAAAATATAATATTTTACTCTTGGGGAGTTTCTCTAACCGACAACCATCACTTATGAGCTAGTGATGATACAACGCTTTGCACTGCCGTTGCCGCAACCGTCCAATACCTTGCCGAATTAGGGGACGATCAACCTCGTTGGATCAACAATCAATCAAAGTCCTCTTTTTGAGACTAGAGAAGCATAGCCTCTATCCTACGCTGGCAACGTAGTTTATGGGGTTTGAGTTGTTATTTACTCTTATGCAAATAGGTGCTAAATACTACTCCCAAAAGACTCAATGTGCTTATATGCTAAATCAGATCAATTTACTCAAATCATTTCATCTAGTCTCATTGAACTCTCATCAAACTCAATCTCATCTCAATAATCAATTCTTTCATTTAAAACATGCTTTCAAACTCATTCATTTCTCCTCAAGACTCTATCTCAATCAATCATTTATACTCAAAATACGCATGGTCAAAATAATAAAAGTTTAAGAACTTTTCCGACTCAACTCGGACTCAACTCATTCTCATTCAAAAACGCTTTTAAGACTTGCTCACATCTCATCTAACTCTTTTCTCGAAAAAATCATTTATGCTCGATTCTATACTCATTAAGACTCTAAAAATCATGCATAGTGAATAATAATGCAAAAGCTTCGAAAAACTCATTCTTAAAATAATGCATCATAATGCATGACTCAAGACTTTCAAAACTCAAATGAATGCACTCATGGACGCTCATGTTCCCTCAAAACCTTTTCTTACTCATAGCATAAAAAATACTCTTTACTCAATTAAAACAGTGCATTATAGGAAGCAGTGTAGTAAATCAACTAGGGTTCATGTGAAACTAGGCATTAACAGCGATTCGAGAATAAGACTCATATGGATAAACACAATCTTGATAATTAAACATGGAACTCAATGATGGAAATCATAACTCATTCGAAAACTCAATAGCATTAGGGTTAGAACTCAACTTGACTCTTTAATGACGGAATTGAGATGTAGGGCGCGTGGATGAACTCAGTCCAACGCTATGAATAGCCTTACATATCTGGGACGATGATTATCTAAATGAAACTAGAAGGTCTTGCATGAAACTCTTGAACCCTAGCTTTTCTCCTTCTCTCCAATTCTTGCTCTCAAAAGATTCTAAGTGTTAATGAGAGAAAAAGCACGTTGGGTACTGATATGGGACTAATTTTAGTCCCAAAACGTCTGGGTTTTAATCATAAAAGAGTGGGAAAATACGAAAATACCCCTCTTTGAAACTGCTGAACTGACCTACGAGGTCACCTACGGCTCGTGGTTCGACCTACGGACCGTAGGTACCATCCGTAGGTCTTGGGTCCCCAAAAAATGAGTTTTTGAACCTTTTTTATGACTTGACAGAGCCACCTACGAGACCTACCTATAGCTCGTCGTTCAACCGACTGACCGTAGGTTGGGTTCGTCGGTCACAGACCCAGAAACTCTGATATGATGGTCTCTGGTACAATGGTCATAATGTTTTACTCCAAGCTTGAAAAAAGGCAAACTTGGTGGCGTTGGAAAGAGGACGCAAAGACCTTTAATTTGATAGGTCATGGGCCACCCAATTCATTATGTGGTGGGAGATATGATCTTTTGAAGTTGAACCTTATATGATCTTATACAAAACTTAATCGGTAGAGGATCTTTGAACTCAACTTAGTACAAGAGGTTCCTTATGACCCCAGTTCATCTCTAATACACTCCAAATACATTAGAATAAATATATACCCTTAGAAGTCATTGAAATTGGGCCTACGCATCTGAACAATGGTTCGGGTCTTAGCTTGAAAATATTTGGGGGTGTTACAATATCTCCCCCTTGGGATTATTCGTCCTCGAATGATGACCAAGTTAGGAAGTTGCACAAGGCAGGAGTACAATGCCAAAACTAAAATACTCAAGCACACGAATAGACACTGAATCTGAAATGAGAGGAGGGCTATAGCCTCTAACGCTTTCATAGAGATTTCTCATAACTTTGGAAAAGAGAATTATGAGCCTGATATAAGAATCGGACCACTCTGTATATAGCGACATGACTGATAGCTTTCGAGATTAGCAACTCTTCTCAACTATGCTCTTCTTCTTGAATACTACACTTCATTAACTAAAACTTATAGCTCCCACCAAAGTCTAATTCTAACTGCATACTTTTACCATGTTCAAGCCTAACTCGTAGTCACAAGGTACTACCCATAAGATGATCATACTTGTACAAATCTGACCCACGGGATTCATGTTCTATACCTTTGTAGGGACTCTCATTTAGAGGATGCTACTTATTCTTGACTCTCTACCACCCTTACCTGAAGCTCTTAACAAGAGTCACTAATAGCATAATGCAATTAACCACATACCTACAAACACAACATTCAAGCCTATCATTCTCATCACTTTATGGCCTATTGTAGTCAACATCACCTAAGAATTCTCTTGTCTACCTTAGCATCTCTACATCCGCATTTGCATTAACTCCTACCAAAGGGCCACACCAATATACTCTTACCTATCTATTGCACACAACAAGATCCCATCTCGCTCTTCCTCCATGTCTATAACCTTAAATGGAATAAGCATACCACAACTATCACAATTAGGAACACCCACTCTCTCCCATTTGCCATAACTCACCTACTATCATCAACATCGCTATCAAGACTGAAAAGAAAGGATCACTGGAAGGGATTAAAGTGAAAGATCATAAGCACGATTCATTCAAGAAATCTGATCTGAGAACATTCATAACGTAATATGATCTCACTAGCCTTTTAAGGCCTATCATGAGTTTATGGAACTGAGCATACTGTGAAACGTGAGTGTATATATCGTGTCTCATATAACACAGGGCTGGAAGTTCTTAGATTCATGGAATAAGATCAGGATCGCTGAAAGAAGTTACCACTTCTCACTCTGAGAATTGAGCATGATCATGAATCAACATGAAGTGCATGGGTCTAGGCCATGGGTATGGCGCTCATATGCAAGATAAGAGTAGGGTATCGTCTACTGAAGTATAAGGAATGTAAGAGATGGAAAAACACTGATGTCTCATCCTGGTCAACTCATCACTTCTTAAAACTCAAGACCCACTTTGGTTCATTACCTCATCATCGATCTCCCCCCTTGCTCGAAGGTCACTACTCTGAGCCTGCGGACTGATTCTCTACACTAAGCTATAAGCACACTGCTCCACACAGCCAGGGTATCACTAAACACAAGAACACTTAAACTATCCGGTTATAATACACTCGAAGATACAAAACCGCTACTAGGGCTTCCTTCTGAGATACTTTTCTTAACTTCCTTCTATCTTTATAGGCATCTTTCTATACCTACTGCTCTTATTGGCGTACACAACCGCTTTCTCTAACTCTTATGATCTAACCTCTTCTCCTTAGTCTGCTAACAATCATCTTCTAAGTTCACATATTCCTAACTTAGTTGAAGGAAACTTGAACTATAATGGAAGACTCATCATCATCTATATATAACCCCTTCGACCCAATTTTTATGGATAGGATAATAACTAGTCACCCATAGCAAATCATAAAATTAGAGCCTCATACAAATTTATACTATCTCGGATACACATCGTAAGCCTCTTCTTACCTAATGACTTAGCCTCAATTCACTATTTTCATCTATGAGTCACATACCCCACATTTATAACATCACACTTCTTACAAGTTAATATCTTAATCTCTCACATAAGCTATGCCAAGCTTACTAGAGCAAATTCCAAAATTATACCACACTTGTGCCACTCACATTTATTGCAAGCTAACATCTTAATTCTTCACCTACTTTATGTCAAAACTTCTAGATCAAATCTTAAAACTAACACCATCGTACTCGTAATGCTATCCCCTTTTTCTTCACTACACTCATCTCATATCCAAGCTTAGGGTCTTGTACTAACATGTATATCACACATTTCTCGAATACTATATTAACTTACAACTGCTAGATGAAATTAAGAAACAGTCATCTGCCAAGACCTCATGACAAGTAATCGATCTTCGTCTCACAGTTTGTCTAAGTATAATCTATCATCACATTCCCTTTCACAACCTAAGTACTATTTACCCACCTAATCAAGCTCATAACCCTATGAATATCTTGGTGCTCTCCTTTCAAAATCATAAGCCTAACTTAGATCTATCAACTCATAACTACTCCTCCCTTCTACCCACCACCTACAACTGGTCTTTACTAACACACTGACACATCAACATAAACTCCTTGCTAGGTTCAAGTATACTCTAACTCATTCTAACCAACAACTCTTCCTCTGCCTTCTATCATGAAAGATAGACGATATTTATTACATCTTTAGTCAAAGTCAAAGGAACTTGACTTCTAACCCTATTACTTATCTTATGGATACATAACTCTAGTTACATACCTCGATCAACCACCATTCTCACTATTTGATTTCTACTCCTCTAACTCCCACTTTCTAGCTCTGGGATCATCCTACTAATTATAGCTCACAATGCCTCAAATCATATTCCATTGGATGGTGACACTAATCATTTAGAGACATAACCTCCCTCTCAAGGATAACATCTGAACCAAGTTTTTAGATAAGAGAGTATGGGAATATATCTTTCTCTGGCTTAACGCACGATTCATATGAATGAGGGTACGCATTCTTTCAAATCAATAGACTTATGCACACTAATCGGCTCCTAGCAAACCTGGTGCAGTCTCTTTACATTTCAGAAAACTTTATCGGAGAGTAACTCATCAATAGGGATCTGAGCTTTATTGTTCCAACCACCTTGAGTATGATGGGTAATCGAATGAATTTGAGCAACGCATGAATCTGGATAAGTTTCTTAGGGGACAACTCTTATCCAAATCGGTGCTCAATACTACTCCCAAAAGACTCAATGTGCTCATATGCTCAATCAGGTTAACTTACTCAAATCATTTCATTTAGTCTTATTGGACTCTCATCAAACTCAATCACATCTCAATCATCAATTCTTTCATTAAAACATGCTTTCAAACTCATTCATATCTCCTCAAGACTCTATCTCAATCAATCATTTATACTCAAAATACTCATGTTCAAAATATTAAAAGTTTAAAAACCTTTCAGACTCAACTCGGACTCAACTCATTCTCATTCAAAAACTTTCTCACATCTCATCAAACTCTTTTCTCAAAAACATCATTCACGCTCGATTTTATACTTATTAAGACTCTAAAAATCATGCATAGTGAATAATAATGCAAAAGCTTCAAAAAACTCATTCTTAAAATAATGTATCATAATGCATGGCTCAAGACTTTCAAAACTCAAATGAATGCACTCATGGACGCTCATGTTCCCTCAAAACCTTTTCTTACTCATAGCATAAAAAAAATACTCTTTACTCAATTAAAACAATGCATTATAGGAAGCAATGTAGTAACTCAACTAGGGTTCATGTGAAACTAGGCATTAACAGCGATTCGAGAATAAGACTCATATGGATAAACACAATCTTGATAATTAAACATGGAACTCAATGATGGAAATCATAACTCATTCAAAAACTCAATAGCATTATGGTTAGAACTCAACTTGACTCTTTAATGACGGAATTGAGATGTAGGGCGCGTGGACGAACTCAGTCCAACGCTATGAATAGCCTTACATATCTGGGACGATGATTATCTAAATGAAACTAGAAGGTCTTGCATGAAACTCTTGAACCCTAGCTTTTCTCCTTCTCTCCAATTCTTGCTCTCAAAAGATTCTAAGTGTTAATGAGAGAAAAAGCACGTTGGGTACTGATATGGGACTAATTTTAGTCCCAAAACGTCTGGGTTTTAATCATAAAAGAGTGGGAAAATACGAAAATACCCCTCTTTGAAACTGCTGAACTGACCTACGAGGTCACCTATGGACCGTAGGTACCATCCGTAGGTCTTGGGTCCCCAAAAATTGAGTTTTTGGACCTTTTTATGACTTGACAGAGCCACCTACGAGACCTACCTATAGCTCGTCGTTCAACCGACGGACCGTAGGTTGGGTTCGTCTGTCACAGACCCAGAAACTCTGATATGATGGTCTCTGGTACAATGGTCATAATGTTTTACTCCAAGCTTGAAAAAAGGCAAACTTGGTGGCGTTGGAAAGAGGACGCAAAGACCTTTAATTTGATAGGTCATGGGCCACCCAATTCAATATGTGGTGGGAGATATGATCTTTTGAAGTTGAACCTTATATGATCTTATACAAAACTTAATCGGTAGAGGATCTTTGAACTCGACTTAGTACAAGAGGTTCCTTATGACCCTAGTTCATTTCTAATACACTCCAAATACATTGGAATAAATATATACCCTTAGAAGTCATTGAACTTGGGCCTACGCATCTGAACAATGGTTCGGGTCTTAGCTTGAAAATATTTGGGGGTGTTACACCTGGGTACCCATATGAGTTAGGGAGCTCTATGGGTGGCGCGTGGCTCGGTAGCCAGCGTTGGGCATCCCGGCGTGGAGGGAGGCTTGCTATATGGAACGATGGGCCCTCTGGGCAGTCCCTTCTGTGGGAAAAGACCTCCTGCCGATTGAGCAATCAAGGGACTCATTCATGAGCCTCGTGAGCTAACGTGTGAGCTTGGCAAAAGTTCAACCAAGAGAGCAAGGGTCTATTGGCTTAGACGTGCAATCGTGGGGTGACGCTACAATGTGAGACTTTTACCCACTCTAACAAAATTGCTTATCAAAAGAAAGAAATTATGGTTAATTAAAATATTAGTG
Source organism: Solanum appendiculatum (assembly GCA_018342035.1). Lineage (NCBI taxonomy): Eukaryota > Viridiplantae > Streptophyta > Magnoliopsida > Solanales > Solanaceae > Solanum > Solanum appendiculatum. The sequence goes on along the minus strand of JAGDQO010000361.1, from coordinate 4,073,010 downwards.
ATCAAATGACAATGTTAATATAAGAAAAGAAGGTGAGTATTAAATTTTGAACATCCATAAGCATGAGAATTAAAAGTGCATATTTCAACTGATTAATAGCTAATAAGCCTATCAATCATTAGGCTTTGGTGTAATGTTTTGGGAAGCGTCGTTTCTATAAAAAGACTACATAATTAAATATACTTCACTATCATATATACTATTATTACCTATACTTTCAAAATATTACGTATCTTACCACTAATTAAGAGTTTTCTACCATATCTTGAAGAAAATACACTTTGATACATGTATTTTTGCTACCAGATACACAAAAATAGGGAGGGAGGTAAATGAGATTCGTATGTATCCCAGATACATGAGAATCACACAAAATACATGTATTTGTATGTATCTGGTGTGATTCACATGTATCTGGGATACCATATACATGGGAGAGTGGCGAGCGAGATTTTTTATGTATCCTAGATACATGGGAATCCACTTGGATACGATATATCTAGAATAAGTTATACCTAATTTTGACCCCATGTATCTGAGATGCATGTATCTGGACGTATCTTGAAGCACCAAAATTTGGTAAAATACGTAGCAAACTAGAATGTATCTAAGTAATTAGCTCCTAAACTAGTGATCCACTACAAGAAAATATACTTATTGCTACGAAATCTAAGCTATGAATTTGAAAATCATAGCTATCACTTAATAATAGCAATAAAAATTCAAATTCCGTGGCTATCTAAAAATTCATCAAATTTCTTAGCCACGAATATTAAGCTGTCAAAGCTAAATCCTTATATTTGCTATAATTGCTAACAATCATGGCAGTAATGATCTAAATATCTACAATTTTATTGCCACAATAAAATTCCATAGCTAATTATAACTTTTTTGCTCCGCAATAAAAATAATTGTAGCAATAGTAATCTTTTAGCCATAGTAAGTTATTTAAAACAAAATATTGTAGCTAAATAAATAATTTTGCTAAATAAATAATTTTTCTTCAAGTTATAAAAAGATGTGGCAATAGTTAAATGAAATAGCCATAGAGTTTTTGCTATAGTAAAATTTCGTAACTAATTATTATTTTTGGCCACGAATTTAAATTTACCGTAGTAATAATAACCTTTTAGCCACAATAACTTATTTGAAGAAATATTTGTAGCTAAATAAATAATTTAGCTTTAAGTTATAAAAATATTGTGGCAATAATTAAATGAAATAACTATAGATTTTCTTCTATAATAAAATTTTATAGCTAATTATTAGTTTTTGCCACAAGTTTGAATTTATCATAGTAATAAAAAAAACTTAGCCACAAATAAATTATTTGAAGAAACAATTGTAGCTAAATGTTTTTTTCAAGTTTTCAAAGTTGTGGCATATTAAAAATATAATCATACTTTTTTTTTGCTATAATAATATTTTATAGTTAAAATTATTACGTGTTTTCACGATCGTGTAGAAACTTGTTGAAGCACTAGTAACCCTTTATCCATTAGAAGTAATTTAAAATAAAATTTTAGAAATAAATAAATATTATGTTTCGAGTACCAAAAAATTGTTGCAATAATTAACTTATTAGTTATAATTATTTGTCATGACAAAATGATACAGCCATGTGAGCACAATTGAGGTGATACATTTTATCTTGAGGTGAAACGTAAGCCTTGAGGTGCTTCATCTTGTGTTGAAAATTCATGTTATACGACTCAGACCTCTTCTATCGAACAATACATTTATCGAACTAGTTTAATTAGAGATGTTAATTTTTCTATCAATTCAATTTTATAAGATCTTAATTTTTAAGTTTTAAATATAATTTACATAAATAGAAGTTATAAAAATAAAAAAATAAAAAAATCAATAGAAGTTATGTCTAATTAATTTGATGTAACTGTACTTTTTTATATAAAAAAATGTATAATCAATTTACATTTTATTAAATAATGTCATATTTTATTCAAATATGCAATATGAATTATTCTGGAATATGGATAGATACATCAATTGTTTATGGAATATAATTAATACACAAAAAGGTGATATTAACATTCAATTTTAAAAAAAATTGCTGTTATTGACAATTTTTTTAACATCTTAATACATATAATTTGTGTATTTTCAATTAAAACTATAAAACTACAATTCCAAAATTCACATCTCTATTTAAATTCAAATTGAAATAACCAAATGTTGTGGAAGATTAGTTCCACTATAGTTGAACAATTTAACTTGAATTTGAACTCATATGGTTGATATAAAAAAATTGAATTGAGTTTCTTATTATCTTTTGAAAATTCTATCTTAAAATAATTTTCAAACTTGAATTGTATGGTAATTGACACTTGCTATCACAACATTGTTTTGCTTCTCCAATTCTATATAAACAGATTAAATATATTTTCTGATATTGACAATTTTATTTTATTTTCAAATATTATATTTTTAATTAAACACTCTAAATGCATATATCATTTTAAATTTATATACAATAATAACAATATATAATAATAATAACAATAATAAAAATAAAAAAATAAAAAAAATACTTAGCATAGTACTACAATATAGGATTTGAAGAGAGTAGAGTATAAGCAGACCTTTCTACAATATATGGAATCTGGAGATACTAGAGTCTATGTAAATTCTCCCCTCTCTCAGAGGTATTATTTTGAATTCATATAATTTTTTATATTTTTAATTCAAACTAAAAACAGTAATTCAAAATTAAGAATGGTCATAAATTTAACTAAACACTATCCCCCGTTCCATATTAGTTGTCTATTTTTCCCTTGACACGATCTTAAAAAATCATTAATAAGAAGGGTAATTTTACTACTTTACCCCATAATATTTTTTATTTGAAACTTCACAAACTTGTTTACACTTTTAAAAAGAATAAAATGTAAGGAATATTGACAAAAATGTAATTAATTCTATCTTGATTTCATAAATTGATAGTAATTTCGAACAACTATTTTTATTAATGTGTACAACTAATATGAGTCGATGGTCTCTCTGAAACAATTTCTCTACCTCTATGAGATAGTGATAAAATCTTGGTACACTCTATTCTTCTTAGATCTCACTTACGAGATTTCACTAGGTATGTTGTTATTGTTGTTATTAGACAAATAATATTAGATATAAGAAGTATAAGTTAAGAATTTATTTTGAAAAGGAGAGTAGATAGCAAAACTAATAAAGGACCAAGGAATATATATTTTTGAATAATATTTATTTCATATAAATAATTGACTTTTTCCATTAATTTAAAGCAAAGTATATATTTGTTTTATTATTATTATTATTATTAATTATCGTAATTTTCATGAGATAATTTTCTTCGTTATTATTTGTATTTTTAAATTTTATAATTGTAATAGCATTTATAAAATAAAAGAAGCAAAAATTATACATATAATATTAAGATATAATAACTAACTAAAGCAAACATCTTCCCCCATAAAATCTCTCCAGCCGCATCCTTTCCCTTCCCCTTCCCCTTCCTCTTCCCCATTTAGATCCAAAAAATCTCCCCCCAAAAATTAAAAATTACAAAAAATCAAAATCCCGCCCCACCCCACCAAAATTTTAAAACCCAATTAACAAATACCTAAATATCCTTCCCCTCTTCTCATGTCTTTCCTGTCCGCCCCCCTCCCCTCACCCTTTCTTATCCTAGTTTTTTCGTTCAATTTTTTTATATCTGATGATTTGCTTATTTTTCTTTTGTAGGTTTTACATAACATTCTCCAAGCAGATGAGATAAGATTTTACACTATGAGTTTTTTTGTTTGCTCTAAATTTTTCTATTATGTATTGGTTCAAGAAAAGATTGAACCACAAATAATTTATCATACATTATTTTATTCTATATTTTTGTAAGAGATTGTTATCATCTTGAATTGATGGGTGTTGCATTAGATTGTATATTTTTATTAATGTAAAAATAATTTTTTGACTAGGTATAAATTTTATAATTGATATTAAAATTTGAGACCTAAATCTACCGGTTTTAAGAAGTTTAAAAGTTACAGGCTTGTTTACTTCTTTGTATTTTTTTTATTTGCTAAACATTTTTGTAAAAAAATTATCCAAGACATATTTTTTCTCTTTGTAATTTTAAATCATTTTTTTCTTGGTGCTAAAATACTTTACCATTATTGATAGGTATATTTATGGAATACGAGCATATAAATGGTAAATTGGGACCGACGTTGATCAAACTAAGGTGCAATTGAAGATTGTGGAAGGAGAGATAAGGGGAAGACTATGCTGCTTTGGACTCAAACAAGATGATGTCTTACAAGAATTGTATAATGTGACAATTCTCAAAATTGTAAAATGCAATTATATGTAACTTGAGAATTATTTTGGAATCTCAAAAATGTATTTGTGGTTAGATTATGTAATTTTTTGGACTAACAAAGCTTATGAAAAATCATTTTATTTATAGTAATGAAATTGTTGAAATCTACTTTTTAGCTACATTATAAAAATTCTTGTGATTAATAATGCTTATGGTAGTATTCTTCAATTTGTAGCAATGAATTGTTTGTTGGGTTTTAGGCCTTTTTCCCTTCCTATTTGGATAAATAAAAGTCTAAGATTTTAGTGGTCTCCTTCCTTTTCTGTGTGGATAAATTTGAGCCCAATTGGAATAGCCCACTTTGCCCATAAGCCCAATATTATGGTGCATTTATAAGACTTTATTTTAGATCTTATTTTGAAGTTGGACAGGAGTTTTGAGAGCAGTCATATAGAAGAAAAAAGAGAGAGAGTGTAGATTTTCGCACAAGCCTTAGCAACCAATTTTAAATCGCGATTCTCACTTCGTTTCTTGTCCGATTGAGCTGATTTTTGGATAGTTTGTTCCTTTCAACTTAATCTTTGATTGAGAACTCATAGAGGGTGATTTGGAGTCCTCTAACTCCAGATTTTTGCTCGTGAACAGTAGCTGCGATTTGGTGATTTTGCTCCTTTTTATTTCTCTAGTTTTTGGTGCTATCTTGTAGTTGTGTTGCTCATTGTTTGACACTTTATTGGTGACCATTTTGGAGAACACTTTTGTAACTCTTGTTGATTTTAGTGGAGCTTTGGCCTTGTGGTTTTTACTCTTCACACCGAAGAGGTTTTCCACGTTAAACTTGGTGTCTCTTGTTGATTTATTTTTCTTGCTTGGTTGATTTGCTTGCTGTCCCAAACTGTTTGTTCTTACATTATTTTGCCTTCTCTTGGTTCAAATAGAAAGGGAAAGTTTTGACATGGGTTTTCTTCCGCTATTGCCCTGTCGTGCACATTTATTTTGTGCTTGTCTTTCTGAATAAAGTGGTATCAGAGCATTAGATTGTTGTTGATTATCTATTTGAATGATGGAGTCAAATATGAGCAACATGGTTTGTTTGAATGGTATTAATTATCATTCTTGGAAAGGCAAGATGAAAGATCTTCTATTTGTCAAGAAAATGCATCTACCTGTGTTTGCTTCTAACAAACCCGAATCTATGAATGATGAGCATTGGGAATTTGAGCACTTACAGGTTTGTGGGTATATCAGACAATGGGTTGAAGATAATGTCAAAAATCACATTGTGAATAAGACACATGCTATAAGTTTGTGAGACAAGCTCGAGACACTATATGCTTCGAAGACTGGCAATACTAAATTGTTTCTGTTGAAACAATTGATGAATATCAGGTATAAAGAGGGCACTCCTATTTCTGATCATATTAATGATTTTCAGGGTGTTCTTGACCAGCTGTCCGAAATGGGTGTAAAGTTCGATGAAGAAATTCAGGGACTATGGCTTCTTAATACTCTGCCAGACTCTTTTGAAACTCTTTGAGTTTTTTTGACTAATTCTGCTCCCCGTGGTGTTGTAACCGTGGAATATGCAAAGAGTGGTGTCTTGAATGAAGAGATGAGAAGAAGATCTCAAGGCTCATCTTCTTCAGTTTCACACTCTGATGTTTTGGTTACTAAAGACAGGGGGAGAAGCAAGTTCAGAGGTCAGAATGACAGAGATAAAAGTAGAGGAAAGTCAAAGTATAGATTCAAGAATGTTACATATGACTATTGCCACAAGAATGGGCATATCAAGAAATATTGTTTCAGGTACAAGAGAGATATGAAACAACAAAAGAAAGAAGGCGACAATGAAAATCGAGTTGTTGTTGTTGCTAATGATGATCTTCTTGTTTCTTGTGATGAAAATGCCGTTAATCTTGTTTGCGATGAGTCTACCTGGTTTGTGGATTCTGGTGCTATTTCTCATGTCATGCCCAGGAAGGAATTATTTTCTTCTTATACTCTAGGTAATTTTGGGATGTTGAAAATGGGCAATAATCATGAGGTTGCAGTTCTTGGCATTGGGACAGTTTGTTTGGAAAGTAACAATGGTTCCAAACTAGTTCTTAATAATGTCAAACATGCTCCAGATGTTCGCTTGAATTTGATTTCTGTGGGATACCTTGATGATGAGGGTTATGTTAATACCCTTGGTGCTGGAGAGTGGAAGCTTACAAGAGGTTAGATGGTTGTAGCCCGTGGTAACAAGTTGTCTAACTTGTACATTTTTTAGGGCTCCATTTGTAGAGGCTCAGTAAATTTGGTGGAGAAGGATACTTCATCAGAGTTATGGCATAGAAGATTGAGTCATATGAGCGAGAAGGGGATGGAAAATTTGGCTAAGAAGAATTTGCTTTCTGGAGTGAAACAAGCAAAGTTGAACAAATGCGTTCATTGCTTAGCCGGTAAACAGAAAAGAGTTTCTTTTCAGAGTCATCCACCTTCGAGGAAGCTTGATTTGCTGGAGTTGGTACATTCTGATTTGTTTGGTCCTTTTAAGGTAAAGTCTCATGGTGGTGCACTTTACTTTGTGACTTTTATTGATGATCATTCTCGCAAACTTTGGATATTCTCTTTGAAGTCCAAGGATCAGGTGTTTGATGTGTTCAAAAATTTTCAGGCCTTGGTTGAGAGACAGACAGGGAAGAAATTGAAATGCATCCGTTCTTATAATGGTGGTGAGTATATTGGTCCTTTTGATAGATATTGCAGAGAGCAGGGTATTCGGCATCAGAAAACTCCTCCAAAGACTCCTCAGCTAAATGGTTTAGCAGAGAGGATGAACAGAACTCTAGTTGAGAGGGTTAGATGTATGCTTTCAGATGCTAAGCTGCCAGATTCCTTTTGGGCAGAAGCACTTAATACTGCTGCCTATGTTATCAATTTAGCTCCTACTGTTGCTTTGAATGGTGATGTCCCTGACAGAGTTTGGTCTGGTAAGAATGTTTCTTATGATCATCTTAAAGTTTTTGGGAGTAAAGCCTTTGTGCATGTTCCTAAAGATGAGAGGTCAAAGGTTGATGTTAAAACTAGGCAGTGTATCTTTGTTGGTTATGGTCAAGATGAATTTGGCTATCGTTTCTTTGATCCAGTTGAGAAAACACTTGTTAGAAGCCGTGATGTTGTGTTCTTTGAAGACCAAACAATTGAAGATCTTGACAAAGCTGAGAAGGTTGATTCTCAGAGCAGTGAGAGCCTAGTTGATGTTGATCCAATTCCTTTGACTATTGCACCTGATGAAAATCTTCAAAATAATCAAAGTCAAGCTGATATTGAAGATAGTGATCATATTCAGAATAACCAGTATGTCGTTGATGCTCCAGTGCAAGACGATGTGGTTGGTGAGAAACCAACTATTATTGATGCTCCAGAGAGTTCTCTCAGAAGATCTACTAGAGAGAAAATACCTTCATCTCGTTATTCTCCCAATGAGTATGTACTCTTGACTGATGGGGGAGAACCCGAGAGTCTTGATGAGGTCATGGACAGTGAAGAAAAAGAAAGGTGGTTTGATGCTATGGAGGATGAAATGAAGTCTCTACATGATAATCATACCTTTGATTTGGTTATGTTACCTAAAGATCAAAAAACTTTGAAAAACAGGCGGGTTTTTAGGGTGAAATATGAAGATGGTAGCCTAGTTCCACGGTACAAAGCTAGATATATTAGTTGTGAAGGGTTTTTGCCAGAAAAGGGGAATTGATTTTGATGAGATATTTTCTCCAGTTGTGAAGATGTCATCCATTCGTGTGGTTATAGGCTTGGCTGCAAGTCTGGACTTAGAGATTGAACAAATGGATGTTAAAACTGTTTTTCTCCATGGTGACTTGGATGAGAAATTTATATGGAGCAGCCAGAAGGCTTTAAAGTCAAAGGAAAAGAGAATTATGTTTGCAAATTGAAGAAGAGCTTGTATGGTCTAAAACAAGCTCCCAGGCAATAGTACAGGAAGATTGGTTCTTTTATGAGTCAGCATGGCTTCAAAAAGACTTCTTGAGACCATTGTGTTTTTGTGCAAAAATTCTCTGGTAATGACATCATTATTGTTTTGTTGTATGTTGATGACATGCTTGTTGTTGGTCATAATACTTGCAGGATTCAGAAGTTGAAGCAAGAGTTGAATAAGTCTTTTGCTATGAAAGACTTGGGACCAGCAAGGAAGATTCTTGGCATGCAGATTGTCCATGATAGAGATGCCAAGAAGTTGTGGTTGTCACAGGAGAAGTATATTTAGAAAGTACTTCGTAGATTTAACATGGACAAAGCTAAGGTTGTCAGTACACCTTTAGCTATGCACTTCAAATTGAGTACTAAGCATTGTCCTTCCAGTGATGGTGAGAAGGAAGATATGAAGAAAGTTCCTTATGCTTCAGCTATTGGTAGTTTGATGTACGCAATGGTGTGTACAAGACCAGATATTGCTCATGATGTTGGTATTGTTAGCCGTTTTCTTTCTAATCCAGGAAGAGAGCATTGGAATGCTGTAAAGTGGATTATGAGATATCTTTGTGGCACTTCTAGTCTGAGTTTGTGTTTTGGTACAGGGAATCCTATTCTTTGTGGTTATACTGATTCAGATATGGCTGGTGATGTTGATACTCGTAAGTCTACTTCTGGCTACTTGATTACTTTTGCAGGGAGAGCTGTGTCTTGGCAATCTAGATTGCAAAAATGTGTTGCTTTAATAATGACAGAGGCTGAGCTTATTGCTGTTGTTGAAGCTTGCAAAGAGTTGCTCTGGATGAAGAGATTTTTGGGAGAACTTGGTTGTGCTCAAGAGAGGTATGTGCTTTATTGCAACAGTCAAAGTGCTATTCATCTTGGCAAGATTTCTACATTTCATGGTCGGTCTAAACACATTGATGTGAGGTATCATTGGATTCGAGATGTGTTGGATTCTAAGTTGCTTGAACTTGAAAAGATTCATACCAATGATAATGGTTCCAACATGATGACTAAAGCTTTGTCAAGGGGGAAGTTTGAAGAATGTTGCATGATCACCGGAATGGCGGTCTCCTCCACATAGTCGGTAGGGGGAGAATTATTGGGTTTTAGGCCTTTTTCCCTTCCTATGTGGATAAATAAAAGTTCAAGGTTTTAGTGGTCTCCTTCCTTTCCTTTGTGGATAAATTTGAACCCAATTGGAATAGTCCACTTTGCCCATAAGCCCACTATTATGGTGCATTTATAAGACTTTGTTTTAGGTCTTATTTTGAAGTTGAACAAGAGTTTTGAGAGCAGCCATATAGAGAGAAAAGAGAGAGTGCAGATTTTCGCACAAGCCCTAGCAGCCAATTTCAAATCGCGATTCCCACTTCGTTTCTTGTCCGATTGAGCTGATTTTTGGACAGCTTGTTCCTTTCAACTTAATATTTGACTGAGAACTCAGAGAGGGTGATTTGGAGTCCTCTAGCTCCAGATTTTTGCTCGTGAACAGTAGCTGCGATTTGGTGATTTTGCTCCTTTTTATTTCTCTAGTTTTTGGTGCTATCTTGTAGTTGTGTTGCTCATTGTTTGACACTTTATTGGTGACCATTTTGGAGAACACTTTTGTAACTCTTGTTGATTATAGTGGAGCTTTGGCCTTGTGGTTTTTACTCTTCACACCGAAGAGGTTTTCCACGTTAAACTTGGTGTCTCGTGTTGATTTATTTTTCTTGCTTGGTTGATTTGCTTGCTGCCCCAAACTGTTTGTTCTTGCATTATTTTGCCTTCGCTTGGTTCAAATAGAAAGGAACAGTTTTGACTTGGGTTTTGTTTCGCTATTGCCCTGTCGTGCACATTTATTTTGTGCTTGCATTTCCCAACATTGTTGTAGTTATGGTAAAATCTATATGTAATTATAAAAAAATAGGGCAATACATTTTCACTTTTCATAGAAAATTAAAAATGTTAGCTATAATATATGTATGCCATGGCAAAAATTTTGAATTCTTAGCTTCGTGAAAATATATTTGTGGCAAATACTTTAATTTTATAACTATAGATTTTCTAATTTGTAGCTAAATACAAGTATTATTGCCACAAAATTAAAAATATAAAATAGCCACAAATTTTAAATTTTCATAGCAAATAAATCAAGTCATTTGCTACGATAGAATGTATTGTGTCTACAATATAAAAATTGCTATGGATTTAATTTGTTGTGGCAAAAGGGTAAAATTATTTGCTATAAGTATATATTTCGTAGCAAGAATTCTTTACTATCATAGCTACAACATAATTTTTTTTGTAGCTATAAGTATTAGTCCTTAGCCACAGACATGTAAAGTCTGTAGCTAACTTTTAGCCACCCTACACCTTGCTACGAATGCTACGAAAAAATATTTTATGGCTAAAGTATTTAGCTACGAAAAATTTCATATTTAGCTACAATGTGTTTTGTAGCTTTAAGTGCATTTTCTTGTATTCCCCTAGTTTCTATCTGAGTATGTGATCTTACATTGTAGGGGTGGGCATTCGGTTCTTTGGTTCGGTGTTTCGGTGTTCGGTTTTGAAAAAGTGTGCACCAAATATCAAACCAAAATATTTCGGTTCGGTTCGGTTTTTTAAACTTCGGTTCGATTTAATTCGATGTTTTTAAAACGGTTTTTCGGTGCAAGCAAATAAAAAATAAAATGAAAATTAAATTATCAAAACGTTTAACTAAAGATAAAAGTTGAAAACTCGAAATAATCAATTAACATATTTAATAGTTAAAGTTACCAACAAAGAACTAAAGAAGTTTTTTTTTCTCTTTCCGATTTTTTGTTTCCAACAAACACTCTTTGTAATAGCAGCCAACAATTTAAACCAAGAATTCAACACTTGAAACTTAAAAGTTAAAACAATACAAAGTTAAAAATGACTTAATATTAAACTTCATTCAAATAAAAAACAATAGAAGTCACAACTCACAAACACAAGTTACCAAGTATATAATTAATAAATTTAAAATATTATTTTAAATTTAGTTAATAAAATTTTGGTTTTTCGGTGCACCAAATTTTTCTTACCCTTACACCGAATACCGAACCGAAAAACCGAAATTCCGAAAAAAAACACCGAAAAACCGAATTAGTTTGGTTCGGTTCGGTTTTTCGGTTTTCGGTATTTATGCCCACCCCTATTACATTGTCTCTTCACAAATGTCTATTTTACTTCTCTCTCAAAAATAGTGTCTAAATTGTGGGAGAAGTTGACTCTCTAACTAGGTGTCTGTTGAAAAATGAATCGACGACTCATAGACAGTAAATTTGTTGAGATAACCTCTCTAGAATCACTTCGTCATTTAGAAATTGATTAATCAATAAAGAGACATGTACTTGATGAATAATCCTAGAGAGTGTTTAGGATTGGGTTAATTAGGACTTAAAAAAAGTCTCTTTAATGCCTTATTTTTTGTCTTTTTGTTACGTTAGATTGAATTGTGTCTATACGTTATTTTCATTAGATGGGGTTGTGAAGGTCTATCTTTATTACATTTCACCATCTATCGTGACATATAAAATAACAAACAATATAAATTTATCAATCTTTCTTTACCCATTTGAGCCTTTTATTTTGATTTCTCAAATCATTCGAAATAGATATGGAGTAGATATATCAACTTCCCTTTCCCTATAGTACGAGAAGATTGAAAAGGACACACCTCTTTTCATCCTTTCCGTAAGGTACTGCTTTGCTATCATCGAAGTGAATTTTATGTGTTTTAGTTTTCATATCGCAAAAAACTACCTGAAGAGATCGAATAATTGAAAAGTATATATCATATGACATATTATATCACATGTGCGTAGAGAAGGGATTAATGTGGACGTCCACTTCTACAGCATAAATTAAAGAATCTTGCTTCAAATGATGAAATATCATACCATAATCAGTTATTCTAAAAGTTGTTTTCACTAATAATTTCTTTAGGATGCTTTTACATGTTTAAAATTATCAACAATTTCCACATTTGATGGTGACTTTAATTAATCTTGGAGGCCACTAAACCAATGTGAGTGCTCCAAATTGTTAAGATACCAAAATCAACCACAAGTATATATGGGGACCCATGTTGCATTTGATGGTTTAACACTGAAAAAATTTTATGTATAAAATAAAATAACCAAAAAACTAACATGATATAAATTTAATAAAATAACCGCTCAAAATCGTACCATTAACACTCCTACCGCTTATACACCAATTACTCCGTCAACACAATAAATGGGAGCAGCATATATTCAGCATCACATGACCTAATAAAACACGGAAGTTCTCTAATTATGGTCCAAAAAGAAATTTTCAATCTAATTAGGACAAGTCAAAGGTGAACTTTGGACCAATTAAGAAAAAAAGTATGATTGTTGAATTTCATAAATTTGATTGTTTCAAGTAGCTAAAAAAATCCTTTAAATTTTCTTTCACATTAGTTAAAGTATAACTTACATAAATTCCATAGTGTAAGACCTAAATTACATCATATCCCTACTTTTTTCTACTTTACAAAAATTCTTTAAAATCAATGCTATCTGGATACATAGCAAACAAGGCGGATACATTAATTCTAATACATTAAAGCATATTCAGTTGCGATTTAAAAGGAAAGGAATTGTAAAATTGAATGTGAGTTCCCCAAATCATGCTAATTAAGTTGATATCAATCTCTCCCAAATCGTAACAGCTTCAATCAATTCAAAATTCAATTTTTCTTCTCTCAATTCTCTCCCAAATCCGCCCAGCTTCAAACAATTCTCTCCCAAATTTTCATCATCTCTATCAAGCCGTCATTGCAGCCCAAATCGTGAAAAATTGAAACTACTCAACAAAATTGGCTGATACAATATGAATACATCAATTTTGTTGAGACATTCAAAAATTCAGGTAAGCGAGGTGAATTATGAAGGTTACTAATAGTATTATGGACTCAAGAATCCCAAAAATGACGTGCACTTTGTTCTTTTGTATTATGAAAACATATAGGGAATCTATGATGAAAGTTGCTCTAGTAGTCCAGGTGACTTGAGCCATGGGGTACTAATAGTAGGATATGGTTCCGAAGGAGATGATGACTATTGGATAATCAAGACCTCGTGGGGTACATCATGGGGAGTGGAGAGGTATGGATATATAAGAAGAAACACTTATTTGCCATATGGTGTTTGTGCCATTAATTCATTGGCTTCTTATCCGACAAAGAAATTATCTTTTGTATTATCTCCTTATCCATCTCCGGCCGTTCAACCACTTCCTCCACCATTCTCTTTGCCCTCTCCACCATTGGTATATAGTTTTTAATGTATCATGGTTATAGTTTAGTTTTGTCGTTTTGATGTGAATAAGTAAGTCATGATACATTAGTGGTAAACGACGCGCGTGTATTGTAATTTTGTATCTATGGATTATGATGTGGTCATTATTTTGTATCTGGATGTGATTTGTCAAAAAATGTCTCATCATAATATATTGTATATGATACATGTAATAATTGTATTACCAATTGAGATGGATCAGATATGTTTTAAATAGCGAGTGTGTATCACAGATTTGTATAAATGCATCAGGCTATTATTGTGTATATTGTACATATAAATAGTGTAACAATCAAGATATGTAAATTACTTGTTTTGATCAAGAAAAAATGTGGAATATACATTAATATATATATATATATATATATATATATCAATCTTGAATTTTTGTGAATGGCTGTATCATTGGTTATTACAATGTATCTGGTACATGTTATAATATGGTTACAAAATTGTGTCGTTGTGTGTTAGTTTGTTGTTAGATAGGTATTGCTTTGAAAATTGAAAAAAATGTATTTCATATAACATATCGCTGAATTTTTTAATGTTTGCAGATTGTTCCATGTCGTTTATGTATCAAGATTATTATTGGGTAATACGTACATATACATCGCATTCTAAGTTGGATAAGACTGAACAAATATTAAAGAGTGCAAATACATAACACACAACTGATTTGTTACTGTCTATATAGCCTTTTAAATTTGAATAAGATTGATGATACATTTAAGAACTTGAAACATGTAAATGATACATTAGGTAGTGTTTGTGTATCAACAACATTTATATTGAACATGATAAAACTAATCGAAGATTCAACAACATTAGGGTTATGTATCAACACCTTAAATATGAATATGATGCATTGTATAAAACAAAGGCAACTGTAGCAGTGATGACACTAAGAAAGGCTAATTTAAGAATCAAAATAAACGAGATACATTGAAAATATGTATCTTTGATAGTGATGGCCATGTAATGGTATATCCAACTTTTCCCCCCTTTTTTGGGCATTTTTTCAACAGTAGATTTAAAACTTGAGCACGTGTCCTTCCTCGACTTCTCCGCTCTCAAAGTCTTCATGATTAATGGATCATTTCGTCGTTTCGATCTATTTTCATGAAAGTTTTCATCCTCAAAATCAAATACACAAGGTACATGTTGTATATAGAACCAAACCTCAAAGAGTGAGTTGGAATTTGATTGATCACATATTACAAAGACTGTATTGAACAAAAAATGACAAACTATTAAACATGATACAAAAATAACAAATTGTTAAAAATGATACAAAAATAACAAACAGTAACACATGATACAAAAAATAACAAATAGTAATTCATTATACAAAAATTGTTCAACAGTTAAACATGATACAAAAATTGCCCAATAGTTAAACTTGATACTACACGTATCAGCAATTTTTTAAGATGAAAAAAATAAAAAAAATTGAAAAATGAAGTGATGGAAAAAGATCTACCTCTTAAATAACTTGAAATCATTAATTGGAAAGAGAAAAGATTTGAAATTAAAAAATCGATTAATGGAGGTAACTATGGAGAGATTTGTGGCGTGAAAAAAGGAAGGAAAATCTTAGATATGAATTTCAAATTGATGTATCCAGAAAAGGGGATAATAGGAGCAAAAGAAGGAATTTTTGATATTTTTAGAAACGGTAGGGAAAATAAAAAATGGAAAAGGGTCAAATATACCCTTGTACTATTGAAAATAGTTTAAATATACCCTTCGTTATACTTTCGGGTCGAATAGACCCCTCACGTTATACTTTGGGCTAAATATATCCTTTATCTGTTAAATATGTGGGTCTCAACCTTAGAATAAACATGTGAAAGGCTGGGATTAATTAGTTTAAGAATCCCAGAACATTTTTATCCGGTTAAAACACCAAAATACGTAATTACGTGAAGGGTTTGAGATTAATTAGAAGGACCCAAATAATTTATGTCCCTACCAACAACAAAAATAACCCATAGCCTAACCCCAATAAAGCTTCAAATATCAACAATGGAGTAATGTAGAAGTTGTTTTCTTCAAATCAATTATGTTCACCTCAATAACAATTGGATTCACTTAACTTGATGATTCTCAACATCCAAACACACATAATACTTCAAAAACCTCAGTAACTTAATCGATGAGTCAGCAACGAAGAATTATTGAAGAACTTCAATTTTTTTTTATCTCTATTTTTGAATTCAAAGAACCCAAAAACTGAAATCAACTTAATCATAGTAGACAAGAGAAAAACTCAGCTCGAAGAAACAATAGCCTAAATAATTTTCGATACTCAGATTGATTTACAAAAACTTCCAATCATAAACTTTAAAAGTTTATCGGCCACAAATCAAAAGACAAAAACCCAACAACTTTGTTTTCAATTTCTCCACCTAATGTGCATTCTAATTTTAGCACATTATTCCAAATCAATGAAATTTCAAGCACCACCTTAATTGAACTTTCAAAAATTTCAGACTTGAACTCGGATAATAAACTCAACAAGAACAATAGAACACACACAATTATTTTTTTTAAGTTCTGTATTTTAGAAGAAAAAAAAATGGAAACAATAATTATAAAAATGAGTTTTCATGTATCAGTTGAAGCTAATTAGTTGACAATTTTTTATGACAAACAATTTGTTTTGGTTTTGTTTGACTTATAGATGGATTTGGCAAGAAAGTATTTTAGTGAGTTATTTTGGGTATTACCAGGATAAAAATGATTTGGGTTTCTTAAATTAATTCCAGACTTTCACATGTTTATTCTAAGGTTGGGACCCACATATTTAACGGATAAGGGATATATTTGACCCAAAGTATAATGGGAGGGGTATATTTGGCCCAAAAGTATAACGAAAGGTATATTTAAACTATTTCTGATAGTACAGGGGTATATTTGACCCTTTTTCGAATAAAAAAATATCATAAAAAAATGTGTGTAGTTAGATAATTTTCCTCAGTTAAATTTGATTTGGACTGATCCAATGAAGTCAACATATAGCAAAACAACTCTTAAATATAGATTCTAGAAACTAATCAAAAGAACATTAATTTTGGGCTGCAGTATTTTCTCCATTTGGGGGCAGATTTGGGCTTTAGTTTGGGCCTTCAAATAGATATAAGAGTTGGGGAAAATGTCTTCATTGGGCTTGAGCTCTTCTTCCATCACAAGACACTTTGTAATTGCTTATTTCAGCCCATTAAGTTTCTCTTGAAATTTTCTTGTTATAGGTCCTCTTGGAGCTTTCAAAGCTCTCAAATGTGTTGAGTTTTCATGGATGCTAATCAAAAATTTTGATATTGTGATTCAATATTTTTTTTTTTTTTGATATTTAGTTTGTATAAATATGTAATTATTTATAGAAACTTATTTTTTCTACACATGAAAGAAAACGGACTTTGTATTCCCATTTAGGGCTTTTGCTATAAATCGTGTATCAATCTTGTATGAAAGTATATAATAGAATATAAGAGGCATTTATACATACTTTTATACCATTATGCAATATTATACAAAACTTGTATGAAATTGAGTTCCATTTTCTACTAACTTCAATCACATAAATCGTCATCAAATAATTTCAAATTTCGATTTTTAACTATAATTTAAAATTGACGTTCCAACAAACCCTAATCATCAATTTGTTAAACATTTCAAGAAATCATAAATTCATTTGTGAGTTTTCAAACTTTAAAAAAATCAAGCAATAAATTTTTATTTTTTCACTTTAATTCAGCGAATAATATTTAAATCTAGGGTGTTAAACATGAATGTGACTCCTAATCAATTAAGCATCAAAAAGTAAAAATTATGATCACAATTTAACAATTCTAGTCGCATATATAATATGGCAAAATTACCACTTGTCAATTGGAAAGAAGATAACGAGTGACTTTCCTGGTCCATAAACTATACTAGTTACAAAAGTCCAGACAAACCCGGACCTAATAATTATTATTTTATTTGTTTTAATTTATATGACACGCATAGAATTAGGAGAGTAAACTAAAATTTTAAATATTTTTTGTTGTTAATTATTTTTATAATATTTTTAACGTACTTTTCAAATAATATATGTGGCACATGTGATTTTTTTTTAGAGTTAATCAATTTTTTAAATATATCTAAGTACGTAATTTTAAAATAATATATGTTTTTTCTCTGGTCCCAACTATGTGGCACATGTGAAATTTTGAGAGTTGATCAAATTTTCAATATGTTTTTAAATACTTTAAGTTGTGATTTATAGTACTCTTAACGTAATTTTCTAATAATATATATTACTCCCTTTGTTCCAATTTATGTGGCACCTCTGAAATTTCGAGAGTTAATCACATTTTAATATGTTTTTCAAATATTTTAAGTTGTTAATTATTGTGATTTATAGTACTCTTAATACAATTTTCAAATAATATATGTTATTCTCTCAGTTCCAATTATATAGTATGGGTGAAATTTTGCAAAGTTAACCTAATTTTTAATATTTTAAGTTGATTTTTAGTATTATTTTTGTAAATACGGAGTAACATATATAAAAAGAAAATAAGAAAAATAAATTAAAATGGATAAAATACTACATATAAATAGAGGAAGTTGAAGTTGAAGAAGAAAGGCAAATCGGTCAATTGACCGATTGACCCTAAACTCCGCAACATTCACACTTCTAATACACTAGTGAAGAAAGCCCGGGCATTGCCTGGACCCAACAGGAATAAAGCTATATTATTGTTATACAGTACGTACTGTTAAAAAGTTAGTAAAGATTGTTATAATATATTTGGCTCATAAATGAACTAATATAGAAACTTATTTGTCATTTGTCTTTTTAATTTCAATCTCAAATAGCAATTAAAAGTAGCAGATTGAGGGTAGAAATGAAATACATCTTTCTAAATTTAGGTAAAAATAATAAAATAGAAGTAACAATAGGGGTGTCAATTGGACGGTTTGATCGGTTGTTCTTAAAAAATTATATCATACCAATTTTTCGATTATTTTATAATGTATAACCAAAATTAAATTTTTTAAAACCATCCCAATCCCAATTTATGTGACACAAGCAGTACAAAAATGAACCTTTTTTTGTTGTCTTGTAAATATTTTAAGTTATTAATTATTGTAATTTATAGTAACTTTTTATGTAATTTTTACATAACATATGTTACTTTCTATATTTCAATTTATGTGATACTGATAAAATTTTGAGAGTTTACCAATTTTTTTATATGTCTTTTAAATATTTTAAGTTGATAATTATTGTGGTTTATATTAATTTTTAGGTCATTCTCAAATAATATATATTACTTTCTCAGTCCCATTTTATGAGGCACAATAGAATTTTGAGAATCAACTAAATTTTTATGTCTCCGGGCCCAATAACTATTATTTGAAATTCGTAATTTTTATTTGTGGTACATTTAATTTTTTTAATTATAATATTATTTTTTTCTACTCATAATTTTAATGATCTATCATTAACATTAGAAATTAATGGTAATTTATGGATAAAAAGATCGAGAAATAAAATAATCAAACGTATTACTTAGTTAATAACAATAAAATATGATAGAATTTATGTAATAGGATGGAAATTTCCAAATTTTTATATTGTTTTAAAAATATTTTAAGTTGCTAATTATTGTGATTTATAATAATTTGTAGATGATTTTCAAATAATATGTATTGCTCTTCTTGTCTCAATTTATGTGACACATATAGAATTAGAAAAATCAACCAATTTTCTTATGTCTTCTAAGTATTTTAAGTTGTTAATTATTGTTGTTTATAGTATCTCATCGTAATTTTTAAATAATATATGTTAACTTTTATGTATGGCTTTTAAATATTTTAAATTGTTAATTATTATAATTTATATTATTATTTTACGTAATTTTTAAATATATAACATGTTAAAAAAAGATAAATAAATTAAAACGAAAGAAGTGTAAAATAAATGATCAAGAATTTATATAAATGAACCACAAAACTATAAACAAAATAAATTTAAGGGGCTCACATAGTGTTTAGTGGGAAAGAGCAAAGGCAAAAGAAATTGCAGACAATTGAAGTGTCCATTACGTGTTAATAGGAGAAGCGCATATTTAGTGGCTCACACTGAATCAATTGAAATGACAAAATTGTTGAGATGATGATACAGGAATGTTGACGGAGAGCAGTGTGGTTATTCACCTTTCTTAGTAGTAATAATAATAATAATAATAATAATTCCGGCTCGTTAATTTCAGAATAATGACATTTCAAAAAAAAAATTAAATTTCCTGCATTTCTGAATTCGATCCTCTAAGCTTTATCAACACTATGTATTTCTTATCATAATTGTGGCATTTATGCACACAACAAACCAATGAGGGGAAATATGTTATATTTAAACAACTACAACTATGTTAATAAAAGCGCCTGTAGCTCAGTGGATAGAGCGTCTGTTTCCTAAGCAGAAAGTCGTAGGTCGACCCCTAACTGGCGCGTTTGTTATTTTTCTAGAAAAAAACTTAGGGGTTGTGCTTGGTAGAATGTATACTTAAGGATGGTTTGTTTAGAGTGTATAAAAATAACTCTAAATAGAGTGTATTATTGTTTAGTTATACATAAATTATTTTTTATGCCCATGATAATGCATGCATTAAATTTTTTGTACTAATACCTAAAAATCCATGATACTAGTAATCAGCGGCGGAGCCAGAATTAGGAGTTTGGAAGTTCTAAATTTTAGGATAGAAGAGAAAAAGCTTGGGAGTTCTAAATTTTAGGATAGAAGAGAAAAATATTACAAAACATGCTTCCTTGTGCAAGTTATTTCCCCCCGCCTCTTTTTTATCACTGAGCTGTCAATTAATTTTGTTAGGGGTTCACATTAATTTTGTTAGGGGTTCACAAAAGTTAATATACATATATATATTTATTTAATTTTCTAATATAAATACATGGTCTACAGAAAAGCTAGTGGGTTCGTCTGAACCCATGAACCCCCACCTAGCTCCGCATATGCTAGTAATACACTCCTCAATACACACTTTAGTTATACATAGCAAGAAAAAGTGTACCAAACAAGGTACTAGGGGCGGGGGCGGAGGCACATGCATGTCAGGGTGTCCAATTGGACACCCTTCGTCGAAAAAAAATATCGTATATACAAGTAAAATGATACACGAAGTGTTTAAATAACATATTTTGAATACCCTTGACATAACAGGTTGTTGTAGCCCGTTGATTTTTGACCCCTTGAATGGGTTTAAGACACCTTGAATGAGCCAGTGTTTACGTGCTTGAATCTCACTAGCAATAACTTTTTTCCTGAATAATACACTCTACGAAATGCCCCCTTAGTTTTTTCCATGATTCATTGCCCTTTGTGTGATCAACCCACCATCCATATCCATGTTCTTCTCATGCTCCACTATCAAAATCTCAATTAAAAGCATGGCCTTTAAATTTCATGTCATGTCATACTTGCTACCAAGTCTACATTTCCAAGAAAATGTCCATAGTTGCTGAAGCACCAGGTTACATCCAAGTTTTTTCTGATGGCTCAGTCAAGCGATTCGCGCCAGAAATAGCTACTGCATCAATTGAACCTTCCAATGTCTACTTGTCTAAGGATGTGGTCATTGATCCTTCGAAACCAATATTTGGTAGAATGTACCTTCCTGAAACAAGTGTTCACCAGCACTTTCCTGTTCTTGTCTACTTCCACGGTGGTGGATTTTGTATCGGCTCAACTACATGGCTCGGTTACCATGTTTTTCTTGGAGATTTATGTGTTGCTTCCAAATCCATCATACTTTCAGTAGACTATCGTCTTGCACCGGAAAATAGACTTCCTATAGCTTATGAAGATTGTTATTCTGCATTGGAATGGCTGATCAAGAACTTAGAATTTGAACCATGGCTGAAAAGGGTTGCTCTTTCTCAGCTTTTTCTCTCCGGGGACAGTGCTGGAGGGAACATAGTTCATCAGGTTGCTATCCAGGCGATTACAAGTGAAATTTTTCGTGGTAGACTAAAGGGGTTGCTTCCAATTCATCCTTATTTTGGGAGTGAAAAGAGGACTGAATTAGAGATGGATAATGAATCAGCAGAGGGCGTGGAGATGAACAACATGTTTTGGAGACTGAGCTTGCCTCAAGGATCAAATCGCGATTATTTTGGATGTAATTTTGAGAATGCTCTACTATCTGTGGCTGAATGGTCTCAGTTTCCAGCAGTGATTGTTTTTGTTGCTGGTTTGGACTTGTTGAAAGAAAGGGGAGTCATGTACGCTGAATTCTTGAAGAAGAAAGGTGTGAAAAGTGTGAAGGTAGTTGAAGCTGAGGAACAGGTTCATGTTTATCATGTATTTCATCCTGAATCAGACGCTACTCGTTTGCTTCAGAAGCAAATGAGTGATTTCATAAATAGTTTTAGGAAATGAGTCGATTGACGACAAATGAATTTAGGACAATCCTTTACTTTTCTGACAGAAGAATGCATATAGAGGGTTGTTTCTAGTTTGAGAAACTTCATAGACTGGCTATAGTCCACAATAAATTGTCTACCTAAAGCTATTTTTCTGCTCTTCCATTTCTTTTAATGCAAAGAAGTACTTTTGGTGATCTACAATGAGTTGATTTTCACCTGTACAATACTATTAGTTGTTCTCATGTCTTCTTTGTCATGGAAGTTTAAGAATATTGACAAATTGATCCTTAAAATTAAACTGAAGCCAATTCTTGAATCAATAACATACGTTTATGGACAAGCCGAGGAATAGAGTTATATCGATCAGTAGGGAAAACCAGACTAGCGTGTGCTTGGGGTCCAGATATGTGTGTCAATAGAAAACCTCTGCATCCTCGCTAACTAAAATCTTTACTATGTTTTTGCCCCTACAAGTGTAGAAGCTAATCATGGGTGTCACCACTTCACTGATGAACACACTTCACCAGTCTCCTCATCAAGGCTTCCATTGTTGACTCCCAATCTTACTTAATAAGCTTTTGCGACAAGCTATTCTTGGTAACATAACGGACAAACATAGGAATGTCAAACGTTATATGCAATGAGAATAACATATTCAGTGTAATTTCATGAGTAAGAATTGGAGATGATAGTGTGTATGCAAACCTTATCCCTACCTTGGAAGGTGAAAAGTTTCTTTCCAATGGAAACTCGGCTCAAGTAAAAGCATTACAAAGCAGTTCGAAAAAAGAAAACAACAGGAGTAAAGAAACCAAGACAAAAATGCTAAAGAAAGCATGACAGAGCATATAAAAAAGAAATATTAACTACAACAAATAATATGATAATCAAAGTGCAAAGAATATTAGATAGTAATATAAATGGAATATCAAGAAACTCTCAAAGTAATACTAGACAATTCTCAAGTACATAACTAACTCTCTATCCTAATCCATGTCCTCTGTAATCTTCTATCTAAGGTCATGTCATCGATAAGCTGAAGTAGTGTCATGTCCTGTCTAATCACCTCTCCGGAAACTTCTTCAGCCTAGCTCTATCTTTCTTGTAACTATCCATAGCCTACCTCTACCTTTCCTGTAACTATCCATACACATCCGAATTGGGACATTCGTGCATTTCCTTTTCACATGCCCGAATCATCTTAGGTTTGCTTCCCACGTCTTGTCTTATTAACTTAGGAGAAACCAAAGAATATGGTTAGTTCTAATGCATGGAACTTTATACTGCTAATGAACTGACTATAAAAATGAAAACTTTCTCATGCAGGTAACAACTATAAGTCTATAAAGTATTGGATTGATGAACTTAGCGAACAGACATTTACAAACAAATACACATCGATAGAAGGTGAACCCTTGATGGACAAGCTAACTTATGAGGTCAAGTTTGAGCAATCAGATGGTGGTGGCTGGCTAGTGAATACCAACACTGAAGGAGATTTCAAGCTGAATGAAGAAGAAATCAACACCGGAAAGAAAATGGTGTTGGCTATGTAGGCTTAATCAGAGGATTTAAGTGTTTGGGGTTCTAAATTTCCTTTTAAAGGATTACGAGTTTGGGAAGAGAAACTTTTTGTTGATAGTGGGATTCAAACCCACAACTCTATCATGGAAAGAGTTTTCACGACCTCTTCCTTACCACTAAGCTGTCAATCAGTTTTTTTAGGGGTGTACGAGTTAATATACATATATTTTTATTTAATTTTCTAATACAAATACAGAATTTACGGAAAAGCTACTGGGTTTGTCCGAACCCCCACCTAGCTCCGCCCTTGTTTCCACTTCATATTTTTGATATTATATGTTTTTTGGGTACTCCTAAGTGCTAACCAACATTTAATTTCATCAGAGAGAGACTGACTTGGTCAATATTAACGTTGAAGATTGCACCATGGCCCATGCGTAACGCACACTGCAATGAAATATTCTGCAAAACTAGTGGATGACTTTAATTTCGACAAATAGAGAAGAAGAAGAAAGTTAAACTAGGGAGATTCCAAACACTGATCATTCATTGTCCCCACGAGAGAGTAAAAATGTGCAAATTTAAACATTACAACTTGTCAAATGACTCATATTTATAAGTCATCATACCTAGTGTATAAGAACAAATACAAGTGTACCAAAATACTAATAATAATAGGAACAAATACAACTACTTTAGCTCGTGTATAAATAGGAAAGTACCCTTTCACATCTTAATCAAAAAGAAGTGACAGGTGGGACAATACCAATGGCTGTCAGAGATGGCTAATATATGTATAATAAATTCCAAAAATGGTTAGGTGGAATAGCAGGTTCTGTTCTAATCGTTTTTTTCTTATACATCATCACTTCCATTTTTTACCCAAGAAGGTCTAAATTAAAGGCACACGACCAATTACTGCTCATAACTTGTCTAAAATGCCTTTTTTGAAGAAAGGACATTGTTTGATTAGAGACAATAGGAAAAAGAATTTTCACATAACTTATGCAATGTTTGGTTAGGCTAACCGTTGTGCAAGAAAATAATTCTAACATTGTTCGTTAATGGTGTTAAATATTATCCGCATTAAATAATAGAAAAATTATACTGTTTCGTGTGGTAGCAAGAATAAGGAATGGCCCGTAAGGTCGGTCTTGTATACAAGAGATTGTTTGAAGAACAAGTTGAAATGGTATCAATAGACAGACAGACCACTTTTTTGGCATATATATGGGAATCCAAAATATAAGAAGACTTGAGCCATTGGCCTGTGCCAAGTCTGACACTGAAAGAGCTTACAGCTGATTCAACAAACAAAAAACCAAGATCAATAAAAGTCTAACAATGCCAAAACTTTGCCCAATCTCCTCCCAGATTTATGCTCGTCTCCAATGTACATTACATCATTTTGTCTTGTTCTACCAGATATCAAGTAATGTGTCTATAGATCCTCACTCAACAATCAGCATACAAACTAACTCTCCAAGGAGAAGA
Organism: Solanum appendiculatum; assembly: GCA_018342035.1. NCBI lineage: Eukaryota > Viridiplantae > Streptophyta > Magnoliopsida > Solanales > Solanaceae > Solanum > Solanum appendiculatum. Next base: position 4,047,924 of record JAGDQO010000361.1, on the reverse strand, counting down.
TAAAAATGGATGTTGACCAAGTAAAGCTGTGATGACCTAACCTAAAAAGATGCAAGAAAAGTAGTTCCTTCTCCTTGAATAAGTTGTATTTCTCCCAACAAACTCTACACTCATCTCTATCTATCTTGCCTTCTCATATACCTTCAACATCCTCTTCAAACCTGTCTCTTACTAGTGACCTTGGATCTAACTAAACCTCAATAGCTAGCTCATGAAATGGTGACGGCAAGACTTAAGAAGGAAAAGACCACTCAATAATCAACCAGTGTGCCCGCACGTCCAACACCAAACAACCCCAACACACAATAACATAACTTTAAGTACATGGATCTGGTTCTAATACCATGTAAAAGAAACAGGTCTAATTCAACCTCGAACGCTAGTTCGATATGAGACCATAGAAGAACACAATACCCCAATCTCTCAACCATTAAACCACCAATTACGTGTCCCAAGACCTTTGAAATGCATTAAATCCACACAGCTAAGAACAAGTAATGTCACCTGAAACAGCCATTAATGCAAATCCAACATAGAGAAAATGGTGACAGTTCATAATACTTATTAATTATTCTCCTTAAATTTCTCCACTTCAACATAGAGGAAACCGTTTGCTTCACAACCAAGAATTCACAGATCAGTTATGATTTGTGACTCAGTTAAGATTCAGATCTAAAAGCACCATACATCAACCTTTGCCCAAGATGTCACATTAAAAGGGAAAATTGTAAATAAATTATGGTAATATCAAGGATTCAACAAGTAGAAAAGGTAAAAATAGTAGCAGAAACTCAAAACAGCTATAAGGAAGGGTATCTCAGATCTTAAATCTACTAGTAATAAGATACATAAATTGAATCTGCTAAACAAAGAAATGTAGATATCCAAAATAACCTTAGGTATGAAATAGAACTGATCTCATTCACAGACATACCAAGATCCATTTGAAAAGCACAAGTCAACTTGAAGAAAACCCCCAAATCTAATGCTTCTCAACACTTGAGTTCATAAGATTTATTTGATACCCATTTTTGTCTCAGATTCAACTAGGCCTGTGAATCACCCTTCTTTCCATCAGATGATCCATTAGAGTCTCTCTCAGTCAACAATCTCCCTGCTTCCTCATCAGCTTGCTGAGATTTCTTCTGTGCTTCCTTTGCCTTCAATGCCTGTAACTTCTTATGATTATAGTATGCAACTCCCAAGAAAGCCAATCCATACCCAATCAGATTCACTGGAGTCACAGTATCCTTGATCACTGACCAAGAAAATGCAATAAGAAGCCAATCTTTAACAACCCCAGCAACATTCATAGTCAAAGCTGAAGTCTTTCCCACCAACAAGAACACAGCCAAGTTCAACGCGAAGGCACACAATGAATTAGTCCCAAATATAGCAAAATCAAATTGAAAACTCGAGCTCTGTCTCAAAATTGGAAGCTCCACAAAAATCCATGGAATTGACAAGAAAACCAAGCAGCTAGGAGCAACATAGTAGAGAGAAGTAATTGGATTTAAACTAATACCCTTTGAAGTCAACAAGATCTGGATCATAACAAGTCTAGTAGCCTCAAACAAAACAGCAAGCAACTGAAGAAGAACACCCCAAGAATCATACTTTGCTTCACCATAAGCAGCAATAGCAACCCCAACTGAAATTGCCATCATATTACCCATGGTAGAGTTGTTAAAAGTGTCCTTTTTAAACAAGATCCCGATGGTATAAACAGCAACAGGCATAAGGGCTTTGAGCATTTGTATAAAGGAAACAGAAAGATAAATGTAAGCAGAGTTTGAAAGCCAAAGGGAAACAGAGTAAAGAGCACCAATGGGAAGTATGCAAGTGAGATAAACATTACGAGATAAGGAAACAGGCTCAACCACTTTGAAAACACGAACAAGAAGGAAAGCTAAGGATGAACAAAAGGTCATGTGGATCATTGTTAGAGAGATGGGAAAAGGCCATCCATAGAGCTTTCGGTCAAGAATGTATTTGTTGTAAACAATGACAGTGAAGGAGAGGAAGATCCAGATTGCTACATAAGTATAAGAAAGAATGATCTTCTTCACTACTCCGTTAGACAAGGCAGAACCTTTCCCCATTTTTTGGTGGTGGTGGCGGTGGTGAAAGGGGGCGGCGGCGGCGGTGGTGGTGGGGGAATTGGGAGAGTTTGACAAAAGAGGGGAAAGTGAAGAATGGGAAAGAGGAGGTCTCATTTTTAGGTGGAAGCCTCACTTTTTTTTCTTTTTTTTCTTTTTTTTCTTTTTTTTTTTACTTTTTCTTTTTTGGAATTTTAATTACTCATATTTTTTATGAGATGGGATAGATAGGGGTAGGGTAGAAGAAGGGAGGTGAGTTTTTAGGGGATGAAAATTATTTTACACTATCAATTTTGGTTTAAAAATTAGATTCCTCCTCAATTTTGAAAAATAGTTACATTATTTTTCTTTTTAAATTTATTTCTTAAAATATGTACTCTACCTAATATTATCAATCTTTGTCTTCTTTTTTTTTAAACTTTTTCAAAATTATGATATATTATTTTTTAGTTTATATAACAAATTTCTTATAAAAATCAAAAAAATATTGATCGAGTATGTAAAATAATGACGGTCTAAAATAAAATAAATAAATAAATCATTAATAATAAGATAAAGTTATAATATAATAATTTCATAAACACATTTTGATGCAAGTAATACAAAATAGTTACTAAAAATAAATGTATATTGTATAACAAATTCTTAAAACATTATATGTTTATATTATAAATAATTTTTTTATCATAATTAAAACATTATATGTTTGATAAATCAAGATATTGGCATAGGTATGAACAAATATTGTTATGGAACAAGGTGATTCAAGTACTAAAAGTACTAGATTGCAGGAGGTAGATATACCTCAAGATTTAGATTTATTAAATAAATGGACTATTCCTAAAGTTTCGATAAAAACTGTTTATGATTATGGATGGTTTGATAAACTATCTTCAAAACAATTGATAAAAACAACGGAGCAGTCTCTTGCTTTAAATTCGTCTGAACAGACTATTCGTTTATTAAATAAGCGAGACATTGATTATATAAGAATCAGTTTAATTTTATGCATATTGGTATGATTCTGATTGCGTTTAAGCCTTTAACCCTGAAAGGGTTGCCTGAAACTTTTATGGCAGCTCTAAGAGATGCTAGGAATTATAATTTCCGACATTCCTTAATAGGTTCGATAGAACCCACTGTTGCGTATGGTCCTGTATATTTTAAAACTCAACCAAATTTGCAACTTTCTCTTTCAGATGTGAATATTCTTGATGCTTTAACATTAAATGTTAAAACTCATGGTTATAATTATGCGCCTGGGTCTGAACTGATTTGTTTATCGTATAGAATATATTATAGATTATTATCTTCTCTTAATCCGAAGTGTAAATTGTATGACACTTCGAATCAAACTGTGATAATGGAAACAAATTTCTCTAAATCAAAGATTACCACAAGAAGAACCATTTTGTGGGATGAAATTGACTTTCCAGCTACTTGGACTTTACAGTCGGTTATAGCTCCCGATCAGCTGACTAATGAGGTCAGTAATACAGATTATTCTCATATTTCTCAACATTTAGATGGGAGAATAACTATGCAGTTTGATAATAGTCAGTCTGTTGGAAGGTTTGATGATCAGTCATCTATTTATAATAGACACTCATTTTCTGATTATAGAAGGCTTCCTTCAATACATCATATCTCTCCAATTGAACCAAGTTATGGATCAGCTAGGAATCGAGAAGCTTCTCTTCACACTCTGTCTACAGTAAAGCCGGTAGAAAAGGTGAAACAGAGTGATAAGGTACAGATTGATCCACGGACAAATATAGTTCAAGTAGTAAATACTCAGGGAGAAATACTCTCTTCCTCTCAAATAGGTGATATGCCTACTACATCCGAAATGGGATTTGACCCCGACAAGATTTAATGATTCCACACCAAATCGATTTTAGTACGGGTTCGCAGGCAAGAGGTTATATTCAAAATGATTTTTTTGATAAAAAATGGGATAAGTTTAAAACTTGGCTTTTTGACACTTATAGTAAAGAAGATTTGCATAACATTTCTGAAGAATTTTATGAAATTTGTACTCTTCATAACAAATTTATGTTTTTCGTACCATGGTTTATAACCACATATTTACCTTTATATATCAAGGTTTTAGAAAGATCTTATAAAGACGGGAGTGGAAAGGTTATTAAAACAATTTACCCTCCTCAGTCATCTTTTATTTTACCTAATAATACAGGTATTACATTTGAAGCTTTTCAGAGATTTGTTGATGATGATGTTGCTGTTATAAGCATAGCTGAAATTAATAAAATAATTTCTCAAAACAATTATTTGGGTCTTTATGTTAAAGTTTTAGGTGAACATATTAGTTCCCTAGACAAAAAGCTTGATGAGTTAAAGATTTTAATAAAAGATATGAGTAATGACAAAAGAGAATCCGAAATTGCTTCCACTTCAAAAAGCAAATCAGATCCTCTAGTTAGCATAACTCATATTCAAAGACCTCATGAGATTCAGGATTTTAAATTTAAATCTTTAAATGATTTGGAAGAACTTCTTGATAAAAAGTTTTCAAGTCTAAACTCAAAGTCTTCGGGATTAAGTTTAAAGCCTATTCATATTTCTGAAGATTTTGCAAACAAAATTGGTTTTAATCCTGATTATAAAGATGTTATTGCTTCTGAGTTTAATAAACTCAAAGGGTATGTGAAAAGCAAGAAGTACGCTGATAAGCCTCGTATGCAAACATACTATTACAATAGACCAACCCCTCAAGATGTGTTAATAGAAGAAAGAGATTGGAATCAGACAAATACGTCTTATAGCGGATCAGAAATCTATGAATGGAATCTAGATGGCTTAACTGACAGACAGTTAACCATTCTTGTGCATCGTATGCTGATGTATGCAACTATTTGCAAAAGTGTAAAGAATACAGACAGAACTATTTACAAAATGATAATTGCAGGTTTCACCGGACAATTAAGAGGTTGGTGGGATAATTATCTTTCAACCGAAGAAAAGGCAACGGTTATTAATGCAGTTGCCACTGATGAAGGAATCAATAATCTTGGAATGGCTCTTGTTAAAAACAGAGAAGATGTTGTTTATACACTTGTTCTTACAATTTTAGAACATTTTAATGGTAGATTTACCAATCAGTACGAAACGGTTCGTACACTACTCAATGGTCTGAGATGCAGACATTTAGAGGAGTTCAGATTGTACAAGGACACCTTTATGAGTCGGGTCATGGAACTGCCCGAAAATAAGTTGAATTATTGGAAAACCAAATTTATTGATGGTCTTCCGTCATTATTTGCAGAAAGGGTTAGGAAAACTCTAAGAGAAAATTTTGGAGAAATTCCTTACAAAAATTATACTTATGGAAAATTGATAGGAGTTTGTACACAGGAAGGATTAAACTTGTGTAATGAATTGAGATTATCAAGACAGCTTAAGATGGATAAGCTAAAGGAGAAGAATCAATTAGGAGATTTTTGTGCTCAATTCTGTGTAGCAGGCTCAGCTGACACTTTGGGTAAGCATAAAAAGAAAAAAGACAAAAGTCATAAGTATCGAGATTATGATAAAGGAAAAAGATCTAGAAAAAGATCTAAAGAAGATAGAGAGGCTAGAAAAATGTCACGACCTAAGCCTAGGGCCTAGATGTGACCGGCGAATGGGGAACCCGAAGGAACCCCAAACAAGCCTCATAGCGTATCATTACACATCCTTGGTCGCGGAAGCAATTAAATGACCATAAGCGATAAGCATAATCAAGGGGGAAATCGGGACTGCAAAAAAAAAAATGATACATAAATACCATAGATGAGTCAAGCTCAAGCATAATACACAACTTGTCCAACACCACCTCTAAACATGAGTACTTAGCGGGGGCCAAGACAAACTACCGGGCTCACCCTCATAGTCAAAACATAACTAGAAAGGAAAAGTTTTATACATAGCAAAAGATCATGAGCAACGTCCCCGAAATGGAGGACTCACCAATAACCACTATAGAAAATCGTACTAGCCACGCAGAGGAGGATGGTCAAGCGGTGCTCCGGTCCCTACATGGTGACATCATGTAGGCATAGAGTATGCGTTAGTACATTTGAATGTACTAAGTATATGGGATGCAATGCAATGCTACATTAGATGGACATCATAGGAAAAATGCGTAATCATACCCAATAGATAGCATATTAATGAAATGATATGTATAATGATGCTTACATAAAAATCATATTTAGTGGGACGTAGTACATGTGTGGCGAGTGACCATCAATATAGTATTTCCAAGGCCTACCACCCCCTTGGAGAGGCGAAAGAGGTACAAACCCCTCAATATGGTTACACGGGCCTACCACCCCCCGAGCTAGGGACCAAGGTACAAACCCCTCGATATGGTTATACGGGCCTACTACCCCCCGTACTAGGCAACCAAGGTACCAACCCCTCGATACGGTTATACGGGCCTACTACCCCCCGTACTAGGCAACCAAGGTACCAACCCCTCGATACGGTTATACGGGCCTACTACCCCCCGTACTAGGCTTGGTCGACTCACACACTTATATAGAGAAAATCGTATACATGTGTCCATTTCATCATCATTTCAGTAATTACATAACCATCCGACTCATAGGACGTACCTTTGGACCTTCCCTTTCCTAAGAATTCTATAAATGGGCATTTTATCAAACACAAGGTGGGCAATTGTTCATGTAAATGAAATCATGTATTTCAAGAATACTAAGTCCAACCAATTCCAAAATCCATATAAATCAGCCCACCAACAACATACATATATATATCAACCTTCATAATTTGATCATGGAAGCATGTAAACAATAAACATCACATAATAATTCCATTTCATGATAATATGCAAAATGGAACCATAATAGGGTGTTAGTAGTAATTCCATAATTCAAGAGTTCATAAAAATATAAGACCATAAACTTGAAGTAGGAAATAGAGGATAAATGGTTGACTTGTGGAAAGGGAAGGTTTCACAATCAAACCCACATTACCTCAAACTTTGGAGATCCTTATGAAGATTGGAATGGAGAGAATCGAAGCTTGAGATTGAGTCTTGAATCCGGAATTAGAGCTTGAGATGTTTGAATTTGGTTGAAGATCTTGGTGGAATTTTTGGAGAGGGCTTAGAGAGTGTTTTTGGAGTTAAGAAAATGACTAAGTATGGACATATCCCCTTTTTATAAAAAAAGTCTCCAACCCGCCTAGAAAAAAAAGGCTCACTGGAATTGGAAATTCTGCACAGACAGGTTTTACGAAAATGGTCATAACTCCCTCATCCTAACTCGGACTAAGGTGAAACCAAGTGCGTTGGAAAGATAACTCAAAGAGCTTTAATTTAATAGGTTACAGCCCTTCCAGTTCCTTGTGTGCTAAGAGATATGCCCCTTTAAAGTTGACCTCCAAATCGCAATTTTTGCGATTTTCGAATTTTGATACGGTTGCTCTAAAATTCGGGTTAGACCCATTTCCCACTCAATTTGACCCCACGAATAAGAATATGAAGTCGAATTTCCGAAATCATGCACGGATTTGAGATATATGGAAATTACAATTATAGGTGTTTCCGGAGCACATTTTCGGGCATTTGGGTCGTTTCAATATCTCCCCCTTGGGAACATTCGTCCCCGAATGTTAAAGAACGTACATGAGAGACACAAACATGGCAATTTCAGCCCACATAAGGATGCAACAATGCACTTACACCTTATTTCAAAACCTCAATTAGTTGTAAAACCTACAATGAACTTGTCAACGCTAAACATGAATGTATGCAATGACATGGGGGCTGAACTTAAGACCTGAGATTTTATAAAGGGCTTAGATCAATACCTTAGGCTCGAGTGGAGTGGAAAAGATAAGGATATCGCCTTTGCAATGTCCGCTTCGGCCTCCCAAGTAGCAACTTTCAACTTGTTGATTGTCTCCAAAGGACTTTAATGGAAGCCCACATCTTTGTTTCTCAACCTCTTCACTTGTCTATTAAATCTGGAACCGAACCTCTTCATAGTCAAATTATCTTCAACAACACCCACAACATCAAGAGACACAATGGCATTCGGATCACCCACACACTCCTCAACATAGACACATGAAATACCGGATGAACCAAATCCATCTCGCTAGGCAATTCCAACTCATAAGCTACCTTACCAATTCTCCTCATCACCTTATAAGGACCCACGTATCTTGGGCTCAACTTGCCCTTCTTACCAAAACGAACCACACCCTTCATGGGTGTCACTTTCAAATAAACCCAATCACCAACTCGGAATTCAAGAGCCCTTCTCCTCGCATCGGCATAGGACTTTTGGCGACTTTGGGCCATCTTCAACCTTTCTCTAATCATCCTAACCTTCTAAAGAGCCTCCATAACTAGGTCTGTTCCTAACAAGGCCACCTCACAAACCTCAAACCACCCAACCGGTGATCTACAACGCCTCCCATAGAGAGCCTCAAAAGGAGCCATACCGATGCTAGAATGATAGCTATTGTTATAGGCAAACTCAATCAATGGAAGATGATCATCCCAACTACTCTTAAGCTCCAATACACAAGCCCTAAGCATATCCTCAAGTGTTTGGATAGTCCTTTCGGCTTGTCCATCCGTTTGCGGGTGAAAGGCCGTAGAAAGCTTAACTCTCGTACCTAGCCCCCTTTGAAAAGACTTCCAAAAGTGTGAAGTAAATTGAGTACCACGGTCCGATATGATGGATAGAGGAATCCCATGCAACCTTACCAAGTCATGAATATATAACCTTGCATAATCTTGTCTTTACCGGTAGAAAATGAGCCGATTTTGTCATCCTATCAACCACCACCCAAATAGAATCAAAACCTTTTCTAGTCTTGGGTAAACCAACTACAAAATCCATATTAATTTCTTTCCACTTCCAAGTAGGAATCTCTATGTCTTGGGTTAGAACACCCGGCCTTTGATGTTTGGCCTTGACTTGTTGACAACTATGACAACCGGAGACGAATTTGGCAATGTCCTTCTTCATGCCTCCCCACCAATACACATCCCTCAAATCTCTATACATTTTGGTGGAACCGGGGTGGATGGAATAGGAAGAATTATGAGCCTCCTCAAGAATTTTCTCCCTCAAACCACCAACACAAGGCACACACAACCTACCTTGGTACCTAAGGGCACCATCTCCCCCTTGGGAGAAAACTTCCACCTTGCCCTCTTTCACCAAGGCCTTCAATTCAAACAACGAAGAGTCAAGATCTTGTTTTGCTATCACCTCATCCACCAAGGAAGACCTAGCACCATCAACAACGACCACCCCACCATTACCAACCTCTTCCAACCTAACCCCCAACCTAGCCAACCGATGTACCTCCCTAGCCATTTCCCTATTACCAATATCAACATGAGCTAGGCTACCATAGACACCCTACTCAAAGCATCCGCCACCACATTAGCTTTACCGGGATGATAATGCACACTCATATCATAATCTTTAAGAAATTCTAGCCACCTTCTTTGTCTCAAGTTGAGATCTTTTTGGGTGAAGACATATTGGAGACTCTTATGATCGGTGAACCCATTAACATGTACCCCATACAAATAATGACGCCAAATCTTTAAGGCAAACACCACCGCGGCTATTCAAGATCATGCGTAGGATATTCTTTCCATGACTTTTGAGTTTTCTAGAAAGCAATAGGCCTATCACCTTACCATTTGCATTAAGGAACAACCCAAGCCAACTCTAGAAGCATCACAATTACCACAACAAACCCTCAGCCCGTCCGGTAGTGACAACATATAGGAGGCGGACACAAGTTTATCTTTCAAGTTTGAAAAACTCTTTATCAACTCGTCGGTCCACTCAACTTGAGCCTTCTTTTGTGTCAACTTAGTCATGGGACGAAGCAATAGAAGAAAACCCATTCACAAATCTCCGGTAGTAACCCGCTAAGCCCAAGAAGCTCCTAATATCCGACGGGGTCAATGGCCTAGGCCAATTTCTAATCACATCGGTCTTCTTAGGGTCTACCTTAATACCATCCCCCGACACCACATGACCTAGGAAGGCAACCTCCCTCAACCAAAATTCACACTTTCATACTTGGCATACAACTTCTCTTCTCTTAATCTTTGCGCACAACCCTCAAGTGACCCATATGTTCTTCCTCGCTATGCGAATAGATTAAAATATCATCAATGAAGACCACAACAAAGGAATCAAGGTAGGGTTTAAAGACCCTATTCATTAGGTCCATGAAGGTAGCCGGTGCATTGGTCAACCAAAAGGACATGACCACAAATTCATAATGTCCATACCTAGTCCGAATGTCACCCTCCCTCACCTTCACTTGATGATACCCGGACCGAAGATCAATCTTAGAGAAGTGGCTAGCCCCTTGCAATTGGTCGAACAAGTCATCAATCCTAGGAAGAGGATATTTATTCTTGACGGTGACCCTATTGAGTTGCCGGTAATCCATACACATCCTAAGGGACCCATCTTTCTTCTTCACACACAACACCGGTGCACCCCATGGTGATTGGCTAGGCCTAATAAAACCCTTCTCCAACAAGTCCCTCAATTGTTCTTTCAACTCCTTTAACTCCGCCGGGGCCATACGGTAAGGGGAAATAGAAATGGGTTGAGTATCGGGGAGGAGGTCTATGCCAAAATCTATTTCCCTTTCGGGAGGAACATCGGGAAGGTCATTAGGAAAGACATCAAGGAATTCATTTACGACCGGCACCGACTCTATAAGAAGGGTTTTGGACTCCACATCCCTAACCCTCACGAGGTGATAGAGACACCCCTTAGAGATCAACTTACGGGCTTTAATGAAAGAGATGAATCTACCCTTGACTACCACATTTTTGGCTTTCCCACTCAAGAATGGGTTCACTTGGGAATTGGAACTTGACCCTACGGGTTCTACAATCAATAGAAGCATAGTATGCATGCAACCAATCAATCCCAAGAACAACATCAAAATCGACCATGTTCAACTCAACAAGATCACAAGGCAATATTTTATGCAAGATGCAAATAGGACAATTTCTATAGACCTTCCTAGCAACAATATATGCACCAAATAGGAGTAGACACCTTATATGACTCACGCAACAAGTCGGGCTCGTCTTCCTCTTGTATTAGACATGATCTAGCATAGCAAATAACAACCGTTAGGGAAGAACTTAATTCAACTCTACGGCACGACTTAGAACATGGAAAAGGGAAACATTTCCTAAAACGTCTCATAGCCTCCTACTCATAGTTGTGGTGCACAACACAACCATGAATCGGACTCTAATCAACGCGGTGTGTTGGACTCCGAGGATCATTCAACCTAGTGCTCTGATACCAAGTTTGTCACGACCCAAGCCTAGGGCCTGGATGTGACCGGCGAATGGGGAACCCGAAGGAACCCCAAACAAGCCTCATAGCGTATCATTACACATCCTTGTCGCGGAAGCAATTAAATGACCATAAGCGATAAGCATAATCAAGGGGGAAATCGGGACTAAGGGAGCAAGAAAAAAAAATGATACATAAATACCATAGATGAGTCAAGCTCAAGCATAATACACGACTTGTCCAACACCACCTCTAAACATGAGTACTTAGCGGGGGCCAAGACAAACTACCAGGCTCACCCTCATAGTCAAAACATAACTAGAAAGGAAAAGTTTTATACATAGCAAAAGATCATGAGCAACGTCCCCGAAATGGAGGACTCACCAATAACCACTATAGAAAATCGTACTAGCCACGCGGAGGAGGATGGCCAAGCGGTGCTCCGGTCCCTACATGGTGACATCATGTAGGCATAGAGTATGCGTTAGTACATTTGAATGTACTAAGTATATGGGATGCAATGCAATGCTACATTAGATGGACATCATAGGAAAATGCGTAATCATACACGATAAATAGCATATTAATGAAATGATATGTATAATGATGCTTACATAAAAATCATATTTAGTGGGACGTAGTACATGTGTGGCGAGTGACATCCAATATAGTATTCCAAGGCCACCACCCCCCTTGGAGAGGCGAAAGAGGTAGCAAACCCCTCAATATGGTTACACGGGCCTACTACCCCCCGTGCTAGGGACCAAGGTACAAACCCCTCGATATGGTTAATACGGGCCTACTACCCCCCGTACTAGGCAACCAAGGTACCAACCCCTCGATACGGTTATACGGGCCTACTACCCCCCGTACTAGGCAACCAAGGTACCAACCCCTCGATACGGTTATACGGGCCTACTACCCCCCGTACTAGGCAACCAAGGTACCAACCCCTCGATATGGTTATACGGGCCTACTACCCCACGTACTAGGCAACCAAGGTACCAACCCCTCGATACGGTTATACGGGCCTACTATCCCCCTTACTAGGCTTGGTCGACTCACAACACTTATATAGAGGAAATCATATACATGTGTCCATTTCATCATCATTTCAGTAATTACATAACCATCCGACTCATAGGACGTACCTTGGACCTTCCCTTTCCTAAGAATTCTATAAATGGGCATTTTATCAAACACAAGGTGGGCAATTGTTCATGTAAATGAAATCATGTATTTCAAGAATACTAAGTCCAACCAATTCCAAAATCCATATAAATCAGCCCACCAACAACATACATATATATATCAACCTTCATAATTTGATCATGGAAGCATGTAAACCATAAACATCACATAATAATTCCATTTCATGATAATATGCAAAATGGACCATAATAGGGTGTATAGTAGTAATTCTATAATTCAAGAGTTCATAAATAATCATAAGGACCCATAAACTTGAAGTAGAAATAGAGGATAAATGGTTGGACTTGTGGAAAGGAAGGTTTCCACAATCAAACCCACATACCTCAACTTTGGAGAATCCTTGATGAAGATTGGAATGGAGAATCGAAGCTTGAGATTGAGTCTTGAATCCGGAATTAGAGCTTGAGATGTTTGAATTTGGTTGAAGATCTTGGTGGAATTTTTGGAGAGGGCTTAGAGAGTGTTTTTGGAGTTTAGAAAATGACTAAGTATGGGACATATCCCCTTTTTATAAAAAATGACTCCAACCCGCCTAAAAAAAAACTGCTCTCTGGAATTTGCAAATCTGCACAGACAGGTTTTACGAAAATGGTCATAACTCCCTCATCCTAACTCGGACTAAGGTGAAACCAAGTGCGTTGGAAAGATAACTCAAAGAGCTTTAATTTAATAGGTTACAGCCCTTCCAGTTCCTTGTGTGCTAAGAGATATGCTCCTTTAAAGTTGACCCTCCAAATCGCAATTTTTGCGATTTTTGAATTTTGATACGGTTGCTCTATAATTCGGGTTAGACCCATTCCCCACTCAATTTGACCCCACGAATAAGAATATGAAGTCGAATTTCCGAAATCATGCACGAATTTTGAGATATATGGAAATTACAATTATAGGTGTTTCCGAAGCACATTTTCGGGCATTTTTGGGGTCGTTTCATCATACAAGCCCTTAGCATACATTACATACAAGATAATAGAGAATAAAAGTTCAAAAGAGAATTTCATATCAAAGCTTTTAAAAGAAACAGCGGAAGTCTACATCTCATGTCTCAAAGCCAATCTAATATATAGAACGAGGTTTGGGACGTAACCCAATACAATTCAAAGCTGAAAAGAAATACATGAAAAAGAAATAAGAGCTAGGCTATGTCCACGGATGGATGAGGACTCACCAAGTCTTCTATCAACTCTCTAATCAAGCTCTAGCCATGAGTGGAAGGTGAATCGCCACGTCCTACACCAAAGAAGTTAATGTAGGCAAAAGTATGCGTTAGCATAATAAGTACTAAGTATGATAGCAATGCACATAAACACATAAATCATGCTAGAGAGAGAGACATAATCATGACATGAAATGGACAAGCTAACAACATGATAAACATGAAACATAAAGCATCTATCAAGGCCAAAGCAAGCTAAATTATCTTTCTTTCTTTTCTTTACTTCATCATGAGATCACTTGTTCATTAACTTGTGGGGGAAAAGCCTTAACAGACATGTAAGACCATGTGAGCTATCAACATGGAATTTAATGTCTACCCCACACCGAAAAGAGGTGTCCTACTTGCCAAGGTAAGACCATGAACTTCTTAGCTTATGTGGATCCACTAACTAATGTCTACTTAAGAACAAAATCCTATGGTGGCAACATAATTTATCGGATAGAGATTGCTTTAGGAGACTCGGCCTCAACTAACGAGAGAGCTCCATCTAGATAACCCAGCCTATACTAACTAGAGAGCTTTCACTAGAAGACCCGGCCTCTACTAACAGGAGGGCTTCCATCTCAATATCCACTCGGTGCTAAGCATAATTCCCACGGATTAGTCATTAACATATTATATCATTAAACATGAAAAGGTGCAATTAGGGTTGCCAATTCAAGCTAAAATCATGCTTATAGACATTTCATCTTCCATGGACTTTGTCCAAGCTTACATAATTAGAATAGCTCCTTAAGAACATGGGTAATCACCTCTTTGTTCTTCTTTTATCATAGTGGGAGAATTACGTGAGAAAACCTTTCACTACTCAACCATAGACTTTAGTACTTTACTCTCAAAGTACCCTTAATTCATCATGCTCATATTTCATAGTTCATAGAGTTCATATGGGTTCGTGCAAGTTCAACTCATACTATGCAATTCAATGCAAGCTCATGCTTAGAAAGCCATAATTAAGACAATTTACCCATACTTGAAGGAACTCAGGTAATAGAGGAAAATTATGCTTTTGACTTGATCATGCTAAATTCATAAGAATATCCTCAATTCATTCATAATTCATGCTTGATTTCATAGAGAATTCATAAACTTCATTAAATCATAGCTCAACCCAACAATCAAAGCATAAATTATCAAATTGGGGAAAATTAGCTTGGGATCATGGAGGTTCATGCAATCTTTACATCAAATCATGTAATTCACCCTAGTTCGTGCACTAAGTTACTTTATCATGCTAGATCGTGCACTAGGAATCATAAAATCAACAATTGACATCATAATTGAAGAACCCACAATGATTGATCAAAACCCTAATTCAATTAGGTTAGAGTAAACCTTTGAAAATCATGAAGAAGAGGAAGGGCCCATTGGAGGAAAGGACTCCTAATGGTGAAAACTATCATACCTCAAACAAATCCACAAGAAATTGAAGAAGATTGAAGGTCTTCAATGGAGGATTCAAGCTTTCTTCTTCTTCCTTGTAGCTTGAGAGAGTTTCCTTTAGAGAGAGAAATATATGGGAGAGAAGAGTTTAGGAATGAGTTAGAATGAAAGGAATTAATCTTAGAAAGTATTTATAGGTCTTAGATTAAGGGTATAATCGACTTAGCATAATATGTAAACAATTAGGGAGAAGACCAAAAAGCCCTTTATTAAAAACTGTCGAGGCCAATCGACGGACAAGATCTATGGTCCGTACATCAATTGACGGACCGCCATGCTCTTCCGTCAATTGATTCAGAAAGTTCATTTTGGGCGGAAAATTTGGCTAAGTCTGGAAGGCATCTAGGGAACCCATCTACGGCCCGTCAACTGAACTACGAGCTGTCCTGCTATTCCGTAGGTCAAGGTTCAGAAATTTGGAAATCCTGAAAGTTCACAGTGCAATTGACGGTCCCCACCAATGGCCCGTAGGTGGTCTCCATAGGTCACTATCTTCAGGTGAGTTCTGCAGTTTTTTTTGTTCTTTTGAAGCTTGGGGTATTACAATATCTCCCCCTTGGGAACATTCGTCCTCGAATGAGAATCAAGACATCTTGAGAAGGGTAATATACACGAATTAACAACCCAACCTAGCATGCAATCACATAAGTGCACATATCCAAGGAGGAAACATCAACTCCAAGCTAAAGCATGATCAACACATCATATCATGAAGACTTTATGCAACTCATACTCAAATGCACATAATCATATAAGACTCTTTCAAGAACATGCATAATCAAGGAATCATGGAAATCAACTATCACATATGAGACAAAAAGAATGAACCATGAGGATCAAGATACCTCAAGCTAGAGTAGGATCGGAAGGAAAAAGATGAGGATATCGGGACATCATATCGGCCTCGGCCTCCAAAGTAGCACCCTCAACTAATTGATTCCTCCATAGAACTTTCACGGAAGCAACTTCTTTATTCCTTAACTTTCGGACTTGTCGGTCTAAAATCTCAATCGGAACTTCTTCATAGGAAGACTATCCTTTATGCCAAGATTCTCTAAGGGCACTATAGAGGTCGGATCACCAACACACTTCTTCAACAATGAGACATGGAAAATCGGATGCACTGATGCCAAATCATTAGGCAAGTCAAGCTCAAAAGCAACCTTACCAACACGTCTCAAAATTTGATATGGGTCTACATAACGGGGACTAATCTTCCCTTTCTTCCCAAATCTCATTACACCCTTCATGGGTGAGATTTTCAAGTAAACCCAATCATCAACATCGAATTCTAATTCTCTTCTTCTAACATCGGCATAGGACTTTTATCGACTTTGGGCAGTTTTCAACCTTTCCTTAATAAGTCAAACTTTCTCCATAGCCTCACGCACCAACTCTGGGCCTACCAAAGCAACTTCACCAACTTTAAACAAACCTATAGGAGATCTACACCTCCTACCATAGAGAGCCTCAAATGGAGCCATACCAATACTAGAATGGTAGCTATTATTATAAGCAAACTCAATAAAAGGCAAGTGATCATCCCAAGTATCCTTGAAATCAATTGCACAAGCTCTCAACATATCTTCCAAAGTTTGAATGGTACGCTCCACTTGCCAATCGGTTTGGGGATGAAAGGCCGTACTAAGCTTAACACGAGTACCAAGACCTTTTTGGAACGACTTCCAAAATTGAGAAGTAAATTGTGCACCACGATCGGAGATAATGGATAAAGGCACTCCATGCAGCCTAACCATTTCCCTCCAATACAACTTAGCGTAATCCTCCGCCGAATAAGAAGTTTTGATAGGAATGAAATGGGCTGACTTTGTCATTCTATCCACAACAACCCAAATCGAATCATATTGTCGCCTAGTGCGAGGCAAACCCACAATAAAATCCACATTCACATCTTCCCACTTCCAAGTAGGAATACTAATATCTTGGGTCAAACCTCCTGGCCTTTGATGCTCAACTTTCACTTGTTGACAATTAGGGCACTTAGCCACAAACTTTGCAATATTTTTCTTTATTCCGTTCCACCAATAAATTTCTCGCAAATCACAGTACATTTTTGTAGCTCCTGGGTGGATGGAATATTGAGAACTATGGGCTTCCGATAAAATATGCTCTCTTAAGCCCTCTACATTAGGAACACACAAACGACCTTGGTATCGAAGCACACCATCTCCCTCTTGGGAGAAAACCTCTATGGACTTCTTGAGTACCGCTTCCTTTAATTCAACCAAGTTAGGATCAAGACCTTGCTTAGCTTTCACATCATGCACAAAAGAGGATTCGAAACCCTTGTGAACCATAACACCACCTTTATTAGAACCAACTAGTTTAAAACCCAATCGAGCCAATCTATGGATATCGCGAACTAACTCTTTCTTACCATCCTCAACATGAACAACACTACCCATAGATAATTGACTAAGAGAATCCACCACCACATTAGCCTTACCGGGGTGATAGAGAACACTGATATCGTAGTCTTTTAACAACTCGAGCCACCTTCTTTGGTGGAGATTCAAATCTTTCTATTTAAACACATATTGCAAACTCTTATGGTCGGTGAAGATATCTACATGTACCCCATACAAATAATGTCGCCATATTTTCAAAGCAAACACAACTGCCGCTAATTTCTAGTCATGAGTAGGATAGTTCTTTTCGTGCACCTTAAGTTGCCTTGAAGCATAAGCAATGACTTTCCCATTTTGCATAAGAACACATCATAGCCCAATTCTTGAAGCATCACAATAAACCACAAAACCATCAGATCCTTCCGGCAGAGTCAATATCGGAGCCGAAGTAAGTCTATCATTCAACTCTTGGAAACTCTTCTCGCATGCCTCGGACCATACAAATTTAACCATCTTTTGAGTCAAAGTCGTCAATGGAGAAGCAATAGATGAAAACCCTTCAACAAACCTCCTATAATAACTGGCTAAGCCTAAGAAACAACGGATATCCGAAGGTGATAAAGGTCTAGGCCAATTCTTAACTGCTTCCATCTTCTTAGGATCTACCTCAATGCCCTTACCGGAAACAATGTGACCAAGAAAAGCCACGGACCTTAACCAAAACTCACATTTACTAAAATTCGCAAAGAGTTGTTGGTCCTTGAGGACTTGCAACACAATCCTCAAATGATTAACATGTTCATCCTCATTCTTTGAGTAGATCAAAATGTCGTCAATAAACACAATCACAAACATGTCAAGGTATTGCTTAAACACTCTATTCATCAGGTCCATAAATGCGGCCGGAGCATTTGTCAACCCAAATGACATCACCAAGAACTCGTAGTGCCCATACCTAGTCTGGAAAGCCGTTTTCAGAATATCATCTTCTTTCACCCTTAATTGGTGATAGCCCGAACGAAGGTTGATTTTAGAGAAGTAACTAGCCCCTTGAAGTTGATCAGACAAGTCATCTATCATTGGTAGAGGATACTTATTTTTAATGGTAACCTTGTTCAATTGGTGATAGTCAATACACATATGGAGTGAACCATCTTTCTTCCTTACAAACAAGACCGGAGCACCCCATGGAGAAATACATGGCCGAATGAAACCCTTATCCGAAAATTCTTTCAACTGCTCTTTTAGTTCCTTAAGTTCCGTCGGAGCCATTCTATAAGGAGGAATAGAAATAGGTTGCGAATCTGGGAGAAGGTCAATACCGATGTCTATTTCCCTTTCGAGAGGAATAGCGGGCAAATCATTGGGAAACACTTCCGAAGACTCATTAACAATGGGGACCGACTCAAGAGTAGGGGTCTCAGAATCTATATCCCTCACCCTAACAAGATGGAAAATTCAACCCTTTGAGATCATCTTTCTAGCTTTTAGATAAGAAACAAATTGACCTCGAAACATACAATTTCCCTCCTTCAACTCTAGGATAGGCTTATTTAGGAATTGAAATTTTACCATTCGGGTCCTACAATCAATTGAGGCACAACAAGCATGCAACCAATCCATCCCAATGTCAAGCTCTACAAGATCAACATGACTCAATAGGATAAGGAGACGGGACAATCTCTATAAACTCTCGTAGCCATGATAGATTCTCCAATCAGAGTAGAGACACGAAAAGGATCTAGCAACACATCCGAAACAACATCAAACCTCATAGCCACATATGGCGTCACAAAAGACAAGGTAGCACCGGGATCAAGCAAAGCATAAACATCAAAATAGAAAACTCTTAACATATCGGTAACCACATCGAGAGAGCTCTCTTGCTCATGACGAGCCTGATGTGCATAAAACCGGTTTTGCTTCTGAGCATTCGAACCCGATCCTCTAGGTGGAGCTTGCTTATTGTCCCTTTCCTTGGCCGTGAGAGATGGACAATCCCTCATCTTATGACCACTGTTTCCACAATTATAACAACCATCCGTACTGGCTAGACATCTACCCTCATGCTTTTTCCCACACTTGGCACAAAGAGCCAATAAAGAACCATCATTATATCCTCCTTGAGACTTAGGGTTAGACACCCTATCATTGTTGAACTTTAGAGGAGCATTGGATGAGCCTTGGCAGGAGAACCTTTGTTAAAATCTAGGACGACCATGTCCATCGGACCTTGCATGCAAAAAGTTACCATCTCCGGTCCTAGCCCTCTTGGTATCTTTAGACTTTTCCTTAAGCTTTTCTTCCTCAATTTGTTGAGCATACACCATAAGACGAGAAATATCCATATCATTAACAAGCATAGCGGTGCGGCATTCTTTAACCAACATTTCAAACACCCCCGAAACAAACTTACTCATTCTTGCCCTTGGATTGGCAACGAAGGAAGGAGCACATTGTGACAATTGTGTGAACTTCAAAGCATACTCTTTCACACTCATATTTCCTTGTCGAAGATTGATGAACTCAAGAACCTTTGCCTCCCTCATTTCAAGGGGAAAAAACCTATCAAGGAAAGCAACCTTGAATTTCACCCAATCAAGAGGACCCTCATTAACCGCCCTCTCACTCTTCTGTTGATAGAAGAAAATTTGGGCAACACCCTTGAGTTGATAAGCAGCCAATTCCGCTTTCTCTTCCAGTGTCACACCCATAATCATGAACACCTTATATATTTAATCAAAGAATTCTTGAGGATCTTTCTCAACCTTACAGCAATGAAATTCCGGAGTATTCTTTCTAGTAAAGTCCCTCACTCTTGACGCAGCCGTACCCACATTTGGGTTCACGGGAGCCACCACCTCTCTATTGGCTTGGGCCGTCATGGCTTGAGCCAACACTTGGAAAGAAGCCCTAAACTGTGCATTAGTCACTTGTTCCGCCAAAGGGTCGACCGGAACTTGAGGAGCTTCTTGTTCCACATTCTCTCCAATTTTTCTTCTAGCATAAGCTCTTCGGGTCGCCATATCCTTAAACGCATAGGATAGGGATTAGGAGAGAGATATATATAGAGTTAAACTCTATGGCACGACATAAGAATAATAAAAGAAGTGGAATTTCTTAAACGTCTTATAGCCTCTCATTCATAAGTGTGGCGCGCTTCACACTCATGAACAAGACTCTACTTGACGCGGCTTATGAGACATCCTAGGATCTTTCTAAACCCGTGCGCTCTGAATGCCAAGTTTGTCACGACCCAAGGTACCCCCTAGATGTGACATGGCGTACAAGACCCCGAGAGGCCTCATACAAGCCCATAGCATACATTACATACAAGATAATAGAGAATAAAAGTTCAAAAGAGAATTTCATATCAAAGCTTTTAAAAGAAACATCAGAAGTCTATATCTCATGTCTCAAAGCAAATCTAATACAAAGAACGAGGTTTGGGACGTAACCCAATACAAATCAAAACTGAAAGGAAATACATGAAAAAGAAATAAGAGCTAGGCTATGTCCTCGGATGGATAAGGACTCACAAAGTCTTCTATCAACTCTCTAATCAAGCTCTAGCCACGAGTGGAAGGTGAATCGCCATGTCCTACACCAAAGAAGTTAATGTAGGCAAAAGTATGCGTTAGCACAACTAAGTACTAAGTATGATAGCAATGCACATAAATACATAAATCATGCTAGAGAGAGAGACATATTCATGACATGCAATAGCCAAGCTAACAACATGATAAACATGAAACATAACGCACATATCAAGGCCAAAGCAAGCTAAATCATCTTTGTTTCTTTTCTTTACTTCATCATGAGAACACTTCTTCATTAACTTGTGGGGAAAATCCGTAACCGACATGTGAGACCATGTGAGCTATCAACATGGAATCCGGTGTCTACCCCACACTGTAAAGAGGTGTCCTACTTGCCAAGGTAAGACCATGAACTTCTTAGCTTATGTGGATCCACTAGCTAATGTCTACTTAAAGACAACATCCTATGGTGGCAACATAGTTTGTGGGATAGAGATTTCTTTAGGAGACTCGGCCTCAACTAACGGGAGAGCTTCATCTAGAAAACCCGCCTCTACTAACGGGAGAGCTTTCACTAGAAGACCCGGCCTCTACTAACGGGAGGTCATCCATCTCAATATCCACTCGGTGCTAAGCATAATTCCCACGTATTAGTCATTAACATATTATATCATTAAACATGAAAAGGTGCAACTAGGGTTGCCAATTCAAGCTAAAATCATGCTTATAGACATTTCATCTTCCATGGACTTTGTCCAAGCTTACATAATTAGAATAGCTCCTTAAGAACATGAGTAATCGCCTCTTTGTTCTTCTTTTAACATCGTGGGAGAATTACGTGAGAAAAGCTATCATTACTCAACCATAGCATCATCATATAATAACTTTGGTACTTTACTCTCAAAGCACCCTTAATTCATCATGCTCATATTTCATAGTTCATAGTGTTCATAAGGGTTTATGCAAGTTCAACTCATATCATGCAATTCAATGCAAGCTCATGCTTAGAAAGCCATAATTAAGGCAATTTACCCATACTAGAAGGAACTCACGTAATAGAGGAAAATCATGCTAAATTCATAAGATTATCCTCAATTCATTCATAATTCATGCTTGATTTTATAGAGAATTCATAAACTTCATTAAATCATAGCTCAACCCAACAATCAAAGCATAGATTATCAAATTGGGGATAATTAGCTTGGGATCATGGGGGTTCATGCAATCTTTACATCAAATCTGTAATTCACGCTAATTCGTGCACTAAGTTACTTTATCAAGCTAGATCACACACTAGGAATCATAAAATCAACAGTTGAAATCATAATTGAAGAATCCAAAATGATTTATCAAAACCCTAATTCAATTGGGTTAGAGTAAACCTTTGAAAATCATGAAGAAGAGGAAGGGCCTATTTGAGGAAAGGACTCCTAATCGTGAACACTATCATACCTCAAAGAAATCCACAAGAAATTTGAGAAGATTGAAGGGCTTTAATGGAGGATTCAAGCTTTCTTCTTCTTCCTTGTAGCTTGAGAGAGTTTCTTTTAGAGAGACAAATATTTGGGATAGAAGAGTTTAGGAATGAGTTAGAATGAAAGGAATTAGGCTTAGAAAGTATTTATAGGTCTTAGATTAAGGGTATAATCGACTTAGCTTAATAGGTAAACAATTAGGGAAAAGACCAAAAAATCCTTAATTAAAAACTGTCGGGGTCAATCGACGGACAGGATCTACGGTCCGTACATCAATTGATGGATCATCCTACTCCTCCGTCAATTGATTCAGAAAGTTCATTTTGGGTTGAAAATTTGGCTAAGTCTGGAAGGCATCTATGGAACCCATCTAAGGCCCGTCAACTGAACTACGAACCGTCCTACTATTCCGTAGGTCAAGGTTCAGAAACTTGGAAATCTTGAAAGTACACAGTACCATTGACGGTCCCCACCTACGGCCCTTCAATCCATCTACGGCTCGTAGGTGGCCTCCATAGGTCACTGTCTTCAGGTGAGTTCTGCATCTTTTTTGTTCTTTGGAAGCTTGGGGTATTAGAACGCGGAGTGTGGAAGACCTGGTGCGCGCATTCGAGGAGAGTTGAGGACCTGGTCCTCAGGTTCACGGAGGGTGTTCCGTGTTCACGGAGGTCATTTTTGACCTAAACAGTGTTAAGTCGGGATTTTGCCGATTTCCTCCATTTTCATCATTTTTGAACTCTCTTGGGCGATTTTTGAAGAGGCTTTTCTTGAAAATCAGTGTGGGTACATGATTTTAACCCTTGGCCTTGATTACCCATGGATTTAAACATGATTTTAACTTGGAAATTGGGTTTCTAAATCGAGATTTTGGGGGTTTGATAGAACTCCAAATTTTTGATAAAATGGAAATGATGGACTGATTTGAACTCCGTTTTTCAAATAGTTTTTTCTATTGGGTTACTAATGCCTTGAGGTTCCTTTTCATGTACGCAATTTTGGATTCAAATTCCATTTTCGGGATAGGAATGTTTTGTTGTTTTACCTTTTCTTTTCAAATTTCATGTTTTTGGCATCATTAGCTCCGAATTGTGATTGTGGTTAATATTTTGAGTAGATTGTGGTGCTTTGGATTTCTCTCAGAAAGAAAAAGCTCCGATTGTGGATTGAGCTTGTTTTGATTAAGGCAAGTGGACCTTTAAAACTTTTTGAACCTTGTTAAATTTATGAATTTCTTCCATGATTGAGTTGGGAAGTAATGGGATTGAGGTGTGCGATGAAATCTTGTATGAAATCAATCTAATTTGATCGATGGGGTAATAAAAAGGCTTTTGTGCTAATGTAGTGAACTAAGTGGAGTTGTAGTGATCTTGTGTGTTGTTTTGTGTTTGGAAAAGGGCTATGAAAGCCTTGATGAAATCGTGAAATTTGTGAATATGTCTTTGCTCATTGTGGATTATGGGACAAGACTTGAAACTCTTGCTTAGTGATTAATCCTACTTGTGATGAAAGGAGTAGTGAATCGGAGACTAGGCAATTGATCTTGTTGTAAATGATGTAATTGATAATGTTGATATATTGTTGATAGTGTGACGTGATTTGCATTGATATGAATTGCGTTGTGATTGTGAACATTATCATTTTCTCTTTATTTGTGTGAACATACTTATGTGCATTGGTTCTGAAACACTAAGATGAGACACTTTGAAGGTTATACCGATGGGAAATGGTTCTGGCAAGTGATGATTTATGCCGATGGGAAATAGTTCCGGCGAGTGATGATTATGCCGATGGGAAATGGTTTCGGCAATTGATGATTATACTGATGGGAAATGGTTCCGGCGGATACATGGTCCATGTGTGGCCCTCATGGGTTCTGGTCTGAGATTCAGTGGATGTGTATCGTAGGACAGACATGCATTATGCTACTTGACATTGCATTGTCCTTTTTCTTGACATTGTGGGGTTGTGTTTATGTACCGTGATACTGTATTTGATGTAGTCGATGCTTATTGTTCTATTGTTGATAATTGTGGACCGTTGATTATCTATGTGCGATATAACTGTGTAGACTAGGTTGGGCTGATTTTTCTGTGCATGTTGCAGTGTTGGAAGGAAAGGGTTCGTGAGTTTAGTTAGGTTGACCTTTTTTTATTGGTTGACTTGCTGAGTACCGTATTTTTGGTACTCACTCTTGTTTCTACATTTGTGTAGGTTGCGAGCCTGGACCGTGATTTTGACCTCTCTCTTCTTTCTCCCAAGGCTTCTGTGGTTACTTGAGAGGTAGCAGTCCGATGTCGGCGATCCCTCTAGATCCTTTTTCTATACTTTTTTCTATTTGAGACACAAAGATATTGAGACTCGTACTTATCTATTGAACTTCTGTATTAGTGGCTTGTACATGTGACAACTAGTCTTGGGTTGGTTTTGTTTAAGTTGAAAGACTTCCGCTTAGTTATCTCCTCTCCATTAATTATGTTATTTCCGCTTGTTAGGTTTTAGTGACTTGTCCTGGTGGGATAGAATAAATGCCATCACACCCGATTTTTGGTTGTGACAGATTATATAAATGATATATATATGTATATACATATATATGTCTATGTATATAAGTATACATATACACATATATACATATATATGTATATGTATATACATATATATGTATATGTATATATATATATATATATATATACATATATATGTATATGTAGATATGTATATGTATATATGTATATGTATATATGTATATGTATATATGTATACATACACACACACACACATACACACACACACACACACACACACACACACACACACACACACACATATATATATATATATATATACATACACATATGTATATGTGTACATGTATACATACACACACACACACACACACACATATATATATATACACACATTAAAATTTATATGTACTTATATTTTTATTCATAAATATACAACAATAATATTAAATATAATGTGATAGTACTTATTAATATAAATGTGTATTTACATTTTTGTCCATAAATATGATGACTTTATAAGGTCATTTTGGTAATTCAATTTTTAACATAGGGCTTCCCACTTTTAATAATATATGATATTATATACTCTATACTACCTTAAAAGTATGAACTCCCTAACATAAATATTAAATTACTATAATGCCCTCAATTAAAAATATCAAATTTAATATTTATCATATTTTTTATGTATTTTTATTTTATTAAAAACATACAATTTTTTCACATTGAAGGTTTATGACTTTTTAGAAGGTTTATGACTTTTTCGAAGGCTTGTGACTTTTCCAAAGGGTTGTGCCTTTTCCAATGAGTTGGGACTTTTCTAAAAGTTTGTGACTTTTCCAAAAGGTTATGATTTTTTCAATGAGTTGTGACTTTTTCAAATGATTGTGACTTTTTTGAAGGGTTGTGACTTTTCTGATAAGAGACAATTACCACTTATTCATACAACCATTTGTTGGCTATAAATAGACGGATTTTCTCTCATTTTTAAACTACGATACAAATTTTCTAAGTTTTCTACTCTTCTTCTGCTTCTTAAAAGACCTCAAATGTGATTTGCAATTGTCCATAAAATTTGAGGTATCACACAGGCAATGTTGGTAAACAAATTGAAGCAATCATATTCTCTTTAGGACCTATTGATGGAGCCAATTCCATAATTTCTGACACAGATCCCACAATTCCCATTTGACTCTAGAATTTATCCGTTTCTATTTGATATGTTTTTAGTGTCTAAACGACCGTACTTACATTATGATCCTATGTTCAATAGTGTGGCAGCATTCGGAAACTCTTCGTAAGGGAAAAGCTTCGGCTTTGTGATTTGGAACACGCATGGTTAGCCTTCAGGTAGTCTACGGCTTTCTTTCAATTTAGATTAAGCATGAATGTGTGCATTCATAATGATTAGAGTGAATTGGGGGCAGCTACCTAGTATTTCTTATTTTCTTCCTAAAAGTCATGACATTGGTTTGATCGAGGCTATTTTGAGGGTAGTACCATGCTACTAGGGTTGTCTGTGTGATTTCCATGATGTGTGAAATTACCTGAGTTTTACTTGTTGTCTGATGCATGTTGGTCTTAGCCAATGATAGGCTAGTGTTGCCTTAGACTCCCAAACCTTGTGGCTTCCTTTGTCTCCGACGTCGTTCAGCTGGACTAGGTCTCTCTAGACTAGAATAGTCGATTTGAGTCTGATAGTATGAGCCTTTGTCTAGGTGTTTGTGCAACTTGTTAGACTTTCCATCTTCTCTATCTATCTGTGCATCTCCGATACGTTATCGGAGGTTGTGTGCTTTCTTAGAGCTGTATTATTTCATGCTTGGAGCCCTTTATGATTCTTTTGGAGTGGACGTAGATCCATGATGACTTGTAGCCTACTTGAGATCCTCTTCGGAGTCGATACACCCCTAAGCACTCTTACTAGCTGGGTGGCCGATGCCCTTGGGAGTGGCTAGTTTGCTGGGTGGCCTGGACATCTAAGATTCTCCATGAAGTTGACACGCCCCCGAGACACTATTTCTAGCTGGGCGGTTAATGTCCGTAGGAGTGGACTGTATGGCCGTGCAACCTAGATTGATTGTCACTCATGCTAGCTGGGCTGGTAGTTGACTGGTTCATGGTTACTTGGGCTTGGTGCCCCGACTAATGTTCTTGGATTCGGGTTACTCTTTATTCTGGTAGACTTAGCTATTGTGTGTACATGTCAGGCTTATAGGGGTCCGTTCGGGTTTTATTTAACTTGAGTACGAGTGTACCTTCAAGTCTTATGGGGATCCAGTTAGGTTTAGGTTAGCTGTACTTACATTTACTTTCGGTATGCTCGTCTGCTTTCCTTCTTTTCCCGTTTGACCTTTGTTTGCGTTAAGATTCTCTCTTTTTTGATTGTTTTTACCTTTCTTGCTCAGTCGGCCTATGATGCCTACTGAGTACCTTGTTTTATGGTACTTATGTTGCACTCTATATCTCTTCATATTGCAGGTCCTAGTACCAGCTACTAGCGGTGATCACTCGTGCCATCTTTTGCAGCTTGTGGATATCAGAGACGAGGGTGAACACTTGGCCTCCTGAATCATCCTCTCTCCTTCTATATATGTCAGCTTGTCTTTTGCCTTTGAGATGGCTTGTTGTGGTCCACATTTTCGACTTGTATTTTTTTCTTACTAGATAGCTTTGTAGTCGTGACTTCCAGATTCTGGGAGGGCTTTATTTTATATTGTTTTGGTTTGTTCTAGTTCTTGTCTTTTCTTGTTGTCAGCTCTATTTTCTTCTTAGTTCTACCCTTGTATCCATTACTTGTCGTTTCGAGTATAGGTTGGCTTACCTAATCTGGGTTACAGTAGGTGCCATTATGACTCAGGAAGTCGGGTCATGAAAAGTTGGTATCAGAGCCCCAAGCTCACCGATCTCACTTGTACAGAGCTAATACCTAGTAGAGTCCTACAGATCGATGTAGAGACATCTATATCCTATATTTTGGAGGCTATATGGTGTCCTTAGGAATCCCTCTCTCTTGTATCTTATTCGTGCAAGGTGTGTTGTTGGTTTCTTGAAATCTCACTTGTTTCACTCTTTTCACAGGATGGATCGACCTCCCTTACCAAGTAGGGCTGCAGTACCACCCCCAATAAGAAAGCAGGGTCTGGAGCCTACAGCCCAGGTTCCAGAGAAGCTTGTGGGGCACCACCCAGACCAGCTATAGCGCTACATCTTCAGGCAGCTTTTGCCCAACTTTTGACAGTGCTTTGGGGAATGTAGACGGCCCCAGCTCAAGCACCAGTACCAGCAGTTGTGCCAGCACTAGTCTAGCTGTATCAGCCTACAGCAGAGGTACCCGAGGCCTTCGGATCACCTGTGTTTCCCAATCCGTGATTGCAGCTGGAGCTATTCCGCTAGTGGAGCAGAAGATCCTCGGAGTGTTCTTGAGACTTTTACATCTGAGGTTTCTGGGGCTGTGGGTTAGGATGCCCACGAGTTTCTTATTACCTACCGGGAGCGGCTTCATACTTTTAGGTTAGTGGAGTCGAAAGGCGTTGACTTCAATGCATATCATCTGGATGGGCCATCCAGGTAGTGGAGGCGTACTAAAACCAAGCCAGCTGGTTCCCCTTCGGTCACTTGGACCGAGTTCTTCAAGGCCTTCGTGGCCAGATTCATCCCTCACAACATAAGATATCACCTACGGGATCAATTCTCTAGATTGGAGTAGGGCTCTATGACTGCGTTAGAGTATGAGGCTAGGTTTCACAAACTCTCCCGTCATGCCACCATGATTTTACCTATTGATAAGGAGAGAGTTTGGTGTTTTGTTCGTGGGTTAAGGCTCCAACTTTAGATTGAGACTCAATCCATGGTCTCAGTGGGTCACTCTTTTCTAGATGTTGTTGATCACGCCCGTACAATTGAAGAGCTCTATCGTAAGGCCCAAGGGGCAATGAAAAGAGAGCTAGACATGAGGGTGGTTACAGTGGGTCTCACTCCAGTCCAAGAGATACATATGATATGGTTTGACAGCAATTCCAATAGGGTCAGCCAGTCGACCTATTTAGGGCTCATTGTATGCTTTAGAGGGTGACCAGTATAGCCGGAGTGAGGTAGGTTCTAGTTAGAGTTATGAGATCCAGTACAGTGCTTCAGGCCGTGGTGGCCATTTATCTGGGGGCATATCATCTTCAGGTTGCTTTGATTATGGTGACATGGGGCACTAGGCCAGAGATTGCCCTTTGAGCAGGCGGATTTCTCTAGTTCCACAGCCAGCTCCACCCATAGCATCTCCAGTTAGAAGTCAAGGTCAGGGCCAGGACTATCTTGATGGACAATAGGGAATTTGGAGCGGTTATCAGGGAGGCAAGGCAGGTGGCACGATGGATGACCAAGGTAGAGGCGGAGAGGGCCATTTCTATATAGCTCCAGCGAGGGCGGAGGTTGAGCCATCGAACCATGTGATCATAAGTACGATTTGTTTGTGCCATCAGCCCGCCCTGACTTTATTAAACCTTGGTTCTACACATTCTTATGTGTTTGTGTATTATGTTTATCGCTTGGGTATGATTTCTAAGCCTATGGTAGAGCCTTTACGTTTGTCAACCCCCATGGGTGAGTCTTTAGTTATGGATCATGTGTTTCGATATTGCTTAGTTACTATCCATGGGCGTGACACCCGGGCTGACCTTATATTATTGGAGATTCTTTATTTTGATATAATTCTTGCCATGGACCCCCTATTTTACAGTTTTAGATTATTTCTCTAAGACTGTTACCTTAGCCATGATTGGTATTCCCCCGGTGATATGGCAGGGCTCCATTAGCAGCACACCGATTGGAGTTATCTCTTTTATTAAGGCTTGACAGTTAGTGCTAGAAGGTGTTTGTCCTATTTGGCTTATGTGCATGATGAAATTAGGGATGTCCTTGAGTTTGTGCCACTTGTCCATAAATTCATAGATGTGTTTTCTATCGACCTACCTGGCTTACCCTAAAGCGTGATATTCACTTTCTGATTGAGCTTAAGGTGGGTACACGGCCTATTACTAACCCTTCTTATTAGATGTCTCTTGCAGAGCTCAAGGAGCTCAGTGTTCAGCATTAAGACCTCTTTGTAACACCCCGAATTCGAAAAGGTGGAAAATTCCTGATTTTTGGGTTAGTGTCAGTAACGATGGAGGCCACCTACAGTTCCTAGGTTGACTTACGGCCCGTAGGTGGGAACCGTGGGTGGCAGGTTTGTGATCTCCAAATGTAAAGTTTCAGGACCCCAATGACGGATTGCTAAGACGGTCCATCATACAATTTACGAGCTGTAGATGGGACCCGTCGTTGCAGGGTCTAAGTCATCAGTCTCTGAACCCAACGACGGTCGACCAGGATGGTTCGTTGTTGGACCTACGAACCGTAGGTCGAACCGTCAATGGGGTCTGGCAATTAAATTTTAAAGGGGTCTTTTGGTCTTTTCACCTAATGACTTATATATCAACTAAGGTTAGTTCCTAACACTATATAAGCCCTTTTAATCCTAAAATCTACCCTTCCCAATAAGCTTGCAATTTCTCCAAACTCTTCTCTCTCAATTATTTCTCTCTCTAGAAGTTAGAAGAAGAAGAAGAAGAAGAAAAAGAGGGCAAGCTAGGGTTCAAGAAATCAAGTTTTTCTTCATCAATTGCTTAAGGAATTGAGACTCTAAGGTATGATAGTGTTCATCCTTGGAGCCCATTCCTCCATGGAATCCCTTAAATCTCCTATTTTCAAGATAGAAATTCCCAATTGAATTAATGGTTTTCTTCCATGTTATGGGTTCCATACAATGTTGATTCAATTGATTGTTTTATCAACTTCGAAATATAAATTGAGTTGAATTTCATGAATTTAGAGGAATCCCCATGAACCCATGTCAATTCCCCCAATTTCGAAATCGATGCGTTTTGGTGGGATTAATTACGAAGTGATGAATTTTATGAAATCTCTACGAATCCATGCATAAAAATGATTTCTAAGCTAAGACTTTTCATGATAAGAACATGAAGGACCTAAGTATGATTTTATGAAAGTAAGCATGTTCAATCAAAAACTATGATTTTCCTCTATTATGTGGGTTCCTTCAATTATGGTTAAATTGCCTTGGTTATGGTTTTCTAAGGATGAGTTTGCATTGAATTGTATGATTTTAGAGGAATTCTTATGAACCCATGTGAACCCTATGATGTGTAAGTTATGAGCATGATGAACTATGAAAAGATGAAGTTTATGAAATCATGTATGTCTCTTATGAAGCTAATGATGAATTAAGGGTGCTTTGAGATTGAAGCATCAAAGTTTATTATATGTTAATGCTGTTGTTGATTGTGAAAGGAAATTATCATATATTACTCATCCCATGAATGTGAAAGGTTTTCTCACATGTAATAATTCATAACTTGGTTAAAGGCTTGCTCAACTAAATTTGAATCAATGATTAAGGAGCTACTCTAAGAAGGGACAAGAGGCGATCACCCATTTCCCTAATGTAAACAAGAGGCGACTACCCATGTCTGCTTATGATAATTGAACTATGATTATTCCGTGGGAATTATGCTTAACACCGAGTCGACAAGTGGAGATTACCCATGTCCCATAAACTATGTGCCACCATAGGATGATGGCCTATGATAGACACTAGTTAGTGGATCCACGTAAGCTATATGTTAAGTAAAGGGTCCTACCTTGGCAAGTTGTATGGACCTATCGGTGTGGGGTTAGACACCGGATTCCATGTTGCTAGCTCACATGGTCTTACATGTCGGTTAAGGCTACTTCCCACAACCAAAGAACTGAAGTGCTTTTATGATGTTTCTCAAGTAAAGTAAAGATGTTTAGCTTCCTTTGACCATGGTTTATGACTTATGTTTCTAACCTCTTTCATGTTTTAGCTTGGTCATTGAATGTCATGAAAATGTCCCGTTTTAGCATGTTTTAAATGATTTTGAACATTGCTATCATACTTGGTACTTGATTGTACTACAACATACTCCTGCCTACATTGACTTGTTAATGTAGGGCTTGGCGATTCTCCATTTATTCGTGCCTAGAGCATAGTAGATGGATTATTGAAGACTTGGTGAGTCCTCATCCATTCGAGGACATATCCTAGTTGTTCTTACTTTTATGTTCTTCATTTTGACATTGTATTGGGTTATTTCACAAACTTTATTTCTCATTCTTAGTATAGATGGTCTTTTGAGACATTTGATGTAGACTTCCGCTATTTCCTTAAAAGCGTTGGTTTGAAATTGTCTTTTGAACTCTTAAAGCTGTATGATCTTGTATGTATGTATGCTAAGTGGCTTGTATGAGGCCTCTCGGGGTCTTGTACGCCATGTCACGCCTAGGGAGTACCTTGGATCATGAAAAACTTAGTATCAGATCCACAATTTAGAAAGATCCTAGGATGTCTCATACGCCACGTCAAGTAGAATCTTGTTCATGAGTGTGAAGCGCGCCAGATTTGTGAATGAGAGGCTATAAGATGTTTAGGAAACTCCAGTTCTTTTATTACTCCTAAGTCGTGTGATAGAATGTAACTCTATGTTTCTCTCCTAATCCCTATCCTATGCGTTTCAGGATATGGCTACCCGAAGAGCTTATGCTACAAGAAACGCGGGAGAGAATGTTGAACAACAAGCTCTTTCTCAAGCTCCTCATTTTTCGGCCGACCCTTTGGTCGAACAAGTGACTATCGCAAAGTTTAGGGCTGCTTTTCAAGAGTTGGCTCAAGCCGTGACGGATCAAGCCAATAGAGAGGTTGTGGCTCCCGTGAACCCAAATATGGGTACGACGGCATCAAGGGTAAGGGACTTCACTAGGATGAACCCTCCGAAATTTCATGGCTCTAAGGTTGAGAAAGATCCTCAAGAGTTCATCGATAAGGTGTACACGGTGCTAATGATTATGGGTGTGACGCTGGAGGAGAAGGCGGAGTTGGCCGCTTATCAACTTAAGGGTGTTGCTCAAGTATGGTTCAACCAATGGAAGGAAGGGAGGGCGGTTAATGAGGGTCCTCTTGATTGGGAGAAATTTAAGGTTTCTTTCATTGATAGGTTCTTTCCCCTTGAGATGAAGGAGGCAAGGATGCTTGAGTTCATCAACCTTCGTCAAGGAAACATGAGTGTGAAAGAGTATGCGTTGAAGTTCACACAATTGTCTCGATATGCTCCTATGTTGGCCCATCCTAGGGCAAGAATGAATAAGATTGTTTCGAGACTCTTTGAAATGGTGGTCAAAGAGTGTCGTACCACTATGCTTGTCATCGAGATGGATATTTCTCATCTCATGGTGTATGCTCAACAAATAGAAGAGGAGAAACTCAAGGAAAGGTCTAGATAGGCAAAGAGGGCTCGGACCAATGATGGTAACTTTTCACACTCAAGGTCCAATGGATATGGTCGTTCTAGATTTCGACAAAAGTTCTCCAATCAAGGTTCCTCAAATGTTCGTCCTAAGTCCAACAAGGATAGGGTGTCCAATCCTAAGCCTCAAGGAGGGAATGGTGGTGGTTTTTCATCGACTACTTGTGCTAAGTGTGGGAAAAAGCATGAGGGTAAATGTCTAGCCGGTTCTAATGCATGCTTTGGTTGTGTCAAGACGGATCACAAGATAAGAGATTGTCCCTTAGTGGCAAAAAATGAAGGGGATAACCGTCGATGAACTCAACCTCAAAATCCATCGGGTTCTAGTGGAAATCAGAAGCAAAATCGATTCTATGCACTTCAAGCTCGCCATGAGCACGAGGGTTCTATCAATGTGGCTACCGGTATGGTGAAAGTCTTTCACTTTTATGTTTATGTTGTGCTTGATTCAGGTGCTACCTTTTCTTTTGTGACGCCATATGTGGCTATGAGGTTTGATGTGGTTCCAGATGTGTTTTTAGAACCCTTTTGTGTCTCTACTCCCACTGGTGAATCTATTGTGGCTAAGAGAGTCCATAGAAATTGTCCCGTCTCCTTACCCCATAGAGTTACTCTGTTGATCTTGTAGAGCTTGATATGCTAGATTTTGATGTTATTCCTGGGATGGATTGGTTGCATTCTTGTTATGCTTCTATTGATTGTAGGACCTGAACGGTCAAGTTTCAATTCCCAAATGAGCCTATCCTAGAATGGAAAGGGGGAAATTCTATGTTTAGAGGTCAATTTGTTTGTTGTCTTAAAGCTAGAAAGATGATTTCCAAGGGGTGTATATACCATCTTGTTAGGGTGAAGGATGTGTATTCCGAAAACCCTACTCTTGAGTCGGTTCCCATTGTAAAAGAGTCTTCGGAAGTGTTTCCTGATGATCTGCCCGGGGTTCCTCCCAAAAGTGAAATAGTCTTTGGTATTGATCTCCTTCCCGATACGTAACCTATCTCTATTCCTCCTTATCGAATGGCTCCGACAGAACTTAAGGAACTAAAAGATCAATTGAAAGACTTATTGGATAAGGGTTTCATCCGACCAAGTACCTCTCCATGGGGTGCTCCAGTGTTGTTTGTTAGGAAGAAGGATGGTTCACTTCGTATGTGCATTGACTACCGCCAATTGAACAAGGTTACTATCAAGAATAAGTATTCTCTTCCAAGAATAGATGACTTGTTTGATAAACTTCAAGGGGGTAGTTA
This sequence comes from Solanum appendiculatum, assembly GCA_018342035.1. Lineage (NCBI taxonomy): Eukaryota > Viridiplantae > Streptophyta > Magnoliopsida > Solanales > Solanaceae > Solanum > Solanum appendiculatum. The sequence continues at coordinate 4,013,077 of JAGDQO010000361.1, read as the reverse complement.
CTTCTCTAAAATCGATCTTCGTTCGGGTTATCACCAATTGAGGGTGAAAGAAGATGATATTTTGAAAACGCCTTTCTGGACTAGATATGGCCATTATGAATTCGTAGTGATGTCGTTTAGGTTGACAAATGCTCCGGCCGCGTTTATGGATTTGATGAATAGGGTGTTTAGGCAATATCTTGATATGTTTGTGACTGTGTTCATAGATGATATTTTAATTTACTCAAGGAGTGAGGATGAGCATGCCGATCATTTGAGGATTGTATTGCAAGTCCTCAAGGACCAACAATTCTTTTCGAAGTTTAGCAAATGTGAGTTTTGGCTAAGGTACGTGGCTTTTCTTGGTCACATTTTCTCCGGTAAAGGTATTGAGGAAGATCCTAAGAAGACGGATGCGGTTAAGAATTGGCCTAGACCTCAATCACCTTTGGATATTCGTAGTTTCTTGGGTTTAGCTGGTTGTTATAGGAGATTTGTTGAAGGGTTTTCTTTGATTGCTTCTCCATTGACGCCTTTTGCTCAAAAGAAGGTTAAGTTCACTTGGTTCGAAGTGTGTGAGAAGAGTTTTCAAGAGTTGAAAGATAGACTTACTTCAGCTCAAGTGTTGACCCTACCAGAAGGGTCCGATGGGTTTGTGGTTTATTGTGATGCCTCGGGAATCGGTCTAGGATGTGTTCTTATACAAAATGGGAATGTCATCGCTTACACTTCAAGGCAACTTAAGATCCATGAAAAGAACTATCCTACCCATGACTTAGAATTAGCAGCGGTTGTGTTTGCTTTAAAGATTTGGAGTCATTATATGTATGGTGTGCATGTTGACATTTTTACTGACCATAAGAGTTTGCAATATGTGTTTAATCTAAAAGATCTAAATCTTCGCCAAAGAAGGTGGCTTGAGTTGGTAAAGGACTATGACTGAGTGACCTCTATCACTCCGGTAAGGCTAATGTGATGGCAGATGCTCTTAGTCGGTTGTCTATGGGTAGTGTTGCTCATGTTGAGGTAGGTAAGAAAGAGTTAGTTCGTGATGTTCATAGATTAGCCCGATTGTGTGTTCAGTTGATTGATTCCACTAAAGGTGGTATTATGGTTCACAATGGTTCCGAATCATATTTTGTGCATGATGTGAAGGCTAAACAAGATCTTGATCCTAATATGGTTGAATTGAAGGAAGCGGTACTAAAAGAATCTGTAGAGACTTTCTCCCAAGGGGAAGATGGTGTGCTTCGATATCAAGGTCGTTTGTGTGTTCCCGATGTGGATGACCTAAGAGGACAAATTTTGTCGAAAGCCCATGGTTCTCGATATTCCATTCACCCTGGAGCTACCAAAATGTACCGTGATTTGCAGGAGATTTATTGGTGGAATGGGATGAAGAGAAGGATATTGCGTAATTTATGGCTAAGTGTCCTAATTGTAAACAAGTGAATGTTGAGCATAAAAAGCCGAGAGGTTTGACCTAATATATTAGTATTCCTACTTGGAAGTGGGAAGATGTGAATATGGACTTTATTGTTAGTTTACCACGCACCCAAAGACAATATGATTCGATTTGGGTTATTGTAGATAGAATGATGAAATCAGCCCATTTCATTCCAGTCAAGGTTTCTTATTCGGCGGAGGATTATGCTAAGTTGTACTTGAGAGAAATGGTTAGGTTGCATGGAGTGCCTTTATCCATTATCTCCGATCCTAGCGCACAATTTACCTTTCCATTTTAGAAGTCTTTCAAAAAGGGTCATGGTACCCATGTCAAGCTTAGTATGGCCTTTCATCCTCAAATCGATGGGCAAGCGGAACTTATTATCCAAACTCTAGAAGATATGTTGAGAGCTTGTGTAATTGATTTCAAGGGTAATTGGGATGATCATTTGCCTTTGATTGAGTTTTCTTATAATAATAGATACCATTCTTGTATTGGCATGGCTCTATTTGAAGCCCTTTATGGTAGGAGGTTTAGATTTCCTATAGGTTGGTTTGAAGTTGGTGAAGTTGCTTTGATAGGCCCCGAATTGGTACATGAGGCTTTGGAGAAAGTTAGGCTTATTAGAGAAAGGTTAAAAATGGCTCAAGGTCGACAAAAGTCCTATGCCGATGTTAGAAGGAGAGATTTAGAATTTGATGTTAATGATTGGGTCTACTTGAAAATTTCACCCATGAAGGGTGTAATGAGGTTTGGAAAGAAAGGGAAGCTTAGTCCCCATTATGTGGGCCCATATCAAATTTTGAGATGTGTTGGTAAGGTTGCTTATGAACTTAACTTGCCTAATGATTTTGCATCAGTGCATCTCTCCTTGTTGAAGAAATGTGTTGGTGATCCGACATATATAGTGCCATTAGAGAGTCTTGGCATAAAAGATAGTCTTCCCTATGAAGAAGTTCTGGTTGAGATTTTAGATCGGCAAGTCCGGAAGTTATGAAATAAAGAAGTTGCTTCTGTGAAGGTTCTTTGGAGGAATCAATTAGTTGAGGGTGCTACTTGGGAGGCTGAGGCCGATATGCTGTCCCGATATCCTCATCTCTTTCACTCTGATCCTACTCTAGCTTGAGGTATCTAGTTCCTCATGGTTCATTCTTTCGGTTTCATGTGTCTTAGTCATTTCCATGATTCCTTGATTGTGCATGTCCATGAAGAGTCTAATTTTGAGGAAATGAGCTAGCTTGATTGATGTATCCATGATTATGTGCATTGAGTATGAGTCGCATAAAGTCTTCATGAAATGATGTTTTGAACATGCTTTAGCTTGGAGTTGATGTTTTCCTCATCGGATATGTGCATTTATGTGATTTCATTTTAGGTTGGGTTGTTAGTTCTTTTTTCTTACCCTCCTTATGATGTCTTGATTCTCATTCGAGGACGAATGTTCCCTAGGGGGAGATAATGTAACACCCAGGATTCGAAAGGATGGAAAATTTCTGATTTCTGGGTTAGTGTCAGTAACGACGGAGACCACCTACGGTTCGTAGATTGACTTACGGCCAATAGGTGGGAATCCTGGGTGGCAGGTTTGTGATCTGAAAATGTCAAGTTTCAGGACCCCAAAGATGGATTGCCAGGATGGGCCATCGTACAATGTACGAGCCATAGATGGGACCCGTCATTCCAGGGTCCAAGTCATCTGTCTCTGAACCCAACGAATGTTAACCAGGACGGTACATCATTAGACCTACGGACTATAAGTCGAACCGTCAATGGGGTCTGGCAATTAAATTTTAACGGGGTCTTTTGGTATTTTCACCTAATGACTTATTTATCAACTAAGGTCGGTTCCTAACACTATATAAGCCCTTTGAATCCTAAAATCTACCCTTCCCTATCACTTTGCAATTTCCCCAAACTCCTATCTCTCAAATATTTCTCTCTCTAGAAATTAGAAGAAGAAGAAGAAGAAGAGGGCAAGCTAGGGTTCAAGAAATCAAGCTTTTCTTCATCAATTGCTTAAGGAATTGAGATTCTAAGGTATGATAGTGTTCATCCATGGAGCCCTTTCCTCCATGGAATCCCTAAAATCTCCAATTTTCAAGTTAGAAATTCCAAATTGAATTAAGGGTTTTCTTCCATGTTATGGGTTCCTTGCAATATTGATTCAATTGAATGTTTTATGAACTTTGAAGTATAAATTGAGTTGAATTTCATGAATTTTGAGGAATCCCCATGAACCCATGCCAATTCCCCCAATTTCGAAATCTATGCTACGTTGGCGGGTTGAATTAAGAGGTGATGAATTTATGAAATCTCTATGAATCCATGCATAAATTATGATTTCTAAGCTAAGAATTTTCATGATAAGATTATGATGGACCTAAGGATGATTTTATGAAAGTAAGCATGTTCAATCAAAAACTATGATTTTCTTCTATTATGTGGGTTCCTTCAATTATGGTCAAATTGCTTTGGTATGGTTTTCTAAGCATGAGTTTGCATTGAATTGTTTGATTAAAGAGGAATTCTTATGAACCCATGTAAACCCTATGATGTGTTAGTTATGAGCATGATAAACTATGCAAAGATGAAGTTTAGGAAATCATATATGTCTGTTATGAAACTAATGATGAATTAAGGGTGCTTTGAATTTAAAGCATCAAAGTTTATGATATGTTAATGTTGTTGTTGAGTTGTGAAAGGAAATTCTCATATATTACTCATCCCATGAATGTGAAAGGTTTTCTCACATGTAATAATTCATAACTTGGTTAAAGGCTTGCTCAACTAAATTTGAATCAATGATTAAGGAGCTACTCTAAGAAGGGACAAGAGGCGATCACCCATTTTCCCTAATGTAAACAAGAGGCGACTACCCATGTCTGCTTATGATAATTGAACTATGATTATTCCGTGGGAATTATGCTTAACACCGAGTCGACAAGTGGAGATTACCCATGTCCCATAAACTATGTGCCACCATAGGATGATGGCCTATGATAGACACTAGTTAGTGGATCCACGTAAGCTATATGCTAAGTAAAGGGTCCTACCTTGGCAAGTAGTATGGACCTAATGGTGTGGGGTTAGACACCGGATTCCATGTTGCTATCTCACATGGTCTTACATGTCGGTTTAGGCTACTTCCCACAAACAAAGAACTGAAGTGCTTTTATGATGTTTCTCAAGTAAAGTAAAGATGTTTAGCTTCCTTTGACCATGGTTTATGACTTATGTTCTAACCTCTTTCATGTTTTAGCTTGGTCATTGAATGTCATGAAAATGTCCCGTTTTAGAATGTTTTAAATGATTTTGTGCATTGCTATCATACTTGCTACTTGATTGTACTACAACATACTCCTGCCTACATTGACTTGTTAATGTAGGGCTTGGCGATTCTCTATTTATTCGTGCCTAGAGCATAGTAGAAGGATTATTGAAAACTTGGTGAGTCCTCATCCATTCGAGGACATAGCCTAGTTGTTCTTACTTTTATGTTCTTCATTTTGACATTGTATTGGGTTATGTCACAAACTTTATTTCTCATTCTTAGTATAGATGGTCTTTTGAGACATTTGATGTAGACTTCCGCTATTTCCTTAAAAACGTTGGTTTGAAATTGTCTTTTGAACTCTTAAAGCTCTATGATCTTGTATGTATGTATGCTAAGTGGCTTTCATGAGGCCACTCGGGGTCTTGTACTTCATGTCAAGTCTAGGGGGATACCTTGGGTCGTGATACTCTTGCTTAAGGGATTCATCAGGTCTAGTGTTTCCCCTTGGGGTGCTCCTATTCTATTTGTAAAGAAAAAGGACGATTCGATGCGCATATGTATTGATTATAGGCACCTGAAAAAGGTGATAGTGAAGAACCATTACCCTATGCCAAGGATTGATGATCTGTTCCACCAGCTTCAGGGTGCCGCAGTGTTTTTGAAGATTGATCTGAGGTCGGGTTACCATCAGCTAAGAAATAGGGCATCAGATACCCATAAGACTATATTTAGGACTCGATATGGCCATTATAAGTTACTATTGATTTCTTTTGGGTTGAGTGATGCCCTTGCCACCTTTATAGACTTGATGACACTGGTGTTCAGACCGTATCTTGATTTGTTCATTATTGTGTTCATAGATGACATTGTAGTATACTCGTGGAGTAGGAGTGATTGTGAGTAGCATTTGAGGATTGTGCTCAGACTTTGAGGGATCAGTGGCTTTACGCCATGTTCTCAAAGTACAAGTCCAGGCTTGAGTATGTAGCATTCATTGGAGACGTAGTGTCCAACGATGGCATCATGGCAGATCCAATGAAGATTGAGGCTATTTGTGATTGGGCTAGGCCCACTTCAGTTACCAAAGTTTAGATCTTCGTTGGATTAGCAGGCTACTACGGATGGTTCATGGAGGGCTTCTCCACCATTGCAGCACATCTGACTCGATTGACCCACCTTGATGTCCCTTTTGAGTGGTCAGAGAAGTGTGAGTTGAGCTTTTGAAAGCTCAAGGAGTTGCAGACTACTGTTCCTATATTGACTCTTCCAGTTGAGGGTGAGGGCTTCACGGTATATTGTGATGCATCTGTTGTTTGTTTGGGTTGTGTATTGATACAGCGGGGATGGGTTATTACCTATATGTTGGAGAAGCTTAGGCTACATGAGCACAACTACCCCACCAATGACTTAGAGTTGGCGGCGGTAGTTTTCATGCTATGATTTGGAGGCACTACCTGTGTGAAGTTCGTTGTGTGATCTACACTGATCACATGATTCTTTAGTACATCATGAGCCAGAGGGACCTTAATTCAAGGTAGCGTCGCTGGATTGAACTTTTGAAGGACTGTGACCACTTTATTATCTACCATCTACGAAAGGCGAATGTAGTAGCGGACACCTTGAGTCGGAAGACGGTGAGTATGCGTAGTCTAGCCTTCTTATCTACTATGGAACGGCCCTTAGCTTTGAACATTTATTCCTTAGCTAATTCGATGGTCCGGTTAGAGGTTTCATATTCTAGGTGTGTTCTAGCCTATGCGGGAGTTCAGTCCTCTCTACTTGATCAGATTCATAGCTATGAGTTTGAGGATGAGGCCTTGGTGGCACATCGAGATCGGGTGTTAGCAAGTTATTCCGATCAAGTTACGTTGGAGTCAGATGGGGTTTTAAGGTTTATGGGATGTATTTGTATTCCGAGAGTTGGGGTTTGATCCAGCTAATACTTCGTGAGGCCCATAATTTGATATACTCTATCCATCTGACACCGTGAAGATGTATCGTGATTTGAGGCAGTATTATTAGTTGAGCGGTACAAGGAGAGACAATGCAAACTACATGTCCCGTTGCCTTTGTTTCAAGCAGGTGGAGGCCAAGCATTTGAGGCCTGGTGGTGAGTTTCAGAGTTTACCCATTTCAAAGCGGAAGTTGGATTGCATCACTATGGAATTTCTGGCAGGGTTGCCTCAGACTTCTAGAGGTGTTGATAGCATTTGGGTCATCGCTGATAGATTGACCAAGTTAGCATACTTTCCCTCTATTCAGTCTTTATTCAACACCGAGAGATTAGCCCATATCTTCATTCGTGAGGTGGTTTATCTTCATGGTGTGTCGGTCTCCATTATTTCAAATCGGGTTGCTCAATTTACTTTTAGCTTCTGGAGGACTTTTCAAGATGAGTTGCGCACTCGCGTTGACCTTAGCACAACCTTCAACCTGCAAATTTATGGTAAGTCAGAGCATACTGTTTACATTCTTGAGGACATGTTGTGGGCTTGTGTATTGCAGTTTGGAGGTCAGTGGGACCAGTTCTTGCCTTTGGCAGAGTTTGCATACAAAAACAGCTACAATTTTAATATTCAGATGGCCCCGTTTGAGGCCTTATATGGTAGGTGTTGTCGCTCATTAGTTGGTTGGTTTGAGACTATAGATCCTAGACCGCATGGTACATACTTGATTCAGGAGGCTTTAGCGCAGGTGAGGATTATTCAGGACCGACTTCGGACAGCTCCGAGTAGGCAAGAGTTGATGATCGTGGGCAGTGGCCCTTGACGTTTTCAGTTTGTGATAGAGTTTTCCTCCGTTTGTCAACCACGAAGCACGTGATGAGATTTGGGAGGTAGGGAAAGCATAGCCCCAGGTATATTGGGCCTTTTGAGATTCTTCGGACCATTGGAGGGGTTGCTCATGAGTTAGCTTTTCCTCCGATGTTCTCATCTATACACCCAGTCTTTTATGTTTTGATGTTGCACCGGTATGTTCTAGATGAGTCATATGTGCTTGAGTATGATGCGGTAGAGTTGGATGATCGCTTGACCTTCGTGTAGGAGCCAGTTTCCATTCTTGCCAGAGATGTGTGGCGGTTGCGCTCGAGAGCCATTCATGTAGTCCAGATCCATTGGAGGCATCATCTAGTTAAATAGCCTACCTCGGAGTCCGAGCATGATATGCGGGTGTAGTTTCCAAGCTTGTTTGATCCTTCACGTACTTCTTCACTCTTACTTTCATGGATGATAGTCCTTTTTAATAATGGATGTTGCAATGACCTCCAGGTCATTTCTGTGTTTATGCCTCTTGTTCATTGTTTAGAGCTTTCATGTAGCAACCCTAAGTCATTTATGACTTGCTGGGACTGACAGTTCGGTCATCTAGTAATTCGTTTGGTTTTTGTGCATGTCTTAGTGTTTTTGAGGTTTTAAACCTTAAACATTCATTTTTGATAAAAAGTTCAAGAAGATGATGTTAAAATCAAATTTTGACGATTCAATCAGCTCGAGAAGGAACATTTTAGGCTCGTAGCATAGTCGGCATGACTCCCGAGGTTTTCAGTGCGAGTCTGTGTGACGTTAGTAAACATTTTGAGTAAACAAGCTCGGATGATAATTCCTTCAGTATGGTTGGCTACGGAATGTTGAGTTTGGCCTAGAAATACCGTTTGTTTAGGACCCAAGGCTTCCGGGCTAATTCCGAGCCCCTTCTAGATTTTGGCTTTCAATGGAGTTTGGGTGTAAGACTGACTTTTTGCAAAGATGACCTCGTATGAGAATTTTTACTGCTCTATTGAGTCTAGAATATTGAATTTGGTAGGGTTGCATACCTAGTTTGTGTGCATGGGGTTCTGAACGAATTCAGAGCACCTCATCGGAGATTTGGGATTTGGGTAAACTAGCTGATATGCATTAGCAAGTGTAGGGTGCTTTGCCCTTCATGATTGCGTGCCCCTTGGTCGCGTTCGTGAAGGCTTGGGCCTTTGTGCTTCGCAACCGCGTGGTCTGTTGCCGCGATCACGATGAAGGGTTGACTTTCCTTGGTCATTGCAACCGCAAGGCAGGGTTTCCATTATCGTGATGGTCAACCTCTTTATGAGAGGCGATTTCCACCCGTCATCCCGCGATCACGATGAAGAGCTGAGGTCTATCTTTATAAATAAAGAAAAACGCGATCAAAAAATATTTGGAGAGTTGTGATTGCAATTTCTTGGTCATTTTGAGTCGGTGTTGGGTTATTCAAAGTCCCACGCATCTGTGTTTGTTGAGGTTACGTGATGAGGTGATTGGTTTGAGGTGGGGAACCTTCATTTGAGTGGAATTCTCATTTCAAGCTACTTCCCCGCCATTTTCTTTCCCTTTCTTGTTGCTTAAATTGCATGTTGTTGTTGGGGCTTCTCCAGGCCTCAGATTGTGTCAAACTTTAGGACACAAGTTCGAGGCGTAGTTTAGGACCTCTTGATGGAGCCAATTTTTGAATTTTTGACACGGATCCCACAATTCCTATTTCACACTAAAATTGGCTAGTGTCTATTTTATGTGTTTAGTGTCTAAACAACCGTACTTATGTTGTGATCATATTTTTGATAGCTTGGTAGCATTCGGAGGCCGTTCAGAAGAAAATGTGATAAAGAGCATGCGTGGTCGGCCTCCAGGTAGGCTACACCTTCCTTTCTATATAGATTGAGCTTAAATGCGTGAATTCATGATGATTACCGTGAATTGGGGGCAAGAATCTTGTGTTTCTATTTTTCTTCCTAGAAAGCATGACTTAGGATTGATCGAGGTTGTTTTGAGGGTAGTACCATCCTAGTAGGGTTGTTTGTGTGATTTGCATGCTATATGAAATTACGTGGCTTTTACTTGTTATCTGATGCATGTTGGCCGTTTCTCTGGATAGGCTAGTGTTGCCTTACACTCTCGAACCTCGTGGCTTGCTTTGTCTCCGACGTCATTTGGACGGACTAGGTCCCTTTAGACTGGAATAGCAGACTTGAGCCTGATAGTATGAGCCTTTGTTTAGGCATTTACGTAGCTTGTTAGACTTTCTGTATTGTTTTCCTGTTTATGCATCTCTGATGCATTATCGGAGGTTGTGTGCTTTCTTGGAGCTGGAGTATTTCATCCTTGGAGCCCTTTATGATTCTTTAGAAATGGACGTCAATCCTCAATGGCTTGGAGCCTTCTTAAGATCCCCTTCGGAGTCGATACGCCCCCGAGCACTCATGCTGGCTAGGCGGCTAACGCCCCTGGTAGTGGGTAGCTTGATGGGTGGCTCGAACATCTGATATCCTCTATGGAGTTGACATGACCCCGAGACACTCTTTCTAGCTGGGTGGTTGATGCCTGTGGGAGTGGACTGTATGGCTGAGTGGCCCAGATTGATTGCCATTCTTTCTAGTTGGGCTGGCAGTTGACCGGTTCGTGGTTACTTGCGCTTGGAGCACAAAATACTATTCTTAGATTTGGGTTACTCTTTATTCTGGTAGACTTAGCTATTATGTGTACCTGTGGGGCTTGTGGGGGTCCGTTCGTGTTTTATTTAACTTGTGCATGTGTTTACCTTCTAGGCTTATGGGGTTCAGTAAGGTTGAGTTTAGCTATACTTAGATTTACTTTCGGTATGCTCGTGTGCTTTCCTTCTTTTCCCGCTTTAATCTTGGTTTGCATTTAGATTCTCTCTTTTCCGATTGATTGTACCTTTCATGCTCGGTCGGCCTATGATGTCTACTGAGTACCTTGTTTTGGTACTTATTCTGCACTCTACATATCTTCATGAGGCAGATCCTAGTACATGCTACTAGCGGTGATCGCTCGTGCCGTCTTTTGCAGCTTGTGGATATCGGAGAGGAGGGTGAGCACTTGGCGTCCTGGATCAGTCTAACTCCTTCTGTATATATGTCTTCTTGTCTTTTGCCTTTGAAATGGCTTGTTCTGGTCCACTATTTCAACTTGTCTTTTGTTCATACTAGATAGATTTGTACTTGTGATTTCCAGGTTCTGAGAGGGTTCCTATTGTATATAGTTTTTGTTTGTTCTAGTTCTTGTCTTTTCTTGTTGTTAGCATTATTTTCTATTTAGTTCTACCCTTGTACCCATTACTTGTCGTTCTTGGTACAGGTTGGCTTACCTACTCCTAGGTTATTGTAGGTGCCATCATGACTCAGGAAGTCGGGTCCTGACAAAGAGTTAATGACAAAATTTGAGGATTAGAACCAGACTAATAGTTAATGTTGTATAAAGATTAACTACTTGAGTTATTATGATTGAAATGAGATAAACACTTTTAGCTTAGAAGAATGAAAGTTACATACAATTGACCTGGTTGAGAAACAATTAATTGTAGTTATAGTTAATAAACTGGTATAATAAATAATATGTAATCTATTTCTTTAATTTACCTGATGAATGGTCAAGAAGTCTGGTGACCACAATCCTGGTTAATTCTCTATAATTATCTTAAATGAAGTGTTACTATTGATTGTTTCTTATTACGAATTGACGTCTAAAATATTTCCCAAAAACTCCCCCCATTTCCCATTTTATTTCCGAAATAAGTACCTAAAAGTTAAATAATTGCATACAGCTTAGTTCTAACCTTATTCTCTATTGGATTCATCCCCAACCTAGTTGGATTCTGTATTTGACAACGACTGCTTTATACTCCTTAATTGAAGTGTAAATTTGGGTGTATCGACCCTTTGCTTTCCAATCAAACTTTCCAATTTCTGAGGTATTACAATATCTCACCCTTGGGAAAATTCATCCTTGAATAGGACTCAAGTAAGAATGAATAAAGTAGGAGAGAAACTAACAACCCATCATGCATGAAAATCTCATCATAATGCACATAAACATAGAGAATCACTCCAAGCTAAATCATAACAACAAAAATCAAGTTTTTTATGAACATGCATGCATATGAAAGCATGAGAATGACTGAATTGCATGAATCCAAAGGAATGAACCATGAGAAACTAATACCTCAAGCTTGAGTAGAAATAGAGGGAAAGAGATGAGGATACTTGGACATCATATCGGCTTCGGCCTCCAGAGTAGCACCCTCAACTAGTTGATTCCTCCAAAGAACTTTCATAGAGGAAACTTCTTTATTTCTGGACTTTCGAACTTAACGGTCTAAAATCTCAACCGGAACCTCTTCATACGAAAGGCTTTCTTCAACTCCGAAACTTTCTAAAGGTACAATACTCATCGGATCTCCAACACATTTCTTCAACAAAAAGACATTGAATACTGGATGTATCGATCCAAAATCATTAGGAGCTCCAATTCTTAAGCAACCTTGCTATACGTCTCAAAATTTGATAGGAGCCCATATATCAGGGACTAAGCTTCCCTTTCTTTCCGAACCTCATCACATCCTTCAAGAGTTAGATTTTCAAGTAAACCCAATCATTAACATTAAATTCAAGCTCTCTTCTTCTAATATCGGCATAAGACTTTTGTCGACTTTGCTTCGTTTTCAACCTCTCTCGAATAAGTCAAACATTTTCCATAGCCTCATGCACCAACTCGAGCCCTATCAAAGTGACCTCACAAATTTCAAACCAACCTATAGGAGACCCATACCTCCTACCATAGAGATCCTCAATCGGTGTCATCCCAACACTAGAATGATAGCTACTATTATAAGGAAACTCGATCAAAGGCAAATGGTCATCCTAATTACTCTTGAAATCAATCACGCAAGCTCTCAACATATCTTCCAAAGTTAGAATAGTACGCTCGGCTTGTCCATCGATCTGAGGATGAAAAGTCATGCTAAGCTTCACATAAGTACCAAGGCCTTTCTGAAATGACCTCAAAAACTAAGATTTAAACTGAGTATCACGATCGGAGATAGTGGACAAAGGCACTCCATGAAACCTTACAATTTCTCAAATTTAAAGCTTGGCATATTCTTCGACTAAAAATGAAGTTGTTATGGGAAGAAAGTGAGCTGATAAAGTTATTCGTTCCATGATAACCCAAGTCAAATTAAATTAAGGACAAGTATGAGGTAAACCCATAATAAAGTCCATATTCAAATCTTCCCACTTCCAAGTAGGAGTACTAATATCTTGAGCCAAACCACAGGGATTATGATGCTTAACTTTTACTTGTTGACAATTTGTATACTTAGCCACAAATTCCATAATATCTTATTCATCCCATTCCACCAATACACTACACGCAAGTCACGGTTCATCTTGGTGGCTCCCGGACGAATAGAATACTGAGAACTGTGGTTGAGCAGCAGTGCTATGAGAGGTTTCAGAAGACTAAACCACCCCATTTTTCAGGGTGGTAAGAGCAACGATGCTCATGAGTTCTTGATTTTGTGCCATGAGATTCTTGAGGTAGTGGGTATGTGGATGCTCGTGGTGTTCATTTTGTTGCACTTCAGCTGTGTGGATGCACTAGAGAGTGCTGGAGGACTTTAGGTAGATCTATACCAGTTGGGTCTCCTCCAATAGAGTGGGACGTGTTCTCTAGTGCTTTCTAGGACCGCTTCATTTCTTTGAGTGTAAGGGAAAAGAGTCGACTGAGGTTTGAGGACTTGAGACAGGGAAGTTTTTTAGTGACTGAGTATGAGGCCCATTTTTGTGAGCTTTCTAGGCATGCTATGACTATTTTTCCCAATGAGGCAGAGAGAGTTGATAGGTTTGTGAGAGGGTTGTCTTTCTCTACATAGTCGTATGTGTTCCAAGCAGCCAGAGAGGGGGCTTCGTTCAAGTTCATTGTGACCACCGCTAAGAAGGTGGAGTTGATGCTTGTAGAGGAGTTTGGAGAGCCTAAGAAGGCCCGTTCTTCTTGTCAGTTTTCTGGTGCCTCATCTTGAGGCAAGAGTTCACACCGAGGTAGTGGCTCCTTTCAGCATCGTGGGACATTTCATGTATCTATGCCAGCACCGGAGAGTGGTTAGTCATCCTGAGGATCTTATGGTTTTGGCCAAGGTAGCCTTGGTGGATCATCTGGTTCGCAGCAGTTGTTATTTGTGCTGAGGTCGTGTTATGTTTGTGCATATCCAGGTCATATGATTCGGTAGTGTCCTTCATAGACTTACTAGGGACCCTAGTTTACTTATTCAACTGCTCTAGCTAGAGATTCAGCACCTCTGACCAGGGGTCGAGGTAGAGATCATTCTGAGAGAGGTGGCACGACTTCTAACGGGGGTACTATAGCTCCACAGGGTAGAGGTTGAGGTTCTACTCAGAATATCGGTGGCCGAGAGGACAAGTGTTATGGTTTTTTAGGGAGACTTGAGGCTGAGACTTCATATGTTGTGATCATAGGTATCATCCTAGTTTTCCATCAACCTGCGTATGTATTGATTATTACGGGGTCTACTTTCTAATATGTGTCTACCTTTTTTGCTGCCGGGTTTATATGATGTCTGATTGTTAACATGTGCCTATTGATGTTTCTACACCATGGGGTGAATCCTTAGTGGTGGATCGAGTACATTGTTCTTGTCTTGTTTCCTTGTCCGTATATGTTACTTGATTAGCCTTGATCATTTTTTAGATGGTGAACTTTGATGTAATTTTTGGTATGGATTGGCTATCCCCGCATCATGCGGTTCTTGATTGTTATGTTGAGATTGTGACCTTAACAATGCCGGGTGTCCTGAGAGTTGAGTGATCGGGTGCTAGTGGTTCTTACCCTAGCAAAGTTATCTTTTTCTTTTGAGCTCAGAGATTGGTAGATAGAGGGTGTTCTATCCTACTCGGCCTTCATTTAGGATACTAGTATTGAGCCACCTCCCATTGATTATGTGCCCGTGGTTAGAGAGTTTTTAGATGTGTTTCCTACTGATCTTTGAGGTGTTCCACCATATAGTTTTTTAGATGTGTTTCAATATCCCTGTTGAATTTGATATCTACTTGTCTTTGATTATGATTGTGTTTTGAGGATTAGAGGAAAGATTTGTGTACCTTGAATGGGCGAGTTGATTAGATTGATTCTTGAGGAGGCGCATTTTTCTTAATATTCCAACTACCCGAGAACGGCAAAGATATATCATGATCTAAGTCAGCATTATTGGTGGTGTGGCATGAATAGAGATATTTTAGACTTTGTATCTAGGGTCTTGACTTGCCAATTGGTCAAGTGTGAGCAACAGTGGCCCGGAGGTTTATCTCAGAGGATTCCTATTCCTTCTTGGAAGTGGGAGCGGATAACTATGGATTTTGTAGTGGGTTTGCCTACCACAGTGGGTGGTTATGACTCCATTTGGGTGGTTGTTGATTGGCTAACCAAGTCTTCCCACTTCATCCCGGTCCTAGTGAACTAGACGACAGAGAGGTTAGCCGAGCTTTATATCAGTCAGATTGTGTGATTGCTTGGAGTCCCAGTTTCTATTCTTTCTGATCGAGGTTCCTTATTCACCTCCCTTTTTTGGAAGGCTTTGTAGCATGGTTTGGGTACTCGGTTATATATGAGTACATCTTTTCACCATTAGACAAATGGTTAGTCCGAGCGGATGATTCAGGTGTTGGAGGATATGCTCTGAGCCTGTGGGATCAATTTTGGAGCTAGATGGGATCGACATTTTCCCTTAGAAAAATTTGCCTACAATAACAGTTATCATTCCAGTATTTAGATGGCTCCTTTTAAGGCGTTGTACGACAGACGATGTAGACCTCCGATCGATTGGTTTGATTCGGCTTGAGATGGATTCATTAGATACAGACTTGCTTAGAGATGCTATGGAGTATCTCCGTATGTTTCAGGATAGACTGTTGAAAGCCCAGAGTCGACAGAAGAGTTATGCAGATCAGAGAGTTTGAGCCCTTGTGTTTATGGAGGGTGATCATGTTTTGCTTCGAGTGTCACCCATGAAGGGTGTGATGAGGTTCGAAAAGAAAGGCACACTTAGCCTAAGATTCATTGGACCTTTTAGAGATTTTGAGTCGAGTGGCAGAGGTGGCCTATAAGTTTGCCTTGCCACGTAGCTTGTCGGCTGTTCATCATGTGTTTCATGTCTCCATGCTTCAGAAGTACATGCCGGATGAGTTCCACGTGCTTTCTCTTGATTAAGTTTAGTTAGGTCCAGCCTTATCTTTTGAGGAGGAGCCTATTGCCATTTCTGATAGACATGTCTGAAATCTTAGAACCAAGGAGATTGCTTGAGTAAAGGTGCAATGGAAGCACTGTTTAGTTGGTGAGTTGAGATAGAAGACAGAGTCAGATACGTGTGCCAGATATCCTCATCTCTTCGAGGCTTCAGATACTTTCTTTTACTTTATGTTCTAGGATGAATATGGTTTGTAGTGATGGATAATGTAATGACCCTGTTGGTCATTATTTGTTTTTTTGTTAAATTTACAATTTTACCCCTCCAAACATTTGGCCCGAGTTATTCTTGATTGTTTTTTGGAAGTTGATTCCAAGGCTTCTGTAAAAGCTGAGATTTTTGACAAGTTTTGAGATTTAAAGGGTTAAGTTGCCTAAAAGTAGTTTTTGGTGTCTTTTGAGTTTCAGATGCTTGGATCGAGATTTTGAGAGTTCTGTTGGATTTAAGGGATGATTTTAGGCATATGAGTGGTCTTGGTTTATTTTTGAGAGGTCCCGAGCTTGTTTTGGCATTTTTGGGATTTAGTAGTTTCTTGTGGTTTCCATAGATGTAAGGTCAAGGAGACCTCGTTCATGTTTTGACAGTTCCATTCAGTCTTGAATGTCGAGTTTAGTTGATTTGCATATCTGATTTGTGTGTGCGGGGTTCTGAACGAATTCCGAAGGTCCTTTCGAAGTTTTGAGAGATGACTGTGTTTGCTAGGGTCTGGAGATCTCGCTTTTGCGAAGGCTAGTCACTTTAGCAACCTTCGTAAAAGTGAGAGCCTCTTCACTTAAGCGAGCGTCGCAAAAGCGAAGAGGGTTTCAATTTTGGGAGACAACCCATTTATTTAGGGTTTGCTTTTGCGAATCCTTGCAAGTTCTATCTGGTAATCAGAGAGGGGTTTTGACATGCAAATTTTTGGGTTTTGGCCCTATTTTCAATTTTTGAGATTGGGAAACCCTTGGAGGCAATTTTTGTAAGGATTTCTTGAGCTAATTCATTTGGTAAGCATTTGTGACCCTAATACTCCTTGTTCCGTTGAATATTTATGGATCCTAACATCCTAATTTGGAATTTGATTTGGAAAATTGCAAGGTTTTGCAAGAACTTGACATTTGTTCTAAAATGGGGATTTTGAAGTGGTTTTAAATCTTTTTTCGAATTGGTTTTCACCATTGAGTTTCATAAAGCCTTAAATATCATTTTCAAGTATTAATTTCCAGATTCAAACCTTCTTTTTGAAATTGGGTTTTGAGATGATTGACCCATTTCTCTAGATAACACATGTGGGTATTGTAGTTTCCGATGAGTGATTATGAATACTTGATTGTTATAGATTGTATGGCTTTGGAAGTGAGTTGGAAAGGGGAAACTCAAGCTTCGGATTGATTGCTTTAAGGCAAGTGATCTCTTAAACTTTGTAATTTGGTTGAATTGTTTACTTCTCTTCATTATATATGTGTTGGAGAGTAATCGGAAATGAGGTGAAGGGTTATTTGCTCCATTTGATTACTATTAACCAACAAAAAAGGGGAAAGTGAAAAATCTTCTTGATGATAATGATAAATTGTGAATATCCTTGTTGTGATCCCTATTTGATTGATTGGTAAATTTCTTGAATGCATGAAAGTGGACTTAAATGATAAGAATTGATGTCTCTCCGTGTGGTGTGATGTTGCTTTTGTGCATTGATTGTTGAACACCGTATTGAGACACTTGATAAAAGCCGAAGGTAAATGGTTCCGGCTAGTGATATAAATGCCAAAGAGAAATGGTTCCGGCAAGTGATATTTTGTGATAAAGCCGAATGGAAATGGTTCTGGCTAGTGATATAAATGCCGAAGGGAAATGATTTCAGCAAGTGATATATTGTGATAAATTTGAAGGGAATGGTCTCGGTAAGTGATCTAAATGCCAAAGGAAAATGGTTCCGGCAAGTGCTATTTTGTGAAAGCCGAAGGGAAATGGTTTCGGCTAGTAACATTGTGCCTAAGGGAAATGGTTCCAGCTAATGTTGATCTTTGTGATAAATCTACTTGATGCATATATTTGAATTATTTGATGCATGTGATTGATCCAATTGACATATTCAATTGGTGTATTTGCTTTGAGAATTGAACAAGTTGATATTTGTGATTGAAATTCTGAATACTTGAGAGTAAATGATTTGATACTTGTCGGTTGTCAAAATGTGACTTTTCGGTTTATGATCTTTGAACCTTAAGACATGTTTATTGTAGAACGGTTAGGTTGGGCTGATTTCTGTGCAGATTGTAGTTTGTGGAGGTTTGGTTTGGATGGAAAGGATTATCCGATTCTAGCTGGTTGCCTAGTTTATTAGGTTGTTTGTTGGATACTATGTTGGTGTTACCCACTCCTTGCTTCTACACTTGTGTAGGTTCCGAGCCCAGACCCCTGTGATCTTCTTATTCTTCTTCTAACCTTCTGAGGCTTGTCAAGGACTATTGAGAGGTAGCTATGTGTCATCCCGGCAGATTCTCTTTTCCTTTTATTATGTTTTGTTCTATTTGAGAAGCAAAAAAAATTGGGATTTCTATTTATCTTTCAAATTTTGTATTTACATTAGTGAATTGTACATGTGACAACCATATTTCGGGGTGTTGTTTAGAGTGAATAAGTTTTCCGCGTTTGTCTTATTCTCGCTTTATCCTTTTGCTTTTCATTCGTTTTTGTTGGGTTGAGGCTGACTTATCTTGGTGAAAATAGACAAGTTCCATCACATCTATCTTTGGGTCATGACAACATTATTTTATAAAAGAGTTCAAGAAAACTATATTTAGTTTCAAGCTCAACCATTCTATCAAGATTTTCATTTAAATTTCATCAATGGGTCCCCCTTCATCCATTGAGTCCCAAAGAAACCCTAATTTCTTCAAGTTATGATTTCTCCAAAACTAGGGTTTCTATGATCTTCATAGTTTCTTATTGAAATTTAGTTTCTTCTTCAGGATTAATCTTTAATTGCATGATTTTGATTATAGTTCCATATTTTTAATGATATTTTCATGAACTCATAGAATGCAAGCATATTACGACTCAAAATTATGCTTTTTTAAATGCATGTGTAATATTATCAGATTTCTATGAAATTAGAATTTTTTCAAATAAAGTATCTCTCAATATATTTTTAGATATCATGCTTTAGATGCTTTGAGACAAGTGTCTTTATTAATATGTTATGAAATCATGATTTTGAAAAGAGCTATTCTATGATATGAAGTTATGATTGGATTGGTATAACTAGGTTCTTACTTTCCCAAATATTAAGATATGTTTATGACTATGTTTATTCCGTTGGTGGATTTAACTTAGAACCGAGAGGACTTTAGAATGGAGGCCCTATTGCTAGTAGATGTTTGGTCTTTAGAAGCAATTCCCTTGTCCCTAACTACATACCCCCATAGGAATTGTCTTAGAAAGACAGAGAAAGTGGATCCACTAAAGCTAATATGTATGGTCCTTACCTTGGCAAGTAGGAAAATCTCTTTTCGGTGTGGGAAAGACACCGGATTCCATGTCATAGCTCACATGGCCTATGTCGATTAACGGTAAATATCCCAAAAAAGAACTATGTTTTCTTCAAAGGTTTTTGTGACTTTCTCAATGACTATTATTTAAGCTTATGTTATGATTTTCTATATATTGGTTTGACCTTACATTCAGTTATTTTAGTTTCAGTATCTACTAGTTGCATGTTTTACTGCTTGGTCATTGCATCAGTTCATGTATTTCAGTTTCATATTCAGTTTATCATCTCATATTCATCATGTCCTGCCTTACAAATTATCATGCATATATTACATATTTAGTACATTCAAAGTACTGATTCACATACCTACTGTCCCTACATTATTCATGTGATGTAGATTCAGGTTCTTACTATGAGGATCCTAGTCAGCTGGATCACAGCTTTCAGCTAGAAGGTTATGAGTTCTCTTATTTTGAGCATTCAAGTCAATTTATAATTCTAATATTTTATTTCTATTTAAATGTATTGATTAAAGGGAGCAACGATCATGTCGTGGCTAACTATAATTAGTATTAGTAGAGGCTTCATAGATAGTCAGTTAGAGTTGTTGTATTCAGTCTATTATATTCTAGATTCGTTTTCAGATTACATTTGTTGTGTGCAAAACTTTGTTCAGAAATTTATTGAACCAGTATTCCATAATTATACTTTTGCTCAGTCATTTCAATTCTTTAACCGGTTTATATTTAGTTATTCATCACTATGCCAGTATCAAGGGTTATATTAGGGTCACTTGTGAATCTAAGCACCATGTTATGACTAGGGCTAGTCTCTAGTCATGGCACCTTAGCAGCTAGTCATAAAATTCAAAGCAGAGGTAAAAATTTGAAAAATTACCCACCTTGTGAGCACTGTGGAAAAATAGGTCATCTACCATACAGATTTTGTAAAAGACCAGACGCGAAGTGTAGCAAGTGCAATATGTGGTCAATGAAGAAGAAGAAGAAGACCATCTTTTTATTGCAACATGTATCTCAAGTAAGGTTTCAACAAATTTTTGGCTGATTGATAGTGGTTGCACTAACTACGTGACTTATGACAAGAGTATGTTTAAAGAATAAAGCCTACCGAAATATCAATAGTTAGGATAAAAAATGGTTACTAGATTTTTGTCGAAGGAAAAAGAACTATTGTAATAAAAACAAGTTCAGGTAATAATGTAATTTTAGATGTTCTTTATGTACCTAATATTGATTAAAACTTGTTGAGTATTTGTCAGTTGGTAGAAAAAGGATACAAAGTATCTTTTGAGGATAAGCATTGTTTCATCAATGATAGTGCTCGAAAAGAAGTTTTAAGCATTAAGATGAGAGATAAACATTTTTTATTTGATCCAACAAAAGATGTTTCTGTAGAACATCAAAAAGATCATAGGATGGAAAAAATTAGAAGATCATCCTTCTATTGTAAAAGCATGAGAAAAATGTGAATCTGCTAGGTATGAAGGAGCTTTCAATGTTCCTAAAGGAATTGAAGCAATGGAGGAGTTATTTATGTTTCAGAAAAATAAAATGGGTAAGTCTAAATTCAAGATGCAAATAAAGCAAGAAGACATGAAAAAAAGATTTAGTACTCAATAATAGCGCATTAGCATTAGTGTTTTACTAGTGTTGTAATATTGTTTTAATGTGCACAATTTGATTAGGATTGTTCAATTTATTCAGGCGTTAGTTTGTATTAGTAGTTGTTTATTCCTACATTTGAGGGGTTATTTTAGGCTAATTTCATTTATTTCATCCGTATAAAAACTCTACAGGAGTCTCATCCAAGTAATACACTTTCTTCTATTTTATTTCTCCGTCTTTATAAAGTTTTAGTGCCACATATACTCTAATGAGTATTTTTTTTTCTGCACATCAATGGCTCCCTCCACACCAGATGCTAATGTTGATGCCTCCCCTTTCATTAAACATTTGATTAAATTCAACCCAGCATCTCAACTTCCCATTAAACTATCTAGCAGCCACAACTTCACTGTTTGGACATCCCAGATTGCCATGCTACTTCATGGCCATGACCTCTATGGTCATCTTGCAGCACCAAGTTGTCCCGTCCAAAAACAATCATCACTAATGAAATTAAGACTCCCAACCCCAAGTATAAGGATTGGTTTAAACAAGATAAACTAATCCAAAATGCTCTTATGGCCTCTGTTGACGCCACAATCACATCCCTTGTACCTTCCACAGACAACTCTAAAGCTTCCTAGCATCACCTTCACACCTCCTTTGTGAATAAGTCTCAAACCCACATCTGTATCCTCCCTCACCATCTTAGTCGAGTCATCAAAGACAAAAAATCTACTGTGACTATATGCGTGAGATTCGATCTCTTTCGGATGAACTCGCGACGGCCTGTTCACCAGTCAATAACGAAGAATTTGTGGTGAAAATATTGAGTGGCCTCGGACCAAGTTCTATGAGATTTCAGTAGCAATACGGGTATGAGACTCTCCTATCAGCTATGCTGAACTATTTGACAAACTTCTTGATCATGAAGTTTTCCTCAAACATGAGGACCTAAAAATATAAACACCTAGGTGACCGAAGCAGTTTCTCAACGAGTCGCATATTCCAAATCAGCCCCATTCAATAATCGATGCCTACCCAACAAGAACAATAGGCCTCCCCCAACCAGATAACCCACTCAAAACCCCACTCCCTAAGATTCGAACAATAGTTCTCAATGGCGTAATTTCCCACAGCAACCTTCACGGGTCCAGTGCCAGCTATGTGACAAATATGGGCATACACCTAAAGTTTGTTAGTCTCGGTTCCATAACCACTATAAAGAAAAGGTTAATTTTGGTGCTAGCACACTGGCACATTACCCATGGATTGTCGACTCGGGTTCATCCCACCACATTACATCCGATGCTAAGTCCCTATAAAACATTCAGGACTTCAGAGGGATTGAGGAAGTGATGATGGGTAATGATAATGTGATTCCAATTACTCAAATAGGTACTACTCATTTATCTAGATCCAATTGAACCACCAAACTCTCTACTATTTTATGTGATCCTGCTATCGAGCGTAAGCTTCTTTCTAATTCTCAATATTTCCAAGACAAACTAACCTCAATAGAGTTTTTTTTTCTTTTAATTTCTTTTGAAGGATCTGACTACAAGAACCCCTCTTTTCTGCGGCCCAAATAAAGCAGAACTCTTGGAATGGTCGTTACTGTCTCGCCCAACCATCATTGTTGCTGCAAACAACCCTTCCTTACGTATGAGGCATCGAAGATTAGCTGACCCCCATTTTTTGATTTTTATTTTACATTCTAAATAATTTTAGTCTTTCTAATTCTTTGAAAGACAAATTCACTTGTTCTAATTCTTGTTGCTGCAATAAAACCCATAGATTTCCATTTTCTTCAAACAAATTGTCCAGCAAATGTCCATTAGAAACACTTTATGGTGATTTGTGTGGACCCTCCCCGGTGCTCTCAACTGATAAAAAATGTTATTATTGTATTTTTGTTGATCAGTATAGCAAGTACATCTGATTATAAACTATGAAAAACAAAACTGAAGTTAAACAAATTTTTCACAACTTACATCCTGTGCTTGAAAAACATTTTGATAAGAAAATGCTCACCCTTTACAATAATGGCAGAGGTGAATATCAAATACTAGACTCATGCCTTCATAACAATGGCATACAACACCTTGTTTCTCCACCATACATGACTTAAAGGGTTGCCATTGCTGAAAGACGCCATCATCACCTAGGTGAGACAACCAAAACACTACTTCATCAAGCTACCTTACAATCAATTTTTGGTCATTTGCCTTTCGTCATGCCACATATCTCATCAACTGTATACCCACTAGCACCCTAAATAATAAGTCACCATTTGAAGTTCCTTTTAATGACAAACCAATTTATGCATCTCTTCATATTTTTTGTTGTTTGTTCTCTCAGTGGCTTCTGCCATATTCCCAAAATTAATTAGAATAGTACTCCAAACCTTGTGTCTATTTAGGTTTCTCCATTACTAATCATTCCCATAAGTGTTTTGACCCTACCAGTTAAAAAAAATTTCTCTTTCGACATGTAAAATTTTTGGAAGATGTTTTTCCATTTGATAGTATGTTTTCTTACTTGAAACAGAAATTTTCCCCTTTCACGTGGAAAAACATTTATTCTCCAAATAAGTCTAACCTTTTCTATCATCCAAAAATTACACTTGATACTAATACAACATAGTTGCCCCCTCCTAGTATTATACTATTGCGTGATACACACGAAGATGAATGCTCAATTCGTGCTGCATAAGAGAACCGAAAGCATATCACTCCATCACTCAGGAACCAGTTAATACCCCCACTACTTCATTAACCTCTTCTAATAGGTATATTCAATCCCTTGTTTCTCACCCTCAGCCCCATTTTGTTTTCTAGAGCCAACGCCCTGTCCCCTCTACTTTTCTTATCTCCATAAATCGTCGTCCACCAATTACTCACGTCTATCGGTGTCGACCACCCTAATCATACTCACTACGCCCCCCATCTCTCAGTTTACATCCCCCATCTGAACCTATTGTTAACATTCCACCCATACAACAACGTAATTTGGTAACGAGGTTGCAAAACAATTTCTTCATGCAATGAAAAATCATTAACTACACTGCCGAAATGAACAATCCTGCACCCTCTATCCTTGTAACCCACAAGGAAGCACAAAACTTTCCATATTGGAGAGACGATATGAAGGCTGAATGTGATGCATTAAAGAAGAACAAGACTTGGGACTTGGTTCTACCAGACCATGCGTAGAATATTGTCCCTCGTAAGTGGTTGTTTCGAATTAAAACTAAGGTTGATGGCTCGATTGATAGGTACAAAGCACACTTAGTTGTGAAAGGGTTCACTCAAAGGCCCATAGTTTATTTTCACAAAACAATTATTCTGATGGTTAAACAACCCACAATTCGAACTATTATCACACTTGCTATGCAGATGAATTGGCCACTACATCAAATAGATATCAACAATGCTTTTCTTCAAGGGATGATTCAAGAAGAACTGTATATGTCTCAACCTCCTAGCTAGATATGAACGCAAAAATCATCCCAACTATGTCTGCCATCTCAAAAAGGCAATCTATGGACTCCGACAAGCTCCTAAGGTATGGTACGATGCACTGACTAGTTCCTTCATTCGAATGGGGTTCAAGATGTCTGAGTGTGATAATTCTCTCTTTGATATGCATAATTTGTGGGTCCATATTTATATTCTTATCTATGTGGATGACATCATAATAACAGGCAATGATGAAACACTCATTCACCATGTTGTTATCTCTCTTTCCAAAAATTCCTTTTAAGTACCTTGGTTTATTACATTAATTCTTGGGCGTTGAAGTACATAGTGATGCTGATGGGTTGTTTCTCAGTCAATCCTAGTATATACATAAGATTTTACATCACTCAGATGTAAGATTGCAAAGGTATTTAGTCACCTATGAGCATGCTCGAGACCCTACTAGTTGCTGATGGAGCACCTAAAATTGATGGCAAAGAATAGAAAAGTGTACTTATTGGTAAGCTTCAGTACCTTTCATTTATTCGACATGACATCACATTCTTAGTCAACAAGCATACTCAGTTCAACACCTCTCCTTTTGTGCTTCATTAGAATTTTCTTAAGGGTATCCTCCAATACCTTAAAAAAACATTCCAGTATGGTATTTATATTTCCCCACAAAAATTGACTGCTCTGTATGTTTATGCTGATACTGATTGGGCAGGTGACAACAATGATCACTGCTCTATCTTAGGTCACATTGTTTATCTTTTCACGATGCCCATTTCCTTGAGTTCTCGTAAGTAACCAACTGTCTGTCGATCCTCTACTGAGGCTGAATATCGTGCAATTGCTTCTGCCTTGCGTGAAACAAATCGGGTTACTTACTTACTCAAAGATCTTCACATGTCACTCCCTACTGCTTCAATGACACATTGTGATAATCTTGGGCTCACATACATTGTCGAGAATCCGATACATCATACAAAAATGAAGCACCTTGAGGTTGATCTTCATTTTGTTCATAACCAGGTCAACAATGGACGGTTCCAAATGAGGAACATACACTCTGCTAACCAACTTGCAGATCCTCCCAAAAAACTATTATCCAAACTAGCTTTCCAGCGAATGCTTCCCAAGTTACGTGTTGTCTCTTCAAACCTAACACTAAAGCATGTGAGACTCATATGCAACACACCACCTCAATAGAGACACATGAAAAATAAGATGACCACCCAAAAGAGCTGGGGGTAAGGCTAGCTCATTAGCCACCTCTCCAATCCATATAAGAATCTCAAAAGGGCCAATGAACGTGGGGCTAAGCTTGCCCTTCCTCCCAAATCTCATCACGCCACCTTCACACGATTCATCAGAAGCATGACAATGAGTTCTAAAATGTCAATAGGCCATTATACATGCTGCAAATGGAATGTCACTTTCTGCTGAAAATGACATTAAACTGTAGAAGTGACAGACATTTAAATTGGCTACAAATAAAACATGCTTGTTAGAAAATAGATATAACTCCACAGGAAAAATTGTTCCACCAACAAGAAGGATCAATTTTGAGCTCATTAATCAAATGGTTACTGTGATTCAACTGAAAATCAACCAATGCAAGGCTCAGAAGGGATGTACTTGCTTATAATTTTCTACACCTCAACCATGCTGTGTACTTTCTTTCCTTTTGCGAAAGGAGATAAAGTTGATGTGTTCATATAATTCTTTGAAGTTATTCCATTTCACATGTGTTTTTGGAACAGACTTTAAGGTTAGTTTAATCTTGCCATTTGTGCAAACTGATGAAATTGTTTTGCAGATAGACAAGTATTTCATACATGAATTAGCAATTGATAAAAAAAAATTGATTGGTGAAGCATGTATTCTTTAATTATAAAATGCACTACTGAATACAACAAACGATGCAAAAACTGACAACATAGATAAAACATGGAAGAATCAAGAACTAACTATGGTTACATTTCATTTGTCGAAAATTTACTACTACAATAAGACATATGTCCATAAAAAAATAATCAACGCATAAGTATTCTTGTGTATATTTTCTTGACTATAAGGTTAACTCCAAATTTTTAGAGGAAGAGGACAAAGAAATTCCAGAGGTTGTAATAAATAATGAACACGGTGAGCGTTATTCACCCCCCCCCCCCAAGATTTGATCCGAAAGTAGCTCTCAAAATATTGATCAATAGATATTTTCCCTTATAGAGGACGTATTTTTAATAGTTGATCGAATATATATATATATAAAAAACTTAAGTATCTATATTTAAAAGAAAAAATCACTAATAGTGATGTAGATTTGCAATCATCACCCCAAAAACTCCACACATACAACCTCGCCAAAAAACCACTTCAACCATCATAAAAAAAAACAATTTTATGTCATTGTATTTCACCGTTTAACTTATATTATAGGCGAAACACATATGTAGACCCTTAATCTTGCTCCTAAATTTCATTTTGACACTCCAACTCAACCTTGTTTCATTGAACCTTCTAAATTTCATATACCATTTAAATACTATTTTTTTACCTGACATAATTATTAAGCATGTGCTAGAATAGTAAAAAAACATCCATTTACATACCACCATGTGTTCCCACAAAAAGACTTCCGTAATTATTTCTCCAATATAAACAAGTCCCTTAACCTACCAAATTAAGGTCTATGAGTGTTCTTTCCAGTGCCACTAACCACTCGTCAATCCGACTTTTGAGTAAAAAGTTATGTACATTTTACTAGAGGATAGTAAAATTGGCCTTGCCAGGGAGCATGGGTGCTCCACGCCAGGCCATTTTTCTAGTAGCCATGATGTTAAGTTACTCTACTTATTAAGTTAAGTCAACTCATCTTTGACAACCTAGGACTTATTTGCTCTCAAATTTTCTCCTTTCCTCCATCTCCAAAACCATGATGAGTTTTCTAGTGACCCACTAAATATCCAAGTTTGGGGGTAAGAGTTCTCGTACCTAGGTTCTAGAGTAGGTGCACGCACGGCCTGCTGAATTGGATCGTGATAACTATAGTAGCTCAGATATTGATAGTGATGACAGTAAAGATGAGTTGTATGTACTACCTCAAAGAGGTGTCGACTTACCGATTAGAAGAAACAACAGAAAATTAAGGTGTGATATCAATTGTCAGATAACTATTTTTGAACTTGGCATTTTCTTTGAGAGTGTTGTGCAATTTAGAAAAACTGTTCAATCTTAAGTTGTAGAGAATAAAGTGCAGCTCAAACATAAGCCTAATAAGAAGCATAGAATTAGAGTGAAACATAAAAGAAAAATGGTATGTAAATGGGAGATATATGCAAGTGCTGACAGGGATTTAGGTGACTTTATTATGAATAAGAACCGCCCATTTCATCACTACACTACCAAAAAAAGAACAAGTTGTGCACTTCTGAGTACATTGCACATAAATTTCTAGATAAGATTGTATCTCAATAAACATAAAACTTTGGGAGATTCAAGAGTTGGTAAGGGATCAGTTGGGTTTGTATGTAGGCAGGTTTGTCTGTTATAGAGCCTAGTGCACAGCAATGAGTCAGTTCATGGGTGATTGAAATTTTGAATTCTCTAGATTATGAGACTATGCTGATATTAGTAAGAATACAAATCCTAAAGTTCTTATTAGGTTAGGACAAACAAGGATACAATACCTAGAATGAACTTGCTTATGTATTTTTATGTGTGTTTTGATGCTCTCAAATGGGATTGGTTAGAGGGATGTAGAAAAATTATTGATCTGGATGGATGCTTCTTGAAGGGATTATATAAAGGTGAGGTACTGATAGTCGTTGATAAGAATGAAACAATCAAATATTTTCCATAGCATGAATTGTTGTTGATCGAGAGACTAAACATTCTTGGACTTGGTTCATTGAATATTTGATTTTAGATTTGGAGTTAGGAGATGATGTGGGCTTAATGATAATGTCATATTATCGAAAGGTACTCTCTCTTTAATTATTTATGTTTACAACTCTCTTTTATTCTATTTTATGGGTTTGCCGATAATTTCTAAAAGTTTCTATTTTTCATGTTTTCTGGGTCTTATTCCAACTATTCAAGAAATTTTATCTAATGCACATCATAAAAGGTGTGATAGACATATATGGTCTAATTGGTCCACAAATTGAAAAAAGGAAGAAAGAAGAACACAATTTTAGCATTGTGCTAAGGCTTCATATGAAATGAAGTTGAAAGATGAGCTTGAAAAACCTGATGAAGATATATGTCAAGAGCTATTAGCATACAATAAAAAACTTTGGTGCAGGACCTTTTTATCGACATCTTCTAACTATGATGTTGTTGAAAATAACATATGGGAAACCTTTAATTTTTTGATAATCGACCCTAGACATAAGTCAGTTATTACTAAGTTTGAGGAAATCAAACATAAGATTATGAATAGGCATGTCGTTATGAGAAGATTTTCTCAAACTTAGATAACAAATATTTCTCTGGTTGCAAGGTTAATTTTAGATGAAAACAAAAATGTCTCTGGCAGGGGTAAAGCATTATCGAATGGAGATTCTGGATTTGAGATTAATGAGGGTGATACTAGGTTTATTGTTGACCGAGTAAGAAGGGCACTTGTACTTGCAGAAGTTGGCAGTTCGATCTCAAAACATACTATCTATTAATATTCGGGGGTAGTGTTATATCTAATGATCTACAAAACAATATATTTTTGTGATTTCTTCAAATCATATTGAGATAATAACTATTGATAAAGTAAGTAGATAATGTGTATGATTGAAATTAGTGAGACATTTCATCAAGCAAAGATGTGGCCTAAAATGTGATACCAAAGTACCCGCAGTTCTATTTGAAGATGATGATGCCCGCGTAGCTAATCAAAAGGATTCTTCATAAAAGAAGATAGAACGAAGCACATTTCATCAAAATTATTCTCATACATGGTATTTAGAAGAATGATGATATTGATATACAACAAAATCTTACATGTGATAATCCAACAGATTTATTCATTAAATTCTTACTAAGTTCAACTCGTGAGAAGATGGTACACAAGATTGGAATGTGAAGATTAACCATTTGAATCACGGTCATTATAAGAGGAAGTAAATTACGCATTGCACTCTTTTTTTCATAATTAAAGTTTTATCCCACTGAATTTTCTGATAAGATTTTTAATAAGGCAACTAGCAAATGCTTATTACTATACGTACTCTTTTTTTCTTTACTTATATTTTTCTAGTATGATTTTTTGTATTCCGCATTATCTATTAAATGAACACCAAAAGGGGAATGTTATAAATACACTATAATATGAATATCCTTTAAACAATTTATTGAATAAACCTTCAATCGAATACTCATTCAATTGAATAAACATTAAATAATTAAACAAATGATTTGAAAAGAATGCACAAGTAAATAGCTTCCTATTCATTTGACCATGACGAAAAAATCAAAATAATGATTTGTATCTTTTTGTATTTACTTTATTTTTAATTGACCATGAGTAAAAAATCGAATAATAATTAATTTATTTCAATAATTATTTTATTTTCCTTTGACCATGTGTAAAATATCGAATAACAATTAATTTCTTTTTATATTTACTTTATTTTCATTTGACTATGAGTCAAAAAATAAATAATAATTAATTTTTTATTTATTTACTTTATTTTCATTTGACCATGAATTAGAAATAGATTAATAATTAATATCTTTCTATATTTATTTTATTTTCATTGACCATGAGTCAAAAATTGAATAATAAGTAATATCTTACTATATTTACTTTATACGAACCCTTTTCTTGCCCAATTTCATTCTCCGATTCTTATATATAGCCCTAAAAATTAAACCTCCAATACATGTTACATGAAGTTCCAAGTCTTGTTTGTTCATTTTCCAAACTGAACCTTGCTCATTTCAGCTAGTAGGCATTATTATTATTATTTCTAGGATTTCTTGCTTAGTGGAACATCAATACTGATTGTTAGTCATGCTTAGAAAGACTTGGTAAGATTATTGGATACCAATTCCAATTTAAATGAGAGAAAAAAGCACAAGAAATCAAGTGTTTTCGATCTCCGTCTTGATATTTTGCCCCTTTTTCCCTTATTTGAATTTGAATTATCATCCAATAATCTCACAAAGTATTTCTGGGCATGACTAGCAATTTGTATTGATGTTCTACTAGGCATGAAATCCTTCGTAATCTTAGCCCAATTTTCTTTCGCATAAAAATCCAATCATTTCAAGAATGATCCGTGTTCATCCTCTGTCTGTGGATTTCCTTTCTTGATTTTTCTTCCCATAATTTTTTTCCTAGTCATTATTGTAATACTTAGTTGTAATGATCTCAACACCAAATAATTTTAATTTTATGCTTTTGTCGTTCTCACTGCACACTCTGTGATTATGCCCATTCCTCCCCATTGCTAATTTTTTCTCTTAATTTGAGAATTCAAGAAAAATAGTGTATATATAAGGAGTAAAATTTTCTTTTTATGCAATGTAAAAGATAACTAGGAAAGCGTATCATTTTCACTTTTCTTACTATGTAAGATTAATTATTGTAATAAATTCTTACTTTTTATTGGATTACTTGCCATTTATTTTAAGTTACTAATCAATAAATTTATACGTAATTATCTTTTATATAATCTGATTATTTGGATAATTTTTATACCATCAATATTTGCATATAACTTAAATTAATCAGTATTTACATCGAAACAATTATTTAATTAGCATACTATGATTAAGGTATTGCTCCATTCAATATCTTTTTTTATGAAAAGTTCTCTTTTTATGACGTGTGAAAGCTACTTTGTATTTATTACAATAGAGTAAAAATAAGGGAACATGTCTTTGGGATATGGAAAAATATTCCAAATTATTTATTGCAAGGAAGTAAATGATTATGACTCTACCAACTATAATTTATCTTCTTTTCTACTAGGAAAGCGTATCATTTTCACTTTTCCTACGATGTAAGATTAATTATTGTAATAAGTTCTTACTTTTTATAGGATTACTTGCCATTTATTTTAAGTTACTAATCAATAAGTTTATATGTAATTATGTTTTAAATAATTTGATTATTTGGATAATTTTTATACCATCAACAAGTGCATATAACTTAAATTAATTTGTATTTACATCGACACAATTATTTAGCGTACTATGATTAAGGTATTGCTCCATTCAATATCTCTTTTATGAAAGGTTCTCCTTTATGCCACGTGAAAGCTACTTTGTATTTATTACAATAGAGTACAAACAAGGGAACATGTCTTTGGGATATGGAAAAGTATTCCAAATTATTTATTGCAAGGAAGTAAAGGATTATGACTCTACCAACTATAATTTATCTTCTTTTCTACTATGATTTAATATCCCAAAACAATATGTGATAAAGAAAGAACATGGTGAAAGTAATTGCCGCTCCCCCCCCCTCCCTCCCACAAGATTTTATCTGAAAGTAGGTCTAGAAAAATTGACCAATAGATACATCATCTTATAAAGGAATTATTTTTACTAATAGTTGACAAAACTTATAAATATCTTCATTAGATTTTATCTATCTATACAATTTTAATGACCCGGTTGGTCATTTTTGGTGATTTCATGGAAATTACCATTTTGCTCCTACTAATTTCGACCCCGAGTTGTTTCTTGATTGAGTTTTGGAAGTCGATTCCAAAAATTGAGTTACCAGTTGAGATTTTGGTAATTTTTGAGTTTGAAAGGCTTAAGTTGCTTAAAAGTGGTTTTCGGAGTCTTTCGGAGTTTCGAGCATCGGAATGAAATTCCATCGAATCTATTAGCTCCGGAATGTGGGATCTGATCCGTGAGAGTTATCAATTTCTGATTCCAAGTCTTTTTGAGGATTTGAGGTCCTCAATTGTGAATTTGTGGAATTTTAGTCTTTGGGTTGACTTTGCACAACATTAGGAGTTCGGATTCTTGGATTGGAATTCTGAGAGTTTCGTTGGATTCAAGGAATGATTTTAGGCCTATTCGTAGTCTTGGTTGATTTTTGAGAGGTCCCGATCTTGTTTATGCCTTTTTAGGCGTGAGTTAGTTTCTTGTGATTGTCACAAATGTCGGGACAAGGGGACCTCATAGTCATGTTTTGACGGTTCCATTGAGTCTAGAACGTCGAGTATAATAGATTTGCATATCAGGTTTGGGGTTCCAAAAGAATCTCGAGGGTCGATTTGATATTTTCAGAATAAGCAGAGTTTTCTGGTGCTGCAGGCTTTGCTTATGCGAAGGTACTGTCGCTTAAGCGATCCTCGCAAAAGCGAAGGACCCTCGTTTAAGCAATCCTCGTAGAAGCGAAGTAGGCTTCGCTTAAGGGAGACCCACATTTTTAGCGGGGTTCACTTTAAGCGAACCCCTGGTCACTTCTGCGACATTAGAGAGGGTTTAGACCTGCAAATTTGGGGTTTATGCCCCATTTCACCATTTTTTTTATCTTGGGGAAACCTTGGTGGAAATTATTTAAAAAGGGATTTTCTGTGCTTGATCATTGGGTAAGCCTTTTGGATCCTAATCGTTCTATTTCCATTAATTAATTATGAGTTTTAACATCAAAATGTAAGATTTTTATTGCTGAATAATAAGGTTTTTCATTAACCCAATTTGTTAAACTAAAATGGTGATTTTGGAGTTGTTTCAATCCCTTTTTTGAAATGATTTTCTCAAATGAGTCCTAAAGCCTTGAGTAGTGTTTTCAAGTATTTATTTCTGGATTCAAACCTTATTTTTTATTTTGGGGTTTGTGTTGATTGACCCATTTTTAAATAGAATTTGAGTGGGTAATGTGATTTCCGGTAGATGATTGTGAATACTTAATTATTATAGATTGTGTGGCCTTGGAAGTGATTCGGAAGGGGAAGACTCCACTCTTGCAGTGATTAATTGATTGATTTGAGGCAAGTGATCCCTTGAACTTTGTGATTTAGTTGAATTGTCTATTTCTCCTCATTGCCTATGTGTTGGAAGTAATCGGAAATGAGGTGAAATGTTATTTTGTTCCACTTGATTAATGTAAACAAACAAAAAGGGGGGAAATGTAAAGGCTTCTTGATGATCATGCTAACTTGTTAATTGCCTTGTTATGACCCTACTCTATTTTGTTGGTGAATTGTTGAATGCATGAAAGTGGACTTGTGTGCTATGAATTGTTGTCTATTCCGTATGGTGTGATATTGCTTGTGTGCATTGATTGTGAACACCCTGATGAGACACTTGTTGAAAGGCGAAAGGAAATTGTTCCTGCTAGTGATGTGAATGCCGAAGGGAAATGGTTCCGGTAATGTGATTAATGTGAAAGCCGAAGAGAAATGGTTCCGGCTAGTGATGTAAATGCTGAAGGGAAATGGTTCCGGCAAGTGACTAACGTGAAAGCTGAAGGGAAATGGTTTCGGCTAGTAATATAGATGCCAAAGTGAAATGGTTATTGCAAGTGCTATTTGTGATAAAAGCCAAAGGAAAATGGTTCCGGCTAGTGATATAGTGCCGAAGGGAAATGGTTCCGGCCAATGTTGATTTTGTGATCAATCTACTTGATGCATACAATTTCATTTGTTTGATGCATATGATTGATCTATTGATCATGTTGATTCAACTTACTTGATATATGAGTTGAATATGTTGCTATTTATGAATTGAAATGCCTTCTGTTTGAGAGTAAATGACATGATATCTATCGATTATTGAATTGTGACTGTTGATATTGACATTGAGCCATGTGACCTGTTTATTGTAGAACTGTTAGGTTGGGCTGATTTCTATGCAGGTTGTAGTTTGTGAGGTTCTGTCACGACCCAAAGTACCCTCTACGTGTGACATGGCGCATAGTATCCCGAGAGACCCCACACAAGCCACTTAGCAAGCATATACATAAGGTAAGGATGAAAATGAGGAATATAATAGGCAATCTCATAAAAGTAAGAGTTTACAAGAAGAAGCCTTGACTATGTCTCAAAAGCCATCTAATACAATAGAATGATCGGGACATAACCCGTACATCATATACAAGTCTGAAACGGAGAGTAAAGAAAAGCAATAAAGTTTCTTAGTCCCCGAAGCATGAGGACTCACCAAGGCAGATAGCTCTAACTCTGAAAGCAACTAACCACGAGAGTGTGGAGGATGACTGTCTGACCCTACATTATAAGAGAATCTAGGCACAAGTATGCATTAGTACATGGAATGTACTATGTATGAAGCTAATACATATAATCACATAAATCATGCCAATGAGATGCTTTCATATAGGAAATCATGCAAGGGAGCTATCATCATGAACATACAATGACCAACTAAATCATGTGATAAAAGGGTTAGAAACTCAATGCACAAACATGGTCAATGCAAGCTAGTCATATCATAAGTCTTGTGAGATACTTCTAGTACCCTAGTTCTTTATTATGGGATTTTTACATTTAACCGACATAGACCATGTGAGCTATAACATGGAATTCAGTGTCTGCCCCACACCAAAAAGGGGAGTGATGTCTACCCCACACCACTGAAGGGGTCTCCTACTTGCCAAGGTAAGGACCATAAATCTGTAGCTTATGTGCATCCACTAGCTTACGTGGATCCACTAGCTTACGTGGATCCACTAGCTATGTGTCTATCTGAGACCAAAACCTACGAGGCACGTAGTTATGGGACTTAGGGATTGCTACTAAAGGTCCACGGACGCTAAACGGAAACCTTCATCTCAAAATCCCGCTCGGTGCTAAGTAAAATCCCAAGGAATAGTCAATTAAGCTTATTCATATTTTAACCAAGGAAGAGGTACATCTAGGGTTACCAAATCCAAGCTAAGATCATATCAAGAGGTTTAGACTACCATGGGTTTGCCAAGGCTTACGTCAATAGAATTGCTCCTAATTGATTCATAGGTGAGAAAGCCTTTCAAACATATGAAACCTAATTTATGTGAGAAAACCTTTCACATTCATATTGTTTGCTTATTGTGAAGAAAACTTTTTCACAACTCATGGATGCCATCATCTATATGCACCCTAGCAATTAGAAGCAAAATTCTCATGAAACATGCATCTCTTATGCAAGCTATTCATATACATGTATCTCTTATGCAAGCTATTAATATATTCATAAATCATGATCTAGTATGGGTAGATGTCAATTCATCTTAGAATCATGCGATAAACTAGAATCATTCATATTTTCATCAATTTCATAAGTTCATGAATGCATGGATCATACTTCATCGTGAATTCATAACTAGGAATAATGGCTCATGTATGGGTTCATACAATTTCTACATCAAATCATATAAATCACGCTAAATCGTGCACTAAGTTACTTTATAACGCTAGATCATGCACTACAAATCAAAAAATTAACAATTGGAATCATAATTGAATAACCCATAAGAATTGATCAAAAACCCTAACTCAATTTAGGGAAATTGAACCTTGAAAATTGAAGAAAAGTAGGGACCCATTAGAGGAAAGGGCTCCAAATGATGAATGCTAACATACCTCAACAAAGCCCACAAGAATTTGCTAGAAATCAATGACCTTCAATGGAGGATCCTAGCCCTTCTTCTTCCTTGAGAATTGAGAGACCTTTTCTAAACAGAGAAATATTTGGAAAGTTGGGGAATTTGAGAATAACAATAATGAAGAGAAATTTTGGATAAAAGACTTATATAGTGGGTCAATTTAGGGGCAAAGTCATAATTTTAAAAGACTTAAAAGAATTGGGAAAAGAAATAAAAAACCCTGGAAAAATAACTATAGGACCTTATCTACGGTTGGACTTACGGTTCGTAAGTCAACCTACGGACCGTCATGTTCCTCCGTAGATAGATTTAGAGAGTTTTCCAACTTGGACCCCCAACGACGGGTCACCATGTACGACTCGTGGGTCTATCGACGAACCGTACATAGCAATCGTAGATCTGAACTTATGGCTTAAGAATTTTACCAAGTCTGGAGGGGACCTATGAGACCCTTCTACGGCTCGTACACTGAACGACGGGCCATCCTGGCAGGCCGTCATTAAGGTTATGAAACTTATCATTTTGGAGACTTCGGCCTGCGACCTATGGTTCCCACCTACATACCATAAGTCAACCTACGATCCGTAGGTGGCTTCCGTCGTTGCTAGCATTAACCTAGAAAATCTGAAATTTTCCTACCCTTTCGAGTCCGGGTTATTACATTATCTCCCCCTTGGTAACATTCATCCTCGAATGAGAGTCAAGACATCATATGGAGGGTAAGAAGTAAGAACTAACAACCCAACCTAGAATGCAATCACATAAATGTACATAATCATAGAGAAAACAATCAAGTCAACTCCTTTTTCCTTAAAATTTAGACTCTTCATGAACATGCATAAATGAGGAATCATCGGAACATCCAAGACACATGAGACAAAAAGAATGAACCATGAGGAACTAGATACTCAAGCTAGAGAAGACTCGGAAGGAATGAAATGAGGATAACGGGACATCATGTCGGGCTCGGCCTCCCTCCCATGTAGCACCCTCAACTAATTGATTCCTCCACAACACCTTAACGGAAGCAACCTCTTTGTTTCTCAACTTCCGGACTTGTCGGTATAGAGTCTCAACCGGAACCTCTTCATAAGATAAACTCTCTTTGATTCCAAGACTTTCTTAAGGCACTATGGATGTCGGATCTCCAACACACTTCTTCAAAAGAGACACACGGAAAATCGGATGAACCGATGCTAACTCATTGGGCAACTCAAGCTCATAAGCAACATTGTCAATGCGTCTCAAAATCTTATATGGGCCTACAAGCCGGGGACTAAGCTTCCCTTTCTTACCAAACCTCATGACACCCTTCATGGGAGAAATTTTCAAATAGACCTAATCATCAACCTCAAACTCAAGATCCCTTCTCCTAACATCGACATAGGACTTTTGTCGACTTTGAGCTATTTTCAATCTTTCTCGAAAAATCTAAACTTTCTCCATAGCCTCGTGCACTAATTCGGGACCTATAAAAGCAACTTCACCCACCTCAAACCATCCTGTAGGAGACCTATATCTCCTACCATAGAGAGCCTCAAATGGAGTCATACCAATACTTGCGGTAACTATTATTGTAGGCAAACTCAATCAAAGGCAAATGATCATCCCAGTTACCCTTGAAATCAATCACACATGCTCTTAGCATATCCTCTAAGGTTTGGATAGTACGCTCCGCCTTCCCATCGGTTTGGGGATGAAAATTCGTGCTAAGCTTAACCTTGGTACAAAGACCCTTTTGGAAACACTTCAAAATTTGCAAAGTGAATTGGGTACCTCTATCGGAGATAATGGATAAAGGCACTCCATGCAACCTAACAATCTCTCTAATGTACAACTTAGCATAATCTTCCGCCAAAAAGGACACATTGACGGGAATGAAGTGAGCCGACTTCATCATATAGTCTACTATAATCCAGATAGAATCATGTAGAGCCATTGATATCTTTCTTCATTCCATTCCACCAATAGACTTCCCGCAAATCGCGGTACATCATGGTGGCTCCCGGATGAATAGAGTATCGGGAACTATGAGCTTCTCCTATAATTTGCTCTCTTAGGCCATCAATATTAGGCACACACAAATGCCCTTGATATCTAAGGACACTATCTCCCCGTTGGGAGAAAGCCTCATTGCCCTTCTTTAGAACTGCTTTTTTCAACTCAACTAGTATTGGGTCAAGTGCTTTCTTGGCCTTAACGTCCACCACAAAGGATGATTCCGACCCATTTTGGACAATCACACCTCCCTCATCAGAGTCAACCAACCGAACACCTAGCCGAGCTAGTCTATGAACATACCAAACAAATTCTTTCTTGTCATCTTCTATATGTGCAACACTATCCATCGACAATCGATTCAAGGCGTCGACCACCACGTTAGCTTTGCCCGGATGATAGAGGACACTCATGTCATAGTCCTTTAAGAGCTCTAGCCATCTACGTTGTGGAAGATATAGATCCTTCTGCTTAAACACATATTGCAAACTTTTGTGGTTGGTAAATACATTAACATGGACACCATACAAATAATAAAGACAACTGCCGCGAGTTCCAAATCATGGGTAGGGTATTTATTTTCATGAACCTTAAATTGCCTTGAAGCATAAGCAATAACCATCCCATTTTGCATAAGAACACACCCTAAGCCTACCCTTGAAGCATCACAGTAAACCACGAAGCCATCAGAACCTTCTAGCAATGTCAATATTGGAGCGGAAGTAAGTCTATCCTTCAATTCTTGAAAGCTCTTTTCACAAGCCTCCGACCATATAAACTTAGTCTTCTTTTGAGTCAACGAGGTCAATGGAGAGGCAATACAAGAAAACCCTTCCACAAACCTCCTATAATATCTGGCCAGTCCCAAGAAACTGCGAATATCCGAAGGAGCTAGAGGTCTAGGACAATTTCTAACTACTTCCATCTTCTTAAGATCTACCTCAATATCCTTACTGGACACAATGTGACCAAGAAAAGCCACAGATCTCAACCAAAACTCACATTTGTTGAACGTAGCATATAACTCACTATCCCTAAGAGTTTGCAATACAACCCTCAAATGATCGGCATGCTCTTTCTCACTTCGGGAGTAAATCAAAATATCATCAATGAATACAATCACGAATATATCAAGGTATTGTCTAAACACCCTATTCATCAAATCCATAAAGGCTGCCGGAGCATTAGTCAATCCAAATAACATAACCACAAACTCATAATGGCCATATCTAGTCCGAAAATTCATCTTTGGAATATCACAATCCCTCACCCTCAATTGGTGATAACCCGATCGGAGATCAATCTTAGAGAAGAAACTAGCACCTTGAAGTTGGTCAAAAAAATCATCTACCATCGAAATCGGGTACTTATTCTTAATGGTAACCTTATTCAACTGCCGGTAATCAATACACATGCGGAGAGTGCCATCTTTCTTATGAACAAACAACACCGGAGCACCCCATGGAGAAATACTTGGTCGAATGAAACCCTTATCCAACAAATCCTTCAATTGTTCTTTCAATTCCTTAAGTTCTGCCGGAGCAATATGGTAAGGAGGAATAGAGATAGGTTGCGTATCGGAAAAAAGGTCATTACCAAAGTCTATTTCCCTTTCGAGAGGAACACCGAGTAGATCGTTGGGAAACACATCCAGAAACTCATTTACCACGGGAACCGACTCAAGACTAGGGGTTTCAAAATCTATATCCCTAACCCGAATAAGATGATAAATGCAACCCTTAGAGATCATCTTTCTAGCTTTAAGACAAGAAAAAAACTGGCCTTCAGGCATAGAATTTCCCCCTTCCCACTCTAAGA
Organism: Solanum appendiculatum; assembly: GCA_018342035.1. Taxonomy (NCBI): domain Eukaryota; kingdom Viridiplantae; phylum Streptophyta; class Magnoliopsida; order Solanales; family Solanaceae; genus Solanum; species Solanum appendiculatum. Next base: position 3,973,370 of record JAGDQO010000361.1, on the reverse strand, counting down.
TGGGCTCATTAGGAAACCGAAACTTCACCACTCGGGTTCTACAATCAACCGAGGCATACCAAGAATGAAGCCAATCCATCCCAAGAATTACATCAAAGTCTATCATATCTAGGTCTACGAGATAAAGATAGGTTACTCTATGAAACAAGGAAATGGGACACTTCCTATAAACTCTTTTAGCCACAACATAATCACCAATAGGAGTAAAGACACAAAAGGGGTCTATCAACACATCCAGGGCAATAACAAGTCTCAAAGCCACATATGGCGTCACAAAAGATAAAGTAGCACCTGGATCAAGTAAGGCATACACATCAATATGGAAGACTTTCAACATACTCGTAACCACATCAGGTGAACCTTCTTGCTCTTGGCGAGTTTGGAGTGCATAAAATTTGTTTTTCTTAGGAGCACTAGAACCCAAACCACTAGGAGCACCTTGTTTACCATCTTGCCCCTTTGAAACATTCATTAGACAATCCCTTATTTTGTGACCACTCTTGCCATAAATGAAGCAACCATCTAATCCGGCTAAGCATCTCCCCTTATGCTTCCTCCCACACTTTTGACACGGGGGAATTTGAGTCTTATCACCACCACCATTGCCACTTGACGCTTAGGGTTAGACACCCTATTCTTGTCAAATTTAGGCATAGAAGCATTTGAAGACCCTTGGTTCAAAAACCTTTGCCGAAACTTAGAACGGTCATGTCCTCCAATCCTTTGGTTTGAGAAGTCACCATCACCGGTCCTAGCCCTCTTTGCCAGTTTGGACCTCTCCTTTAGCTTCTCCTTTTTGATTTGTTGTGCATGTACTATCAACCTTGAAATATCTATTTCTTTAATAAGCATGGCAGTCCTACACTCCTTGACCACCAAGTCGGATACCCCCGACACAAACTTACTCATTTTAGCCCTTGAATCGGCCATCAAGGAAGGCTCATATTTTTACAATTGAGTGAACTTCAATGCATATTCTTTGACACTCATCCCACCTTGCTTCAGGTTAATGATCTCGAGGAACTTAGCCTCTCTCATCTCAAGAGGGAAGAATCGATCAAGAAAAACTTCCTTAAATTTCTCCCATTCAAGAGGACCCACATCTCTAGCCCTCTCACTTTTCCATTGGTTAAACCACACATGGGCCACACCCTTCAATTGGTAAGTGGCCAACTCCGCTTTCTCTTTCGGAGTGACTCCCATGATCATCAAAAATCTTGCAAACCTCTTCAATGAACTCTTGTGGATCCTCCTCCACCTTGGAGCCATGGAATTCAAGAGGGTTCATCCTCGTGAAATCTCTCACCCTTGTCGCTGCCGTACCCACAGGTGGGTTCACGGGGACAAGAACTTCTCTATTGGCTTGGGCCGTTACGGCTTGGGCCAATGCGTGGAAAGCGGCTTGGAACTCTGTATTAGTAATCTCTTCGGCCAAAGGAGCGGCCGAAACTTGGTTAGCCTCTTGCTACACATTCTCATTTGCGTTCCTCCTTACAAAGGCTCTTCTACGTGCCATATCCTGAAAAGGGTAGGACATGGATGAGGAGAGGAACGTATAGAGTTAAACTCTAAAGCACGATTATAGAATATGAAAGAAGTGGAATTTCCTAACATCTTGTAATCTCTTATTCATAAATGTGGCACGCTTCACACTTGTGAACAAAAATCTACTAGACGTGGCTTTGAGATATCCTAGGACCTTTCTAAACCTTGCGCTCCAAATACCAAGTTTGTCACGACCCAAAGTACCCCCAGGTGTGACATGACGCATAGGATCTCGAGAGACCCCACACAAGCCACTTAGCAAACATATACATAAGGTAAAGACGAAAATGAGGAATATAATAGGCAATCTCATAAAAGTAAGAGTTTACAAGCGGAAGTCTTGACTATGTCTCAAAAGCCATCTAATATAATTGAATGATCGGGACGTAACCCGTACATCATATACAAGTCTGAAACTGAAAATAAAGGAAAGCAATAAAGTCTCTTAGTCCCCGAAGCATGAGGACTAACCAAGGCTGATAGCTCAAACTCAGAAAGCAACTAACGACGAGAGTGTGGAGGATGACTGTCTGACACTACATTATAAGAGAATGTAGGCACAAGTTTGCATTAGCACATAGAAGGTACTATGTATGAAGCAAATGCATATAATCACATAAATCATGCCAATGAGATGCTTTCATATAGGAAATCATGCTAGGGAGTTATCATCATGAACATGCAATGACCAACTAAATCATGTGACAAAAGGGTTAGAAACTCAATGCACAAACATGGTCAATGCAAGCCAGTCATATCATAAGTATTGTGAGATACTTCTAGTACCCTAGTTCTTTATTATGGGAATTTTACATTTAATCGACATAGACCATGCGAGCTATAAAATGGAATCCAATGTCTGCCCCACACCAAAAAGGGGAGTGATGTCTACCTCACACAACTTGAAGGGGTCTCCTACTTGCCAACGTAAGGACCATAAATCTATAGCTTATGTGGATCCACTGGCTATGTGTCTATCTAAGACAAAACCTACGAGTCGCGTAGTTATGGGACATAGGGATTGCTACTAAAGGTCTACGGATGCTAAACGGAAACCTTCATCCCAAAAGCCCGCTTGGTACTAAGTAAAATCCCAAGGAATAGCCAATTAATCTTATTCATATTTTAACCAAGGAAGAGGTACATCTAGGGTTACCAAATCCAAGCTAAGATCATATCAAGACATTTCAATACCATGGGCTTGCCCAAGCTTACGTCATTAGAATAGCTCCTAATTGATTCATAGGTGAGAAAGCCTTTCAACCATATGAACCCTAATTTATGTGAGAAAACCTTTCACATTCATATTCTTTGCTTATTGTGAAGAAAACCTTTTCACAACTCATGGATGCCATCAATTATATGCACCCTAGCAATTAGATGCAAAATTCCCATGAAACATGCATCTCTTACGCAAGCTATTCATATTCATGCATGTCTTATGCAAGCTATTCATATACATGCATCTCTTATGCATGTTATTCATATGCATGCATCTCTTATGCAAGCTATTCATATACATGCATCTCCTATGCAAGCTATTCATATATTCATAAATCATGATATAGTATGGGTACATCTCAATTCATCTTAGAATCATGCGATAAACTAGAATCATGCATATTTTCAACAATTTCATAAGTTCATGAATGCATGGATCATTCTTCATCATCAATTCATAACTAGGAATCATGTCTCATGCATGGGTTCATACAATTTCTACATCAAATTATATTAATCACGCTAAATCGTGCACTAAGTTACTTTATCATGCTAGACCGTGCACTACGAATCATAAAATCTACAATTGGAATCATAATTGAAGAACCCATAAAAATTGATCAAAAACCCTAACTCAGTTTGGGGAAATTGAACCTTGAAAATTGAAGAAAACTAGGGACCCATTGGAGGAAAGGGCTCCAAATGGTGAATGCTAACATACCTCAACAAAGCCCACAAGAATTTGCTAGAAATCAATGACCTTCAATGAAGGATCCTAGCCCTTCTTGTTTCTTGAGAATTGAGAGATCTTTTCTAGAGAGAGAAATATTTGGGAAGTTGGGGAATTTGAGAATGACAATAATCAAGAGAAATTTTGGATAAAAGACTTACATAGTGAGTCAATTTAGGGGCAAAGTCATAATTTTATAAGACTTAAAAGAATTGGGAAAAGACATAAAAACCCCAGGAAAAATAACTGTAGGACCCTATCTACGGTTGGACTTACGGTTCGTAAGTCAACCTACGGACCGTCCTATTCCTCCGTAGATAGATTTAGAGAGTTTTCCAACTTGGACCCCCAACGACGGGTCACCATGTACGACTCGTGGTTCTATCGACGGATCGTACATCGCAACCGTAGATCTGAACTTAAGGCTTAAGTATTTTACCAAGTCTGGAGGGAACCTATGAGATACATCTACGGCTCGTACACTGAACAACGAGACATCCTGGCAGGCTGTCGTTGAGGTTCTGAAAGTTATCATTTTGGAGACTTTGGCCTGCAACCTACGGTTCCCACCTACGGGCCGTAAGTCATCCTACGATCCCTAGGTGCTTCCGTCATTGCTGGCATTAACTCAGGAAATCAAAAATTTTCCCACCCTTTCGAGTCCGGGGTATTACAGGTTCGGTTGGGATTGAAAGGAGTATTCGATTTTGCTAGGTTTCGTAGTTTGTTAGGTTGCTTGTTGGGTACCGTGTTGGTGGTACTCACTCTTTTCTTGTACACTTGTTTAGGTTTTGAGCCTGATTTTTATGATCCCTTTCTCCTGATTTTCGAGGCTTTTTGAGGATTGAAGAGGTAGCCTCTTGCCACTTCAGCAAACCCTTCTTCTTCCTTTTTCTTTAGTACTTTGTTCTACTTGAGAAACAAAGACTGAGACTAGTATTTATCTTTCAAATTCTGTACTTACTTTAAAGGCTTGTAAATGTGACAACCAGATATTGGGGAGTTGTTTAGAATGAATAAGTTTTCTGCCTTTTCTTGTTCTTTCTTTATTTATTTCCTCTTTTCTTTTTTTATCATTGGGTTGAGGCTGACTTGTCTTGGTGGGAAAGGAAAAGTGTCATCATATTCACCCTAAAAATGTCACACATATAATTCACATGCATACAACATATCTACACCATACATTTATATGTCATTGTAAGCCACTATATCATTGTATTTTAAAAGAAACACTTGTATTATCACCAGAAAATCATCTCAGTCATCACCAAAACCCTTGTATGTCGTTGTATTTCACCGTATAACTTATATTTTATGTGATGTATGAAAATACACTTTATATATACATACACCAAATACACTTTAATTATATGTTGCTATATTTGACGGAAGAAGAAAAAAGCAACCAAATAGATCTAGCCGGATAACACCATGAGACAACATGAGATTTTATGAGTCGAATAACATGAGACAGAGAGGGATATTATGAGTCGTATTCGAATTGGAATTTCAATTCAAAATTTTCAATACTGGCTCAACTTTTGATAAGTTAGTATTTAATCAATTTATCTCTTTTTTAATGGTAGATTTTAGATTAAGAAAATACTCCCTCTGTCCCATGTTAGATGTCCATCTTACTAAAAATATTTATCCCATATTACTTGATAACTTAATAAATTAGGATAGAATTAATTATTTTTTCCTATTTTACCCATATAATTAATATGGCCTTTGGAAGTTTAAAAAAATTTGGAAGATCAAATATTTCTTTTTTCAAGATGCTAATTATAAGAACAAAGGGAAAAATAATAAAGTTTATCAATCTATTAATTACTTCTTAATTACCGCGATAAATAAAAAGTGTCCATCTAATATGGGATGGAGGGAATAGTAATTTACAGTTCTATACCTTCTATTTTACAGGATCCCGAGAATAAATTATCAAGTGAAAATAAAGCAAAAAGGAATAGCTTGTATTGAGAATGTTCTACCTCATTCCCATAAATAATCAAGTGAAAATAAAGCAAAGAAGGTAAATTATAGTTCGTATAATTATAATCCTTTAATTCCTTCCCATAGATACTATTTGGAATATTTTCCTTAGTCGTAACACACATTTTCACTAGGTTGTATTAAATGCCTAGTAGCTTTTGATATTAGATGATAAAAAAATTTAATCATAGGATGATAAAATTATAGTATATTTATTGATTAGTAACCTAAATTAAATAGTAAGTATTGTTATTGATTTCTAAAATTAAGAGAAAAAAATTAGCAATGGGGAGGAATGTGTAATGACCATCTAGGTCTTATGTGTTTATACCTTCTATCATTGTTTAGAGTGCTCCTATAGCGACCTCAATTCATTTATGACTTGCTAGGACTGACAGTTCAGTCACCTAGTCGTTTGTTTGGTTTTTATCTAAATTTATGTGTTTTAGAGCTTTAGAACCTTGAAAGGTCATTTTCAACCAAAAGTTGAGGAAGATGATCTCAGAATCAAATTTTGACGATTCCATCAGCTCCAAAAGGGTAAATTTAAGCTAGTAGCATGATCGGCAAAACTCCCGAGGCTATCAATGCGACTTTGTGTAATTAGGCGTTTTAACTTTTAACTTTTGGCCTAAGTTTGACCTTAGTCAACATTCATGTTAAATATGCTCGAATGAGAATTTTGTGAGTGCGATTAGCTTTAGAATATTGAGTTTTGTCTAGAACAATCTTTCGTGTGGATCCCAAGGCTCCTGGGCTAATTCTAAGCCCCCTTGTGGATTTTGGCTTAAAATGGAGTATGGAGGTGAGACCCACTTTTTGTCAAGACCACATCGTATGGGAATATTGACCACTCCGTTGAGTTCAGAATATCAAATTTTATGGGGGGTGGTATATATCATTTTGGACCACGTGGTTCAGAACGAATTTCAAACACCCCGTCAAAGATTTTGTGCTTTCCAAAACAAGTTTATATGCATCAGCTGGTGCAGACAAAATATTGCCTTTGTGCTCGTAGGCCATCTTGGCCGCATTCGCGGAAGGTTGTTTGGTTAACCTTCATGTTCTCATGGTTGTGGCGCAATCGCAAGCTATCAGCCGCATTTGTGGTGCCCGGCGTCCTTGATCTTCGTGTTTGCGGGCCTTAGGCTGCGTTTGTCAAGGGTAAGATCCTTGAGCTCCGCATTCGCGAGCCTCTCTAGGACGCTTTCATGAAGGGTAATCTGTCTGGTTTTTTAAATAATGACCAGACGCGATTCAGCTCACTTGCTCAATTTCAAATAGCTATAATTCCCTCAATTTAGCTCGGTTTTGGATTATTCAAAGCTTTGAATGTCCAGATTTGTTGGGGCTAGGTGTGTGACCGATCGGAAGTCAATAAGGGTTGTTTTTAGGACTGCCTAAGCTTGGTTGTTGTCTTTAAATTTGATAATTGTTGCATGCTGCTGTTCTTGCTGTTCTGAGCCCCAAATTATGTTTCATTTTGTAATACAAATTTGGGCGTACTATTTAACTTAGACCTTTTGAAGAAGTTGATTCCAAAAATTCTGGCGTGGGTCCAATTATTCCTATTTGACTCAAAAATTGGTCCATATTTATTTTATGTGTTTTTGGTGTTGAAACAGTCGTATTGATGTTATGATTCTATTTTTGATAGCGTGGCAGTGTTTTGAGACCATTTGGAAAGGAAATACTCTAGAAGAATATTTTTGAGCGCACACAGTCGGCCTAAAGGTAGGCTACAACTTTTCATCTCCTAGATTGAGCGTGAATGTGTAAATATATATTCATTGGAGTGAATTGGGGTCAAACCCTTAGTTATTATTATTTTCTTTCATAGATACCATGTTTTTGGCATGATCGACATTATTTCGAGTGTAGTACCATGCTAGTCGGGGATCATGTGTTTACTTTTACCTTGTGAGTTTACTTGTTTGATGCTGTTATGGAATATTTGATCATGTTTTGTCTTAGTCTAGGATTAGGCTAGTGTTGCCTTAGACTCTCGATACTTTTGGCCTATAGGCCTTATTTGCTCTCCGACGTCATTTTGGATGGATTAGCTCTTTGTAGACAAGAGTAGCAGACTTGAGTTTGTTAGAATGAGCCTTTGATTAGGTGTTGATTTAGCTTTGTTGAGCTTCTATTCAGTCTCCCTATATATATGACCCAGTTGCGATACCGGAGGTTTTTGCTATTTGTTGGGCGATTCGGGATTGGAGTGGTGCATGTCGAGCGCCTTTCGTTGATTTCTTGTGATTGGATGTTGTTCAACAATGATATTTATGATGGGTGATATGCTGTACTTCAATGTTCTTATTGGTTCCCCTGGGTTTACTCTTGCTAGTTGGGCTGGTGCCCCTAGGAGTTTACTGGATGGCTGGGCGGATGGTATTATTTGTGCCCCCGGGTTTACTATTGCTAGTTGGGCTAGTGCCTCTGTGAGTTTACTGGCATGCTGGGAGGATGGCCTTACTTGTTCCTTAGGCTACTCTTTCTAGTTGGGCAGGTGCCCATGGAAGTTTACTGTCTAGCGGGTCGCCCCAAGATTTACTTTTTCTACCTGGGCTGGTGCCATTGGGAGTCTATAGTCTGGATGTTTGGGCCCTTTCTTTGTGCTTATGGTTCAAAGTTTTTACTTGGGGTTCGAGGCCTTGCTTACGTTTCTTTGATCTGGATTCACTGTACTCGCTCTTGTAGTGTAGCTATTTTGTGTACTTTTTGGGCTTATAGGTGTCCGTTCGGGTTTTACTTAAACTTGCACATGAGGGTACCTTCTAGGCTTATGAGGGTCCATTTAGGTATAGTTTAGTTTTACTTAGTTTTTACTTCTAGTATGCTCATGTGCTTTCCTTAAAATTCAACTTTGTTCTTTGTTTGTGTCTAGATTATATCTTTTCATATTGTCTTTACCTTTATTTCTCAGTCAGCCTATGATGCCTACTGAGTACTTTTTTTCGGTACTCATGCTACAGTCTTCATCTGTTTAATGATAGGTCCTAGTGCCATCTACCAGCGGTGATCGTGAGCTTGCAACATTTTGGATCAGAGGCGAGGGTGAGCACTTGGCATCTTTGACTTGCTTGTCTCCTTCTGTATTTGTATAGCTAGTTATTTGTGTTTTGAACCAAGCTTTGTTTTTGGTCCACTTTCGGACTTGTACTCTTTTGTTAGAATAGTTCGTACTTGTGATTTTTAGGTTCTATCAGGGATCTTTATCTATATAGTTTTGGTTTGCACCCACATTTATCTTGTTCTGTTTCTTAAATTATCGCTTCTGCTAATTTCTACCCTGATACTTATTACTTGTCATTCTGGGCTACGTGTTTGCTTACCTATTGGTGGGTTATAGTATGTGCCATCATGACTCAAGGAATCAAGTTGTGACAAGTTGGAATTAGAGCCCCATGTTCACTGGTCTCACTTGTACAGGCTAATACTTAGTAGATTCCTAAGTATCAGTGCAGAGACATACGTATCATATCTTTGGGAGGCTACAAGGTCTCATTAGGAACTTTCTCTATTTTTGTACCGCTTTCATGCAATGTGTGTGTTATTGGTTTCTTGAGATCTCACTTCCTTCACTCTTTTCGTAGAATGGCTCGTATATGTTGTGTAGTGGCTCGAGGTAGAGTCGACCTCCCCTACCAAAAAGGGTTGTAGCACCAGCCCCAAAGAGAGAGAGGGATATGGAGCCAGCAGCAGACCCTCCAGCAACCCAAGTTCTAGTATAGCCGATGGGGCCAGGACCAGCCCAGCTACCACCTGGACCTGTTATGGCTCTCAACTTTCTGGCAGCCATTATGCAATTGTTGACTATTCTTAGGGTATGCAGTATGCCCCAACTGCAGCTGTAATTCCACAAGCACCAGCCCCGCAGGGTCTGCCTGCAACAGAGGCCCCTCAGGGTTCCCAGCCCATGATTGTAGTCAGACCTATGCCGTAGAAAGAGCAGAAAATACTTAGAGTATTTTTTAGACTTTCACCTTCGAGGATTTATGGGACTGTGGGTACGGATGCCCATGAGTTTCTTACTAATTTCCCAGACTGGATTTATACTCTGGGTTTAATGGAGTCGAGAGGGGTCGACTTCATCACTTATCAGCTAGATGGACCAGCCAGAAAGTGGTGGCGTACTTTTATAGAGACTAGGCCAGTTAGGTCTTCTCCAGTCATATGGGCCGAGTTTTCTAAGGCCTTCTTTGGTCCAAATTTTGGGACACTATAAATAGCCCAAATGAGAGAGAAAACGTATTAGATTATAGAATAGAATTTCAGTTCTTAACTTTGTGTGAGTTTTTAGAGAGTAAACTTTTGAACTCTTGAAGAAATATTCTTAGTTTTGTAGTTTTAAAATTTAGCTCTTGAAATTTACAATTGGAAGTTGATATCGAAGTGGGTGTTGATTATAATTGCTTCGTTTCATCACATCCATAGTTTCTCTCGTGATAGGTATAATTTCTTTACTTTCTACGATGTGTGGCTAAAACACCAACTCTAAGGGTGAAATTTAGGGGTTTGGTGTTGATTTAATGTAGTGGGTATTGTTTTTTGCTCTATTTTATGGCTATTCATTCATGGATTTAGGGTAATTAGCATGGAGTTAATTCATGGGTTAAGGTTGCAAACTTAATCCTATTTTCGATCTTCGATTGATGCTCGAAAGAGATCAACTGGGTTGGGTAATTAGTCTAATGCATGCAATTTAGTTTTGATGTCTATGGTTTGCTCGTAAGATAGATTATAGGTTGGATCTATATTTTCAAATCTGCTTGAAAGAGAGATTTCGTAAGACAGTGGGTTGAATTGTAAATCACATAGATGAGACCGGAAGGAGATTCTATGAATTGGTACTATGAGATCGAAAGAAGATTAGTGTCATTGAAGATGACCCAAACTATCGATGATTGTTTAGCACTATTAAGCAACACAATTACCCATATGTGACTTCAATTTAACTCCCCACACCCTTAGATTATTTCCTAATTGTTTAAATCTCTGAAATTTTAGTTTAGTTTTGACTCTTCATGTCTAAACACTTTTTCATAAATTTTGTGTAATCGTCCACTATTCTCTTAGTTGCTGCAAATGAATTGATTTACAATCTAAATTTCCTAATTGAAATCTCTACACTATATCACTCTCTTTGGAATTCGACCCTGACTCTTAGTTGGATATTTTTATTGACTACGCTCGCTTATTCTCTTAATGGTTTTTAGGATCATTTGAGCATTATCAAAAATGGCAATGCTGCTGAAGAGTGATGGCAAAGAATTCATTTTTTGAAGTTATTTTGTAAATTTGTTTAGTTGTAGTAGATTGTTGTTGGGTGTTATTTTGTCTTAATTGCAGCTAGAACAATGAGTGAAACTGGAAGTGACGACGCTAGTCACTTTGGGAAAAACTATCACATAGGCGATATGAATGATATGCATGTAAACATCATCCAAAGCAGGGGGCTATCCGGTAGCCTCTTACCTCCGAGAGGGAAGTGTTTCATGTGACCGGGACCATGCTTCAATTTCTTCAAATGCGAGGAATGTTCGGGGCCTTGCTCATGAAGAACCCCATGAATACCTCAGAAATTTTGTGGATGTTTTTGGGCCATTCACCTTCAAGAACATTTGCAAGACTCCATTCGGCTGAGACTATTTCTATTCTCCTTTACAGGGGAAGCTACTAGATGGTTACCCGAGCTATCAAATGATTCTATTACTTCATGGGATGAGCTGACCGATGCATTCCTTGAGAGATATTTTCCTCCCTCTAAGATTATAAAGCTTATGAGTAGCATCAAAAACTTTAAAAGGGTTCTTGGTGAACCTCTTCATCTTCATGAGACATGGCTGTGATTTTGGAAGTTATTATTCCAATATCCAAGACATGGTCCTCCGGAAAACTTGTTTGTGCAGTACTTCTATTGTAGCTTTGAAACAGTTAACAAAGGGCTAGCCGACCAATTAGTTGAAGGTGGGGCTGATGAGGTAGCCATATTAAGTAGCAACATTGTTACTTGATGACATGAAAAAGATTAACCGCGCATGGTATACTAGAGAATATCATGTATCCAATCTACACGTGGGTATGAGAAAGGAGCAATTGGAAAAAGACCACTAGCAGGATGAAAATATGGCCAAACTGTTGACCCAACTTGACCTACTATCCAAGCACGTCATGGGAAATGGACTTAAGGAAGTAAATGTTGTTTCTACAAGCAGTGCACAATGCCCGAAGGATGCCAAATTTGAGGCATTATACAATGAAGATGTAAAATTCTTAGGGAATTAAATGGGGGGTTCTCATCCAAACTACCTAAGACCAGGTGGGAGCCAAGGTTGGAACACAGAGCAAGATAATGGTTAAACAGATTTGGGTGGAAATTTTACAGAGAGATTTTGAAAAATATAGGTATGTCCCACCTCATGATCATCCCAAACAAAAAGAACCCGCTAGACTGGAGGGAAACCACATGGATGACATTCTAATAAGGATTTTCAACAAGGTTGAAGGTATGAAAAGGTGTTGAAGGATTTGAAAAATGACTCCTCCGCCTTAACCCAAATGGGTACTTCGCATTCCATGTCAATCAAACAACTTAAGACTCAGTTGTGTCAACTCTCCTAATATCTCAATCTAAGGCAAAAGGGAATGTTACATAGTGACACTGTCCCAAATCCCAAAAATGATGTTTGTTAAGTAAGAACTATGTCATGCCACGATGTTAAATAGGAATTTCTTGGGAGGCAACCCAAGTTTCTTTTATTACTTTCAATAACATGTGTTGTGAGTGCAGGTTGAAAAGAAGTCAAATAGTTGAAACTGGTAAAGTTAGTGACGCCAAAACCTTGTCGGCGATGCAACAAACTCATTGTGCAAACATCTTCATGTTTACCTTCTAGGATGAAAAATTTGAAAAATGGTATTGTCAATTTGGCGAATATGGTTCCAGTCGATGATCCGCCAAACTACACTAAGCAGACTACAATGAGTCCACCGAGTTGACCTTCAGGTTTAGTATTCATTTAGGCCTCATCGGTGAGCTTAAGCTCCTTTGGCAATGAGCCGAATATGTTTGGCGGCGTTAGTCGCCATCTACCAAGTGAGCCTGAGTTAAATAGGCCAAGAGTCTTTTCAAGTTTTTAAAGAAAACCTTTCATGTTTTGTAGCTCCCTTTCTTCCTAAACTCCCCATAAGCTAGTTTTTGTGATTGTGTGACCTCATTTGTGTCATTTCACTCTCTTGTAGTGTGTTGAAGAGTTAGATTCTCGATCCCAGACCTGTATCCCTTGATTTTGTGCCTAGTTATTTTCTCTGAAGTTTGTTTTCGAGTTCTATCTTACTAATTGTGCTAAAACTTAATGGTTTTGATATGGGCTTAGTATTGTTAGTGATATCTTGTTGTTTCATTTGTGTGGGTAGTACTAAATGTATCGTATTGAACTGCGCCTATGAGTTAAATAGTTCATTTAGTGCCTGAAAATGTGAAAATTGATTGTGAAGGTTAAAATTTGAAATTATTTCTTTGAATGTGCTGGGTCTTGCCTAAACTGAATGTGGGTGACGTCCGATTAGCCCAGTGTTGTCCCTATGACTTGTATTTGCCCAATGATAGATAGAGTGACGACTTTCTTAAGGCCAAATCATCATTTTGGGCAATGCTTTATGAAATCTGGAGGAAGTTTTAGTACCCATGGGTAGAAATGCATGCGGGTAGATTGTTAAACTTATTGGGTAATGAGTATTGTTGTGTATTAGTGTTCGTAACTTGTGAAAATTTAGCATTGGGTAGAAATTAACTGTTCGACGGGCTTCTATTTGCTCGCCAAGGTGATTAGGCAAATTACCGAGTAAACCCCAAATCAGCTTTTGTGTTCGACTCTTTGACCTGGGTAACGTCCCATTCAACGGTCTTGTCTTAGATCACAAAACCCTCTTAATGAATCGCCAAGTGGGAGCGGATATCTCCCTTTTTGCCTATTCCTTTTAGTGCTGCACTATCCCTTTCAACGAGCTTATCTTAGCCCACTGAAACCAATTCAGGGAATCTCTGAGTTGGAGATGACTCCGCCTTTCATGCCTGAGTAACATTGAATTGGGGTTTGTCAGCTTCGGTGAGCTCACCCGAGCTCGCCTAACCTGTTATGTGTATTGCCTTCCCTATCGGTGATCCCCAGACTTTATTTTGAACTATGTTCGTGCTTGAACTTGTTACAACTAACCTTCACCCAATCTATGTTTTGAATTATTGTGCCTTGCAGGAAATGACCCGAACTAAGGGAAAGAAAGCCATGACTTCTGATACGGAGTCTGAAAGAGAGTCTCCTCCTCCTCCCCCTTTGAAAAGAAATAAGGGGATTTCTATCAACGAGCCCTCTGAGGCTCCTCAACAATAACAAGCCACTCCGCGCTCTTCTACGCGTGTGAGTGAGAAGCCTAAGAAAGGGATTGCCAAGAAGAGATCGGACATCGGGTCCAAATTAGTACCTAACCCTATTTCAAATGTGAGTGTATCTTGAGTTCTCCCAATCATCGCTCCAAGGGACCTTAATAGACTCAAAGCTGCTGGAGAACACACAATTTTTAAGGAGAGATGGCACTCCGCTGATAGGGTTATGAGTGACTACCCCTCTATCTTTGATACAATCAAGTTTCATTGATTTGAGAGGTTCAAAAGACCTCGATCCCCATATATCTTGACTTGGGTACGAGAATTCTATGATGTCTATGCACATGCATTGGCAAATAAGAGGAAGGGTATAGTTTTGAAGCTATTGGATGAAGTTGAAGTTCGTGGCAAGATGTTACAATGTCATGCAAGTGAAATCAACATTGTTTTGGGCACTAATGAAAATTGGGAAGAGATATTCACGCTGAGACTTCAACATGATCTTGACACTTTGAAAGATTGGATGGATGTGGTTATTTCAGATATCTCTCCTCCATGAATGGTTGACGAAGCAAATATCAAGAAGAAGGACATGATGTTGGGACCCGGTACTAGTTTGGATTCATCACCAACACCATCATGCCATCCCAAAAATGAGTCTATTCTCCGGTATCTGTGTTTGTGGGTACAATTATTGACCGGGAGAAGATCAATGTGGGGTCCATTATTGCATATGAGATATTGATGCATACTAGTAAGGAGAAGACTTCTCTCCCATTCCCAGTCTTGATCACAGAGCTGTGTGAGGTTGCGGGAGTCACTTTTCAGAAGAGAACAGATGTGAGGATCGCCCCCACCTCCTCCAGTAACATCCGAAGGATTGAGGTGGATTATATGAGGGATCATGCGGCTTTGAGGAAGCTGCCACCACTAGAAACGACCCTTGTTGTTGACCCTTCTAGCCTTGAGGCCGATACTGCTCAACCTGCTCCATCTGTGGAGCAATCAGGTACACCCCAACCTTCTTTTGTGCCATTTACTTCCACAGTTGTTACTCTTACTCCTGTTTCCTGATCCCCCCTTTGACCCAAGAAATGATATACCAAATGGGAAACCTTGCCCGATTTACGGATGTGAGAGTGGCGAGGATAGAGAATGAGATGCCAAGTTTATTAATAGGGCTATTGAGGATGTCTTGCTCCCCATTAGAGGCTAGGTTGTGTAGTTCCAAAACACTTTAACTTTGTATGGTGAGAGGTTGGATAACTTCACGGCTACGATTGAGGCTAGGGAGAAGAGCGAGGGTAGCTTAGCTGAGTTGACTACTATTAGGGCTGAGCTTAAACTTTTAGGGCTGATGTGGACCAGCAACATTCAGAACACATAACCGACCTTGATATCAAAGGACACCATCTCCCCCTTGGGAGTAAACCTCAATGGCTTTTTCCGAAATTGACTTCTTCAAATCAACTAATATCATATTGAGGTTTTGCTTAGCCTTCACATCTGATATAAGAGATGATTCTGAACCATTCTGAACAATCACATCAACCTAACAAGAATCAACCAAGCAAATACCCAATCAGGCCAACCTATGAACATCACGAACTATCTCTTTCTTGTCATCCCCAACATGAGCAACACTACCCATTGACTGCCGACTAAGAGCAATCGCCACCATGTTCGGATGATAGAGAACACTATAAGTCATAATCTTTCAATAACTCAAGCCACCTCCTTTGGTGAAGATTCAACTCCTTTTGGGTGAACACATACTTTAAGCTCTTATGGTCGGTAAACACATCTACGTGAACACCATATAAGTAATGCCTCCAAAACATTAGAGCAAACACTACCGCCGCTAACTCCAAATCATAAGTCGAATATTTCTTTTCATGCACCTTCAATTCCCTTGAAGCATAAGCGATGACTTTATCATGTTGCATCAAGATACAACCAAGAACAATTCGATAAGCATCACAATATACAACGAAACCATCCGACCCTTCC
Source organism: Solanum appendiculatum (assembly GCA_018342035.1). Taxonomy (NCBI): domain Eukaryota; kingdom Viridiplantae; phylum Streptophyta; class Magnoliopsida; order Solanales; family Solanaceae; genus Solanum; species Solanum appendiculatum. The sequence goes on along the minus strand of JAGDQO010000361.1, from coordinate 3,957,486 downwards.
TGTAAAATCAATATAGGGGCAGAAGTGAGTCTATCCTTCAACTCTTGGAAACTCTTCTCGCAAGCTTCCGACAATAGGAATTTCACCTTCTTTGAGTCAATGTTGTTAATGGCGAAGCAATAGAGGAAAAATCTTCCACAAACCTTTATAGTAATTGGCCAAACCCAAGAAGCTCTGTATATCCGAAGCGGACAAGAGTCTAGGCCAATTCTTAACCCCCTCGGTCTTCTTAGGATCATCTTGAATACCTTCACCAGAGACAGCATGGCTAAGGAAAGCAACAGACCTCAATCAAAACTCATTTTTGCTAAACTTAGCATACAATTCACGATCCAAAAGAATTTACAACACAATACTCAACATGCTCATCCTCACTTCGAGAATAAATCAAAATATCATCAATAAATACAATCACGAACATGTCAAGATATTGGTTGAAGATCCTATTCATCAAATCCATTAACGTCGCCGGGATATTAGTCAAACCAAAAGACATTACCAAAAACTCATAATGACCATAAACTACTAGAAAAGTCCCTTTTACATGTGAATTTGTTTTGTAGGTGTTTCTTAAGATTTTCATGCAAAATATTTAGAAATTATGAGTTTTAAAATATTTACCACAAGTAATTTTTGCAGAATTGAACGGGAAAATATTACTTATGAAATTACATGAAAAATAATTTTGTACGTATTATATCTGCATGCAATTCCCTAGGTTTACAAAACTAAAATTTGAAAAACAAAATATTTGCATAGTCGAGGGAAAATCGATAGGAAATATTACATAGGTATTTTTTTGGAAATTTGTGTTTGGGAATTTACCTTGGGATATAGTTACCTGGGGATTCAATTGGGAGTTTTGGAGCTGTGGATGTATGTGGGGATATTTCCTTAGGGATTTTCCTAGCGATTTAGACATATGGGAATTTACAAGGGAATAATATACCTACAGATTTATGTGGGGATAGTGTCTTGGGGATTTTCCTATCGATTTAACTACATGGAAATTTACTTGGGAAGAGCAGCGGACTTATGTGGGGATATTTACCTGGGGATTTTCCTATCGATTAAGATACATAGGGATTTTACAAAGGGAGTTACATGGGAATATCACAGATACAGATTTATGTGGGGATATGTCCCGTATAATATTTAGATGAGATTTTATTATTTATCGATTTACTTCAGATATCTTTTTAAAAAATTCTTGAAGATTTATTGAGGTTTCTTTTATATGAGAAATTTCCTTAAATATTTCATTAGATTTTACTTAGAGAGATACAAATAATTTTTTAAACTATGAATTATTTAACGATTAATATTTGAATTATAAAGATTTTTAACTTTATTTTCTTCAAAATGATTGGAGATATTTTCTTTTGTATATGTACGGTGATATGTATATTAATTTGTTTGGAAATAATTCAAATGAAAAACAATAAATTCTACTATTCATTTTAAAATTAATTTAAAACATGAAATTAGTATGTGCGTGATCGATGTTAAGATAATCACATAAAAATGATATTATAAAAAAAATAATTAAAAAAGAACAAGAAATGATTGGTCAAGATTCACAGAGTTTGCTGAAAGTAATTAAGGAAAAAGTACTATGATCCATTAAAGTTTAAGAAAAATCAATAATTTGTTTGTCATGTTTTGATTTGGTACAAAAAGTCAAAAAAGTAAAGAAGATTTTTAAATCTCGTGATTTTAAATTAAAGATATGTAAATCTTATGGCCTTAAACATGACATCTAGAAGGTTGTAATTAAAAAGTTGTCAATAAATTAAAAGAGATATACTTTTTTTTCAATTTAAATGGACTAAAAAATAGGACAAACTAATTGAACTAGAGGGAATATATATATATATATATATATATATATATATATATAAGTTTCACGGCACGTGCGTTGCACGTGTGTATCGTATTATATAGTATACGATGTTGTAAAATAGAACTAATATTACTAAATTAAAGCTTTTAAGTATATAATTAAAATTGATAGAATGTATGACAAGTATTTTTAAATGATTAATACATATTTTCATAGAGTTACTTGTTTTTTGAGATCAAAATTACCAAATATCATTGAAACATTTCAAAATACATTCAAAGTTTCAAAATATATTTCAGTACCATAGTTCAATGTTAATATATGAACAACATCACCTATGGTGAAAATATTTCATTTCTTAAAATTTCTATCTTATATTTACGGAATTGTAGTCTTCTCCTTTTTTCTTCCGCATACATATCATATAGCCGTTGTCAAATTAAAGTATCTAGTATCTTATACAAGTTGTATCATGATATAAAGCATTAAACTTTTTCTATAAAAAATCAATAGATGAATAAAATTGAAAGTATTATTTATAAAATCTTTAATTTGATTTAAGATCATTTTTATGATCAATCACCATTTTATTATCTATTTTTATATAGCTAGAAAGGAGTGTATCTAGTGATATAATATTTTCTCAGATTAAAATGAACACAAAATAAAAGGAAATTCATACTTAAAAAATTTCATACTCAATATAAATATAAAAAAAGAAAAATTATATGGAACAATTCATAGCAAATGAAGAAAGAAGACGAAAATATGTGTTCATGCTATATTCACTAATCTCTTGCCAGTAACACTTTACTTTCTCCGTTCATTTTTACTTGCTATAATTCGAATTGACATATCTATTAAAAAATAATTATTATCATGGCTATATTATCATATTACCTCTATGATTGATGTTTAGTATTAAGAAAAAATGAAAAGCTATTTTTGAAATAGTGGACTTAACCTCAAAATTAATAATTTAATGCACTATGTTGATGCCCACTGTTTTAGCAAAATTAGGATGAAACTCCTTCGCTTGAGGGCAAAAGGAAAAAAAATGTAAAAACAAAGAAGAAATATCTTACCCCAATCATGTGTTTTTTTTTATATTATTATTATTATTATTCTCTCTCCCACAACTTGATCTATTAATTTTATTTTTTAAGAAAATTCACAATGTGTATATTCATCACTGTTCACTCATTATATGAACACTAATTATTAAATTCTCTCTTGAATGAAAACACAAAAGAAATTAATTAAAGAAACAAAACAAGAAAAAGAAATGAAAATTCCATGCACTATAATTGCACATTTCTCTATGCTCTTCTTTTCATCTTGAATAGAAAGCCAACACATAAATTTCAATTCTAAGAACATCAGTGAAACATATCAATGGATTGGGGATGAATCATTTATGAAAATGTCAAATGATCTCAAATTGTCACAGAAAAGAAATTCCCAAGAATTTATAAGGATCGAATGGTTGTGATTTATGAACGAAGAAACATGAAGGTTGAAATTGTTGTGACTATTCATAGGAAATAAGTCTTTTTTAATAAATAAAATATGTAAGTTAATTAAATAGGTATTAATATTCTAAAATGATACAAATAATATTGAAGGATGTACGTGATGAACATCATTAGAGGAAAATACGAGTGTGAACTGATGAATGATTTGCTACAATTTGTTCACCAATTCTTTCGTATGTGGTACCTCCAATTTTGTTGAATATTGAACTTAAAAAACTGTTGCAAATCACACTTAAGATTTTTTAAGAAGAAGAAGAGCAGAAAACTTAAAAATTTTGTAGTTTAAAAGTGAGAGGAAATCCCTCTATTTATAGCTAACCAATGATAGTATGAATAGGTGCTAATTATGTCTTATCAGAAAAGTCAAAACACTTCAAAAAAGTCATTGCTCATTGGAAAAATCACAATCCTTTGAAAAAGTCACAACCTTTCGAAAAAGTCACAACTCATCAGAAAATGCACAATCCTTTGGAAAAGTCACACCCCTTCAAAAAAATCACAACCCTTCGAAAAAATCACTACTCATCGGAAATGTCACAACCCGTCAAAAAAGTTACAACCCTTTGGAAAAGTCACAACTCATGGAAAAGTCGCAATCCTTTAATGTGAAAAGATATCTACTTTATATATAATACAATAAATTAAATAAATTGAGTATTTTTAATTAGGGGTTTATAGTAATTCAACATTCATGTTTGGGAATTCATGCTTTTAACTGGGACATCGATGATGCAAAAAACTTAATTAGTTAAGGGTGAATTGCTTTCGTGAGGATGTATGTGTAGAAAATAAGAACTTTATCATCACTATTACTTATTAGAGAATTTATTTCGTATTACTAGTTTTCCCATCACTACATTAGTTATTAGAGTTTATATCGTATAATCTATTTTTTTTTAAAAAAAAACAACGTTAATACAAATTAAATATCCATTTATCGACTGATATTGGTCAATTTCTTATCTCTCTATATATTTAGACTTAATAAACAATTTTACTATATATTTACTCAAATTAATATCATATAGTTTTACATCATCGAATCACTTCTAAAACTGAACACTACACACACATATATATCATCATCATATCATACTATACTAAAAGTGGGAACAAAAAAAAGTTAAAAGTAAAATTACCAAATTATCCATTAAAAATTTGAATGTCCATTTTGCCATCTTGTCAAACAGTTATCCTTTACTTTTTGTGTTAATGAGTAAATGTATTTATCTATTAGAAATAATACTTCATTAAAATGAAATAAGAGAAATGAGTCATTACCTATGGATACATTCTCCCTTATTGCGGTCATTCAGTATGATGTGGTGGAATTGCTTTTCATATTCTATAGTTATTGCAACCTTTAAAATGTCTATTTAACTTATTCTTTCTTTTTTTTTCTTTTTTTAAATAAATATGCTATGTATTAAAAATATCAAGAGCCACACCCTTTTAATTTTCCTAATTACACCTCTTAAATATCTTAGGCGAAATGGTCTGGTGGACCCTTGTACTGGTATGTGTTTGTATTATGGACCCTTCAACTTAACTGTTTACCAACTGAAACCTTAAACTCGGTAAAACATAATATATTAAACCTCTCTGACCATTGACCATGCTTATGTGGCATTAAGATGGCTGAGTTGGCAAGAGAGTGTGACTACACGCGTGTTAAGGCAAGTGAACATCATATTTTAAATTTTAAATTATAAAAATTACAAAAAAGAAAATAATAAATTTTAAAAAGAAAAAAAATAACTTCTTCCCCACACCACCGTCTTTTTCAGCCACCGCCACCCCCACTGCCACCCCATTGCTTCCCCATACCCCTTTTCTTTCTTCTCCACACCCTATTGTCATCTTCTTTAGCAGATCTTGGCATTGACACTTTCTTGATGTCAGGTTTCGTGACGATTATCAGTGGAGGGAGACAGCGACATTGATTTAATGGCAGTGCTCGCCGGTTTGCAGTGGAGTGAGAGGGAGAGAGGTGGCGCTGGTCCCTTTTTCGCCAGAATGGGAGGCGATGCTGGTCCCTTTTTGCTAGAATGGGAGGCGGCCAAGGAGTTTGCTGGTGCGCCGGAGAGGATGGAAAGGAAAGACCATTTCTGTTTGTTCGCAGGGGGTCATTGCTGGTGTGGAGAAAGGAAAATAGTGACGAGGAGAACGAGGCAAGAGATGGTACGAGGAACTAGTCACGGCGACAAAAAGGTTTGACGGGCAGATCTGGTGGTGCGGCAACTTGCGAAGATCGGAGAAAAGGAAAATGGATGTGCAGAGATAGAGTCCAGATTTTACTTTAAGAAATAAATTATTTTTTTACTATTTTACATTTTATTTAATAAATTTAGTTAATAATTTTTTAAATAATAATTAGTGAAGATAATTATGATATATTTTTAATTTAAATGATATGGATTTGACATGTCTTCTACTTAAGGCCGAGTGAACTACACACATGCTAGGAGGCGTTTAAAAATCTTCTTTTGATTGAGTTTAAGGGTTCAATTGGTAAAGAATTAAATAGAAGGGTTCATAATACAAACTCATACAAGTATAAGGGTCCACCAGACCATTTCGCCAATATCTTAATCACACACTTTCCTCCCATTAAAACCGTTTTTGATTCTTTCCTGAACTTAATGTAGAAGTTGAAACACATTTTGTTTCATTAATAAGAAATTGAAAGGAGACAATCACATAGTTACAGAATATGAAGAGTTTTAATCATTAAACTTTGAAGATTATTATATAAATATGTTGTATCATTATACATTAAGCAGATGCCTTTATCATATGCCTTTATTCGTTGCTACTTTCTTAGTAAGTCCAGATCTTTTAATTTCTATTTTAAAATGGTCTGGTGGACCCTTATACTTTACTCGAATTGTAAACTGGACCCTTCTGCTTTACTCAAATTATAAACTGGACCCTTCTACTCTACAAAGTTTCAACTAGATACTTAAACTCAAACAAAATAGAAATTTTAAATCCTTCTGTGAGAAGATGTTCCTCACTCAATCTGACTTGGAGGACACCTCATATCCATGTCAAAAAGAAGGCCACGTCATATCCATCTCATTAATTTAATTGTCACAATGATATTTCTATATACTTATTATATTAAACAAATAAAAGATGTTTTTCACCTTCTTCTCAAGAACCCTAACCCAAAAGAAAGTTCATTAACAACCCCATTTGAGTTTACAATTTCATCAAAACTTGTTGATCAATAGAAAAAAGCACTCAAACCTTAGTACTCCTAATACTAAACTTATCACCAGAAAGCTTGAAATTTAAAGAAAAAAAATAAGAAAAGATAAAGAAACAAGAAAAAATTCAAACTTATATCTACAATTTAAAAAGTGAGATGAAAAATTGTTCTTTATTTTTTTGAAAGTCAAGAAACTATTAGTAGCACCAATAATCCTTCTTTAATAAATGAATCCATTTAAACCTGAGCCTTCTTCAATATACAAACCCATTTCGATTTGAGCTTTCAATTTGGAGAAGGTTTTTTTCTTTTGTTTCCAATTATTTTTGTTGTTGGGTTTCTGATGAATGTGTAGTTTTCATTTGAAAAATGAGGGAACGTGAGATTAAAAGAAAATAATAATTGATTATGGTGGGAGATCTGCTATTTTCCTAAAGGGGTGGGTGGGTTTGAAGAAGAAAGGGGTTTTCTTTTTCTTTTTCTTTTTTGCCTTTTATTTAGCTTAATTTTCTTTACTTTTTATTTAATTTTTGTCCCTTTAAAAATAAATTCACGCTCTTATTTCGCGTGTGTAACACACATTTTTCAACCTCAACTAAATTAATGCCACATAAGGCCGATCAATGGTCAAAGGGGCTTAAAATTTCTATTTTGTCCAAGTTTAAGTGTCTACTTGAAACTTTGTGAGTAAAGGGTTCAGTTTACAATCCAAGTCAAGTATAATTGTAATGAACCTTCCGGTCATTTGTGTGTTTGTGCCTCTTTTCTATCGTTTAGAGGGTTCTTGTAGCGATCCCAAGTCATTTCTAACTTGCTGGCACTGTAGGTTCGGTTGGTTGGTCGTTTGTTTGGGTGTTGTGCCTCTTTTCCAGTTTTACAGTTCTTGGACCTTGAAAAGTTGATTTTGGTCATAACCACAGGTAACTAACCTTAGAAGAGAATTTTGACGGTTTCATCAGCTCTGGAGCGGCCAAATTAGGCACGAGGCATGATTGGCTCAAGTTTCGGGGCTTCCAGTGTGACTTTGGGGCCATTAGGCTCTTTAGCCTTTGAAATTTGCCATAGGTTGACTTTGGTCAACATTCTTGGTAAACTCTCTCGGATGAGAATTTCGTCAGCGCGATTAGTTCCGAAATGTCGAGTTTGGTCTAGAATTACCCTTCGTGCGCTTCCCGAGGCTTTCGATCTAATTTCGAGGCCCTCAGTAGAAGTTGGTTAAATTTGTTCTTTGGGTGTGGGACCCACTTTTTGATAAAACGACCTCGTATGGAAATTTCTACTGCACCATTGAATCCAGAGCATCGAATTTGATGGGGTAGCATATCTCATTTGTGTGCACGGGGTTCCGAACGAATCCCGAGTACCCCGTATGAGTTTTGGAATTGTCCAAAACTCAGCAGGGTGCACAGCTGAAATCTGCAGACACATCTCTTCTCCGTATTCGCGGGATAGGCTCCGCGTTCGCTGAGGTGTAAGTGTGTCTACTCCGCGTTTGGAGCCAAAGGCCGCATTCACAAAGGTTTGAGGCTTTGTTCCCGGCGTTCGCGTGAGTTGCTCTGCATTCACGGAGGTCTGTGAGGTTGGGTGACTTTCTTATCTGCGTTCGTGGGCCTAGGGATGCGCTCGTTGAGTATTAGTTGTTATCCCTCCGTGTTCGCGGGCTTGGGGCTGCGTTTGCGGAGGTCAGCGTGGTGCAGTGGCTATATAAGTTGAGATCGAGGTTATTTGGATTGAAAGTTCTAAAATTCATATCTCCCTCATCTTTTATCGGTGTTCATCGATTCGAAGTCCCAAGTGCTCAGAAACTCATTGGCTTTGTGGGTTAGTGGTCAGATTGTGGTGGGTGTACTTCAATATCCGTGAATTCGAAGCGTAAGTTGCTATCCTAGGCCTAATTTTCTAAAGTTTTGCATTTCTTGTTTCTGGTTGCATGGAGTTGATCCGAGCCCCGATGGGTGTTCTGTTTTGGAATACAAGTTCGGGGGAGGATTTGGGACCTCTTCAAGGATTCCATTATGGAAAATCCAGAGCGGGTCCCAGGTTTCCCAATTTTTACTCAGAAATCGATCTGTCTCCGATTTTGATGATTTTAGTGTCTAAACAACCGTATTGACGTTGTGACTCTATATTTTACAGCGTGGCAGTAGTTTGAGGCCGTTAGGAAGGGAAAAGCTCCGGCAGAGTGACTTGGAGCACGCTTGATCGGCCTTCTGGTAGGTTACGGCTTCCTTTCTTCCTAGATTTAACTTGAATGCGTAAATGCTTGTTGACTTGTGTGAATCTGGTGTGGGTAGCTAGTATTTCTGTTCATCTTCTCCAAAAAATATTTTAGAGTTGATTTTTGGACTGTTCGGGGCTAGTATCATGCTTTAGTATGGGTTGTTGACCTTGGGGTGTTAATGATTTGTTGTGGGTTATCTGTTGGGTGGTTATCAGTTGTTGCATGCATGGGTCCGGGTTATTTTCTTTCGTTATGCTGGTTGCTTGTGCTTTTCGGCCTCAGAATAGGTTAGGATAATATTACCTTAGTCTCATGCACCTGTTGACTTTGGTATGTCTCCGACGCCGATTCCGATGGACAAGGTCCTTGTAGACTGGAATAGCAGACTAGGGCTTGATGGTTTGAGCTGTGTTTTAATTTCGTTGTTGCGATCCTACTGTTTCCTCTTCCCCTTTCTGCGATGCCGATGTGTTATCGGCGACGTAGCCTCTTCCCGTCGGGGATGCTCGAGACTGGGTTTTTCGTTGAGGTTTATTGGGAGCGGATATCGACTTGCAGTGGCCTGGAATTATTTAACACGGTGCGTGTTGATTGAGAGTGGATGGCGATCCACGATATCTTAGAGTTTAAGATCCTCTACGGAGGTTATATGACCCGCACACTCTGTATGGCTTGGGACAGGGCCCCCGGGAGTGATATGTGACTCACTTGGCTGGTATGGGCTGGGCCCAGGGAAGGCCCCCAGAGTGATTAGCGGGCAGGGCAATTGGAAATAGGTTATTTGATATCCTCTTCGACGTAGACATAGCCCACACACTTGACTGGCTGGGACAGGGCCCCCGGAGTGTTAGTAGGTTCACCCGTCTGGCTTGGGACAGGGCCCCCGAGGTGATAGCCTATTGGGTAGTTAGATGTTCGGTCAATTGGAGGGGTCTTCGTACCCTCCTACAACATTTGTCTGGCTTGGGACAGGGCGCCCGGAGTGTTAGCAGGCTAGGTTGGTTGTTTTGGAAAGTCGGACTTGTGAGTGGTTTAGTGTTGGGTGATTTATCAGTTCGGAGTTCAGTTTTCCTTTAATTCCGTAGTTCTAGCTTTTCGGTGTACCTGTCGGGCTTACGGGGGTCCATTCGGGTTCTTGTTTGTCTGTGCTTGAGGGTACCTAGAAGGTCTTATGGGGGACCCAGCTGGGTTTAGTTATGATATTCTTAGATTTACTTCCCAGTTATTCTTTTCCTGCTCTGTTGACCTTTGCTCGTGTTTGATTCTATCTTGTCTGCCTGTGTTTACCTTTCTTGCTCAGTCGGCCTATGATGCCTACTGGGTACCTGATATTTGGTGCTCATGCTACACTCTGCATCTATTTTCGTGATGCAGGTCCAAGCACCAATTATCAGCGTTGAGTTCGAGCCTGCATCTGTCTCTTCAGGAGACGAGGGTGAGCACATGGCGTTCTGGGATTACCTATCTCCTTCTGTATTTATATTTTGTCTTGTCTTTTGTTTTTGAGACAGTCTTGTTTTAGTGGCCCACTTTTGGGACTTGTACTCTTGTTAGTAGTTCTGTACATGCGACTTCCAGGTACTGGGAGGTATCTTTGTATATATGTAGTTTTTGTTCGTTTCCGCCTTCTCTTGTGTGTGCTTATTTCATTGCTTCCGCTTATTTTAGGTTAGTTTCCACCCTCAGTCCTGTTACTGTTAAGTCTTGGGGTAGGGTCTTGGCTGGCCTACTGGTGGGTTGGCAGGCGCCATCATGACTCGAGAAATCGGATCGTGACAATAAGGATCTACCAGATCATTTCGCCTATTTTTTACATAGATTATTGAATTTGTTGTTTTTTTACCAGCAAAACATATTTCATTATCTTTTTATTTGTTTTTTTCGTCTTGAGTATTTCATAGCTTTATATAAAATTTCTTGAGAAAAGAAGTCAAATTTTTAGCAAAAATATTTATGTTTCCTAGCTAAGTACATCTTTTGAGTGCTTAATCATACTCTTTGAGAATAGTGAAAATATTGCCATTCAAATATAATATCTATCCAATAAAATATAACTTAATTATGAGCTAGGAAATGTCGGAACAAAAACTTTAGCATGATACTTCTTTTGTCTTTTAGAAGTTATGATATAACTTCTTATTATCATAGTTTTGCTGTAATGCCAGTATTGAGATGCTTTTGGTTGTTGATCCATTTAATATGTTTGACTCTTTCGTATTATTTTTTTCAATTAGTTTATTGTTGATTTTTATACGTAATTGTCATTAAATGAAATTTTAGATCTTATTTGATGTCAGATTATTAATTAGTGGAATAAATTGTCATATGTGTGGGCCTAATAACATCAAAATATTACTAATCATATATTGCATTATTTAATTGGATTTTAACTTTTCAAGTTAAGAAAATATCAGAATTTTTTTTATTAATAGAGTCAATATAATAGACATATTATATTGTTCATCAATTTCGGTTGTACTTTTCTTTACATAGTGTTTATTGTTGTTATATTCCGATTTAATTATGATTTATATAGTTTGTGCTACTTGACACGAGTATCCTGAACTATATATATTTATATATATTTGTGTCTGTGTCTGTGTGATTTTTTTAATTTCATTAATTTCTTACGTAACTTTATAATCTCGCTCACTCACTCCAATTGTATCTTATAAACTTGAACGCACGTTTCTTTCACTACTTTTCATTCCTTTTTTTTAAAACTTTTGTCTTATACTTAATTTAAAATTTTATTTTTTATTTGTCCATTATAGCAAATCAAGAGAATTTATTGTCTTCTTCCAATATATTTCTTGTAATTAAGTATTTAAATAAATTGCTAGTAAAACTAATTAAATTTTCAAAGTATAAATAATGAGGCTAATATAGTGAAATAAACTCATAAAAATAGACTCTTTAAGGAGAACTGTCACAACCCGAGCCTACACCCTGGACGTGATCGGCACTCGAAAACCATTGCTGGTCCCCAAGCGAACCCTCATCCTGGATGACTACAAGCGAAAGACTAACTCAAGCATCAAACTGAAAGAATACTAAATCAACAGTGTATTAACTCTCAAACTCTCTAAATATACTGGGTATTAAACATGTTTTAAAGAAAACCTCTGAAACTGAAAGACTCTCCAAAACTATCTATATATGAAGTCTCTACTATACAAAGATGAGTGTTGGGACAAGACCTCCGTCTCCTCAAGAGAACTACTACTAACAACTTATAAAACTTGAGTCCTCCGAAACCAAGGAGGCCTTACTCAAAAGCTGAAAAGTGCATGAAATTGTCCAAATGGAACTCCTGTTGATGATCCTAAGTACCTGCATCTGCATCATAAAAGATGCAGGTCGAATGACATTAGTACATGGAATGTACGAGTATGTAATATGGCTGAGTAAAACAATTAACTGAACTGAATGACTAAAAACACTCAACTGAATCAATACATGAACATGAAGTGAAAACCATTTAAGCTTTACAATAAAATATACAATAAAAGTAATATGAAAAATAACATACTTTACTTGTGGGGAGTTTCTCTAACCAACAACCATTACTATTAGCCTAGCAATGATACAACGTTTCGCCCATGTTGCAAGGGCCATTCTATACCTTGCTGGGGGTATAAGATGATATTGTAACTATGGATCCATCTAATAAGCCTTCTCAAAGGCAGTGAGGAGTCACACGAAGAGTCAGTGTTATCCTATCCTACGCTGGCTACGTAGTTTTATGGGACTTTTGAGTTTTAATTGACCTTAACCCAATTCGGTGCTCGATACTACTCCCAAAATAATCAATATACTTTATTCTCAATCACCCTTAACAAAAAAAAGGGACTATTACTTTACTTACTTTTCACTTTGGTCAATCACCCTTTACTAAGAAAGGGACTATTATATTTTTTTATCTTTCAAAAACATTAGTCATACTTATTCTTTTCCTCAACTGTCAAATAGTACATATGAAAATATTTGATTCTCTTTTCAAGGATTCTGTTCAAAACTTAAACTTTTAAAACGTATGCTCATGAACTTATCTTTTAAGCCCAAAATCAATATATGAGGAACTTTCATGCAATTTTAATTTCTTTGAAAACATCAGGTTACTAAATCAATAGGGATCATGCGATACTAAGCATGAAAAATATTATAAGGTTCACATGTAAAAAGCAATTAAAACCTTAACTTGTTAAAGAACTGAATTCAAATAACAAGAACTATGAATAGACCAAGAACTAGGAATATATCCTATAGATGTAACGAATTCTGACTGAATTGAGATGTAGGGTGTGAGGACAAACTGGCCCAACACTTTGAATAGCCTTACATACCTAGAAGAACAAAGTTCTTGAAGAATCTTGAAGAAGAACGTGATTGGAACACTTGAAACCCTAGCTTGAAGAAGAATAAATAAGAAAACCTTTCTTGAGATTCTTGAATTAGTTTCTTGAAAAGACTATGACCAAGAATTATGATTTTCATTAATGATTCATAATTGTATGAAGGAATTTGAGTTGGAAAGAATGAAAATTCTTGGAGAAGGACTTACCTTGAAGAAGAATTTTGAAAAATATTGAAAGAATCTTGAATGGAAGTCTTCTACTTTGATTTTTCTTAGGATTTTGCCTTAGGGTTTGAGAGAGAAGAGAATGGGGATTAAGAGATGAAAATCTAATTGGTTTGAGTCTTTAATTAGTCAAAAAATTAGTTTAGGGTTTTGTTAGAGGTAAAAAGACAAAAACGACCCTTTTTAATGTTTTCCTGTCGGCTAATTCGTCACTGCACTGTATTAGATTACAAAAATGGTCATAACTATTTACTAAGAACTTGGATTGATGCAAAATTGGTGGCATTGGAAAGAAGAGTCAAATACCTTTATATTCTAAGAGATATAGTTGTTTGAAGTTGAACAAAATAGAATCTTACAACAAACTTAATCGGTATGGAATCTTTTAACTCCACTTTGGGCTAGGAGATTCTAGTGACCTTAATTGATATTCAAAATCATTCCTAAACTAAAGAATTGTCCTTCACATATATGAACAATTTAAGAATCACCCGATACAACCTTACATGTAAATGAAGAATAGTTCGGGTCTTAACTTAGAAATTTTTGGGGTGTAACAATATCTCCCCCTTGGGACGAATGATGGTTAAACTGAGAATGAGGGAAAAGAGTTACTATCACTACCTCTTTTGACTTCTTAACTTGCTTACTAACATAGGTGGAAGTGATTCCTACTGAGGGTTTTAAAACTGGACTCGAGCACACTTGGCACGAAGCTCACATAAGATTTCAAGATTACAGGCCGTGACATGAAACAAGGGTATCCAGGCACGAAGTAAGAATATGACTACTATGACTCGAGTGATATAACTTGTAGCTTTTAAACGTAGCATTACTTCTCAACTATAATCTCCTTTCTGATTACTATACTTTATTATCCGCAACTCATAGCTCCCACTAGAGTATATAACTACTCTTACAAATATCTAAGTCAAATCGCTTGCCCTTATTGTGTTCAAGCCTAATCTCTAATTCATAAGGTGCTAAACATGATATGATTATACTTATTTAAACGACAACATTCAGGCTCTATACCTCTATAAGGAATCTCATCCCAAGAATACTTCTCCTTATAACTGTATTCAACCAACCTTGAGCCCATTTCAAGAAACACCTAATGCATCATGCATTTATCCACATGTTAACAACACCACATTCAAGCCTAATACTATAACCACTGCATGAACTCCTACTAACCAATCCTTTTAAGAATTTCTCATTCCCTCATCATCTCTACTAACTTAAATTTCACGCATACTATCAGGAACTATCTAACTACTCTTACTTAAATATTAATCATAGTAAAACTTCATTCATCATTCCTCCACTTATATAACCTTAGATAAAATAAGCACACTACTGCTACAAACATAAGAAACATCAACCTTCTCCTTCTATCATCACTCAACTACTATCATCAGTATCACTCTCTTAACTAAAAAGGATCACTAAAGAGCTTTAGGGTGAAAGATCATAAGCATGATTCATTCGAGAATTATGATATAAGAATATGCATGACATAACATTATATTGCTAGCCATTGAGAGTAAAACATGAATTTGCAGGACTGAACATACTATGAGACATGAGTGCTTAAATGAATAGGTTCATATCATGAGGCCGATATCCATATATTTATGGAGTAAGATTGAGATCAATTGGCTAAGTTCTTTGCCCCTCATTCTTGAAACTGAGCATAGATATGAATCCATTTGAAGTGTATGGGCATAAGTCATGGACACAATTCTGAAATAAGAGACATCAACAAGATTTTGTAACGACTGAACTTTGAGGAATACACTAGAGTATGAATAGATCGATATAACAATTTAACTCTTTCTGAACACATTACTATCTGATTCTCAACACTTGACTTGGTCTCTCATCTTATCATCTCCCCCTTAGGTCTGAAGCTGATACTTTAAAGTTATGGATCTTTTCCATCGTCTCTAAACTGGTTTACATTCAATTTACTCTAATACTCAGGAAAGGCTTATCTAATGACTACTGAACTCTCTAAGTGGAAGTACTAGGGTTCCTTCTAAAATCTCTTTCTCAGATGCATCTCTTAGTCTCTTCTCAATGGTTTATAAAGATGCTTAGTCTAACTCTTAATAGTCTGACTTCTCCTTCTTAGCCCACTAATACCGTCTTTCTAAGGTCATATCTAGCTAACTGGAGGAAACTTGAACTATATTCGAAAGGCTCATCATTGACTATATATGATCTCTCCGACCAAACTCTTAAGGGGAATAAATAATGCTTGCATCAGACTATTCCACTTTGATAGCTCAAATATACTGTCTAGGAACATATAAAAAATTATTTACTAAGTTGGAAACTCATCTGACTACCTACGATCTAAGGTTTACCTCTTGATGCTCTTGCTAATCTAATGGCTTAGCCACACTTCCTTGCTCTCATCTAAGAGTCAGAATACCACACTTGTACCACTCACACTTATCAAAAATAACACCTTAATTTCTCACCTAATTTATGTCAAACCTACTAGATTAAATCTCAAACTAATATCATCACCCTTATGTTGCCATCCTTTTGATCACGGCACAAATCTCAAATTAAAACTTAGTGTTTATTTCTGAACACAGATATCAATATAATTTCTCGCTTACTATACTAACTTACAACTACTAGATAAACTTAAGAAATACTCACCCACTAAGATCTCATGACAAGTAGTCAATCTTTATCTCTCAGTCTACCTATTTATAGATTACTACAACACTTCCATTTCACAACTTAAGTATCACTTACTCATTCATTATACATTATTGCCTAATTAGTTCTATAACCCTCTAAATATCATGGGGCTCTTCTTTTAAAAAAACATAGGCCTAGCTTAAATCTATCGCATCACGAATACTCGGCTATTCTATTCAACACTTATACTTGGTCGATACTAATGGATTACCACCTCGTCATAAACTTCTCTCTCGTTAAAGTATACTCTAACTTATCCATACTAGTAGCTCTTACTCTACCTTCCATCATGAACTCTACACCAACTCATCACTTCTTAGTCTACCCATAAGGAAAAATTTCTCATTAATAACTTACTAGGTGCATGATTGCAACAACATAATTTATCACATCACTATCTCCCTTTCTTAGATTTCTATACCTCTGTATGCATTCCTTTAACTCTTGACACTTCTACTACTACTGACTCATAACATCGTAAGTCACACTATCTTTCTGGGTGAAAATACTACTAAAGCTCTAAAATGTACTTTCTTGTAAAGATCTCAACTGAAACAAGGTTTAGAGAAGAAAGTCTAGGAGTACATCTTGTCTTTAGCTCAAGCGCACAATTCATATGAATTAAGAGTGCATTCCTTCGAATCTCAACACATAAGCTCACTCATGGGCTTCTCTCAAGCCCCTCTGTAATCTCTTGACTTTCTGAAGACTTTTGTTGGGAGTAACTCATCGATGAGGATCTGGGCTTTGGTTTTCAACTACCTTGAGTATGAGGGGTAGTCAAATGGATTTGAAAAAGGGACGATTTTGAATAAGTTCCTTAACACACCATTTTATTGCATGATTTAGAGTATGAATGAAGAAAAACTTTTCTTAAATGTCTGTACTTCCTCATTTATAGAAGTGAGCCCTCAGAATCATAAATAAGATCCTATCGACACGGCTTCATAGACACCCTAGGACACTTGAACTCTGTGCTCTGATACCAAGTTTGTCATGGCCCGAGCCTACACCCTGGATGTGGCCGGCACTCGAGAACCATTGCTAGTCCCTAAGAAAACCCTCATCCTGGATGACTACAAGTGGAAGACTAACTCAAGCATCAAACCGAAAGAAATACTAAATCAACAGTGTATTAACTCTCAAACTCTCTAAATATACTAAATATTCAAAATGTTTTAAAGAAAATCTTTGAAACTGAAAGACTCTCCAAAATTATCTATCTACGAAGCCTCTACTGTACAAAGATGAGTGTCGGGACAAGACCCACGACTCCTCAAGAGAACTACTACTAACAACTTATTAAATTGCAGTCCTCCGGAACAAAGGAGGCCATACTCAAAAGCTGACAAGTGGATGAAGTGGTCTAAATGGAACTCCTGTTGAGGATCTTAAGTACTTGTATCTGTATCATAAAAGATGTAGGTCGAATGACATCAGTAAATGCAATGTACGAGTATGTAATATGGCAATGTAAAACAATTAACTGAACAGAATGACTGAAAACAATCAACTGAATCAATAGATGAACATGAAGTGAAAACCATTTATGCTTTACAATAAAATATACAATAAAAGTAATATGAAAATAACATACTTTACTTGTGGGGAGATTCTCTAACCGACAACCATTACTATGAGCCTAGCAATGATACAATGTTTCACCAGTGTTGCAAGGGCCATCCTATACCTTGTCGAGGGTATAAGATGATATTGTAACTATGGATCCATCTAATATGCTTTCTCAGAGGCAGTGAGGAATCGCACGAAGAATTAGTGCTATCCTATCCTACGCTGGCTACGTAGTTTTATGGGACTTTTGAGTTTTAGTGGAGTCTAACCCAATTTAGTGCCTGATACTACTCACAAAATAATCAATATATTTTATGCTCAATCACCCTTTACAAAGAAAGGGACTATTACTTTGATTACTCTTCACTTTGTTCAATCACCCTTTACAAAGAAAAGGACTATTATATTACTTTACCTTTTAAAAATATCAGTCATACTCTTTCCTTTTCTCAACTATCAAATAGTACATATGAAAACATTTGATTCTCTTTTCAAGGATTCTATTCAAAACTTACACTTTTAAAACATATGCTCATGAACTTATCTTTAAGCCCAAAATCAATATATGAGGAACTTTCATGCAATTTTCTTTGAAAACATTACTTTACTAAATCAATAGGGTTCATGTGATACTAAGCATGAACAACATTATAAGATTCACATGTAAAAAGGAATCAAAACCTTATCTTGTTAAAGAACTGAATTCAAATATCAAGAACTATGAATAGATCAAGAAATAGGAATATATCCTATAGATGTAACGATTTCTGACTGAATTGAGATGTAAGGCGTGAAGACGAACTGGTCCAACACTATGAATAGCCTTACATACCTGGAAGAACAAAGTTCTTGAAGAAGAACTTGATTGGAAGACTTCAAACCCTAGCTTGAAGAAGAATGATCAAGAAAACCTTTCTTGAGATTCTTGAATTAGTTTCTTGAAAACTTTATGGTCAAGAATTATGATTTTCATTAATGATTCATAATTGTATGAATGAATTTGAGTTGGATAGAATGAAATTCTTGGAGAATGACTTACCTTGAAGAGGAATCTTGAAAAAGATTGAAAGAATCTTGAATGGAAGTCTTCTACTTTGATTTTTCTTAGGATTTTGCCCTAGAGTTCGAGAGAGAAGAGAACGAGGGATTAAGAGATGAAAATCTGATTTGTTTTGGTCTTTAACTAGTCAAATAATTCGTTTAGGATTTTCTTAGAGGTAAAAAGACAAAAACGACCCTTTTTAATGTTTTTCCCGTCGGCTAATTCGTCACTGCACTGTATCAGGTTACTAAAATGGTCATAACTATTTACTCGGAACTCGGATTGATGCAAAATTGGTGGCGTTGGAAAGAAGATTCAAATACCTTTAGTTTCTAAGGTTTTGGGCCACATAACTCTTTATATACTAAGAGATATAGTTGTTTGAAGTTGACACAAGTAGAATCTTACATCAAAACTTAATCGGCATGGAAGCTTTCAACTCCACTTTGGGCTACGAGATTCTAGTGACCTTAATTGATATCCAAAATCATTATCACACTAAAGAATTGACCTTTACACATTTGAACAATTTAAGAATTACCAGATATGAAAATTTTTGGGTGTTACAAGAACATATAGTCAACACGGAACAAGTAAAAAAGAATGAAGGAAGTATTTATTTATTTTTTTAAAAAGTAATTTTTTTCTTGCTTACAAATCTTTTATTCTTTCTTGACAATTATTTTGGAGAAAAATAAGAATTGTTGTACATATTATTTCAGCAAATATTGATATAATAAGGACCAAAAGGAGGTTCATTTACTTAAAAAATTAAAAGTTTCAGTAAAACAAAATAAAAAGACAACTTTTAAAGGGGGAAAGGAAAAGTCATATAAATAAAGAACAAAAAAAGCAGCCATCCTTTTTGAAATCAAATTGGATACCTAGTTAATATCTTATAAAATTTGTTTCCCTCCTTCATGACCACAAGAGGCAAAGTTCGAACCTAGCTCTGCAATTGCAAACACAAGATTCTCAAGTCATCAACCATCAAAAGTAAGTTTTCTTTTTGTTGTTAAGAATTGATTTCTAGAGTTAGCCGACAATATTTGAGCCATGAATCTTTGGATTCATTGAATAGTATATGTTCTTGAGTTTAGATTTTTTCTGATTTGCTTATGTGATAATTTTATTTGGTGTGACCTTTAGAATTTGTTTGGTTCAACTCTAATATACTTGAATTTCAGAATGAAAGTCGTACTACTTTATTATTCATGGATCTTTCTCTCTCATTTTTTTTTAAAAAAACATATTCTTTTTCATTAAATCTATCTATGTAAATGTTTTTTTTAATATTTTGAACGACAAAAATAAGTTTGATACTTTCACCAAAGATCATGTAAAGAATACTAGATTATAGGTTAAATAAAAATAAGAAGTAATGACTGCTATTTTTTGATCTAATGATTAAAGAATTATGGTTTACATTCTTAGTTATACATGTCCATATTATGTATATATTTTAATCTTAGAGCGTTGTTATTTGTATTTCAATATGTATATTTTTTTGGTACAAATAATGAAAATTCCTGAGCATCAAAAGTTGATGTAAAATACACTTCTTTCCTGTAAGGCGGGAAATACATTTGAATTTATAAATGGCATGGAAATTTTTTTTGAATTTTTTTGTGGTCAACAAAAGTACTTGTCTGGGTGAGTCATAAGGTATCCTTGTGTGGTTTTTCAAAATATGAAGCATCTTACACCAAATGAAGTTAATGAATATGTTTTTCGAAAAGGATTCACACCAGATTATTGGTATTGGACATCACACGGAGAGAAAGTACCTCTAATTCATTTGATTGAACACGATGATTTAGGTGCTTCGAGTAGTCGTCAAGATTAAAAATTTGACATGCCTTCAAGTAGTCAAAGGAGATTCTTAGAGGATAATTCAGAAGACGTAAATAAATATCTAGAGATGGTTTATGATGCTGCAGGTGTAGAATTTGGACATCAAATAGAACCTAATGAAAAAGAGCCTCTGAATATGTAAATCTTAATATCATATGTATCAGGGTTTTTTTAATGCAATAGCACAATTAATGAAGGATTGAAGTCCCCCAAATAGTAAAATACCTCTTAATTACTATCAGACAAAGAAACTAGTGACTTGGTCTAACTAGTAAAAAAACTATTTGTTTTGTTAATAGATGTATGTTGTACTTTAAGGGTGATATAAATATGACCGAATGTAAATTTTATCAAGAACCTCGTTATAAAGAACAAAATGCTCGCAAGAAAAACAACAAGAAGGTTCCACATAAAACAATGCATTATTTGCCGCTTATTCTTAGGCATCAACAATTATATTCTTCCACAAGATTTGCAGAGCACTTGACATGGCATTACAAATATCGTAGGGAATAAGTTGTGTTGTGTCACACATCAGATGGAGAAGCATGGAAACATTTCGATTGAACATATCCAAGCTTTGCTGCAGAGCCTAGAAATCTAAGACTCGATCTACATGCTGATGGTTTTACACCTTATAGCTAGTCAGCATCACCATACTCTTGTTGGCAAGTTATTGTTACTCCCTAAATTTTTCCTCCTAATCATTGGATGACTGCCCCATACATGTTCTTATCATTGATCATTCCTGGTGCTCAAAATCCCAAGGAAAAAATTGATGTCTCTCTTCAACCATTAATAGATGAGTTGCAACTATTATGGACTGAGGGTGTACTAACTTATGTTGTGTCAAAGAAACATAACTTTCTTATGAAAGCATCATTAATGTGGACGATTAATGATTTTCCTATGCATGGAATACTATCAGGGTGGAGTACAACGGGCAAATTAGCATGCCCGATTTTTATGGAAAAATCAAAAGCTTTCCATTCAAAACATGGAAGAAAAAACAATTGGTTTGATTGTCGCCATCAATTTTTACCTATTGATCATGCTTTCAGGAGAAATACAAATGCTTTCTTCAATAGGAGAAAAGAGAAGTCTAGACCTTCTCATAGACTAACTAGGGATCAAGTGTGGGAAAAAGTCAGAGGATATCCTAAGATAACTGAATCGGGTCCATGCAAGTTCTATGGCTACGGAGCATCTCATAACTGGACTAAAAGTAGTACCTTTGGGATCTTCCTTATTGGAAGAATAATGTGATCCATCACAATCTTTATGTAATGCATTTAGGGAGGAACGTCTTTGACAATATTTTTCATACTATCATAGAGGTAGATGGCCTTGAAGGCACTCGTTGGTTAGATGATAAAGAAGTTGCGGCAGCATAATTACATGTTCTAATAAATTGTGACGAGGTTAAACCTTTCCTCAAGTAAGTTTTAAGCATTATGTACATTTAAAGATTAAACATAACTTAGTAATATTTGAATTGCAACTAATGTGCTAATGTAAGTGATTGCAGTTTGTTGTAGCAGTTCTTGAGAGATACTTAGAATGATCTTAGTGATGAAGTCATTGATAAACAAATTGAAGCAGATTTTCCACGATGGTTTAAAGATTATGTATGGATTAACATAAACTAGTTATGACAGAAGAATAGATTATTTATAAAAAGTATCATTTAAAATGTTAATCTAACTTTATTTTATTATCTCATAGGTTAATGCTAATCCGTAAGAGACATCTCATAATCAATATTTTCAAGTCTTAGCCAAGGGACCACTAAGAAAGACAAAATCATGGCCTATTTATTTTGTGAATGGGTATAAATTGCATACTTCCACATGGGCTGAAGGAAGAAAATTATTTAATAGCGGAGTATATGTAAGTGCTAGTGGACAATATGGCACTACAAACGAATATTATGGTATTCTCAAAGAGATTCTCGAATTAGAATGGACAAAGACACTTATTCAGAAGTCATTTTTGTTTTTTTCTGATTGATATGATCCTTCTAAACATGGAACAAAAGTTGATAGTTAATTTGATATTTTAGAGGTTATAAAAAGGGGAAGATATGCTAAATTTGATCCTTTCGTCTTTCCCGAAACTGCATCTCATGTTTATTATGCAAATCATCCAAAAAGTAAAGGAGATAAGCTTAACTAGTGAGTGGTTATGAAAACAAAACCAAGAGAACTTGTGGATGAAAGATATAATTTGGATGTTGCTTATCAAGAGGAACAATCGCATGGTAATATTAATATAGAGGATGACCCGATTGATTGCCTACATGATGATCAGGTTGACGGTGATGAGATTGATATGAGTGGTATTCAATTAGATGAGCATAATTTAGTTAATGACGAAGATGAGGAGATAGCTAGTGAAGAAGAAGAAGAATTTTTTGATAGTGATGATTCTGATGGAGATTTTTTCAAATACAAGGCGAGGATGAAGATGGGGATGAAGAGGAGGATGAATATGAGGATGAGGATGAGGATGAGGATGAGGATGATGAGGATGGGGATGAGGATAAGGATGAGGAAGAGGAAGAAGAGGATGATGAGGATGAGGAAAAGGACGAATGAGACTATTAACTTTTCCATTATTTGATATTTTCTTATTTACAATAGTTTTTTTGTAGACATTGTTATTTTTTATATGATTGTTCAATTTTTTTTATGATATTTATTTGTCAATTTAAATTTCTTTATGTGAACTTGAATATTTTTAAACTTAAAGATGGTATGTATAGAAAATGTTGTCTACTTTTATGCTCTTAAAGTATTCTATTATTAGCATTAAATGACTACACATTCTCTTATCTTTATTTTGTTGTGACTCACTCAATATTATTTCTTACTTTCAGATGTGAGGTACAAGATCAAAATAAATTGGGCAGACTACTGGTAAGAGAGAAAAATCACGTACAAAACGAAACATACAATAGAGCCACAATAAGCTCAATTGCCTCCAATAATTCCATCACATCATCTCTTATCTCACACTACTAGTTCACATCAGGTTCATAAAACTTCCTTGCCACAAACTAGTCATGAAGTCAATCAACTCCAACTTCATAGCACAAATTCTCAACCTCAATCTAATAGTCTCCACCTATAAATACGTTCATTGAGCCAATGAATCTCCACCTATCAATCCAGTCATTGAACCAATGAATCTCCACCTATCAATCCAGTCATTAAAAAAATTATGTCTCTACCTACTAATGTCACTCCAGCCACTTCATGTAGTGTGGTTGGTGATGAGAATGATGATGATCGACTGTGGATTGTAGCTGAAGCAGATGGGCACTTATACTAACTCTTAGAACACATACTGTATTTGGTGAATATAATTTATATATCATCGATAATTATTGTATTTTTATGCAAGTTTGATCCTCACAAACTGGTCATTGAAGGTATTGTTAATTGTATTCATAGTAAATTTGAGTTGGCTAGACCTTCTTGGAAAAAGTTTCCAAAATATACTCATGATATGTGGCTTGAGGAATTGAAGGTAAGGAGATGTGGTTGTTGTATGTTTATTATCTCGCTAATTTTGATTTCATTTGATATATGCTAACCATATTATCAAATGCTACAGAAAAAATTTAGATGGCTCCCTCATCATAGAGATGTTATACGACAAAATTTTGGGAAAAGAGAAGTTGCAAAACTGTCTCAATTATTTTAAGATATTAGAAATGAACTAACGGTGAAGCCACACTGGATAGGGGATATTGTATTCAAGGAGATGAAGGAGTATTGGGAGTCCCCTGAATTTAAGGCAAAGTCTGAACAAAATAAAAAAATTGTGATGCAAATAAAGGTGCCTCAGTTCATACAGGTGGTTTTATACCTCATCGTGTGATTTACAAAAAGAATGGTAATATATATATCATTTTCAAATTTTCTTTTCTTGTAAATAAAATAAGATAAAATTGATGACATGCATATCTATTTTCTTTGGTTACAGAAGGAAGCTACTGGAAAGGATCCTTCTTTTTCAGAATTTTATTTTCGCACTTATCTGAAGGAAAAAGATAAAAGTTGGGTAAATGAAAAAGTTGAAGCTGCTTATGTAAGTTTTCCTTTCTTTCCAGAATGTCCATAATATACAAGATGGTACTGCTTGCGATATCTTTTTCCTCTCTATCCTCTTCACCTTCAGTTTTTCAAGTAGGTTTAGTCCATATGAAGTGTTGTTACCTATCTTATTCAAGTTTCAGATAGGAATACCCACGGTAAATCAAGTGTTTTGTAGCATAACATATTGATATTATCGCACTTATTTGTTTTCAATTCATTATGCTTATCACATAGAGAGAAAGAAAGTGAACCCTACATGTTTGAATCGACAAGATGACAAAAGAAAGTGAATGACAATAGTTAGAACATCATGTATTAAGGAGAAAGTTTCTAGCCTAAAATATAATGGAGTATTCTTAGTGATTGGTACTACTTGCCATCTCCATTTCCTTTCTTTCTTCTCCACCTTCAGCTCTTCGAGTAGGTTATGTCCATGTGAAGTGTTCTTACCTATCTTATACCAGTTTAAGATAGAGATACCCAAGGTAAATCACATGTTTGTTAGCATAATATATTGATGTTGTCACACTAATTTTTTTTTCAATTCATTAGGGTTATCACGTAGAGAGAAAGAAAGAAAACCCTAAATTTTTAAATCGACAAGATGACAAAAAAGAAAGTGAATGAGATTAGTTAGAACATCCTGTATTAAGGTGAAAGTTTCTAATCTGAAATATAATGGAGTATTCTTAGTGATTGGTACTGCTTGCCATATTTTTTTCCTTTCTTTCTTCTCCACCTTCACTTTTTAGAGTAGGGTTGGTCTATATGAAGTGTTGTTACCCATTTTATACCAGTTTAAGATAGAAATAGACAAGGTAAACAAGGTGTTTTGTAGCATAACATATTGATTTGTAGCATAACATATTGATATTGTCACACTTATTTATTTTTCAATTCACTAGGCTTATCATGTAGAGAGAGAGAAACTAAACCCTACATGTTTGAACTGACAAGATGACTAAAGATAGTGAATGACATTAGTTTGAACATCTTGCATTAAGGAGAAAGTGTCTAGTATGAAAAATAATGGAGTATTCTCAGTGATTGGTATTGCTTGCTATATCTTTTTCCTTTCTTTCTTCTCCACCTTTAGTTTTTCGAGTAGGTTTGGTCTATATGAAGTGTTGTTACCTATTTGATACAAGTTTAAGATAGGAATACCAAAGGTAAATAAGGTGTTT
The DNA here is from genome assembly GCA_018342035.1 of Solanum appendiculatum. Taxonomy (NCBI): domain Eukaryota; kingdom Viridiplantae; phylum Streptophyta; class Magnoliopsida; order Solanales; family Solanaceae; genus Solanum; species Solanum appendiculatum. The sequence continues at coordinate 3,931,615 of JAGDQO010000361.1, read as the reverse complement.
TGTTGCAAAACATATTCATGTTATCGCACTAATTTTTTTTAAAATTTATTGGGCTTATCACGTAGAGAGAAAGAAAGTGAGCCCTACATGTTTGAATCAGCAAGATGACTAAAGAAAGCGAATGACATTAGTTCGAACATCTTGTATTAAGAGGAAAGTTTCTAATATGAAATATAATGGAGTGTTCTTAATGATTGGTACTGCTTGTCATATCTTTTTACATTCTTTCTTCTCCACCTGTAGTTTTTCGAGTAAGTTTGGTCCATATGAAGTGTTGTTACCTATCTTATACCAGTTTAAGATAGGAATACCCAAGGTAAATCAAGTGTTTGTTAGCATAACATATTGATGTTGTTGCATTAATTGTTTTTTCCAATTCATTAGGCTTATCTCGTAGAGAGAAAGAAAGTGAACCATACAAGTTTGAATCCACAAGATGACAAAAGAAAGTGAATGACAATAGTTAGGACATCCTGTATTAAGGAGAAAGTTTCTAATCTAAAATAAATTGGAGTATTCGTAGTGATTAGTACTACTTGACATATCTTTTTACTTTCTTTCGTCTCCACCTTCAGTTTTTCGAGTAGGTTGGGTCCATATGAAGTGTTGTTACCTATCTTATACTAGTGTAAGATAGGAATACCCAAGGTAAATGATGTGTTATGTATCATAACATATTGATGTTGTCGCACTCTTTTTTTTCCAATTCATTAGACTTATCACGTAGAGAAAAAGAAAGTGAGCCCTACATGTTTGAATCGACAAGATGACAAAAGAAAGTGAATGACATTAGTTAGAACATCTTGTATTAAGGAGAAAGTTTCTAATCTGAAATAAAATGGAGTATTCTTAGTGAATGATACTGCTTGCCGTATCTTATTCCTTTCTTTATTCTCCATCTTCAGTTTTTCGAGTAGGTTTGGTCCATATGAAGTGTTGTTACCTATCTTATGCTAGTTTTAGATAGGAATACCCAAGGTAAATCAAATGTTTGGTAGCATAACATATTTATGTTGTCGCACTTAATTTTTTTTCAATTCCTTCGGCTTATCACATAGAGTGAAAGAAATTGAATCCTATAAGTTTGAATCGACAAGGTAACAAAAGAACGTGAATAACATCTACTAACTCAATTCTATATAGTACTGGTATAAAATTAGGAAATTTAGTATATATAATACTAGTATAAAATTAAATTCCATCACACCGAGGTTTTGTAGATCTTAATCTCATCATGACCTTTCCTCTCACATATCCAGTTTCTTCATCTCTAAAAGGAAAGAAACTAAAGAAAACTATTTGGGAAATCAAATACCATGAGGGGATAAATATATTAACCAGCCAATGTACAATGGGGGTTTTACGGTTTAAAACCTTGAAGAACCTATTTTTCATGTTCTCTTTTGTTGTCAAACTTTTACGAGCTTAAACCTATAATCTTCTTATGAGAATAGAAGAATTCGCGGTGACACCATAACCCTACGATCTTCTTTAAGAAAATAGAACAATTTGTGGCGGAACTTTATCCCTACGAGCTTCTTTAATAGACCAGAAGAATTTACGACGACATCTTAACACCACAAGGTTTTACAATATTGTAGAAGAATATTTAAAGAGGAGAATATTATAAATATCTAAAAAGAATATGTTTTGACACTAGTAGTAACAATAGCATGTTGTAAGTGGTCAAATCATAGTCGGAGCATACTTAGTCAACAATGGACACTCTATTATTATTACTAGTGTAAAAAAATATTCTTTTCAGATATTTATAATATTCTTCTCTTTACATATTCTTCTACAATTTTGTAGAACCTTGTGGTGTTAAGATGTCGTCGTAAATTCTTTTGGTCTATTAAAGAAGCTCGTAGGGATAAAGTTCCGCCACAAATTCTTCTATTTTCTTAAAGAAGATCGTAGGGTTATGGTGTCGCCGCGAATTCTTCTATTCTCATAAGAAGATTGTAGGTTTAAGCTCGTAAAAGTTTGACAACAAAAGAGAACATGAAAAATAGGTTCTTCAAGGTTTTAAACCGTAAAACCCCCATTGTACAATGGCTGGTTAATATATTTATCCCCTCATGGTATTTTATTTCCCAAAAAACATTCTTTTATTTCTTTCTTTTAAGAGATGCAGAAACTGGATATGTGTGGGGAAAGGCCTTTATGAGATTAAGATCTGCAAAACCTTGGTGTGATTCAAGTTTTTTTTATATTAGTATTATATGTACTAAATTTCCTAATTTTATATCAGTATTATATCGAATTGAATTAGTAGATGCCATAAATTGCATTTGTCATTTCAAAATGATAATATCATGAGTGCTGAAGAAAGTAATTTTGTAGTAAACTATGTGAACGCCTAATATTTTATTTCATAATGTTTGAAATATTTAAATTCTTGAATTCCAACATCAAAAGTATCATATTTTGAGTTTATTTGAAATATTGTTCTATCTAATATTGGCTGATTTTATCATATGGGTAATCTAATTAAGAGAAACTTATTTTGTTCAACATTTTATTCAAAAATGAAAAAAAAAATTCACAAAAGCCCCACAAGCTATACCAATTACAAGAATGGAAAGATACCTAGGAAGGTTTTTTCAAGGATCGGTTTGGTAATATGTGACCTATAGGAGTAAACAAAACATGAAGAGATTTTTATTTTCAATATGGATGAGAGAAATTCATTGAGGACAATACTCTAGAGTTTGGAGACTTTTTGATTTTTTATTACGTTAAAAATGGAACATTTCACTTAAAATTACTAGAAATAACTCAATTTTTAAAGAAAGGAGTGGATGGTTTAGAATTGGTTGTGGAGGAGAAGGAAGAAAAAAATGAACATCAGAAGAGTGTAGAGTTAAAAGGGGAAAATTTGGCTAGTGATAGCAGTAGTAGTTCTTGTTTTGATGATATTGATGATAATTGCATGGTAGAAGAACAAGTTGATGAGGATATGAAAAGAGGAGGATGTATATGAAGTAGTAGCAGAAGAAGAAAGAAAAGAAGATTATGATGAAGAGGAAGAGAATCAAATGGCTGACACATTTAAGAAAAAGGCATCACGTCCGAAAGGTAGACACAAATTAAATATCTCTATGTCTACTCCTCTATTTCATTTCATATACAATTCCATTCTTTTCTTGTTAGTGTGTAAGTGCAAAAATAACATCTTTGTATATTTCAACATGATCTAAAGGATTTTAAAAAGGTTTGGTTGTTTGGGTGGCTGACATCTTTAATAAGTATTTTTTTTAAAGTTCATGTTCAATATAATAACAGCACGTAGAATGGAACGAATGGAGTATCTTTGAGTTTCCATTAGATTTATGTTTCTCAACCTGACCAGTTAACTTTTTTGATTAAGTTGGAAGCAAAACGGCCCCTGCTCAAAAGGTTAGGCATCACCATGGCATTATGGTGTACATATATTCAAAAGTGGATGTGCAATTCTACAAAAAAAATCCTTTCTTTGTTGGAAAAATACGATCAAGCAAGAAATATCAAATGGAAATAAAAGCCTATAACTCTTTTAGTGAATGATTATATAGTTTAATCTTATAGCATTTTCATTACGAAGTTTTGGTTCCTAATTGCAGCACGTTCTAGTTTATGTGACAAGAAACTACAAACATGATCTACCTTCATGCATGACCATCCGCAACTCTGCTAGAAGAGATTTGCGTCAAATCTCAAGAGTTGGAAAGATGGTAGAATATGCCTAGTTGGTGGATGGGACAGTTTATGAATGTAGAACATTATGGATAAAAATGACAAGTTTATTTGTGAATTGATGAAAGGAAATGTAATGTCCCTCTAGGTCATTATCTCTTTTTTTTAGTATCTTCGGCATTTAGAGCTTTTCTATAGCGGCCCTAAGTCATTTATTACTTGGTTGGACTAATAGCACGGTCACCTGGTCATTCATTTGGTTTTAGTTTTCCTATTTTGGAACTTCTGATTTTAAATGATTGTATTTGGTAAACACTTCAATTAAATGACCCCAGAATGCAATTCTAGGGGTTTTGTTAGCTTCGAAACGTCGAGTTTTGTTTAGACGAACTTTTAGTCTAGGTACGAAGGTTTCTAGAATCAATTCGAGAAACCTTGTGGCTAATGGATAAAATAGAGTCTTAGGTGTTGGACCCACTTTTTGTCGAGAAAACCTCCGATGGAAGTTTTGATATCTTTGTTGAGTCTAAAATGTCGAATTTGGTGGGGTAATATAGTTTTTCTGTGCGCAGGGGTTCCAAACAAATCTTGACAACCCGATAGGAGTCTGTTGTGTTTTAGCAATTTTGGCTGGTGCCAACCTGCTGATACACTCAAATTACGTGTAAACAAATAAACAAGTAAGCGGTCTTTAGCAATCTATTAACCTAACTTATGAGGTCGGGGTCTAATCGCACAAGGATTGATATCAATCGAAGAATTCAATTGGGAAATTAAAGTACAGACCAAATTATTGTAGCAATTAAGACAAATAGGTAAATGAATCCACCAAATTTAAGAAAAAGGGTTTTGTATCAAGTATCACAATGCAATTATAAAAAGGGGTTTACACAAGTAGACGATCCAGGGGTGTGGGAGTTGGTATCAACATCAAATAGGGGTACAAGTGTTTGCTCAATAATGCTAAATACTCATGGATAGGCTAGGTAATTGTCAATGATACAAATCTTCTTTCGATCTCTATGCATCATATCATAGAATCTCCTTTCGGTCTCATCCATGTAAAATACCAATCAACCCAATATGTTACTAAGATTTCTCTTCCGAGCAGATCCGACAATTAGAAATGGAACTAAAATTTCTCTTTCAAGCAAACTACAAGAATCAAATCAAATTTGGAAGCATTAAACTATTTACCCACTTCAATTAATCTCTTTCGAGCATCAATCGAAGATCTAAGCTAGGATTAAGTTTGCAATCTTAATCCATAGATTAGTTCCATACTAAATAGCTCAAATCCATGAATAAACAATAGTAAACAGAGTAAGACACTCGACCCACTAAATTAAATTAACACCCAACTCCATAATTACACCCCTAGAATTGGAGTTTTTGCCAAGCATCATAAAAGGGAAAGAAATTATGCCAATGATGTTTTCAGCTATTAAAGTGTTGATAATCAACAATAATCTTCAACACCCACTTTGAATTGAATCTTCAATTATCGATTACAAGATTGTTCAAAACCTCAAAACTAAGAAAAGAGTAGAAAAAGTTTACCTCTCAAGATGAAAAAGTTAGAATGGGTAAAAGTGCATCAAAAGATACATTTTCTCTCTCCTTTGGGCTATTTATAATTTCTCCAAAAATTAGTCCAAAATCCCATGTGCGACCTGATCGGTGACATTAGTCGGGCTCGCCTACTTGATCCGTTGATCACCATTCTATTCTTTAGCTTGCCCTTTCTTGGCTTAAAGCTTTAGGTGTTTGAACCTCACTCAGCATACCCGATTGAGTTAGCCTTACACATTTGGTGAATCACCGATTACCACATTTGTTCGCCCATTCAGCCTTCAATTTAACTAAGAAGTCTGTCACCTTCGACGATGGAATTTTTGGTTCGCCCAACTATTTCGGTTAATCACCGTTTGCACTTTGCTTCGCCAATTTGCCTTGAATATTTTTAGAAGTGAACAGTATCACTTTAGGCGAGGTCAAGCCTAATTGGAGATCCGCTCGTTGTGCTAGGCGATCCTCACCTAGGAGTTTATACTTTTTTCAATGTTTTTTGCCTCTTCTCATAGATTTATCTTTGCCTTTTCCTTTAGCCTTGATGATTGCAAAACATCAAAATATCATCAGATAAGGACATAAATAGACATTGAGGAAACTATTTGTTGAACTAAAAAGGCCTCAAATGAGTCAAAATCTCAGACTTATCAATACCCCCAACTTAAACTTTTGCTTGTCCTCAAGTAAATCAAGGACACAATCAGTTCAACAAGGTTGTCTACAACAGTTCTCAATGTGAGTTAACATACAAATGCCATCACAAGACTACTAACAAGTATATGCAATATCTCTATCATGCTCAAGAAGCTTCAAATGATGACTAGCCGATGTCAATTTAAGTTCAAGTTCACGAATGTTTCTTTATAATGCAAAACCATGCTTCAACAAAAGCATTCAAGTGCCCTCATAACAAGAATGATTCCATGCTCTCACAAAGCACATCAATGAAGAAGTTAGAAATCAATACACCTCTCACTCTCCGAAAGAGAAATACATGCAAGTTTTCAACCCATAGGTTTGCCCATATTTTCCAATCATCACACAACCCGGTTTAAGAAAGATCTCAAGGGTCTTTTCAAGCTTGTAATGAGGCTGAGGGTAAAGGTATGGTCAATTTGGCTCACTGACTTCACCTTTTCAAAGCAATGTTGTACTCATCTTCACCTCTTCTCAAGTTCGTTTCATTCTTTTCACTTGGAGACTTAATCCTCAATTTTTTTCATTTCAATTTATTTGCAACCACATTTATTTCATCAAAACTTTCTTTTTCAGTCCATTTTCATGCTTTTACTCATTTCTCTTTTTTTTTATAAGGAGGGGTTCCTTCTTTTTGCTCTAACCTTCAAGGATGAGTCTCACTTTTCTTTCTTCTCTTTCACTTGGCTTTCTTTCTTCCTTCCTATCCACACCCCTCAACTTAAGCTTTTTGCCTAAGTTTGCTATTCAAACAAACCACTGCTTGGAAAAGGATTTATGGGTGAGAAGTTAGGGACATATTTGGTTCAAGAAGCTTCAATTAGGTTGACAACAAATAGGTTAGGCTCAAATGGTGCTGAAATAGTTGCACACCCTCACAACATAGTCACAAAAGGTATGAAAATTTAGGTTCCCTCTAAATATTTGTGCCCAAGATCATCTCTTACATTCTGCAAGGCTAAATAATTAGACGAAAAAGGCGAATTCTAGGAATCAACTAGCATGCTTTCAAGTATGATCGCAACACACACATGGCACTTCAAACACAATCATTTCACACAACTCTACAAAATTAAGAAACTTACGTGCAATGTTCATTGCAAAGCTCGCATCAATACACAACTAGTCAACACAAGATTCTAAAAGATCATTGAAAAGTAGAGCAATATTGAATTCCTTTTGCAACAAAAACACCAAACACATTTTCATCAAGAGCACTATCAAAGACATCAATATTAGACAAAATCGATCCTCGAATATCAATAATGAATTTACAAGCAATCATCAATCAAGATAACTACTCAAAAATTAATGGACAATAGATAGAGAGATAAAAATTAAACAAAAGCAAACTAAATATCATAAAAACAACATAAAACCAAAATGCTAAAATATCAAAATACAACTGAAATGAACAAAATATTACCAAAAGGGGAATATAGTCACAGGTTCCCTCACCCCACAATAAAGTAACTAGTTGTGTCCTTAATGCTAAAAATAACAATAACACTGGAGTGAGAAGAGTAAAAAGGTCCCCCAATAGGCTATGCCTGTGAAGAACTCTAATTCTCTTGCTCGGAGGGAGTAGCATCAACTCTGCCATCAGTACCTGACAAATCTAAAGGTGGAAGCAGTAGTGTAGCATCAATTGACGCATCGATACCCGATACAGTGGGAGGAGGAAGAGTGGAGTCTAAAGGATAGACCCAACTAGTGCCAACCGTAGAGGTCTCCAGATGAGATCTCTCTAATGTAGCATGAACTATCAACTCCTTGATATCCTATACCTCAGCTAAGGCCTCTACACTAACCTGCTCATCATCCCTCCTAAACTCATCCTCGTCCGTTTTAGTGGTGGAAGAATCATCATCCTCAGCAGCTACCTGCTCAAATTCATCCTCAAAAGAACCATGGATGTGGAAGAAGGTGCAATTGAGGTAGAGGGTGTAGAAGATCAAAAAGGCATAGAAGAGGAGGCAGTGATACCTGAAGGATCCATAAACGGAGCAAGATGAGCATTGTCTGACACTAAGGTAGTCGAATCCACTTCTGGTGTGGTGTTAGGTGGTGGTGGCTTCCTTCTAGTGTCATCATCCTTGAATTAATCGGCCTCGATTCTCCTAGTGTCTTTGGATGAGGTGGAAGTCTCTCGAACATCAGACCTCTCAAAAAATGGGACTTTTACAGCTTCATATAGTTGCGTGATTTGGAAAGGGAAAGGTAGCGATGTCTGATCCTGCCTAGCTCACATAAGGATCTTCTCCTCAATAATCCAGCTAGCATTAATTTCTTCCCGATTAATGAAGGTACCCACTGCTTTTGGGTGCCAGAGGATCGACTCGTTCTAGGAAGGCATGAGGTTGCTACTGATGAACCCAAATAAAAAATGAGCAACTATGTTTACGTACTTTTCTCAATCTTTACCCTGTCATCCAACCACGAGGAGTAATGTCTGAAATTAAGGATGTCAGCCACCATTTCAAAGCATCTAATGTGTGTCTCATACGAAGCTGATACATCTCCGACTTGTGCCTTACCATGCCCAAGAGTCATTGATGGTTGCTTGGTCACACTGCACCATCTTGCCTCGGACCTCAACTTCATCTAAAGGCTTCCAAACCATGCCTTTTCTTTTCTTGGGTAGTGCCTTGGCATAGGCATCATAGAACTCCCTAACCCACGTCGCGGGACATATGGAGGTCGAGCTCTTGTGAATTGCTTGCACTTGTGAAATTTTATTGTGTCCCAAATATTGGGGTAGTCGCTGATAATCTAATCTGTTGACAACCTCCGCTCCTCGAGAATAATGCACTCCCCCACTGCTTTTAGCATGTTGAGGGTCCTTGGATCTATTACCGAGATCACCCTCGAAGTAACATTGGTGGCAGGGTCTTGTGGCAACTTGAGGCGGATTGTGCTTCTCTTTCTCTGTAAAGCTTTTTTAGACACTGGAGGTGCTGGTGCACTCTCAGCTGCTGGTTCAACTTCATCCTTCGTCTAGCTATACTCCAGTGGTGGCTCCTCGAGGTTAGATTCTCAAGAGGTGGTTTCATCAATTAAGGCCCTTTTCCCTAGAATAGTTGCCTCAACAACTTTCTTCTTTTCTTTTTCACTCACATGCTTGGAAGTGCGCTGAGTGACTAGTGCTTGCCCCGAGGGTTCATTTATGACCACCCCTTTTGTCTTTTAGGTGGGGGTTGAGATTTAGAGGCTTGACCTTTGGTTTTAATCATTTTCTGAAAAGCACAAAATTGCAAAGAAAACATCGAGTGAAGGTTAAGTGAAAATAAGTTCACAAAGAAGCATAATTGAAAAAACTTTTGTTGAGGCTCGCCGAACTTATACTACATTTGAACTCATAAACCTTGTTACCATACTTCCCTACCTCGTTCTGCAGCAAACTTCTCTATTAAGAGCCATCCCACCCATCTATCCTTTAACAACCTAACCCCTCTATCACGTAAAGATTTTCTAAACCTGCCCATTCTACAAACACTAGAATTACCTCACCTATTCAATTCTTAAATTCAAATCTACCCGCTAACTCAGACAATTTGTCCATCACCTCTTCTAACAATACCCTACCAACATCCAGACCTAGAGCCCTTAGTCAATTTAGTGGACCGTACACAAATCTTTATCTATCCCCCTTGACTTTAACTCAGCACCTAATCAAACATACCCCTCATGTCATTCGAATCGCCCAAGGATCATCCCCAAATACTCTTTAGGGTATTAACATGAAAACTTGGCCTACACAGGAACCGTCCAAAAACTTAACCACACCAATCTTGGTCACTGATGTACCATCATCTGATGCACAAACCATAACGATTAAAACTAAAGAAACAAATCACATATGAAACAATCAAACATGTATCATACGTGGTACCTGAGCCAAAGGATAATCTGTATCAGGCGTGGTATCCGAGCCAACCATTAATCACAACATCACACAATCGCAACTACAAGAGCACAACTACACTCGTAAGGCCATAAACAATAATGACAAGTCATTTCATGAGCAACAAGATATAATTTTACATTCATCCTTTTTCTTCCTAATCACGTATTGTACAGGCTATACTATAGAAATAGTAAACATGCACACATAACATGATAAAAAATCAATTCAACCATGATTTACCTGAAGTAACCCTTCCTATTTAATTTCCAGTGGATGGTAAAATTATCCATATGTTACCCCCCATTGAACAACACCAAGCAATAGTCATAAGGCCAACTTTACTAACCAAGTGTTTTACCACTCCAAACAACAAAATTAAATGCATTTAACCTTCAAGACCCCATGCTCGAAGGCCTAAGCATGAACTCTCCCATCATTATACACATATTAAGCATTCAGAAATGGGCCAAACTATTTAGTTAAGCCTAGCCTACATTGACGCCAAACAAGTGTTGCAAAACTCCTAGCACAAACTTTTGGCTCCATAGGGTTAATTTTGATGAAAATAAGCTTGAAATCCATGGGTTTTTACCTCATTTGTGCAGGAATCCTCCCTCTCTAGTGTCCCCAAGCTTTGAGCATCCTAGGGGGATTTTTGGAGTATCCCTCATCTATTTTACCACTGAAGAAGAGAAGTAAAATAATAAAATTCATGTTTTATAGGTTTTAGTTCCATCAGCTCTACTATAGGGGCATGATAGCCGCTACAACAGCGGCTCCATAACGGGAAAATTCCTACTATCACGGGGTGATGATAGCCCAGATCAAATTCAAATTCTTAAATTTTTTTCGAGTCACCTTAATTCAATTTGACAGCATATTTAAATTTTTTTTGGAGTTCTACCTAGTGTGCCTTTTTGAATAACGACGGAAAAAAATTGTTACATAGATGGAGTAGGGCAGATCATGGGTTTTGGAAAAACTAAATAAATAGGCTCCTCATACAAGCGCGCAATTCCTTTTTGTGTTCTTTATTTTTTCTCATCGATCTATTTGACTTATTTATTCAACTTTTTATGTTCCTAAATTTGGGTAAATTTGGTTTTTACTCTTCTTTTTTCTATAAACGTTTTGAATCTTTTCAATCTATAATACTTCATGGGTAAGTATAAATACTAACTTTTTGAGCATTGATACTTCTGGTTATTAACTTTCAGTTCTAAATTTTGAGTTGGCGTGTTCTTTCCCGTAATTATTCAGCAGTTGTTCTTTCCAAATTTTGTTTTTTGCTCTAAAGGCATATGTTGCTAATGTGATGCACTTATGACATGTTTTATTTAGTATAAATTTGTACATATTATTTTTTACTTAAGTATGTAAATGGGGGGTTAAATGTCAGAAAAAAGAAGAGCAAAAGTAGTAGGCAGAGCTATGAGAAAGAAATATATTTTACTGCTCAATTCCACGCTACATAAAACAACCAGACATAGTGCCTTTTATAGGCTTACAACTTAACAAATAAAGCTAAAAAATAGGAACTAACAAGTAGTGCTTAAACATGGGTAGAACACTGAAAACGTGTCCTACTAATATAACTAAAATACTAAGCAGAAAATAAAGATATTGACTAAGTAAAGCTTAATTCCACTAATACTAAAAACAAGCACCATAATAAGATTCTGCACTTGGTTAATTCTTGAAGAATTAGTCAACACTCTTGTCACGACCCAAGGTACCCCCTAGACGTGACATGGTGTACAAGGCCTCGAAAGGCCTCATACAAGACACTTAGCATACCTACATATAAGATCAAAGAGATTAAGAGTTCAAAAGACAATGTTATATCAATGCTTTTAAGAAAATAGCGGAAGCCTACTCTCATGTCTCAAAGCCAATCTAATCATAAGAATGAGAAATAAGGTTTGGGACATAACCCAATACAATGCAAAATTGAAAGAACATAAAAGTAAGAACAACTACGCTACATCCTCGAATGGATGAGGACTCACCAAGTGTTCAACTATTCTTCTACTAAGCTCTAGCCACGAGTGGATGGAGAATCGCCAAGCCCTACATTAACAAGTCAATGTAGGCAAGAATATGTGTTAGTACAATCAAGTACCAAGTATGATAGCAATGCACAAAAACACTTAAAACATGCTAAAACGGGACATTTTCGTGACATGCAATGACCAAGCTAAACATGATAAAGGTTAGAAAACATAAAGCATAAACCATGGTGAAGGCAAGCTAAACATCTTTACTTTACTTGATAATATCTTAACAACTCTTTAGTTCATTGTTTGTGGGAAGTAGACTTAACCGACATATAAGACCATGTGAGCTATCAACATGGAATCCTGTGTATAACCCCACATCGATAGGGCCATCCTTCTTGCCAAGGTAGGACCCTTTACTTAACATATAGCTTACGTGGATCCACTAGCTAGTGTCTATCATAGACCATCATCCTATGGTGGCACATAGTTTATGGGAGATGGGTAATCGCAACTTGTCCACTCGGTGCTAAGCATAATTCCCACGGATTTGACATAGTTCAATTATCATAAGTAGACATGGGTAGTTGCCTCTTGTCTAAATTAGGGAACATGGGAGATCGCCTCTTGTCCCTTCATTAGAATAACTCCTTAGTCATCAATTCAAAGTTAGTTGAGCAAGCCTTTCAACAAGTTATAAATCATTACATGTGATAAAACCTTTCACATTCATGGGTTGAGTAATATATGAGAATTCCTTTCACAACTCAACAATAACATCAACATATCATAAACTTTGATGGTTCAATCTAAAAGCATCCTTAATTCATCATTAACTTTATATGAGGTATGCATAATTTCATAAACTTCATATTTACATAGTTCATCATACTCATAACTTGCAAATAATTGGGTTCACATAGATTCATGAGAATTCCTCTTGAATCATGCAACTCAATGCAAACTCATGCTTAGAAAACCATAAACAAGGCAATTTGACCATAATTGAAGGAACCCGCATAGTAGAGGAAAATCATATTTTTGATTGAACATGCTTACTTCCTTAAAAATCATCCTTAAGTCATTCATAATCTCATCATGAAAAGCCTTAACTTAGAAATCATAGTTCATGCATAGATTCATAGAGATTTCATAAAATTATCACTTCATAATTCAACCCACCAACAAAGCATAAATTTTGAAATTGGAGGAGTTAGCATGGGTTCATGGGGATTCATATAAATTCATGAAATTCAACTCAATTTATACTTCAAAGTTCATAAAACAATCAATTGAATCAATATTGCAAGGAACCAATGACATGGAAGAAAACCCTAAATTCAATTGGGAATTTCTAACTTGATAATTGGAGATTTGAAGGACTCCATGGAGGAAAGGGTTCCATGGATGAAGACTATCAGAAATTAGGATCTCAATTCCTTAAGCAATTGAGAAGAACGCTTTATTTCTTTACCCTAGCTTGCCCGTCTCTTCTTCTTCGTCTTCTAACTTCTAGAGAGAAAAATATTTGAGAGAGGAGGGTTTTTGGGAAATTTTTAAAAGTGATTGGAAAAGGTAGATTTTAGGATTAGAAGGGCTTATATAGTGTTAGGAGTTAGAGGGAACTGACTTAAGTAAGTAAATAAGTCATTGGGTTAAAAGACCAAAAGACCCCTTTAAAATAACTATCGAAGCCCATCTAAGGTTGGACCTACGGTCCGTAAGTCAACCTACGGACCATCCTGTTCCTCTGTAGATAGATTCAGAAAGTTTCAACCTTGGACCTTCCAATGATGAAACCCATGTACGGCTCATGGACCCATTGACGGTGCATACATGGCAACCGTAGGTCTGAACTTAAGGCCTTAAGATTTAACTAAGTCTTGAAGAGACCTACGAGACCCATGTACATCTCGTTGAAAGATCGACGGGCCGTTCTGGCATACTGTCATTAAGGTTTTGAAATTTGACATTTTGAAAAATTGGGCTTGCCACCTACGGTTCCCACGTACGGTCCGTTAGTCCATCTACAGTCTGTAGGTGGCCTCTGTCGACACTGGCACCAGAACGTGTAAGTGTTCTTCTAAAAAAATTATGGGGTGTTACAACACCCCCTTTCTTCAAAATCACATACTCTCATTTGTAGCCTGAAGAAGTCATGCTTGTTGCGCGGAAGCGATTTCTTAAGAACATCAGCAACCTGATCATTTGTGCCACAATATTTCAGTGAGATTATTCAAGCAGTAACAAGATTATGGATGAAGTGATAACGAATGTCAATGTGCTTGGTTCTACTATGAAAAGCAGGATTCTTTGTCATAGAAATCGATGCCTTGTCGTCACACAAAATTTCAGTTTGACCAACTTGCTCTTGTTGAAGATCCACTAACAATTTCCTTAACCATACAGCTTGACAACCTGCTAAAGTTGCAGCCATGTATTCTACCTCTGAAGATGACAAAGCTACAATACCTTGTTTCTTGGAGCTCTAGGAGATTACTCCAGAACCAAGACTAAAACAATTCCAAGATGTGCTCCTTCAACTCTCCAAGCTACCTACCCATTCACTATTAGTGAAACCAATTAATCTGAAATCTGATATTTTTGAGTACCAAATTTCATAGCTTGTTGTGCCATTAACATATCACAGGATTCTTCTGGCTACACCTAGGTGTTGCTTTGAAGGACTATGCATGAACCTTGAGATCAAACTGATGGAGAATGCTATATGGCCATGTGTGTGATAAGTAGTTTAGACCACCAACCAGGCTTCTAAAATAAGAAACATTTGTTGTACCTGTACCATCATCAAGTACCAACTTCTCATTCATATTCATGGGCGTGTGGGATGGATTACAGTTCAATATGTTGAACCTCCGTAAAAGTTCAGTAGCATATTTTCTTTGCGAAATAAAATTCCATCCAAATCGTGTCTCACCTCAAGCCTAAGAAAATAATGTAGCATATCCAAGTTGGACATCTCAAATTTTCTCATGATGCAACTCTTAAATTCATAAACAATAGATTCACAAGAGGCCATATATATATAATATCATCAATGTATAGACAGACAACTAAAAAAATCACCATTACCTTGCTTCTTCACATAAAGTGTAGGTTCATTATCACTTCTTCTGTACTGCTGCTATTGAAAAGAGGAATCAACTTTGCTATACCATGCTCATAGAGCTTGCTTTAGACCATACAATTCCTTCTTCAATCTGTATACCTTGCTCTTTCCTTCAGTAGAGATTAAGCCTTCAGGTTGGGAGACATATACTTCTTCATGTAACTCGCTATTTAGAAAGGCTGGCTTACCATCAAATTGGTACACAGGCCAACCAAGTTGAGTAGCCAAGGATAGAATAGTTCAAACAGTTTCAAAGCGAGCAACTGGTGAGAATGTTTCTTCAAAGTCGATGCCTTGTTGCTGGGAATATCCTTTTGCAACAAGTCGAGCTTTATGCCTTTTGACACTTCCATCATCATTGTACTTCATTTTGAAAATCCATTTTAGCCTAATAACATTCTTCCCTTTAGGAAAATCAACCAACTCCCAGGTTTGGTTTTTCTCAATGACCTGAATCTCTTCAATCATTGCATTCTGCCACTCAGGTCGCTTTGCAGCTTCTTCATAACATTCTGGCTCAGCAGCTAATAAGGAGAGACTGCAAGAAGCATAAATATCTTTCAGCGACAGAAACTTTGTTGGTGGCGTTTCGCTGGATGAAGCCAAATATGGAGAATGGGAGCTTGTTGGATTAGAATTATTGCTACTACAGCCATCAGAAGAAAGATTAGTATCATTGCTGGAAGGAGAGGAAGGGACATAACCTGTTGATTCAAAAATCGTAGTATGCTCTCCTTCTGATTGAACCAAAATATGTACTACTGAATCTTTTTTCTCGCCATTCCACTCCCAAGCTGCTTCTTCATTAAATATAACATTCCTGCTGATAATAACTTTGCCACTAGTACCATTATATAGTCTATATGCTTTGGAATGAGGACTATAACTAATGAAAATGCATTTTTCAGATATATTAACCAAAGAATAGGCTATACAACAAAAAACATTCAAGTGGCTTACTCATGGTTTATGTCCCGTCCGTGCTTCAAATGGAGTTCGATCCAAAATAGATTTTGTTGGAGAAATATTCAAGAGGTACACAGCTGCAACCACTACTTCTCCACAAAAGTGAACAGGAAGTCCCCTTTCATTAAGTAGGCTTCGGGCAATTTCAACCACTGTGCGGTTTTTTCGCTCGGTGACCCCATTTAACTGTGGCGAGTACGGTGTTGTAAGCTCCTTGCGAATTCCATTCTCATCACAAAATAGATTAAAATCATTAGATAAAAATTCACGACCATGATCTGTGCGAAGAGCTTTTATATTGCAGCCTGTTTGCTTCTCTATGAGAGCCTTGAATTTCTTGAAATTCTCAAATGCTTCAGATTTGAATTTTAGAAAGTAAACCCAGCTCATACGGCTATAATAATCAGTAAACATAAGAAAATAACGACTCCCACCAAGTGACTCGGTCTTCATCGGTCCCCACAAGTCAATGTACAAGCTCAAGACAACTGCTAGCCCTTCAAGACTTTCCCATAGTAAAAGATCTCCTACTTTGTTTTCAAAATATGCACCCTTCACAAAACTTCGCCCATTTTTGGTAAACCAACCATCATGTTCTTTCTACTCAACAATTTCAGCCCATTAATATTCAAATGACCATAGCAAAGATGCCAAAGTTGAGTTTCACTAACACCTTTAGCAACTAACGCATTCTTAACAATATCTGAAACATTAAAGGGAAACATATTGTTTTGAGTCATAGGCACAATTGCAACAGTTTGACCAGATTTCTTGTCACTAATAATACATGGGTCATAATCAGACAAAACAGAATAACCATTAACAATCAATTGTCCAACACTTAGCAAGTTGTAAGCAAAATTAGAATTGAATTGTACATCACAGATAAGTTTAGAATTACCCTGTGTTGTTTGGATGGCTATGGTACCTCTGCATTCAACTCGTACTTTCTTGTCATCACTGAGTCGAACTTCATTCTTTTTCAACTCATCAAGATATCTAAATAGAGACTTTGTACCAGACATATTATTCGAGCATCCACTATCAATAATCCAAACACCATCAGAATTGTCTGTAATTGGAGAATGAAACATGAACAACTTACTTTCATCCTCAACTTTCTTGGAGAAATTGGCGTGCTTCTGCTTATCTTTTTCCTTGGTCCAACAATATGCTTCAGAGTGGTCGGACTTCTTGCAATACCAACATTGCAAGTTACTCTTGGGCTTATGTGACTTACTAAATTGTACTCTACATCTGCCGCGGCCTCGACCTCGCCCACGAAATCCACCTCTACCTTTACCAGAGATATTTTAGGATTTTTCTTTGGAGAGAGATGGCTCCTCTTTCACCTGGAATGCCTTTTCTTCAACCTTCTCATGAGACCTGTTTAGCCTACCTTCATAAGCTATAAAAGAACCCATTAATTCATCAAATATATAATTATATAAATCCTTGGATTCTTCGATAGTAGCAACCACATGCTCAAACTTATTGGTTAAAGACCTCAAAATCTTTGCTACAGCAGTTTCATCATTAATTTTCTCTCCATAAGACTTCATGAGATTAACAATTACAGAGACCCTAGACATATAGTCTTTCACCGATTCAATATTTTTCATACTCAAAGTTTCTAAATCATGACGCAAAGTTTGCAATTTAACTGCAATTACCTTCTTATCTCCCATATACTCCTGCTGAAAAATTTCCAAAGCTTCATTGGATTTCTCCATTGCTGAAATTCTGGGGAAGATATCATCATGAAGGGCTTGTTGAATCAAGAACAACACCTTCGAATCCTTCCTGCAATTTTCCCGGAGTTGTTGTGCGTGGCCTTCATCCGGGTCTGTAAATCCATTCTCCACAAAGTCCCATAGCTCTTGAGACTTAAAAAGAGACTTTATCTTAAGACTCCAAAAATGATAATTTACCCCTTTAAAGATTGGAAAAGGCTGAGAGTTTGAATTGGTATTCATTGCCATTTTTTATGGATTTCTCTCGTGTTTTTACAATCTCTCTTTCTCACTGTCTCTTTGACTCCCACATGATCAAACCTTGCTGCTCTGATACAAAATTGTTAGAAAAAAGAAGAGTAAAACAAGTAGGCAAAGCTATGAGAAAGAAAGATATTTTACTACTCAAATCCACGCTACCTAAAACAACAAGACATAGTGCCTTTTATAGGCTTACAACTTAACGAATAAAGCTAAAAAATAGTAACTAACAACTAGTGGTTAACGTGGGTAGAACACTGAAAATGTGTCCTACTAATATAACTAAAATAGTAAGAAGAAAATAAATAAATTGACTAAGTAAAACTTAATTCCACTAATACTAAAAACCAGCACCATAATAAGATTCTGCACTTGGTTGATTCTTGAAGAATTAGTCAACATTAAATAGGGCAGGGTAGGGCTAAAAGGGGAAGGGCTAGGCTTCATCTAAATAGGGTTGTTAATTAAACGGAGCAGGGCATGGTAGGGAAAAAGCTTAGTAGTAGAACACTTAACCCGCCCCAACCTGCCCATTGCCATCCCTAAAAGGGAAGAGATGAATGTGGAGAGGAAGGGGAGAGAGAAATAGACTTGTGCATATTTTAGAGGAATAGAGAGGGACCTAGGTATAATTTAAAAGACATGAAGCTTGCCTCAAACTTTGAAAAATAATAAAATGGACCCCGAGCCCTCTTTTTCTCCACTTTTCTAAACTGAGAAGGAAAATATAAATGTAAAAGAAAATAAGTGGTTGTTTTGCAAATCAATTTATTAAAGTGGCTAGCATGTAAAAATATCTTGAATTTTTATGACAAAGAAGTAAAGGAAAAGTATTTGTGCGTTGTCGGTGTCGATAAGAATGATATGACCGTAATGAAAGAGTACTATATATGAAGTGCTGCCTTCTTTCACTAGTGTTAGGTTTGATAAATAAAATAATTCAAGAGAATATTTAGGGAACTAATAAGGTTATTTAAGCAATTTAACTTTTAAGTTAGGTAATTCATAATTTAAATATAACTAGCTTCTACAAGCGTGCATTGCATGTTAATAAAAGTACATAAATATTTAGACGATCAACATTTTTCGTTAGGCAATTGTGCTTTGATAAATCTAACTTTGACTAAGTGAATAATAATCTCTAAACAACAAAATTCATCTCTAATATGACTTTCTAAGGAAATCGAATTGCCTCACATAAGCATTTAGGAATGTTGTTATTCAATTCTAATAATTCAGTTTCTTTTCCAACTTCTTTGAACTTGAAGCTTTTGTCCATTAGTAGTAAGTCTTCAAACAAAGATTGTCCTCGGATGCTTTCCATCTATTAGTTATAAGGATTACAAGGATTATTGAACTAATCATTCTTTATGTAAGGATTTATTGGATGATAGGTTATGTAAGGGTCATGACATCATATTTTGACAATCAATTCATATAAAAGTGAATATTCATTTTTGTTGCATATTTCTTTGTAGAAACAATTTCATGGTAATTTATTAAAGATATCATCTTGTGGCATTTTTAAATATTATCAGTAGTTGTTTGTGTATGGGGCATATCTTTTCGAATTTAACCACAAGCACATGTATTGGGATTCGCAAACTACTTATTTTTTGAAATTTTTGGTTTGTTAATCTTACAATTTTACTCTGATGACTCTAGTTAGCAAGCTATTTGTTGTCTTGAAGAAGTATTTCTTCATAAAAAATCTCTTGCCTTTCCACCCAATCACTATTAAGTGCGAGTGTGACGAATAAATTTAGTTTACCAAAAGTATTAAATTAACGCCAAGGCAAATTTGACAAAAGTTTATTTATTGTGCTTGCATAAGTGTAAATTACATTTCTTTAAGTGATGGGCAATATTATTCTATCGTATTCCTTAAATTGTTTTAGATATATAGACTCTAAACATCAAAAACTCCACATAATATTCTCATCTTCAGAAGATTGAGAATTAAACTTTGAGAGGCATAACGGTGTATTAGGCATCAACATAAAAGTCACAACCTAAGGAACTAATACTTCTGTCATCATCTTTTTCTTGGGTTAGTGCGTATAACTTGATGACAACTGAGTTTCATCAAAACCTTACACAAGAAGCAGGGCTAAATAGTTTGTAGACTTTTCATTAAATTGATACCTTGGAGTCTTGGAGGGTTCTTGGAAATAAGGCATGAAACACGAGAATGTGCCAAAGTAGAAGTACAAGGATCCATGTGAAAGACTACTTAAAGTAGGGAGAAAGCAACTATGAATACAAAAATGGCCATTCTTGAAATGCAAGCTTCTTGACTAAGAAGACCCTTATTTCATTAAAGGTATTTATGTTATAGTTAGATTAGGCTATAAATAATGGAGAATAGCTCCTTTAGACTTCTATTATTTTGATATGATTAATTCTCTTAAATTGAATGTAACTCTTGAGAGAGTTTGAGGCTAAGGTCATAGTTGTTAGAAAATATTTGATGAGATTGCTCGCTTGAGGATCATTCCTCTTGAGGGTTATCTTTTGATAGATTCGTGCTTGAGGATTCATTTCTCTTATGTGGGTCTTATAGATGTGTTGGTTGTATTGATTTGTAATTGGAGGTTCTAGCTTTGATATAGCTATTGTTGCCAATTAGTTCCTTTTTCTTGTGTCTATCTTCTATCTTTACTTTCTGGTTCTTAGATTTTAGAGTTTCTTTCTATTTTCCAATACCGATCTTGTATCATTTGGTATGAGAGATTGGATTAGATTTGTTTTTACAAATCTAATCTTGCGAGTTTGATATTTTCACAAAAAGAAAAAAAAGAGAAGAAAATCAGCCAAAATTTTTGAAAAAAGCATTTTGATTCGTGTTTTTTAATTGTTTTAGACACCAAATTCTTATTCCTTAGTGGTTTTCGGGTGTATGTTTAAAATTTCAAGTGATTTAGAGTTATAGAGAAGATTCTACCATTAAAGGAGCTTGAAACTTTGAAACTTTGAAGAAATTTCAAGTGAGTCTTGTTGATTGAGGTTAAATTCGAGCTCAAAAGGTCTTGAGTTTCATTTCCTACCTCGGAGGGGAGCTTGTCTAGAAATTTGAGGTGGTTTGGTGAAGATTTGAATTGACGTTTGTTCTTGGAGTTCTTCATTGTTCATGGTGTTCTTTATAGCTTGAAGACGGAGGAAATGAGTTTATTTTCGACTTCAAATTGAGAGCTAAAAACTATTGGATTTTGTTCATGGTCTTAAAAGGAGTTCGTATTTAAAATTTCTAAAATATCGGAGCTAAATTTAGTGAGTTATTAATAATTGAAGTTTATCAATGTTCTTCAGGTATTTTTGAGGAAGAAGTAGCTAAAATAGTACATTTAATCCAAAATCCCAATTTAGAAGTGTTAAAAGTTGTTAGTGGTCCCAAAATTTGATAAAGTGGAGTCAATGAAGTACAAGAGAAATTTTGAAAAAATAATCAATCAACAGTCCCGCATACATCAGCAATGGGTTTAGCCTCCATTATCACCATTTTTTCTTCAATGTTGAAGCATTTTTGGAGTATTTTCTTCGTGAAATTCAACCCAATTTCTTTCCAAATGATTTTCTTAGTCCAAATCTCAGTAAATTAGCTTCTTATCATCTAATTTCACTTTTTTTTGCTTCATAACTTTATTTTAATTAGTAGATTATCCTACTAAATTTTATCAAGTTCTTTGAGTCCCATTTCATTTCTTTCTTGCGTTTTTCTTATTTTATTTCATTGTTAATTTTCTTGATTCAAGTCCGTTACATTATATTGAGTCGTCCTTTCTCCAACCAACAAAACTTTTTGCTAGATCCTTGAGTTGTAAAAGGCTATAGTGTGTGAGTATATTTGAGTTGTACAAAAGAGTGCAAATACGAGAGAAAGTGAGGAACTTTCATTGCTAATCTTGTTTACTTTTTTTGTAGGTACTTGGAGTTATAAGGAACTATGGCATCTATAAATGCAATGGTGCAAGATAAAAATTTAAAATGTCCTATCTTATTTATGGAAGCCAGTGGAGAAGAGTATGAAAAGTGGGAATCCATGATGACTGAACTCTTTCCTAGCTATAATTCACAAGAAAGGAAGATGGAAGTGGCTTGTAGAACTTTTGAAAGGAAACTTGTCATCTATTGAAGGCATTATATCAAGCGTGCAAATGTGATGGGAAGCTTCATTGACACTTGGGATGCATTTAAAGAAAACTTGAGGTACCATTATCCCGAACCTCATGAAAAGGGATATAGTAGAATCAAAGGCACTTCCGAAAAGAAAAAGCAAGATTCCTCAAAAAGGATTCTTCAAGTTTCTTCTAATGAAAACGAGAGACAAGAGATATAGAGGAGTGAGAGAGTGAAGGATGGCAATTACAAAGTTGAAAAGGAGAGGATATGTGGAGTGAAGTGAGTGAATTGCCACAAATACCATCTAAACTAATTTCTTGTCCTCCTCTTTGTACGAATTCTTGTGTAGGTATGAGCATGGAGAATGGGGGAATACAAACTCCCAACAAAGAACCTACAATTAAGGATTTCATGTATTTGGTGGCCCATTGGATCAAGGGGTTTGACTTGCATGAAAACACGAGAGTTGATACTTCACTTCAAGGTAAATAATATCCTTCTTGTGATCCTTAAGGTACTACAACTAAACTTGACACTTTAAAATTTTTTAGTGAACAACGTGTGAGTGAAAGCTTGTATTCATTTGAACCTAATGATTCTTTTCCACATAGTGACAATGTAATTGTTGAATGTGTTCATACTCTAGTTGATCCTATTGATGACCAAATTGATTCTTCGTGCAAGATCAATTTGTGTCCACCTAGTGTTGACACTTGTACTTTGAATGATAATACATTGTCATGTGATTCTTTACCATATAGTGATAATGTCATTGTTGAATGTATTCATAAACTAGTGGAACCTATTTAAGACCAACTTGATTCTTCATGTAAGATCAATTTGTGTCCACCTAATGTTGACACTTGTGATTGGATTGATAAAACATTGTCATGTAAACTTTTGTGTTGATCAACTCGTTTGAGATTCTAATTCACTAATTGAGGGATTTTATAATTTTATTGGTGAGCCTCAAATAAATAATGAAATTGAAAAAGTTGGTCATTTGAAATGGAGTTATTTTTTGAGCATATTTCTTGCTGAAGATCATATTGCTTGTCTTGCTCATAAAAATCATGTGATTGGAAATTCCCTGAAAGATGAAGTTTGTCATTTTGAGAATGAGATTACATACTTTAATTCTCCACCTTTGATTGATTAATCTCTATTTAAATACAATGTCTTGTTTTATGATGATGAGATCACTCCTAGTGTACGTAGTGTCTAATGGTGTGAATTGTGATGATTATGTAGCTCTTATTGAGGGCTATAACTTATATGATAACCTACTAGAGGGTGTTGAAAAATAAGGTGATTCTTGCTTTCAAATTGATAATTATTCTTTGGATTGTCCTACTCTTAATAGCGTACTTGATGTGTTCTTGAATTGAATAGTGATCTTACAAGTGAGGATACCATGAATGAAGTTATTCTTTATGACACATTTATTTATTATCTATTTGCATATGATGATGCTCCTACTTGCGTTAAGTGTGTCTTTTATGTCAATAAAGATCTAATAAGGTAGATGATTGTTGTCTTGACCAAGATATGTGGAGTTTCTTTCCTTTTGACCCCAGTGAGAATTCAAATTATTCTGATGTGATCATAGTGCCTCTTTGTATGTGGGTTTATCTTGAAATTGAGGATCAATTGTTTTTATGTCTTATAGAACAAATGTGATATTGCTTACTTGCTAATTTTTACACCATTGAGATTTTTAGGAAGTTCTTATTCCATGAATGTGGGATTAGCCAAGTACTTTGCACTTCATGGAAGGATTTGTTTTCCATGAGTATAATTAATGCCTGGTTATACCACACGTGAGTAAATTTTTGAAAGGATGGTGGATTTGTTAACACTTGTGCTAACACTCATTCTATAAGGTACTTGTTTATGTTTGTCTTCCCTACGGTTTTCCAAGGTTTAGATTTGAGGACGAATCCTTTTCAAGAAAAGAAGAATGATGCAATTCGAGTTTCATAAAAACCTTACGCAAGAAGTCCGCTGAAGAGTTTGTAGACTTGTGATTGAATTGCTACCTTTGAGTCTTGGATGGTTCTTGGAACAAAGGCATGAAGCTCAAGAACTTAATGACCCTCGAGGGCATTTTTGTGTTTTTACATGCTTTTAATATTTTTCCCCCTCCCGCAGTTTCCTTAGAGATTTTGTGTGGTGTTGGGATGGGCGGCATCTTCCCGAGGTAATCGATTGAGTTTGGTGACAACTTCTCAGCTTTTGGTGGCCTTAATTATGAAGAGTTGACCTTAGGCAACATCCGAAGATCTTGATGTCGAATCAAAATTTCATCAGTTCCATCAGCTCCGGAAGGGTCATTTTTGTCTAGTGTGATAATCGGTTGGTGTTTTGAGGATTTCATTTAGAGTTGGTGCGATTAGGCGTTTTAGCCTTTAAAATTTCCTTAAGGTTTGACTTCGATCAACTTTCTATGTAAATGCACTCAGAATCAAATTCTGTTAGTGCGGTTAGCTATGGAACACTGAGTTTGGTCTAGAACGACCTTTGGTTTGATTTGTGAGGCTTTCGGGATGATTTTGTGGCATTTAATGCTTTGATTGTTAATTCTTTGGAAGTGTTGACTTTGGTAAACATTTTGACGAGACAACCTTCGTTGGTTGTTTCATCGATTCTGTTGAGTCCAGAATTTTTTTACCAGTCGAGTAGATTACTTGGTTTGCATCGACGGGATTCAGAACGAGTTCTGGACTCCAACGAAGAATTTTGTGCCTTAGAGATTTTGCTGATGTAGTGCTGCTTGTGCAACACTGATTCCTTTATCGCCACTGCGAGCCCTTGTTCGCGTTCTTGATGACCAGCTTCCCTTAGCCTTCGTATTCGCAGGTCTCTGGCCGCGATCGCGAAGGTTTGGCTGCACAGGACATCATGTTTGTGGGCCTCACACAGTATTCGCGAAGTTCAACTTTGCTAACCTTCCCGATTGCGACGGAGGCCTCTGCGATCACGATAGGAAATTTAATGCCTGGCAGTGTCTTTTTATAATACGGGACATCAACCACAACCCCCATTTCGAACTTGGTTTTTTGGGGATTTTGGGAGCAATTCTTGTCAATTTTGGGTTACTTTTATAAGAGAGTGTCGGGAAAGTTTGTGGGCTCGTTCCGGTTTGGTTGAATATTTCCTTTCTCTTGGTAATTTCTGCAAATTTCTCTTTATTTACCTATTTTGAACCCTTAAGCTAAATTAATTGGTGGGCTTGATTTGGCTTGATAAAAACTCGGTTTGTGCCCATTTTCGGGGCACAAGTTCCTTGAGTAGGTTGGGACCATGTGATAGAGTGTATTTTCTTACTCCGTGTGTGGATCCCACTTTAGCCTTTTGGATTTTATTGTCCTTTTTATATTCCTTTGTAGATTATTGCTTGGTAGTTTTATTTTTGTGTCCCTTTGGTATTGTTTATAACTTGGCATTGCTCCGAGGCTCTTCAGAAGGGCAAGTCGCCTGAGTAGTTGTTCGTGTGCGGTTTTCGGCCTTGAGGTAGGTTATGGTCTCTTTTTCTAGACTTGTCTCTTTTAGATTGATTAAAAATGGGTGGTATCGCATGATTTGGTTGAATTTTTTGATTAATTTAGGTTTTAATCTTTAGTCGATTTATGGCCAATGTTGGGTTCTTTAGGTAGTTTTAGCCGGAAGCCATAGTTTAGGTTGCCCTTATTTTATTTTACTAGTATCCTTACAAATGATCGTAGCTGGCGTGAAACTTATGATGGTTGTGTATTTTGGCTATTTTGAGTTGTTTTGTGTACCTTGATGAACTCTTGATTTTTGATTGCTTTCTTGATTTTTGAATTGTTGGGCTTGAGGCCGTGTGTTGCAAGCCAGAGTTCCAGGTTAGTACTCTTTTGGCGTGACATGTATTCTTCTTGGTTTTGTGTGCATGATTTGACCTAGTTGTGATGAATTTGAGGAGGGTTGGTACTTTTGACAGAACTTTTGATGGAAATGACTTGGTTTTAAAAAGGGAAAATTGGATCTTAATGAATTGAACGCCTTTGAGACCCGTCTAGGCTTAAATGTGATTAAAAGCCCCTTTTTACTTGATTAACTGCCAATTTTCTTCTACTTTTAGTTTGATGAGGTTGATGTATTATTCCGGGCGGCCAATGGATTTAGGCCGAGTTACAGATTGATTTCTAAATTTATATAATTGATAAGCTCCACGTGCTATCTTTGGTGGCCCGTGGATACATTTATCCTTGTTAGTGGCTTTCGGTTAAGTTTGAGGTACCATTCCAGGTAGCTCGATGTTTCTTCCGGGCTTATGGGCTTCCGTTACTTTATGCTTGTACTGTATCACTGCGTGAGTTGACCTTGGGTATATTGAGGGTTTTATGTCTTGTGCATAGCTTGTGACTATATCCTTGGCATTAATTGTTTGTTCTCTATCTTATGTTAGCTTTTTTAGATTTTTCCGTGCCTAGTTAGTTTCATCATGCAATTTAGTTATATTTGATCTTTTAGAGCTTGGTCGGCCTATGATACTTACTAAGTACCCCATGTTTTGGTACTCATACTGCTCCTTGCATCTTATTCTAATGCAGCTCCCAGTTCGAGCCACCCTCAGTGAACATTGGATCTTCCTTAGCCGTCAAAGACTTTGACCGTGGTGAGCTCCTGGCATTCAGAGACTTGCCACTTTTCCTTTTTTGCACTAAATTATATTTTGTCTTTTGGATCTGCTAGCTCTTTTGTATTTATGACTTCTGTACTCAGTAGCTCCTATATAGGTGATACCAGATCCGGGGATTGATTCATGTGTTAGCTTGTCTTCACTGTTTTTTTGGCCCTTTTTTATATTTTTTGTATTGCAATAAAGATTTACGATATGGTCCATTCCTCTATTTCTCCTTCTCTTTTTCTGCTGCTTAATTTGTTATTATTAGATTGTTGTATTTCATGTTTATTTTGGGCTTAGGCTTGTCCACTCAGAGGGTTATACTTGATGCCATTATGGCTCAATTTTTGGATTGTGACAACATGGTATCAGAGCTCTAGGTTCACCAATTTCACCCATACAGGAGCAACTGCCTAGTAGAGTCACGAGAGAGTATGGGCTACAACACCAGCTCGAGACTAGGAGCGGGTGCAAACACCAGAGCTTGAGACATAGATTGAGCCTATCCAACGTCAGTTGGATGGCATGGGGCCAACCCAACATCCACCAGGGTTTGTGGCCACACCATTGCTTCACAATACTCTGGCCAGGATTCTCAGCTTCATGGAGGGCATGTCACTGGCAGGTATTATGCCTTGCACTTTAGCTGGACCCCAAATCATAGATGTGGCATAGAATTCAACCCCAGCAGGGACACAAGTTATGTCGACCCCACTGGCACATCATGCTGCTACGACCCCTCCTTTAGTGGTTCAGCCAGTTGCGACTTTTGCTCTACCTATGGACCCTAGGCCAGCATGTCTTCGTAGGAGCAAAAGATGTTGGGACGATTTATCAGATTTTGTCCTTCAAGGTTCTCCGGTACTGCGGGCGAGAATGCCCACAAGTTTCTATTTAGTTTTCAAGAGAAGTTGCATAACCTCGGACTAGTGGAGTTTCATGGAGTTGATTATACTGCCTTTTAGCTTGATGGGTTGGTGAAGCAGTTGTGGACATTTTATCTTGAGTGCAGGTCAGTCGGGTCACTTCTGATGACTTGGACTAAGTTCTCTGAGGCTTTCTTGGAGAAGTTTGTACCTCATAGCCTGAGGGAGAGATTGCGGGATGAGTTTACAGACTTGACTCAGGATCATTGATAGTTGCAGAGTATGAGGTACGGTTCCATGAGTTTGCTAAACATGCGGCTATGTTGATACCGACAGAGCACGAGAGTGTGCTTAGGTTTGTTCGAGGATTCTCATTTCCACTGCGGACAGAGCAGATGGTGGTATCAAACTGCTCTTTCCTTCAAATAGTTGACCACGCATGCACCATTGAGGTGATCCATCGTGAGGCCTATGGAGGTAGCGACAAAAGGCCCATCCTCAGGGTGGTTTAAGTAGGTCTCCGTCTCGTGGTAGAAGGTTTCTGAGCAGAGGCTATCCATAGAGCTTCTAGCCTGCTAGGCCAGTTTAGGAATCCCTTCAAATTACAGATGGTAGTAATACACGTGCTAGTTGTCAGATGATTTAGGAACTGGTTCACACTTCTCAGGGTGCACATTTAGGGTATTCAGGCCTGTGGTGGCGAGTTAGGGTCAGTCGAGTTGTCTTAGAGGGGCAGTACAGGTAGAGGTTGCTACGACTGTGGTGTAGTGGGTCACTTTGCCCGAGAGTGTCCTACGATAAGTCATCGTAGGAGGTAGGGTCAGTCAGGTCTGCAAGGTTCGTAAGGTCAGGAGGTTCACGCTCCAAGGCTTTGATTCAGTGTATTAGGAGTGGTCCCCAAGGTAGTAGAAGTTGTCCTCAGGTATGGAGATCGGGTGGTCGAGGTGGACGCGACCATATGTATGCTTTTTTGGGGAGGCCAGAGGCAAAGACATTTGATGTTGTTGTCACAAGTATGATCTCTTTCTCCAATTAGCCTTCTTATGCTTTATTTGATCCGAAATCCACTTTCTCATATGTGTCTACCTACTATGGTACACGATTGGAGTTATCTTTTGAGCCGATGTCTGTGTCTATGTGTGTAGCTACCCTTGTAGGTTAATCTTTAGTAGTGGGTCATCTTTATAGAGCTTGTATGATGACCATCTTAGGGTATGATACTTGGGTAGACCTTATCGTGTTGGACTTGGTAGATTTTGATGTGATTCTAGGCATGGATTGGTTGTCTCCCTACCATGCGGTCTTGGATTACTTCTCTAAGACTATTACTCTTTGCATGCCCAGTACACCTCCTCTTGTATGGGCCAGTTTAGATGGTCATTTACCGAGAGGTGTCATCTCTTTTCTCATGCCATGGCAGTTGGTAAGGAAGGGGTTTCTTGCTTATCTTACCTATGTTCGTTATACTAGTTCTGACACTCCTCATCTTGAGTTAGTTCCTGTTGTTAGAGAGTTTGCTGATATGTTTCCTACCGATCTTACTGATCTTCCTCTAGACCATGATATTAATTTTGAGATTGATGTTGAGTTGGGTACGTAGCTAGTTTCTATTCAACCATACAAAATTGCTCCAGCCGAGTTGAAGGAGCTTAAGGAGAAGCTCCATGATCTCTTGGGCAAGGGTTTATTACATCTATTGTGTCACCTTGGGGTGCTCCTGTCTTATTTGCCAAGAAGAAGGATGGTACCTTGTGTATGTGTATTGATTACAGACAGCTGAATAAAGTGACCGTCAAGAATAGGTATCCTATGCCTCAGATTGATAATTTATTTGTCCAGCTTCATGGTGCAACAATATTCTCTAAGATAGATTTGAGATCGGGTCAGTTGAGGATTAAGGCTGCGGACATCCCAAACATTTCCTTTAGGACTCGATATGGCCACTACGAGTACCTAGTTATGTCTTTTTGGTTGACTAATGCCCTAGCAACATTCATGGATTTGATGAATTGTGTGTTCATGCCTTATTTGGAATCTGTTGTGATTGTGTTCTTTGATGACATCTTGGTCTACTCCGGGAGTAGGGAGCAGCATGAGCATTATCTGAGGATTGTACTCCAGAGTTTGAAGGATCAGCGGTTGTATGCCAAATTCACTAAAGGAGAGTTTGGCTTGAGTCTATAACATTCTTAGGGTATGTAGATTCAAAGGATCGTATTATGGTAGATCTAGTTAATATTAAGGCGGTCCATGGTTAGGCCAGGCCTACTTCTCATACTGAGGTTTGCAGTTTTATCGAGTTAGTGGGCTACTACAGATGATTCATAGAGGGATTTTCTTCTATTGCAGCTCCTTCGACTAGATTTACTTAGATGATTGTCCTCTTTAAGTGGTGTGATAGTGTGAGGTGAGTTTCTTGAAACTCAAAGGATTTATTGACTTTACTGCTGATTTTGATTCTTCCTACGGACAGCTATGGGTTTACGATGTACTGTGATACTTTCGGTTTTTGCCTAGGTTGTGCTTTGATGCAGCAGGGTAGAGTTATTGCTTATACTTCCAGAAAGCTGAAGCTTCACGAGAAGAACTATGCCACTCATGACATGGAGTTTGCAGCGGTGGTCTTCATGTTTAAGATTTGGAGGCACTACTTGTATGTAGTTCACTGCGAGGTATTGACCGATTACTGTAGTCTTCAGTACATATTCAGCCTAAGGGATCTTACTTTCAAGTAGTGCATATGGTTGGAGTTACGGAAGGACTATGGTATTTCTATTCTTTAACACCCATGTAAGGATAACGTATTAGCAGACTCCTTCAGTCGGAGAGTAGTGAGCATGGGGAGTTTGGCTTTCTTAGTTGTGGAGGAATGACATATGTCTTCAGACATTCAGTCCTTAACCAACTGGACTGTTAGGTTGGACATTTCCAAGTCTGATAAAGTACTTGCTTGTGTAGAGGCTAGATCTTCTCTGATGGAGTAGATTCAGGCATAATAGTTTGAGATCTGAGGTTGAGGGTGATCCGGGACAAGGTTCTTAGCGATGGGGATAGGAAGGCCACCTTAGATGATTAGGGCATCTTGAGGATTTAGGGTCATATCTATGTCCCTATAGTTGGTGTGTTGGTTGAGCATATTCCTGAGAAGTGCTATTATTCCAGATATTCCATTTATCCTAATGCGGCGAAGATGTATCGTGATCTGAAGCAGCATTAATGGAGGTGTGAGATTAAGAGGGACATTGCGGCATTCATGGCCAAGTGCTTGAACTATCAGCTAGTGAAATACTAGCAGCAGAGGCCAGATGGTTTGACCCAACAGCTACAAATTTCAGAGTGAAAGAGGGAGTTCATAGCCATAGACTTTGTGGTAGGGTTACAACATACTCTTTGGGTTTTGATTCTACCTAGGTCATCTTGGATCGATTGATCAAGTTGGCACACTTACTACTAGTTCATTCTACGTACAGCTCAGAAAGATTGGCATAGATTTACCTTAGAGAGGATAGTTTCGGTTTTGGAGGATATGTTGGGGGCTTGTGTTATTGATTTTGGTGGTCAGTGGGATCAGTATTTGGCTTTGGCGGAGTTTTCATGTAATAATAGCTACCATTCCAGTATTTGGATGACCCCATTTGTGGCGTTGTATGGTAGGATAGGCCATTCTTCGGTGGGTTAGTTTGATACGTTAGAGGTTATGCCATGGATCACTGAGTTGTTGAGTGATTATATTTTGGGAGCAATTCCTGTCGGTTTTTGTTTATTCTTGTTGGAGAGTGTCGGGAAAGTTTGTAGGCTCGTTCAGGGGTGGTTGAATCTTCCATTTCTCTTTGTAATTTACGCAAATTTCTCTTTATTTACCTATTTTGAACCCTTGAGCTAAATTAATTGGTGGGCTTGATTTGGCTTGATCAAAACACAGTCTGTTCCCATTTTCGAGAATCAAGTTCCTTGAGTAGGTTGGGACCTTGTGACAAAGTTGATTTTGTGACACCGTGCGCGAGTTTGACTTTTGCCTTTTGGGGTTTTCTAGGCCTTTTTTTCCTTTGTTGGTTATTTCTTGGTAGTGATCTCTTTTGTGTCTCTTTGGTATTGTTTATAGCTTGGCACCAATCTGAGGCTCTTCGGAAGGGCAAGGCGCTCGAGTAGTTGTTTTGTGCGGTTTTCGATCTTAAGGTAGGATATGGTCTCCTTTTCTAGATATTGCTCTTTTAGATTGATTAGAAATGGATGGTATCATATGATTTTGTTGAAATTTAGGATTATTTTAGGTTTTGATCTTTAGTCAATTTATGGCAAATGTTGGATTATTTAGGTATTTTTAGCCAGAACCCTTAGTTTACATTGCCATTATTCTTGTTGACTAGTATCCTTAGAAATGCTCGTAGGTGGCATGAAACTTATCATGGTTGTGTATTTTGTCTTTTTTGAGTTGTTTGTGTACCTTGATAAACACTTGATTTTTGATTTCTTTCTTGATTTCTGAATTGTTGGGCTTGAGGGCTTGGGCTTGAAGCTGGAGTTCCAGGTTAGAACTCTTGGTGCATGACAAGTATTCTTCTCGATTTTGTGTGCATGAATTGACCTAGTTGTGATGATGTCGGGGAGTCTTGGTACTTTTGGAAGAACTTTTGTTGGAAATGACTTGGTTTTAAAAGGCAAAAATTTGACCTTAATGAATTGAAAGCCATTGAGACCCATTTTGGCTTAAAAGTGATAAAACACCCTTTTTACTTGATTAATTACCAATTTTTTGGCTACTTTTACTCTGATGACCTTGATATATTATTTTGGGCGGACCATGGGTTTAGGTCAGGTTAAAGATTTTCTTCTAGATTTATATTATTAATAAGCTCGACATGCCATCTTGGGCGGCCCGTGGAAACATCTATCTGGGTTAGTGGTTTTCGGTTAAGTTTGAGGTACCATTCAAAGTAGCTCGATATTTTCTTCTAGGCTTATGGGTTTCTGTTACTTAGTGTTTGTACTCTATCAATGTGTGAGTTGACTTTGTGTAATGACCTTTCAGGTCATTTTATATGTTTTCTAATCTTTTAAGTATTTAGAGCTTTCCTATACTGACCATAGGTCATTTATGACATGCTGGGACTGAGAGATTGGTCACTGGGTTGTTCATTTTGATATTTTGCAAGATTCAGTATTTTTGAGCCTTTAAAACTTGAACGGTTGACTTTGGTAAAAAGTTTAGGAAGACAGCCTCAGAATGCAATTTTGATGAGTTCATCAGCTCTTGAAGGGCTATTTTAGGCTAGGGGAATGGCTGGTTTGGGCCTTGAGACTTCTGGTGTAAGTTTGTTCTATTAGGTGTTTTAACTCTAAAGCTTAAACCAAGGGTTGACTTTGGTCAACATTCTTGGTAGATGTACTCGGATGATAATTTTGTCAGAATGGTTAGCTCTAGAATGTCGAGTTTGGTCAAGAACGACCTTTCGCATGGTTCCCTAGGCTTTCGGTCTCATTTTGAGCCTTCTTGTACTTTATAGATTAAAATATAACTTGGGTGTGGAACCCACTTTTCGGTGCAATGGCCTTGAATGGAAGTTTTGATTGTTTCGTTGAGTTTGAAATGCAAAATTCAATGGGGTAGCATATTTTGTTTGCATGAATAGGGTTTTGAATGACTCCTGAGCAGCCTGTCTGAGAATTCAATGTTTAAGCAAACTAGCAGAAGTGTTGATCTCTGGTGCAGGCCTTTAGCGACCAGAAATAACCTTTTTGCTGCCCCTCCTCTTTTTGGTACTTAATTTGTGAATTCTTTGCATAAGCTATGTTTGCTGTTTTCGGGCCTCTGATTGTGTTTAATTTTAGAACACAAGCTCGGTAAGGCATATATGAACTTTTGACAGAGCTAATTTCAAGATTCCCGACATAGGTCCAACATTCCCATTTTGACTCAATTTTGGGTCCATTTCAAATTATTGTGATTTTAGTTTCAAAACATCTATAATGACATTGTGGTCGATAATTTGACAGCGGGTGTCATGCTTTGAGGCTAGCCCTTAGGCGCAACACGGGACCAACGATCACAAGTGACCCCAAGCTAACCCATGGCATGTCATATCTAAACAAGTTCAATTAAAGTAATATTGTGTGGAAGCTAAAAATAATTTAATGTCTGAAATGGGGAAAAGAATCCAACATATCTGGAAGTATATAAATATATGAAGAGTTTAGTGATAACTGAAATCAACACCAACTACTCAACCTGAATCTAATCTATGTCTGAAAGCCTCTAACTGACTTGAGTTGTTGGGTCATGCCCCCAGCTGACTGTAGGAAGACTGAAAATGAAAGTAAATAATGAAAAGTAAAGCATGTCTACTATCCTCGAACTATGAGGACTCACCACTAAAGCTGTTGAGTATGGACTAGAAGTCGAGCTAAGCGCTGTCTGGATGCTGAGCACATGAACCAACATCATGAAATGATGTAGCGCAAAATTATGTGTCAGTACTTTTAATGCCCTGAGCATGCAGGATATTGATACTAAACTTAACAATATAAACTGAACGATATAAACTGAGCAATATAACTGAACATGGAAAAAGGGTTGTACTGAAGTATAACTGAAAACTGAGCTAGATGCAATGACCAAATACTAATCATGAAAATAACATGCTGAACTATATACTAAAGTAAATACTGATAACATGGTCAATGCAATAATAGTATGACTGTGGGAGCTACTGTTAACAGACATAAACCACGTGAGCTAAACGTGGAGTCTGATGTATACGCCCCATCGAGAGGACCCAATATACCTTCCCAGGGTATAAAGGTATGACTGTGGCGTGATCACTAAAATTGATGCCCAACAGAGGGGACTTCTGAACCTACATTGGCACCGAGTTCTGGGACTTTGTGGGTATGCTAAACCCGTCCAACTCGGTGCTAAGTCTACTCCCAACTGAATATGCAAAGCTAAAATGCAACTGATATACTGCGTAACTCAAAATACAGACATGCTATCTGGGAATGCACATAAACATACTGAAAGATATGGCATTCAAATACTGGAGCAGGATTTTTCTGACGGATCTGTCTAGCAAGTATAATTCATGAAATTTTGATAATTAATACAAACTAGGGTTCTGAATTCTATACATAGGACTATGCAAATTTTCCAAGAAAGCACGGTATTTAGATCATGGAAACTATAGCAGCTAAAATCACAATGAATATCCAATATTATGGAAACCCTAGGTCTTAACAATTTATGAGACATTGAAGAACTGACTGAATTCTAGGGACTTAATGGATGAAAGGAACCTACTAGTGAAATTCCACATACCTGGTGACGAAAAGTACCGAGAAATCCGTTGCATTTGGGGGCTGGACTTGAACAACACCTCTGCTTGTTCTTAGGAGAAAGCTTTCTCTTTTTTCTTCTCTTTTCTTTCTAAGTTCGATGATTTTGGAGAATGACGGTTCTATGTAGTTTCTGACTAGGTTATTAGACTTAAACTGAGTAAAACAACATAGTTTAGGAATCAAATGACGTAGTTTAAGTGCCGAACGCATAGAGGAAAAGACCAATATGACCCTGACTTAAAAGCTGTCGCATTGGCTTCAAGACAGGCTTCACGAGCCGTACAATGCTTTCGGCTCGTACAGTGGGTCGTGAAGATTTCTCAGCCTGATAGCGCTCCACTAAAATGGGCATAACCTTTTGCTCCAAACTTCAAATAGAGCAAACTTGGTGATGTTGGGAAAAGGACTCAAAGACCTTTAATATGATAGGTCATGGGCCACCTAATACATTTTGTACTAAAAGATATGATCGTTTGAAGTTGATCCTAAACTCAAAATATGAAGGATGCCTTGTATGGACCACTATACGGGTCATACAATGCACCACGGGCCGTTTAGTGGCTCATGGTGAGTTACTTCATCTTGGGTGCCTTGGGCGGTCCTTCATGAATCCCTATATGGGTCGTGGACCCCTTCACGAGCCATCTAAGGTCTCGTGAAGGGTCCATGGTCCATTTTGGTTTGTAGACCTTTCCTGTTTTCCCTTTTTAGCATTTTTCAAATTTGAGATGTTGCAATATCTCCCCCTTGGGATCATTTGTCCTTGAATGAAGTCTAAACAAGCTGTGTTTGGGGGAAAGAGCTGTAATCCTTACCAACTGAGTACTAGAAGCTGATATATAATGGAACTGAGTTCCATGAACATGCAAATATACTGAAATGCACGGATAACTAAGGGAACAAGATACAAAGACTGAATTACACAAGAATAAACTAAGGGGTGAAGAGGAACTTTTACCTCAAGCTGAAACTGAATCGAAGGGAAAAAGATGGGGATACTTGGCCTTCATAGTTGCTTCTGCTTCCCAAGTAGCTCCCTTTATGGACTGACTCCTCCACAAAACTTTCATTGAAGCGACATCCTTATTTCTCAACCTACGAACTTGACGGCCAAGAATCTCAGCTGGAATCTCCTAATAGGTGAGGCCATCCTTCACAGCCACACTATTTAAAGATACTATCAATGCCGTATCACCCAGACACTTCTTCAACAAGGAAATGTGAAAGACTGGATAAGCCGCTGCTAGTTCTGTTTGCAACTCTAACTCGTAAGCCACATTACAAACCCTTTCCAGGATTGTGTAAGGACCTACATATCTGGGACTGAGCTTTCCTTTCTTGCCAAATCTCATCACCTCCTTCATGGGTTACACTTTCAGGAAAACCCAATCATCGATTTCAAACTCTAAGTCCCTTCTCCTCACATCTGCATAGGACTTCTGACAACTCTAAGTTATCTTTAGTCTATCTCTGATGAGCTGAACCTTCTCCATAGCCTCATGAACCGAATCTGGCTCAACCAAGGCTGCTTCACCTACTTCGAACAAACTAACCGGAGACCTACACCTATGCCCATACAATTCCTCATAACGGGCCGTCTGATATTGGAATGGAAATTGTTATTATAGGCGAACCCTATGAGAGGTAAGTGATCATCCCAACTACCCTTAAATCGATCACGCAAGCTCTCAACATGTCCTCTAAGGTGTGAATGGTACGCTCTGCCTGACCATCCGTCTAAAGGTGAAATGTTGTACTGTGATTTACCACTACCAACAACTTTCTGAAATGATCTCCAGAAATTAGAGGTAAACTGAGGAGCTTTATATGAGATTATAGACAAAGGAACCCCATGCAACCTAACTATTTCGTTGATGTAGAGTCCAGCGTAATTCTCCGCTGAATCGGTAGTCTTGACTGCTAGAAAGTGTGATGACTTAGCGACTTTGTCCACTATCACCCATATGGAGTCATGTTGTCTGCGAAATCGAGGTAAACCCGTAATGAAATCCGTGTTTACCACTTCCCACTTACAAGTAGGAATGCTAATCTCTTGAGTCACACCTCCTGGTTTCTAGTGTTCTACTTTAACTTGCTGACAATTAGGACACTTAGCCACAAAATCTGCGATGTGCCTCTTCATGTTGTTCCACCAATAGACTTCTCATAGATCACGATATATCTTAATGGCACCCAGATGAATAGAATATCTAGAATTATCAGCTTTTGTAAGGATCTGCTGTCTCAACTTACCCACATTAGGAACACATAAGCAACCCTTGTAACGAAGCACACCATCTCCCCCTTGGGAGAAAACCCCGACTCTCTGATGATGAACTGCGCCTTTCAACATAAGTAATACAGGATTACTATCTTATTTCCTCTTGACCTCCGCTACCAATGAAGATTGTGACCCATTCTGAACTATCACACCACCATCTGACGTGTCCATAAGGCAAACTCCTAAGCGAGAAAGCCGGTGAACATCTTTGGCTAATTCTTTCTTCTCTTCCTCAACATGTGCTACACTACCCATGGATAGTCTGCTGAGGGTTTCATCCACTACATTGGCCTTACCCGGATGGTAGAGCACATTCATGTCATAGTCTTTGAGGAATTCAAGCCATCTCCTCTGACGAAGATTCAACTCTTTCTGGGTGAACACATACTGGAAGGCTTTTATGATCTGTGAACACATCAACATGAACGCCATTCAAATAGTGTCTCCAAATCTCTACGGTGAACACTACGGCTGCAAGCTCGAGGTCATGAGTCGGGTAGTTCTTCTCATGGACCTTATGCTATCTAGAAGTATAAGCTATGACCTTACCCTGCTGCATCAACACACAACCCTAGCTGACCCTGGATGCATCAAAATTAACCACATAATCATCTGAACCCTCTGGTAGAGTCAAGACAGGAGCTCTAGTCCACCTAGTCTTCAGTTCTAAGAAGCTTTTCTCACACTCATCTTACCACTGAAACTTGACCTTCTTCTGAGTCAACTTGGTTAATGGGGAAGGTATGGATGAAAATCCTTGTACAAACCTTCTGTAGTAACCAGCTAAACCTAAGAAACTTCTGATATAACTCGGAGAGGTGGGTCTAGGCTAGTGCTTTACTGCCTCAATATTCTGAGAATGCACTTGGATCCCTTCGCTAGATACCAAATGACCAAGGAAAGCGATCGACTGCAACAAGAATTTACATTTTGCTGAACTTAGCGAATAGGTGGCGATCTTTGAGGGTTTACAGAACCACTCTTAGATGAGTCGCATGCTCTTCCTCATTTCGAGAATAACGGAGGATATCATCAATAAAGACGATTACAAACAAGTCCAAATACTGCTTGAACACCCTGTTCATTAAGTCCATGAAAGCTGCAGGAGCATTTGTTAGTCCAAAAGACATAACTACAAATTCATAGTGACAATACCGAGTCCTGAAGGTTGACTTCAGGAGGTCTATCTTAGAAACCAACTAGCACTCTGAAGCTGGTCGAACAAGTCATCAATCCTTGGGATGGGATATTTATTCTTGATTGTGACTTTGTTCAACTGACGATAATCGATGCACATCCTGAGAGAACCATCTTTCTTATGCACGAACAACAATGGAGCACCCCATGGAGAGATACTGGGTCTGATGAAGCCTTTATCTAGAAGTTCTTTCAATTGTTCCTTCAGGTCCTAAAGCTCAGCTGGAGCCATTCTATAATGAGGAATCAAAATAGGCTGGGTATCTGGAAGGAGATCTATTTTGAAGTAAATTTTCCTTTCAGGAGGAACTCTGAGAAGATCTTCTAGGAACACTTCTGGAAAATCATTCACTACTGGGACTGACTCAAAAGTTGGGGTTTCGGAGTTTGAGCCTTTAACTCGAACAAGATGATAGATATAGCCTTTGGAAATAATTTTCCTGGCCTTTAGGTAATAGGTAAATCAACCTGCAGGCACTGAGTTACTACCCTTCCACTCAAAGACTGGCTTATCTAGAAATGATAACCAAACGATCCTAGTTCTATAATCGATTGAGGCATATCAAGAATGTAACCATTCAATGCCTAGAATGATATCAAAATTTATCATTTCTAACTCTACAAGGTCTGCTAAGGTGACTTTCTGGGAAACTGTGACAGGGCAATTTCTTTATACCCTTCTTCCTATAACTGGGTCACCAACTTGAGTAGAGACTGAGAAGGGTTCTGGGAGAGTTTCGACTTGAGTGACACTCATAAAATATGTTACTTTCTTGATGTCGTTGAGAAACTCTTGTGGATCCTCTTCTAACTTAGACCAATGAAACTCCGGAGGGTTCATCCGAGTGAAGTCCTAGATTCTTGCTGCAGTAGTGTTAGTCTGCGGCGGAGTTGGGGCCACAGCCTGCTGATTGACCTGGCCATTCATGGCCTAAACAAGCACTTGGAAAGCATCCCTGAACTAGGCATCCGTGACTTGCTCATTCAATGGGTCTGTTAGAGCTGCTGGTTGATTCCTGGCGTTAGCTTTTCTAAGAGGCATTTTTTGAAATGCGAAGAGCAGGAGTTCGAAGAAGATTAAATAGAGTTTATACTCTATAGCATGAGCTGGAAAAGAAAGAAGGGAAGTTTTTCATAGAACACCTCATAGCCTCTCCCTCATAGGTGTGGCGCGCTTCACATTCATGAAAGAGACTTTACTTAGTGCGGCTTTCAGAAACTCTAGGCTTTTGAACCCGTTGCTCTGATACAAAGTTTTTCACAGCCCGAGGCTACCCCTTAGGCGCAACACGGGACCTAGGATCACAAGTGACTCCAAGCTAACCGATGGCATGGAATATATAAACAAGTTCAATTAAGGTAATATTGTGTGGAAGCTAAAAACAATTTAATGTTTGAAATGGGGAAAATAATCCAACATATCTGGAAGTATATAAATATACGAAGAGTTTTATGATGATTGAAATCAACACCAACTACTCAAGTTGTATCTAATATATGTCTGAAAGCCTCTAAATGACTTGAGTTACTAGGACAAGCCCCCAACTAACTCTAGGGAGAATGAAACTGAAAATAAAGACTGAAAAATAAAGCATGTCTACTGTCCTCGAACTATGAGGACTCACCATTGAAGTTGCTTAGTATAGACTAGTAGTCGAGCTAAGCGCGATCTGGATGCTGAGCGCTTGAACCTACATCATGAAATGATGTAGCTCAAAAGTATGCGTCAGTATTTTGATTGTACTAAGCATGCAGGATATAGATACTACACTGAACACTATAAACTGAACGATATAAACTAAGCAATATAACTGAACATGGAAAAAGGTTTGTACTGAAGTATAAATGAAAACTAAGCTAGACGCAATGACCAAATACTAATCATGAAAATAATATACTGAACTGTACAGTGAAGTAATATGGATAACATGGTCAATGCAATAATAATATGATTGTGGGAGCTACTGTTAACCGATATAAACCACGTGAGCTAAACGTGGAGTCCGATGTATACGCCCCATCGAGAGGACCCAATATACCTTACCAGGGTATAAAGGCATGACTGTGGCGTCATCACTAAAATTGATGCCAAGCAGAGGGGACTTCTGAACCTATATTGGCACGTAGTTCTAAGACTTTGTGGGTACGCTAAACTCGTCCAACACGGTGCTAAGTCTACTCCCAACTGAATATGCAAAGCTAAAATGCAACTGCTATATTGAGTAGCTCAAAATATTGACATGCTATCTGGGAATGCACATAAACATACTGAAAGATATGTCATTCAAATACTGGAGCATGATTTTCTGACTGATCTGTCTAGAAAGTATAATTCATGAAATTTCGATAATTAATACAAGCTAGGGTTCTGAATTCTATACATAAGACTATGCAAATTTTCCAAGAAAGCATGGTATTTAGATCATGGAAACTATAGAAGCTAAAATCACAATGAATATCCAAGATTATGGAAACCCTAGGTCTGAACAATTTATGAGACATTGAAGAACTGACTGAATTCTAGGGACCTAATGGGTGAAAGGAACCCACTATAGAAATCCCGCATACCTGGTGAAGAAAACTACCGAGAAATCCTTTGGATTTGGGGGCTGGACTTCAAGAACACCTCTATTTGTTCTTGGGAGAAAACTGTCGCTTCTTTCTTTTCTTTTCTTTCTATGTTGGATGATTTTTTAGAATGAGGGTTCTAGGTAGTTTCTGACTAGGTTATTAGGCTTAAAGTAAGTAAAATGATGTAGTTTAGGCATCAAACGACGTAGTTTAAGATTCCAACACATAGGGGAAAAGACCAATATGACCCTGACTTAAAAGTTGTCGCATTGACTTCAAGACAGGCTTCACGAGCCGTATAATGCTTCACGGCTCGTACAGTGGGTCGTGAAGAATTTTCAGCCTGACAGCGCTCCACTAAAAAGGGTATAACTTTTTTACTCCGAACTTAAAATGCAGCAAACTTGGTGGAGTTTGAAATAGGACTCAAAGTCCTTTAATATGGTAGGTCATGGGCCACCTAATTCATTTTTGTGTTAAAAGATATGATCGTTTGAAGTTGACCCTAAACTCAAAATATGGAGGATGCCTTGTATGGACCACTATACGTGTCGTACAATGAACCACGGGCCGTTTAGTGGCTCGTGCTGAGTGACTTCAATAAACAAACTCAAAATATTTAAAATTTGCTTAGAATTGATAATTGCCGTCATTTATATAATTGGTTTTTCTTTTATAGTCTAAATATGATATTTACATGACAAACATTTTAATGACCTAATTCATTCGAAATGCACTTTGATCAGATAATGAAATAAGAGGTCGTTTGGTGGAGTGTATTAGGAGAAATTGTCCATATATTATGTATGGTATTATTTAGTACTATGTTTAATTTTGGCCCTATGTATTCGTTATACACCCAACATGGTATTATAGGGTAATATAATATTAACTTCCATTTCGTAGTATTAGTAATACATAGGATTTAATACCATGATATTAATATATGTAAAGATAAAAATACCACTTAAATTCTTTTAATCATTTTGTTTATTTTCTTGGTTTTATGTTTTATATTTGTACTAGTAAATTTATTTAAATAAATTAGCTTTCAAATTTTATTATTTAGAGAGAGTTGTTTGTTGCTAAATAAATTCAATACAAATCAATACAATGTTTTAAATGTGAGTTGTTTAACATTTATTAATTGAAAAGGAAAATATATGATCATACGAAGTTTGTGATCTTAATTGAATGTATTTTTTGTTGAAATATATGTTGTTTTCTAATTATTTATAGTTTGAAGAATTTATAAAATTGCATACATATTAAAACTACAACTTGCAATTTTTATGTGTAAACGTAGACGGTTTACTAGATTTTACTATTGTTTACCGTCTTTTTGATTATTAAAATAGACGTGTTCTATATATATTAAATGAAAAATTGACGTTTTATTAGTGATGAATTTATTAAGATGAAAATTATTTAGCCTTAAATAATTCAAGTGACAAAATAACAAACACGGTGACAAAATTATTCTTCTCCAATAGATAGTTAGAAGGGCACAAAAAATAATATTGTCCGACATTTATCAACCTTGACCCAATTACATGAAATAGAAAATTCCATAATAGTTCAAGGGTATAATTGGAAAGTAGTTCTTTGTAAAGTTTTAAACCAAACACAATATTAGGTGAGAAATAATGAACCAAACACTTGATTAAAAATAATGTCTACATTATTAATCCCTGCGTTATTAATCTTTGTACCAAATGACCCCTAAAAGCCTTGCCATTCTTAATTTCAATAGCATAAATGTAGATTTAATTCTAAGTTATCACAACTTCGAATTTAAAGTCTAAGAAACAAATCTACATATTACAATTATACCGAACGTTGACTTGATTCAGGGGGCGTGTGTATTGACATTTTTAAAGTAACATAAGTTAAAAGCTAAAAGCAATAGGTTGGTCATACCCAACTTCTGGCTTTTAAATTAATTTGGTACTTTTTGGGCCCAAAAGTAGGTGCTTAAAAGAACTTTTTGTCTTTCCCAAATACCTCCTTTCCCCTTCCTCACATTTTCAGCACCACTTGAACCGATCTTCTTCTTCAACAACCCCACCCTGAACATATCTTCTTCGTCAAGCATCCCAACCCCATTTTTGCCTTAAACCTATCTTTTACTTAAATAAGTCAATCCAAACACCCTCTAAGGAAAGAATAGATTAGCTTGAAAGGGTATAAAAGGCATTCAATATTTGAAGGATATTTTACACGCTTATACCATATCAAATATTAGTGAGTGTTTTGAATTTAAAGGGTAATGACCTTCTAGTTCATTTTTCCTGTATTGCACTATTTTTGGTATTTATAGCTTTCCTATAGCGACCTCAAGTCATTTATGACTTGCTGGGACTAATAGTTGGGTAACTTTGTCTTACGTCTGATTTTTATACGAGTTTCTATATTTTGGACCTTTTGAAACTTGAATGGTTGATTTTGGTCAAAAATTAAGGTAAACAACTTCACAATGCAATTTTGGTGGTTGTGTTAGCTCTGGAATGTTGAATCTGGTCTCGGTGAACCTTTGGTTCAAGACTAGAGGCTTTCGACTCATTTTAAGCAAGTGGTGGCTTATGGATAAAATTGAACCTTACGGTGTGGGTCTCAATTTTTGTCAAGACAATCGTTGTTGGGAGTTTCAATATCTCTGTTGAGCCTAGAATGTCAAATTTGGTGGGGTAACATATTTTGTTTGAGTGCATGGGGCTCTTAATGAATCCTGATCCCCTGTGGGGCATTTTTCAAATTCCAACTTGAGCTGGTGCAGCCTTGTAATGACCCTTCAGGTCATTTGCAAGTTTGTGCCTCTTTTCTATCATTTAGAGCATTCCTGTAGCGACCACAAGTCAATTATGACTTGCTAGGAATGTAGGTTCGGTTGCCTGGTCGTTCGTTTGGTATTTATGCCTGTTTTCCTGGTTTTAAGCATTTCAACCTCAAAAATTTGATTTCAATCATACCTTCACATAAACGACCTCAGATGGGAATTTTCATGTTTTCATCAGCTCCGGAGTGACAAAATTAGGCTAGATGCATGGTTGGCCTGAGTCCCCGGGCTTCTGATGTGATTTTGGGGCCAGTTAGCCCTTTAGCCTTCGAAATTTGGCTTAAAGTTGACTTTGGTAACCATTCTTGGTAAACACACTCGGATGGGAATTCCATCAGCACGATTTGTTCCGGAATGCCGAGTTTGGTCTAGAATGACCCTTCAAGAAATTTTTGGAGCTTCTCATTGAATTCTCAAGCCTTTGATTGAAATTGGCTAAAATGGCCCATTGGGTGTGGGACCCACTATTCATTGAAACGACCTCGTATAGAAATTTCAACAATGCCTAAGAGTCTGAAATGTCGAATTTGATGGGGTAGCATATCTTATTTCCGTGCACGGGTTTCCGCACGAATTCTGAGCACCCCGTTGGAGTTTTTGAATTGTCCAAAACACAGCTGGTGTCTACAGACACTCCATCTCTCTGAGTCCGCAGAGTAGGCTCCTCGTTCGCGGTGGTGTACAAGTGTCTACTTTGCGTTCTTAGGCAAGAGGCCGCGTTCGTGGAGGTGTGAGGTTTTGTTCTCTACATACGCGGAGGTTGCTCTACGTTCACGGAGATCTGTGGGGTGGTGTGTTCTCCTTCTACGCGTTCGCGGTGGTCTGGGGAAACCTGGGCGAGTCTTCTCTCCGAGTTCACAGATAGGGTGCCGCATTCGTGGAGGTCTGAGTCCCTTCTCTCCGCCTTCGCGGGTCCCTGGCCGTGTTCGTAGAGTAGATCTTGTTTTCCCTCTGCATTCGCGTCGCCTTTGCCGCGTTCGC
The DNA here is from genome assembly GCA_018342035.1 of Solanum appendiculatum. Taxonomy (NCBI): domain Eukaryota; kingdom Viridiplantae; phylum Streptophyta; class Magnoliopsida; order Solanales; family Solanaceae; genus Solanum; species Solanum appendiculatum. Next base: position 3,886,841 of record JAGDQO010000361.1, on the reverse strand, counting down.
GTAGGTCAGCGGGTTGCAGTGGCTATAGAGGTGAGGTCGAGGCTCATTTGATGAAAACTTTTGAAATTCATATCTCCCTCATCTTTAATCGATTTCTGGTGATTGGAAGTCCGAGGCGTTCGAATTCTTATTAGCATTGTGGGTCTTGGCTCGATTTGCATTGGGTGTTATTTGATTTTTGTGAATTTGAGGCATGAGTCGCTATCCTAGCCTTAAACTTATAAAATTTTGTATTTTCTTTTGTTTGCTGTTTGGAGCTGATACGAGTCCCGATAGGTGTTCCGTATTGGGATACAAGTTTTGGGGATGGTTTGGGACCTCTTCAAGGCGTCCATTTCAGAAAATCAAGAGAGAGTCCCACTTTCCTTATTTTGAGTTCGAAATTGGTCTATCTCCGATTTTGATGATTTTAGTGTCTAAACGACAGTATTGACACTGTGCCTCTATTTGTTGCAGCGTGGCAGCAGTTTGAGGTTATTCGAAAGGGTAAAGCTCTGGTAGAGTGACTTGGAGCGCGTGTGATCGGCCTTCTGTTAGGTTACTACATCCCTTCTTCCTAGATTGAGCTTGAATGCGCGATTACTTGTCGACTTTTGTGAATCTGGGTTGGCTAGTTAGTACTTCTTGTCTTCTTCTCCATCTTCTTCATTTAGAGTTGATTTCAAAACTTTTCGGGGTTAGTATATTGTTGACTTGGGTTATTTATGCTTTGTTGTGGGTTACTTGTTGGGTGGTTATCTGTTGTTGCATGCGTGGGTTCGGGTTATTTTCTTGTGTTTGATGATTGCTGTGATTTATTTTTCGACCTTAGAATAGGTTATGGTAGTATTGCCTTAGTCCCATGCACCTGATTGACCTGAGTATGTATCCGACATCGTTTCAGATAGACTAGATCCTTGTAGACTGGTATAGTAGGCTTGGGTCTGATAGTATGGGCCTTAGTTTAGGCATCTTCGTGCTTTTCAGATTTTATATTCCTCCTCTTCTTATCCCTGTGATTCTGGGGTGCAGCTAGAAGAATTAGCTATTGCGTCGATCGATGGTTGAGTTGCGATGGGCTAGGGGTCTTCGGTGGTTATCCTTGTGTGGGTCGCGTCCCGCTGTGTCTAGCCATGTGTTGAGTTGGTTGATGGTGGCTTTATTTTGTTTGAGAAGGCTAGCTCCTGTCCGCATCTGATGTTACCCGGTCGGAGCCCTGGATTTCCAGCGCGAAACTGTTGAGTGTAGGCTGCTAGCTGCAGTCCTCAGCTGATGTTACTCGGTTAGAGCTCAGTATTTCCAGCGCGAGACTTTTGAGCTTAAGTTGTTAGCTCAAGCCCGTAGCTGACGTTATCCGATTAGAGCTTGTATTTCCAGTGCGAGACTGTTGAGCGAGAGGTGTTAGTTTCGGTCCGAGGCTGACGTTACACGGTTAGACTCTGTTATTTCTAGCGCTTGACTGATGATTTGGCGGGGCCTAGGTGTTACCTTTATTGGGTTCAGTCCCATGGGTGTTAAGGTTGTTGGAGTTGGGTTTGCTTGTTTTCGTTGCGTAGATTCTCTGTGTCCGTCCGGGTTCCTCTTTGTCTATGGTTAATTGAGCCTAGCAGGTCTTATGGGGGGCTGAATTAGGTTTAGTGTGATATTCTTAGTTTTACCTTTTGTTTACTCCATTCCTGTTGTGTTGGCCTCTGTTGTGTTGATTCTATCTTGTCTGCTTGTTTTTACCTTTCTTGCTATGTCGGCCTATGATGCTTACTGGGTACCTGTTGTTTTCGTACTCATGCAACACTCTGCATCTATTTTCGTGATGCAGATCCGATCACCAGTTCTTAGCGTTGAGTTCGAGCCTACAGCTGTCTGTTCAGGAGACGAGGGTGAGCACATGGCGTTCTTGGATTACTTGTCTCCTACTGTATTTATATTTTTACTTGTCTTTTGCTTTCGAGATAGTTTGTTTCTGTGGTCTACTTTTGAGACTTGTACTGTTGTTTGTAGTTCTTTACTTTTGACTTCCAGGTTCTGGGAGGTGTCTTTTATATATAGTTTTTCTTTCATTTCCCCCTTCTCTTATGTGTTCATTTTTTGTGCTTCTGCTTAGTTGAGGTTAGTTTCCATCCTCAGTCCCATTACTGTTCAGTTCTGGGATAGGGTATTTGCTGGCCTACTAGTAGGGTGGTAGGGGACATCATGACTTAAGAGATATGGTCGTGACAAGTTGGTATCAGAGCCCCAGGTTTGTTGTCTCACTTGTATAGAGCTAGCATCAAGCAGAGTTCTGCGGATCGTCGCAGAGACGTCCTTGACCTATCCTTGGGAGGCTACAGGGTGTCCGTAGGAGCTTTTCTTATTTTGATTCCTGTTCGTGCGTCGTGGTCTGATTGGTTTTAGGAAATCTTACTTGCTTCACTCTGTTGCAGGATGGCTCGCACGCGCTTTAGAGGTCCACCCCGAGGTTGAGGTGGTGCTGCAGCAGTAGACCGCGGTAAAGCGAGCACTCCGGAGGTGGAACCAGAGCCTTGTAGAGACAAGATCCCTCCTGAGTTGGTGAGGGAAGGACCAGCCCAGCCACCGCCTATACTAGCTATCACCCATGATCTTCAGGGAATGCTTGCCCAGATCCTAGCTACTATCGGAGGTATGAAGCAGTAGCAGTAGCCGACCCCATCACCAGTCCCAGTGCCGATTCTAGCGTAGCAGGGCTTTCCTGCAGTTGCGGCTCCAGAAGTTCTTCAGCCACCAGCACCAGCAGTAGTCTAGCTGGACCCTTTGGATGGGGTTATGCCACTCCGCGAGTAGAAGATACTCGGGGTGTTTCTCAGGCTCTCACCGCCGAGGTTTTCAAGGGCTGCAACAGAGGACGCCCATGAGTTTATCACTACTTGTCGGGAGTGATTGCAGACTTTTGGTCTAGTGGAGTCGAGGGGAGCTTACTTTACGGTATATCAGTTAGATGGACCGGCTAGACAGTGGTGGCGTTTCTTTATTGAAACCAGGCCAGCTGGGTCACCACCATTATCGTGGATGGAGTTTACAGAGGCTTTTCTAGCCAGATTTTTTCCACAGCCTGTCAGGGATCGACTTTGTGATTAGTTCTCGAGGCTTGAGCAGTGCTCTATGACAGATCTGAGTGCGAGGTAAGATTTTCTGAAGTTGTCCCGTCATGCAACCATGATTCTGCCTACAAAGGAGAAGCGGGTCCGATGTTTTGTTAGAGTTTGAGGATGCAATTGAGGATTGAGTTGCAGTCCATTTTATGAGCGGGCCATTTGTTTCTGGATGTGATAGGCCATGCTTGCACTACGGAGCAACTCCGTTGCAGGGCCCACGGGGGCAGCAACAAGAGGGCCGGGCTAGTTGATAGCTTCAGCGGGACCCGCCATAGGCCATGGGATACCCGATATCAGGGTAATCAGAGGTTCCAGCCAAGTCAGCCCATTTAGTCGTTCCAGGCTTCCTTACAGATCTTAGAAGGTGACCAGCACCGTCAAGGTTGGCATATTACCGGCTCGAGTCAGGGCCGAGGTGGTTTCCAGGAAAGTTCATCAGGTTGGGGTGGCCGACCTTCAGTGGTGGGAAGATCGTCACAGGGTTGCTTCACTTGTGGGGAGCTTGGTCATTAGGACAGGGAGTGCCCTGTCACCAGATCAGCTTTACCTTCTGTTCAGACGGCGAGACCGGTTTAAGCAGTAGCACCTCCAGATATGGGAGGAGGTCATCAGCAGGGTGCTCGGGGAGCTTCTCGGGGAGGCAGGACAGGCGGTAGAGTGGATGCGCGGGGTAGAGGTGTCCAGGCCATTTCTATGCAGCTCTAGCTAGAGCCGAGGCTGAGGCATCTGATGATGTGATCACATGTACGGTTCTTTTATGCCATCAGTCCACTTCAACCTTATTTGATCCTAGTTCGACTTATTCATATATATCGTGATTTGAAGCAGAACTACTGGTGGAGCAATATGAGGAGGGACCTCTCAGACTATGTGTCCCATTGCCTGTGTTTCTAGCAGGCGAAGGCTGAGCATTTGAGGCCTGGTGGAGAGTTGCAGAAATTACACATTCCTGAGTGGAAGTGGGAGCGCATCACCATGGACTTTGTTGTGGGATTGCCACGGACTTCTAGAGGTGTTGACAGAATTTGGGTCATCGTGGATCAATTGACCTAGTCAGCACACTTCATCCCAGTTCATTCTTCCTTCAATGCTGAGAGTTTTGCTCGTATCTACATTCGGGAGATAGTCCGTCTACATGGTGTGCCTATTTCTATCATTCCAGACCGGGGTTCACAGTTCACTTTCAGCTTTTGAAGAGTACTTTAGGAGGAGTTGGGCACCCGTGTCGATCTTAGCACAACTTTTCACCCGCAGACTGATGGCCAGTGGGACCATACTTTCAGGTTTTTGAGGATATGTTGCGGGCCTGTGTTTTGGAGGCCTGTGGGACTAGTTCTAGCATTTGGTACAACAATAGCTACCATTCCAGCATTCAGATGGCCCCATTTGAGGCCCTATATGGTAGGCGTTGTCCCACTCCAGTTAGTTGGTTTGAATCTACGGAGCCTAGGCCGAGGGGTACAGATCTATTTCAGGAGACCTCAGAACATATGAGGTTGATTTGGGATAGGCTCAGGACGGCTTAGAGTAGTGAACAGAGTTATGTAGATCGCAGGCGTCGAGCGTTTAAATTTGTCGTGGGTGATAGAGTATTCCTCTGAGTATCGCCCATGAAGGGCGTGATGAGATTCGGGAGGTGCGGCAAGCTTAGCCCTAGGTATATTGAGCCTATTGAGAATTTTAGGACAGTTGGTGAGGTGACCTATGAGTTAGATTTTACTCCAGCATTCTCAACTATTCATCCAGTTTTCCATGTTTCGATGTTGCGTCGGTATGTTCCACATGAGTCTCATGTGCTCCAGTATGATGCCATTGAGTTGGATGATCGCCTGACTTATATTAAGGAAGTAGTTGCTATTTTTGCCAGAGATGAGAGGTGGCTGAGGTCGAGAGCCATTACTGAAGTTAAGGTCCATTGGAGGCACCATCAAGTTAAGAACACTACCTGGGAGACCGAGGGGGAGATGCGGGAGCAGATCCCCATCTTATTTGAGCCCTCAAGTAATTCTTGACTCTTACTTTCGCGGATAAAAATTCTTCTAATAGTGGATGTTGTAATGACCCTTCAGATCATTTGCGTGTTTGTGCCTCTTTTCTATCGTTTAGTGCATTCCTGTAGCGACCCCAGGTTATTTGTTACTTGCTGGCACTGTAGGTTCGGTCGCCTAGTCGTTCGTTTTGTATTTATGCATGTTTTCCTATTTTGGATCTTTTGAACCTTGAAAAGTTAATTTCAATAATAACTTCTGGTAAACGACCTCAGATGGAAATTCTGACGGTTCCATCAGCTCTGGAACGGCCAAATAAAGCTTGAAGCATGGTTGGCCTGAGTCCTCGGGCTCTTGTTGTGATTTTGGAGCCAGTTAGCCCTTGAGCCTTCTAAATTTTGCTTAAAATTGACTTTTGTCAACATTCTTGGTAAACGCGCTCAGATGGGAATTTTGTCAGTCCCGTTAGTTCCGGAATGCCGAGTTTGGTCTAGAATGACCCTTTGAGAACTTTCGGGAGCTTCCTATCTAATTTTGAGGACTTCGGTAGAAATTTGTTAAATGTGCCTATTAGGTGTGGGACCCACTTTTCAACGAAATGACTTCGTATGGAAATTTTGAATGCATGATTGAGTCCGAAAGGACAAATTTGATGGGGTAGCATATCTCGTTTGCAAGCATGGGGTTCCAAACGAATTCCGAGCACCCCATCGGTGTTTTGGAATTGTCCAAAACACAACTGGTGTCTGCAGACACTCTATCTCTCCGCGTTCACAAGATAGGCTCTGCGTTCGGAGAGGTGTACGAGTGTCTACTCCTCGTTAGCAGGCCAGAGGCCGCGTTTGCGGAGGTATGAGGTTTTGTTCTTCGCGTTCGCGGAGGTCTGTTGGGTGGGGTGTTCTCCTTCTCCGCGTTCGCGGAGGTATGGGGAAGCCTGGGGAAGTCTTCTCTCCTCATTGACGGATAGGGTGCCACGTTTGTGGAGGTCTAAGTCCCTTCGTGTAGTAGAGCTTGTTTTCCCACCACGTTCGCGGGGCCTTGGCCGCATTCGCGGAGGTTAGCGGGTTGCAGTGGCTATAAAGGTGAGGTCGAGGCTCATTTGTTGAAAACTTTTGAAATTCATATCTCCCTCATCTTTTATCGGTTTCGGGTGATTCGAAGTCCCAGGCGTTCATATTCTCATTGGCATTGTGGGTCTTCGCTCGATTTGTGTTGGGTGTTCTTCGATTTTCATGAATTTGAGGTGTGAGTCACTATCCTAGCCTTATAGTTGTAAAGTTTTGTATTATCTTTTATTGGCTGTTTGGAACTAATTCGAGCCCCGATAGTTGTTCCGTTTTGGGATACAAGTTTGGGGGATGGTTTGGGACCTCTTCATGGCGTCCATTCTGGAAAATCCAGAGCGAGTCCCACGTTTCCCGATTTTGAGTCCGAAATTGGTCTATCTCCGATTTTGATGATTTTAGTGTCTAAACGACCGTATTGACACTATGACTCTATTTTTTGCAGTATGGTAGCATTTTGAGGCTATTCGAAAGGTTAAAGCTCCAGCAGAGTGACTTGGAGCGAGCGTGATCGGCGTTCTGGTAGGTTACGACTTCCCTTCTATCTAGATTGATCTTGAATGCGTGATTACTTATCGACTTTTGTAAATCTGGGTTGGGTAGTTAGTACTTCTGTTCTTCTTCTCCGTCTTCTTCATTTAGAGTTGATTTCTGGACTGCTCGGGGTTAGTATATTGTTTTAGGGTGGATTGTTGACTTGGGTTATTGATGCTTTGTTGTGGGTTACCTGTTGGGTAATTATCTGTTGTTGCATGTGTGGGTTCGGGATATTTGCTTGTGTTTGATAATTGCGGTGATTTATGTTCTGACCTTAGAATAGGTTAGGGTAGTATTGCCTTAGTCCCATGCACCTGATTGACTTGAGTATGTATCCGAGGTCTTTTCGGATGGACTAGATCCTTCTAGACTGGTTTAGCAGGCTTGGGTCTGATAGTATGGGCCTTAGTTTAGGCATCTTCGTTCTTTTCAGATTTTCTATTCCTCTTCTTCTCATCGCAGCGATTCTGGTGTGCCACCGAAAGAATTAGCTATTGCGTCGTTCGATGGTTGAGTTGCGATAGGTTGGGAGCCTTCGGTGGTTATCCTTGTGAGGGTGGCGTCCCACGGTGTCTACCCTTGTGTTGAGTTGGTTGGTGGTGGCTTTTTCGGTTCGAGGTGGCTAGCTCCAGTGCCTAGCTGTTACCCGGTTGGAGCCCGGCGTTTCCAGTGCGAGACTATTGAGTGTAGGCTGCTAGCTTCAGTTCGTAGCTAACGTTACATAGTTAGAGCCCTATATTTCCAGCGCGAGACTGTTGAGCTACGCTGTTAGCTCCAGCTCCTAGCTAACGTTACCCGGTTAGAGCCGTGTATTTCCAGCGCGAGACTGTTGAGCATAGGCTGTTAGCTCCAGCCCGTAGCTGACGTTACCCGGTTAGAGCCGATATTTCCAGCGTGAGACTGTTGAGCGAGCGGTGTTAGTTCCGGTCCGAGTCTGACATTACGCAATTAGATTCCATTATTTCCAGCATGGGACTGATGATTGGGCGGGGCCCAGGTGTTATCTTTATTGGGTTCAGTCCAATGGGTGTTAAGGCTGTTAGAGTTGGGTTCGCTTGTTTTCGTAGCGTCGATTATTTGTGTACCCGTCGGGCTTATGGGGGTCAGTTCGGGTTCTTGTTTGTGTGTGCTTGAGTGTGCCTAGCAGGTCTTATGGTGGGCCAGGTAGGTTTAGTGTGATATTACTAGCTTTACCTTCCGTTTACTCCATTCCTATTTTGTTGGCCTCTGTTGTGTTGATTCTATCTTGTCTGCTTGTTTTTACCTTTCTTGCTCAGTAAGCCTATGATGCCTACTGGGTACCTATTGTTTTGGTACTCATGCTACACTCTACATCTATTTTTGTGATGCGGATCCAAGGACCAGTTCTCAGCGTTGAGTTCGAGCCTGCAGCTGTCTTTTGAGGAGACGAGGGTGAACACATGGCATTCTGGGATTACCTGTCTCCTTCTGTATTTATATTTTCACTTGTCTTTTGCTTTCGAGACAGTTTGTTTCTGTGCTCCACTTTTTGGACTTGTACTCTTGTTAGTAGTTCTGTACTTGTGACTTCTAGGTTCTGGGAGGTGTCTTGTATATATACTTTGGTTTCGTTTCGGCCTTCTCTTTTGTGTTCTTATTTTATGCTTCCGCTTAGTTGAGGTTAGTTTCCACCCTTAGTCTCATTACTATTCGATTTCGGGATAGGGTTTTGGTTGGCCTACTAGTGGGGTGGTAGGCGCCATCATGACTCGAGAGATCGGGTCGTGACAAGCCTTTGTTGGTGCATCATACTCTTGTGCTTCGTATTCTCGGGCCTTGACCTGCATTTACAAAGGTCAAGGAAATTGCCCACCACATTTGCGGGTTCGGCTCTGCAATCATGAAATATTGGGACCCCGACCCACGTGATCGCAGATAGGTTCCCTCTTTTGTGGAGAAGGGTTAGCACTGACCTAGCTTAGTTAACTACTGCCTTCAAGGTCCTAGAACCCGCGTTCATGGAGGTCATTTAACTGGCATTTTGTTGTGATAAGTCCTGTTTTTAGCTCAAAATGTTCATCTTCAAAGATCAGTTTCTTGGTCAATGTAGCTTTGTTTAACCTCCTTCTTAATGGGATTTATCGGGGATTTCTAAAACCATGCGTTAGGGTCATTGGGATTTCATTGTGGGCTCATTTTTTAGGTAAATTCTCATCTTCAAGACCTCTCCTTGCCCTTTTTGGTGCTTTTGTTAAGTGTTGATTGCATGATCTGTTTTGCGTGATTTTAGAGCTCAGATTATGCCAGTTTACGGGGCACAAGTTCCTTGAGCTGAATGGAACCTATTGACAAAGGCAATTTTGAGATTCCTTATGCTGCTTCCACAATGCCATTTTGGCTTGTTTTTACTTCCATTTTTAATTGTTTCGAATTGGATGTCTAAGCGACTGTATTGACATTGTGATAATTTATTTGGTAGCATGGTAGAGATCAGAGGCAGTTCAAAAAGGACAAGCTCCAATTTAGTTGATTTTTGAGTGTGCATGATCAGCTTTGAGGTAGGCTATGACTTATCGATCTTAGATTGAGCATGTATTATTATTTACATGATATTTATCTAGTTTGGGAGAGTTCTTAGCATGATTCATGTAAGTTGTTATAAATCCTGCCTTAGCCTTTTTTTTTTGTGTAATTTCAGGAAATTTAATGACGTTTACCTTAGTTGCATTTTTATCTTGTATTGTTGAATATATATGTCATTTCCTTCTTTCCATTGTGTACATCTTTATTTTGCAGTTATCTTCTTGTTGTTGTTGATTGTGCTCGATATGCCTGTTACTTGTCGTTCAAGAATATGGATTGGCTTATCGAATGGTGGGTTATGGTAGGTACCATCATGACTTGAGTTTTAGGGTCGTGACAAAAATAAGCTATATAAAGTACATATTAGAATTTTAATAAGAAAGTAATCTATAGTAAATTATCATACTAACTAACAACACAATGACAAGAGAGAGTTGCTCAGATGGGAAGAACCTCTCACTTCAAACCCTACGGTTTTAAGTTCAAGTCACCATGGAAGAAAAAAAGTGGGAGCTCCTATGGTGGGGTAAACAAACAACTAAGTTATTAGAGGTTTTGGTCCTTAAAATAATTATGATTTATGCATCATAACAATCCTATCAATTTTGATCCTAAAATCAGACGATTTGCTAAATACAATTTGCAGATAAATTCCCAAATAGTGTACTTCAATTTTACAATTTTAATATTGTAATGAAAGACAATATATTAAAACAAACCCTATCAGACAAGTAGAGACTCAATATAGGCCAGGCCTATTGGGCCTGATCGACCCAACGTGTGATTTGATAAGTATGGGCTAAGCTCTTTTGATCCCATTTAAGAATAGGGTTTTTAGCCCAACTTGAGTAAGCCCGCTTACCAGTAAAGCATGAGCAATATGGGTTGCGCCAGCTCGGAGTCCAAATTTAAAATGAAAAATAAAGCAGAATATATACTAAAGCATCATATATAAATATTTACAAGTTAATATTTATATTTAGCTAGCTATATTGTTATTCATTAACTATTTATTTTGCTTATTAATATATCTATCAAATTTGAGTGGTATAACGTCAAAACTTATTTAGTTTCATCAAAATTTTATGTCCAAAAAGTCATTTTCTTGTACGGTTGTACCAAAGATATTTGCATAGTAACATCATTTAGTATTGTCTAATAGATATTTATGCTAACATTTTAAAGATGAAAATTTATACTTAAAAATTATAAAAAGATATTTTTTTTCATAGGTTGACCTGATGCGTCCTTCAATTCACATAGTGGTAAGTTGTGCTTGATGTTTTATGACCCGCAAAAAAAATGGGTCAGTCTGGCCTGAACTGTCAAAATTCGAACATATTATTATTTGTGACCTGGCAAACATATTATTATTTGTGAATATCGAGAAAAAAAAGAGAAAGAACAATATGTTAGTTACGCAATGCAATAATTATTAAATCAAACTAAAGTTAAAATTCACAAGTATCACATAAAATTGTTTTGAGAGTTAATTTGTGTAATGAGCCTCTAGGTCATTTTCTAGGTCTTCGTGTATTTTCAGTGCTACGAGCATTCCCCCTGCAACTACATATCATTTATGACTTGTTGGACTGTTGTTTTTGTTCCTGGGTAGTTCATTTGTTGTTCATGCATATTTTCTTGTTTTAGAGCTTCTAAGTTTAGATAGTCGATCTCGGTCAAAACATTAGGCAAACAGCCTCGGAATAAAAATTGGATGGTTTCGTTAGCTCTAGAACATCAATTTTAGTCTAGAAAGACCTTTGGTTCTGGTTTCGAGGCTTCTGAGCTTATTACGAGTTTCTTTGTGGATTTTAACTAAAATGGGACTTTGTGGTGTGTGGCCACTTTTCATCATGACAACCTTCGTTGGATGTTTTAATAGTTCTATTTAGTCTGGAATTTTGAATTTTTTAGGGTAGCATAGTTCATTCGTATCTACGAGGTCCAAGATGAATCCCGAGCACCCAAATGAACATCGGAGCCTCATCTAGTTTATGACTTTTCTGGTGCAGGTCAAAACCTTCTTCATGATCATGATAGAGGCCTTCACAATCGCTATAGTCTATCCTTTTGCTCTTCGTAATTGTGCCCATGTTTTGAACACAAGTTCCTTGAGCTATTGAGGAAATATTGACGAAGTCAATTTTATTATTCCACATGTGTTCACAAGTTACACGCAATTTTGTTGCTACTACAGCCCCCAACAATGGATCAAGCTTGAGGTAAAGAGGCTTTTTTTGTCCCGTGTTGGGTCCCATTATGAATGGTACTGAGTATTAGCTTTTGACTAAGTTCCTGAAACTAAAGCCTCTAGTGTTCCATGGTACAAAAAGTCAGGATCCTTTTGAGTTCATTTTGGACTGCTATGAGAGGCTTCACTAGTAGGGTATTGTATATCATCATGGGGTAGAGTTTGTTACCTTCTAGTTGTAGGGTGATGAAAAACAATGGCGGACGGCTTATGTGGAGTGTTGTTCATTAGCTATTTCTCCATTGAGTAGACTTATTTCTATGCTTTGTTTCTAGAGAAACAGTATCCCTGAGCCTTAAAGGATCATAAGAAGGATGATTTTATGGCTCTCGAACAAGGTAGCATGTCTGTAGTAGCAGATGAGGCTAAGTTCCGTGCTTTGTCTTATTTTGCTACTTAACTTGTGAGCACTAAGGTGGAGAGGATTGGTTTGTCTGTCAATTAAGGGCATGAGTTCTGAGCTACAAGTGTTGTTTGTGAACATGACTTCGACAGAAAAAAACTTCAATGAGGTGACCAACTATGTGAAGAAATTGGAAGGAGTCAGGTAGGCTTCACAGGACAATGCATTGGCTAAGAGGCGTAAGAATGTGGACAAATATAGTGGTTCCTTTTCCAAGGGTTCTCGTCAGTAGTTTTATTAACATCGCGCGATTCAGTCTTCCTTCCCAACTTCTACAAGTGGTTATTTAGGTGTCACACAGTAATCTCTTGCTTAGGTTTGCCAAGGAACTTCATATTCGTCAACCAACAAGCCTTCCCTTGATCGACGATGCTTCAACTGTGGTGAGATTGGTCACTTTAATAGGGAATGCCCTCATACCCCGATAGGTGTCAGTACAACAACTGACTAGAGTTGTAGTTCAAGTAGATAGAGGTGGTAATGGCAGAGGATGCCCATAGGGTGGGTGGGGTAATAATCAAGGAGGCCATTGGGGCAGAGAAAATGGTAGTGCTAGGAGAGGAGCGGTGCCGCCATGTAGAGGGGTTGCTCAGAATGATGATAGAGCCCCGTGTTACACCTTCCCAGGCAAGACTAAGGCTGAGGAATCAGATGCACTTATAATATGTACTATTCTTGTTGGTGACCGAATGGCTTCTGCCTTATTTGATCTGGGTTCCACTTCTTCATATGTGTCTGTTAAATTTTCATTGGAACTTGATTTGATTTATGATATCCTTGATGCCCCTGTTCATGTTTCTACCATGATTGGACAGTCTGTAGTAGTAACGAATGTGTGTCATTCTTTCTCTGTGATGTTTATGGGATTTCAGACTTGGGTAAACTTTGTCATTGTAGATATGCTGGACTTTAATGTGATCTTGGGTGTGACATGGCTGTCTCCATATCATGTTGTTTTGGACTATAGTTCTAATACAACAACTCTAGAGATTATAGGTAGAGATAAACTAGAGTGGGAAGAAGTGTACATGCCTAAGTCAATTTAGATCATATCCTATATTGGTGCTAGAAGGTTGGTGGGGACGAGTTGTTTAGCCTACTTAGCTCATCTCCGAGATGTTAGATCAGAGTTCCCTTCTATTAAGTCAATATATGTAGTTTTAGAATTTCTAGAGTTGTTCCGTGTAGATTTGTCGGGTATGCCTCAAGATAGGGATATTGATTTTTACATAGATTTGGAGTCGTAAAGTTCTTCTCAAATGATAACTTAAAATACTTTAACTTACTTTCTTTCCGAACTCAATGCATGAAAATAATTATTCAAAAACTTTCAACATTTATCAACTAAATGGGGTTCATGTGATAAAATAAGCATAAACAACAATTCAAGACTAAAATACATGAAGTAGTATAATCTCAATGATAAGAATCAGAATTCAATAACAAGGAATAAAGGTCGATTCGAAGTTCATGAAAACATGGGTAAAACCCTAGTTTTAACTATTAGTGACTGAATTTTAGTTGTAAGGCATGTGGACGAACTTAGTCCATCACTATGAGTAGTCTTACATACCTTAAGCGCTTTAAACTCTTGAGAATCTTTGGAGAAAAAGATACCAAGAACTTGTTCTTTAACCTTAGAGGTGGATTTTCTTGATAACCTATGGATTCCATGAGTAGAAGTTGTTAATTGGTGTTAACATGAAAAAATTATAAAATTCCTTGGTCAAATTGTACCTTCCATGATGGATGAACCTTGGAGGAAGTTAGTTTCTTAAGAACTTCTCTTTCTATTCCAAAATTTTGAACTAGGAAGGTGAACTACGTCTTTGGAGAGGGGGAGGGGGGTTATTAAAAGGCTTTAGACACACGCTAGTGTGTAGAAATGCGTCGGGCGTGCGGCCAACGCGCAAGAAGGCAGTAGCCGCTGCCTCGCTACGCTATCGCGCGAAAAATGCCTCGGCTGTGGCAAGACTGTATCCATTAAAATTTGCATAACTGTTTACTTCGAACTTTTTCTAAAGATGCAAACGTGGTGGCATTGGAACGAAGAATTAGAGACCTTTAATTTGATAGATTATGGGCCACATAGTTCTTTTGATACGAAAAGATATAGTTGTTTGAAATTGATCTAAGTAAAATCTTATACCAAAACTCAATTGATAAGAAAACTTTGAACTCGACTTTGTGCTAGAGGTTCCTTATGACCTTAATTCACATACAATAGATATCCCGCACTTAAGAATTGATCACAACAGTTATGCACAATTAGAAAGCATCGAGTTCAGGCCTTTACACATTCAGAGAATGATTCAGGTCTTTGCTTTGTAATTTTCTGGGTGTGACACAAACATTAAATCATTTCTCATATTATTATTTTACTTTATTATTTTTGTATATTTCATGTTTATTATATTTGTACATTACTTTTATCTCCTTAATTTGAAAAAAATTAGTTTAGTCGAGACCCACAGTTGTGGATTCTAAAGGGTGCTAATATCTTCCTTTTGGGATCACATGAACCCTTACCTAGAATATATTAGTTTTGAAGATTATTTTTGTTAATTAATTAATTGGTTTCCTAATTATCATAAAATTAGGTGGCGACTCCTAAAATTTTCCCTAAAATTATTTCTTTAAATTCTTTTCAATTAATATAATTGAATTAATTATCATTTTTTGAGTCACCACGACATTGCGCCTTATTTTAAAAAAATAGGGATGTCAACAAATATATGATGATGATATGATATATATGATATGAATGTAATTGCTATACCATCATTTTGAAATATGAAAATCTATGTTTGTTATTATAGTTTGCTAGATTCATTTCTTTAGAAATCTATGTTCCCAATGATAACGTCTTGTGTGGAAAAGGCTGGTAAAATTACATCTAGTGTGAACAAGGCTGGTATAATGTTTTTATGTGCAAAAGGGTGGTAAAGTGATTATTGGTGTGAACAAGAATATTTGGCTTCATCATTCTGTCGGCTATATGTAATGCTAAATTACGTGATAGAAAATGATAAAATTATTGGTTGCAAGAGATGTGTTGAAATTGTGGATCCCTATGAAATGGAGCCAAAAATAGAGTTCACCTAAGTCATGTGAACTTTTGTAATCTTATATATATATACTAGTTTATGGACACTTGTTTTGCACGTTTATTCCAAGTTATTTTGTATAAGATTTTACATAATTATATAAGATTATTGCAAGACGTATTGAGTAATAAAAGACAAATTATAAAAAGTTTCATGAATGTGAAACTTTTCTAGCTATTTCAGAGTTATGTTCAAAATATGTGAGTATGATATTTTACAATTCAACAAAAATACTTCAATGTTCATGCTCATGACAACACTACGCCATTGCAACACCCATGATGATATATAACATTATAAAAAAATAAAGAAAAAAAATTGTACATGAAAATTGTACAGAAAATAATAGATATTCTAAACTATAGACCTTAATTAGATAGATGAATATAAGCACAAAAATGAAAAAGATGTCTACCATCTAAAGGCATTGTACATACGTGGGAAGTGAGACTTATGAAAATAAGAGAAAGTTTATAGATACATCAAATACAAACTCAATGAAGCTTCTTCGGACGACCTCTTGATTCAATAGAAAAATTGTAAAGCATTGAAAAAACTTTTAAAATTATTTAATATTAAAATATAAATTTTCTGCATGAAAGTAACATGGATATAAGAGCGTGAAATACAATTATGATCAATAATAAGGACTGGAGGTTTTATACAAAAATAGACATGTATTATAAATTCCCGAAAATAAATCGGTTTGTATATCATTTGAGTTAAAAAGAGTTTTTTTGGATCCCCAACTATCAATAAAATATTATACGTATATTTAAATATTTAAAATTAGTGATATAATACAATTTTGATTTATACGGAATTATTTTTGAAATTTTCTTTAATAAATGATATACATGATCACCATTAGCTTATCTGCCTTTTGTATTGCTTTATAATCTAAATTTTATTTTTTTGGATAAATATAATATTTTTATTATCTCTTAACATATACCTTAATTTATAACTATGATCATATATTAATTTCTATGATAAAAAAATATACACAATGTTAAACTATTAAAGATTAAAAAGATAAAGAAGATAACATGCTCAAGGTGGTTTTTTTTTAAAAATCAAATATACCTTCCGATGACAATAATGTTTGAGAAAAAAATAAGGAATTGAAACATAAAAAATAATTATTAAGCTAAATTGAATCATTCTAGAAATATAATTTGTTCGTGAATTTCTAAAGAGTAGCTAATGGTGAAGAAAAAATGAAAGAGAAAGATCAAGAGATTGTTGTGTAACGTGAGGAAGAGGATGATTTAATTAGATATACTAATAATATCAAATTTAAATATGTATTGACAAATCAATCAATTTATTTTATTTTCATATGAAATGTTATAATTGCTCAATAACAATTTTATCAAGGAATGTAAATTGACAAACTTGAATATTTATTATCATTTAGTTGAGATGATGGTGCTTTTAAAAATATGTATTCAGAAGAATGTAGAGAGACATAATATCAGTATTTAGTTTCAATTAATTTATTTTTTTATTCTTATTAAAATGTATATTTTCTGTTTTTGAATAAAATTATTGTAAGTGTATTATTTAAGTGAAGTAAAATGTTTGCATACATATACATATATATATATATATATATATATATATATATATATATTAATATTTATATGTACTTATATTTTTATTCATAAATATACAACAATAACATTAAATATAATGTGATAGTACTTATTAATATTAATGTGTTTTTACATTTTTGTCCATAAATATTATGACTTTATAAGGTCATTTTGATAACTCAACTTTTAACATGGGGGCTTCTCAATTTTAATAATATATGATATTATATACTCCATACTACCTTGAAAGCATGAACTCCCTAACTTAAATAATAAATTACTATAATACCCTCAATTAAAAATACCAAATTTAATATTTATCATTTTATTTTATTAAAAACATACAATTTTTTCACATTGAAGGTTTATGACTTTTTTGAAGGTTTATGACTTTTTCGAAGGCTTGTGACTTTTCAAAGGGTTGTGCCTTTTCGATGAGTTGTGACTTTTCTAAAGGTTTGTGACTTTTTCGATTAGTTGTGACTTTTTCAATGAGTTGTGACTTTTACAAAGTGTTATGATTTTTTCGATGAGTTGTGACTTTTTCGAATGATTGTGACTTTTTTGAGGGGTTGTGACTTTTCTGATAAGAGACAATTACCGCCTATTCATACTATACAAATTTTCTAAGTTTTCTACTCTTGTTCTTCTTAAAAAACTTCAAATGAGATTTGCAACTGTCCATAAATTTGAGGTATCACACAGGCAAAGGTTGGTAAACAAATTGAAGCAATCATATTCTCTAAGCAAACTAGACGGAAAGCATGGTTAAAAATTATTAGCAAATGTGAAGATGATGAGGTGTAATTTTTAATTTCATGTGTTCTAACATTGACAATCATAGTTAATTATTTTTGTCTTCAATTTTTAATATGTTTTTTAAAAGAATGCTAATGAATTTTTCCCGAAACTATATTCTTTACTTAAGTTAATTTTATTTGTTTTCTCTCCTTTATTAATTTGATATCCTTGTAACTTTTTAAATTTCTCTTTTTGAACTATTCATGGGTTCAACTGAAATGGTGATTTCTGCTTATTTATCCACTCACTATCATCCCAACTAGTAGATGAATAATCAAGAGAGTTGAAGTGACTTCAGTTGATAAATGAGTGAGTCAATAACTACACCCAAAATTGAATGGTTTGAAAATACCCTATCTATTTATGTATCTATGTATCTATCAATCAATTCATCTATCTATCTATCTATCTATCTATCTATCTATCCATCTATCTATCTATCTATCTATCTATTCGACTATGTATCTATGTATCTATCTATTCTATCTATCTATCTATCTATCTATTGTATCAATCCATCTATCTACCTATCAATCTATTTGTCTATCTATTTATCTATCTACCTATCTACCTACCTATCTAGGTATGTATCTATCTATCCATCTATATATCCATCTATCCATCCATCTATCTATCTATGTATCTATCTATCTATCTATCTATTGTATCGATCTATCTATCTATCAATCTATCTACCAATCTACCTACCTATCTAGGTATCTATCTATCTACATATCTATCCATCTATCTATCAATCTATCCATCTATATATCTATCTCTCCATCTATATATCTATCTCTCCATCGATCAATCTATCTATCGATCCATCCATCTATCTATCTATCTATCGATCTATCTATCTATCGATCCATCTATCTATCGATCCATCCATTTAACTATCGATCCATCCATTTATCTATCGATCAATCCATCATTCTATCTAGCTATCGATCCATCTATCTATCTATCAATCCATCCATCTATCTATCGATCCATCTATATATCTATCTCTCTGTTAATACATCAATCCACCTATCTATCTATCAATCTATCGATCCATCTATATATCGATCCATCCATCCATCTATAGATCCATCTATCTATCCATCGATCCATCTATCTATCGATCCATCCATCTATCTATCCATCAAACTATCTATCTATCGATACATCTATCTATCTATCGATCCATCTATCTATCTATCTATCCATCCATGTATCTATCTATCGATCAATTTATATATCTATCTATCCATCCATCTATCTATCTATCCATCCATCTATCTATCTGTCGATCTATCCATCCATCAATCGATCCATCCATCCATCAATCCATCTATCCATCCATCTATTCATCCATCCATCCATCGATCTATCTATCTATATATCTATCTATCCATCCATCCATACATCCATCCATCTATCTATCTATCCATTCATCCATCCATCCATCTATCCATCTGTCTATCTATCTATCAATCCATCCATCTATCTATCTATCTGACGATCCATATATCTATTGATCCATCTATCTATCTATCCTTCGATCCATCTATCTATCTATCCATCTATGAATCCATCTATCTATACATCCATCAATCTATCTATCTATCCATCAATAAGTCAATCTATCTATCCATCCATCCATCTATCTATATCCATCTGTCAATCTATCTATCCATCGATCCATCTATCAATGTATCTATCCATCTATATATCTATCCATCCATCCATCCATCCATCTATGTACTTATCTATCTATCTATCTATCTATCCATCCATCCATCCATCTATCCATCCATCTATCCATCCATCCATCCATCTATCTATCATTTCTATCTATCTATGTGTCTATCCATCCATCCATCCATCCATCGATCTATCTATCTAACCATCCATCCTTCCATCTATCTATCTATCTATCGATCCATCCATATATCTATCGATCCATCCATATATCTATCGATCCATCCATCTATCTATCTATCTATCGATCCATCTATCTATATATCCATCGATCTATCTATCTATCTATCGATCCATCCATCCATCTATCTATCCATCCATCCATCTATCTATCCATCCATCCATCTATCTATCTATCCATCGATCTATATATCTATCCAACGATCCTTCCATCTGTCTATCTATCAATCTATCTATCTATCCATCCATCCATCCATCCATCTATCTATCTATCTATCTAACTATCCATCCATCCATCCAGCTATCCATCCATCCATCCATCCATCCATCCATCTATCTATCTATCCATCCATCCATCCATCCATCCATCTATCCCTCAATCCCTCAATCCATCCATCCATCCATCCATCTATCGATCTATCCATCCAACCATCCATTTATCCATCCATCTATCCATCCATCAATCTATCCATCTATCTATCAATCAATCTATCCATCTATCCATTTATCTATCTATCTATCTATATATGTATATATCTATCTCTCTACCACCCACCCATCCATCCATCCATCCATCTATCTATCATTGAAGTTTTATGACTATTTCAAAGGTTTTTGACCTTTTTAAAGGTTTGTAAGTTTTTCAAAGAGTTGTGCCTTTTCGATGAGTTGTAACTTTTCTAAAGATTTGTTACTTTTTATGATGAGTTATGACTTTTTGAAAAGGCTGTGACTTTTCCAAAGGGATGCGATTTTTCCTATGAGTTGTGACTTTTTCGATGAGTTGTGACATTTTCGAAGGATTGTGACTCTTCTGAAGGGTTGTGAATTTTCTCATAAGACACAATTAGCACTATTCATACTCCCATATGTTGGATATAAATAGAGTGATTTTCTCTCATTTTTAAACTACCATATGAATTTTTGATGTTTTCTACTCTTATTTCTTCTTAAAGACTTAATGTGATTTGTAACTGTCAACAAAATTGGAGGTATCACACAAGCGAAAGTTGGTGAACAAATTGAAGCAATCATATTCTCTAAGCACACTAGACTGCAAACATGGTTAAAAATATTAGCAATGAGAAGATGATGATGTGTAATTTAATTTCTTGTGTTCAAAAATTGACAATCATTGTTAAGTTATTTTTGTCTTCAATTTTTTGTATGTTTTTCAAGAGAATGTTAATGATGGTGGTTTCTGCTTATTCATCCACTCACTATCTTGATGGACAAGAAGATACTAAATGAAAACTTTTTCCTCTCCAAATTCAAATTTCACCTCCAAAATCTAAAGGATATTCTCACTCACGTTCAAAATTTGAAAACAATTTAAAAATGTTAGTGCTTTGCTATGAAAATATAAGTCCAACAAGCTAATCATTCATCAATTCGGAATTGTATTTTCCTCCTACAGTTTTCATCACCTACCTCCTTCAACATTGTTTAAAATATTAATACTAATTAGCATGGGATACACATGCAACACACGTGTTCAAAAACTACTATTTATGTATATATATATATATATATATATATATATGTTTTGTGTGTGTGTGTGTACTTACGATTAATAATATCTTCAAAATTGAAAAATCTTATAGGGTTAAGGTTGTGCAGCGAATTCTTCTGTTCTCTTATTGTTTCACAACAAAAGTGAACATGTAAAAGGGTTTCCTCAATTTTTTCAACCCTGAAACCAGTGAAAAACATATGGTAAGTATACTTACTACTCGTGGTATTTTAGTTTCTTGGACTTTTTTTCTTGAACTTTTTTCTTCTTATTTTTGTGATGTGGGTAGTGGATGTTGGAAGGGGAAGGCCTCGATGAAATTTAAATCTACAAAACTAAGATACAAATGGACTTAGATCCCATGGTCTTCTATATTATTTTTACTATACTTTTCCGCTCATTCTTCTTCTATATAATATATAAATATTTGATCTACGATTCTTGCTGACTCATTTTCTTAATTTATTAAGTAATCCTTTAGAAAATGTGGATTTTGAATAAGGGGAGAGAAAGTTAAAAGAGGATAGATGCCTTTGTGTGATGGAAGTAAATTTTGTACTAGCATTTATATATGTTAAATCTCTTATTTATATTAGTTTTATGTAGATTTGTTTCCGTATGTTGATATAATAGGTGAAAAATATTATTTTCAAATGAACATATTATGAGTGTTGATTGAAGTAACTTTGCAATAGAACTATGAGAATGCCTCAAATAGGTATATTCTTGAATTCTAACCTCAAAAGTCCCAAAGTTGTAGTTTATTTGAAAACATATTTTTTCTGATATTGGTTTCTTTTATTATATAGTCAATCTGATTTAAAGAAATTAATGTTGTTTTATATATTTTTAATCAAAAATAAAGTTTTTTTTTCTTCATAGAAAATTCCCGCAAGTTATACAAATTACAAGAATGGAAATTTATACCTAGGAAAGGTTCTCTCAGGGATCGGTTTGGCAATATGTGGCCTACAGAAGTGATCAAACAAGGAAGTGATTTTAATTTCTAATATGAATAGGAGAGATTCATTGAGGATAACACTACAGAGTTTGGAGACTTTTTCATATTTGATTATGATGGAAAAGGAACATTTGACTTTAAATTACGTGGAGTAGCTAGATGTGAAAAAACAGGAGTTGGAGGTGAAAAGAAAGAGGAAGAAATGAATGTTGAACATCAAAAGTGTTTAGAGTCAAAAGAGAAGACTTGGGCCAGTGATAGGAGCAGTAGTTCTTCTTTAGATGATAGCGATGAGAATTACAGGGTAGAGGAAGACGATTCTAAAGAAGATGTAAAAGGGGAAGTGAAAGAAGAACCTCAAGAAAGGGTGTCATGTTCAAAACAAACATACATGGAAGAGGAAGAAGATGAGAAGGAGGATGGGGAAGGGGAGGAGGAAGAGACAGTGAAGGAGAAAGATGAAGAAGAGTATGAAAGGGTTCGCACATATAAGAAAAAGGTTCAACGTTTAAAAGGTAGACACAATTATTAAAGATCTTTATATCTACTCCACTATTTCATTTTTCTATGCAATTCAATTCTTTTCTTGTTAGTATTTTGTTGCAAAAATGATGTATTTACATATTGGGCATAACCTTGTAGTCTTATAAATGTCATAAAATGTTTAGGACTATAAATTAGTTTTAAAAAGGTTCAGCTTTGGTTCAAGAAAAAATGAGCCTAAGGTCACTCTTGGTTAATTTTTTTGAATAACGGAGAAGAATAAAATTAAATTTCATTTTCTAACACCTTTGATATATGCCAAAAGTCTTCTTTGTTAATTTCCATCGCAATACTTTACTACCACATAAAATGAAAGGAATGTAGTATTTATGAGTTTTCATGATATTTGTATTTGTGAACCTAATCAGTTAACTTTGTTGATTCAGTTGGAAGCAAAAAACTCACTGCTTGCAAGATGAGGGATGTTCCGGAACAATATGGTGCAGACGTTTTCAAAAGTTGACGCACAACTCAGCCAAAAATTCCATACTTTGTAGCAAAAATACAAGGAAAAAAGGAGAGATAAACTGATAACTAAAAGCCTATATGTAATGACCCTCCAGACCATTTCTATGTAAATGCCTTCTTTTCATCATTTAGAGCATTTCTATACTGACACTAAGTCATTTATGACTTGCCGGGACTGATAGGTCGGTCACCTGGTTGTTCATTTGGTTTTTATGCATATTTCTATGTTTTCGAGCCTTCCAAACATGAACGGTTGACTTCGATGAAAAGTTCAGAAAGACAGCCTCAAAATATAATTCTAACAGTTCCGTCAGCTTCGGAATGTCATGTTTGGTCTACAGCGACCTTTCGTGAGATTTCCAAGGCTTCTAGGCTAATTCTGAGCCCCCTTATAGAATTTGACTTAAAATGGAGATTGGGTGTGTGACCCAATTTTTAATGAGACATCCTTGGTTGGAAGTTTCAAATATTCCATTGAAGCCAGAATGGCCAATTTTGTGGGGTAGCATAACCTGTTTTGGTGCATGGAGTTTCAAACCAATCCTGAGCACCTGAGCGGAGT
Organism: Solanum appendiculatum; assembly: GCA_018342035.1. Lineage (NCBI taxonomy): Eukaryota > Viridiplantae > Streptophyta > Magnoliopsida > Solanales > Solanaceae > Solanum > Solanum appendiculatum. Next base: position 3,863,483 of record JAGDQO010000361.1, on the reverse strand, counting down.
CTGGGTGAATTAGCTTGGAATTTTTTGTGCCTAGTTCTTGTGCATCTGCTTTTGCAGAGCAGGTGTCTCTTTAGCAGCCTTCGCTTTAGCAGTCAGGGCTCTGCTTTAGAGAGATAGGATAGCATGGCGGTAGCCACTTTAGCAGCCTTGGCTCTTTTAAACAGGTAATGCTTAATCGACCAGAGCTTCGCTTTAGCGAGCCTGGCCAGCTCAGGGCATGTCCCTTAAGATGCCCTGACATCACCTAAGTGACTTCAACTTTTATGACCAAGGGCTCACTTTAGCGAGGTCCGCCCTTCTTGTCATAGCCGCTTCAGCGGCATTTGTTGCGCTTAAGTGGCACCTGCAGCTGAAATAAGACCATTTAGGGGTCTTCTTCCCTGTTGTTTCAAGTTAGATTTTGAGTTTTCTAAGTCTATTCTTAGTGATTTTCAATTGTTGTTGCTAGGAAGTGTTTGAGCTTTGCGTAGGGAATCTCAAGAGAGTATTGTAGCTTCATTTAAGAGGGAAAATCCTTGCTTCTATAACCTCTAAAGGCCTCTTTTGGTGTTTCTTTGGGATGAGTGTTGCATATGTTATTTTTGTTGATTCCAAGCTCGAATTGTGTTCCATTTTGGGACACAAGTTGGGGGAGGTAAATTTGACTGTTTGATGAAGTCAATTAAGGAATTTTTTATGCGGGTCCCCCATCTTCAGTTTTGACATCAATTTGTGTCCGTCTCCATTTTATGTGAATTTAGTGTCTAAATGACTGTATTAATATTTTGATTCTATTTTTGATAGCATGGACGCGTTAGGACATTCAAAAGGGAAAAGCTCTAGAATTGAGATTTGAAGCGCGTGCATTCTTCCATAAGGTAGGCTACCACTTCCCGTTCCTTAGATTGATCTTGATTAAGTGAAATCATGTCGATTTGTTTGAATTTGGGGTGGGTACCTTGTTGATCATGCTAGATTACTTAGAATCCATGTTTTAAGCTTCTATAAGGCTTTTCGGGATCAGAAGCATGTCGGTTGCTATTTGTGATCATCCTTATCTTGTGGCATGCCTTGGTTGTTGTTATTACTGATTGATTTGAGCATGTTTTATCAAATTATAGGCTTAGACTAGTGCTTACCATAAACTTGCGTTATTTGGAGCCGCTAGGTCTTTGTGTTGCCCCGATGTCATTTCGGAAGACTTAGCTCCCTGTAGATTTTTGTAGTAGACTTGGGACTGATTGAATGATCCTTAGTTAGGAAAAAAAACTCAGCTCAACTTGCTCTTTTATTCTTTGGCTTTATCCATGTGATCGACTCAGCGTTTACCTGGTATGTTGTGGGCTTATCGGTGATTTGGCATAAACTTGTAGAGTAGGAGCTGGAGTGGGCCTGACGTGTTTGAGATGGTCCGGTGATATCGTTGGGCTGGTGTTGTGTTGGTAATGGCATTTGGAGTCGTTGGAGTTTGTTTCTTCAGTTTGAGCCTGTATACTCTATTATCACTCATGATTTGAGGCTCCCGTATGTACTTATTTTTTAGTCGAGCATCGTCCCCGCTTATATCTCCCTTTGATCAAATTAGAGTTTTGACTGGGAGGTCCTACTTCTTATCTCCTTCGATCGTACTAGAGTTCTGATGCGGAGATTCTCTCTCAAATCCCTTTTGATCATATTAAAGATCTGATTGGGTGACTTCCATTTGATCAGATTATCGGTCTGACGGGATTAAATCTTTGGATCCTTGGATGCTTGTAACCCGGTTGTAGTCTGTGGAAGGCTGTGGCAGTTCTGGTACTGTCTTCAAGTTCCCGGTGTAGTTCTCTGTATTTTTTGCACTTGTATGGCTTATGGGTGTCCTTTTCAGGTTTTTACTTTAACTTGTTCACGAGTATATCTTCTGGGTTTATGGAGGCCAACTAGGTTTAGCTAGTTGTACTTATTTCATTTATGCTCTTAGTACACTCGTGTTAATTCTTTTTAGCATTCCGCTCTTGACTTCTATCTGTGTTTGAATTCTATCATTTCTTATTGCTTTTACTTTTATTGTTCAGTAGGCCTATGATTTCTACTGAGTACCTATTGTTTTGGTACTCATGCTACAATTAGTATCTATTTCGTGATGTAGGTCCGAGGGGTAGCAACTTGACTCAACTTAACCCGTTAAGATTTAGCTCTTATGAATATAAATTCAAGATCTACAAAACTTCTTGAGAGTGAGAACATTCATTTATTTTATTAGATATGTAAATCTTAATTATAAATGTAAATTTCTAGAGAGTATGCAATTTTATTTATTTGTTTATTTTAGATTCACAACGTGCTCTTCACGTACTTGGTTTATCTTAATCATGGATTACACGTATAAATATTTAGTTGGGGTTGTAGTGAGATGAAAACTTTACTTAAAACACTAATAACCAGCACATACTATCTACAGAGCAAACACATCTAGAACGTGCTCCTGTAGTGTTGCAGTGCAACTTTTTAGGTATTATTTTTGTTTAAGTATGTACAAATAATTTTTTGCTGGTTCAAGGTCAAACTTGAAATCAACTACATTAATAATACTCCAATGAAAACTTGTATTTAATACTTTAAGATCTATATAATGCACTAAAGATGCATTAAGCATGTAGAAAATATATTATGTTGATAAATGGAAATGAAGCTCAAACTAAAGAGCGCTGTTTTTCCTTTTGTATTTATTATTGTTGTGGAGAATTTCACCTGAATTTGTAAGGCATATAATAGAAGATGCAACAAAAATGGCACTGCTAAAAGAGCCTTGTAGCAAGTTATGGAACATCCAATTACGTCGAGGGGTTGAAAATGTGATGTTCTTCTTTGGTGAGTTTTTACTTTGAGTTTTTTAAAGTTGGGTTTTTACAAATCTCTCATTTTTCGTGATTCAAACTTCAGAATTTGTAATAATTTCCAAAATATTTTCCAAAAGTATATGCCAAAGACTTCAAAATTAAATTAACTTCAACATTATGACGGAAATGAATGGAACATCTGTTGCATCATGAGAAAAATGAAAATGTTTTTAAGCAAAGGATGGTTGGGATTTGTCAGTTATAACAATATAGTTGTAGGTGATGTTTGTGTCTTTCAGTTAATCAAGGACCGTCAGGCTGATTAACTTTTGCTAAAGGTGCATATTTGTTAGGGGTGTCAATAGAATGGGTTGAGTTAGTAAATAGTCCAGTCATGTTTTCTCAAGCTAATTTTGCTAATCTAAAATAGGGTCAAAAGCTATCATTCCCCAAGCCTACACCCTAGATGTAGTCGGCACTCGAAACTATTGTTGGTCCTAAGTGATCCCTTGACATGGCTTACAACTAAACTTGAAGACTTAACAAGCTACGCAGAAGTTTTATATAAGATGAGCATCATAATGATTTAATCAAAAACAAATCATCGCAACATCTTTATCTGAAAATCTTAATAATAAATAATAATGTGTTTGAAAACATCTTAAAATAAAGATTTGACTGACTCATCTAACTCATATATGATGTCTGTACTGAACTAAAGAAAGGTGAAGGGACAAGACCCATGGCTTCTGACTACTACTAGCAAAGAAAAATAATTAACAGAACGGAGCTAAAAAAACTAGAGCCCTGCGGAAGCAAGGAGGTCTCACCAAAAGCTGATGAAAAAGGTCTTATAGAAGTACCTGCTGATTATCACGAACACCTGAATCTCCATCATTTAAAGATGCATCGCCAAATGTCTTGAGTACATGGAATGTATGGTATGTAAAATATCAGAATGAAACAATTTGTTAACTGAATATATTGAACTAAGAAAGTAACTTTAAAAATAGATTGTAAGATAGATAACTGAAATCAAAGCACGAAATCATACATTTAACATCAAAACATTACAATTGAATATTCATGCAACAATAGCAATGTAGAAAATAATATGCTTTACTTTTCATGCGGAGTTTCTCTAACCGATAACCATCACATGAGCTTATGATAATTCAACGTCTTTCCCTTGTTGCAAGAGCCATCATATACCTCGCTAGAGTAATGGATGAACTGAACTAATGAATCCAATCTCTGATCCCTTACCAGGTGCTTTTTGAGGAGTCACCCAAATCAACAAAACGATCATATCCTAAGCTAGTGGCGCACTTATGAGGTTGGATTACCTGAACTCATACCAAGTCTTCACCGATCAACTAATCAACTAGCCATGAGCGGGAGAAGAAGAAGCGTCGAACTCTACATTATGAGACAATGTAGGCAGAAGTATATGTTAGTACATGAGAGATATGCATGAAAACATGATCTTAACGGGACATAAATTAAAACATAGTATGCATGACCAAGCTAAAACATATTGAAAAGTCTTCAAGGAAGAATCATAAATCATTAGCATGGTCAATGCCTCTTAGAATCATAATGAAAGCTTCATAAAAAAACCTTTAAAGTAACTTAGTTCATTTTTTCCGGATATTTACTGTTAACCGACATAGACCATGTGAGCTATAACATGGAATCCGGTCTCTTTCTCCCATACTGAAAAAAGATGTCATACTTTCCAACGTAAGGACCATAACTTCTAGCTTCGGTGGATCCACTAGCTGTGTCTTTCTAAGACAAATCCTACAGGGGCACATAGTTAGGGACAAGGAGATTGCTTATAGAGACGATTTGTACTAACGCAAGAGCCTCCATCTCAAGTCCTCTCGGTGCTAAGTAAATACCAACGAAAATTAGTCATATTCTTATTCAAATCATCATACTTGGGAGAGGTATAATTAAGTTACCAATCCAATCGTAAGTCATCATAGAGTAGCTCCTTTAAACTGTGATTCAAACATATGTGAGTAAACCTTTCACAATCATGATTTCATAAGTATGTGAGAAAACCTTTCACAATTCATTGATACTTATCTTAGAAGCATACTTAATTCATGAAACATCTTTTGATAAATCACACATGGCTTTCATAAATCATAATTCATATCTTCACAAACTTTCTTCATAAATTTATAGTCAAATCATGAATAATACATGAGTCCATATGAATTTAATGATAAATCATGTAATTTGAGTAAATCATGCATAATAAGATATAAGAACATCAATTGAATCATAATCAAATAGGACCCATGAGGATGTCACATAAACCCTAATTGAATTGGAGAATTGTAATTTTTTGGGACCCAATAGATGATTGGAATCCATTGGTGAATTCCCACATACCTTGATGATCAAAGACCAAAAGAAATGGGTAAAAAGGAGACTTGAAGCTTGAAACCCTAGGTGTTCTTCCTTGAGCTTGAGAGAATTTTGAGAGGAAGAACTTGGATGGGATTTGGGAATTTGAGAGAATCAGAGGGTTTGGGTAGATTTAAGAATTGAAAATCAGTTATAGGTCCAAAATGACATAGTATAGGGGTTAATTGGGTAGAAAAATATAAAAACACCCTTCATTAAAAACTAACAGAGGACCCTTACGATTTGAACCTACGACCCGTAGAACCCTTATAGACAGTATTGGTCAACCGTAGGCCAAATTACTAAAACCCCAAAATTTAACACAGTTTCCATGAAACACTTTCTATGGATTATCGAGCTTTCTACGGTCTATAGATCCCATCCGTAGTCCTCATATTTAAGCAAAAAAATTAATCAAATCTGGAACAATCCTACAGGCACTTCCTACGGCCTGTAGTTCATTTTACAACCCATCCTATCCAATCGTATGTCCAACATCAGACACTCAACATTTTCAAAGACTCAACTCAACTCTGTTACTTCCTTTCTATGGCTCATAGGACTTCCTACAATTCATTGATAGGACTCGTAGATCACTGGTTCAGTGCAAAAGCTGGACCCTTGATGTGCCGGCATTTGACGGCACATCTGATGTTTTCACTAAGGATATTTTTGCAATATTAAGTAATAAAAATGTCATTTTGATAGTTTAACACTATGTTAGTAAGGAAATGTGCCAAGAAAAAGCGAAAAGCTTAATGAAGCTAAATGTCAGTAAAGAACATCACTGATGTCATCACTGACGGGACGTCAGAGCCTTTACTGTCTGTCAGCAAATCCATCACACATGCAGGAATCTCAGGTGTGTCAGGAAACTTTGACGAAGATATGTGACTAGCCATCAACCTCTTGACGAGCCGTCATCAGTAGCATCACACCGACATGAGTTAGGCACATGTTTCATAGTTTCTTGACGGACACTCCGATGGACCGTCATTGTTATGATAGACTATCAAGACAGTCGTCAAACGCACTTCGAGAATTGCACATTCGTTTTATAAATTATATTTTTCTGGGAACTATAAATACTTATCATAGGGTTTTATTTCCAAATCAATTTTTTTTTCTAGGTTTATTGAAGAAGATGATTTCCCTTGGCTTAGTTTTAAAGGAGAATTTGACTATTTGTTGAAATCAAAGTGTTGGTTGTTTTTATCTCTTGTACGTATCAACTTCTCGAATGAATGCAATTCTCTATCTTATTTCATTAAGCATGAGTGGCTAAAACCCACAACCAAGGGTTGTGGAATCGATGACGATTTGACGTAAAATAAGAGATTTTATGGAATGCAATCTACATTGTAAACGTATATCTTGTTAACTCTTTCATTTAATTAAATCTCTATTGGTTGCAAACGTTAGGATATGACCTAGATTTGACTCGTTTGAAGAAACAAGTGTAAAATTTGGGAAAAGAGTTAATGACGAAATTCGGGGATTAGAACCAGTCTAATAGTTAATGCTATAACAAGATTAACTATTTGAGTTATTATCAGTCAAATGAGATAAACACTTTTAGTTTAGAAGAATGAAAGTAACATACAATTGATGTGGTTGAGAAACTATTAATTGTAGTTATAGTTGATAAACTGGTAGACTAAATGATGCAGAATCTAGTTCTTTAATTTACCCGATGAATGGTCAAGAAGTCTTGGTGAACACTATCCTGGTTAATTCTCTATAATTATCTTAAATCAAGTGTTACTGTTTAATGTTTCTTATTATGAATTGACTTTCAAACATTTCCCAAAGACTCATCCATTTCCCATTTTGTTTCAGAAATAAGTACCTTCAAGTAAGATAATCGCATACGACTTAGTTCTCGCCTTATTCTCGGTGCGATTTGACCCCAACCTAGTATGGTTCTATATTTTACAAAGATCACTTTATGCTCCTTAATTAAAGTTTAAATTTTGACTTATCAAATTTTAGCACCGTTACTGGGGAATACTGTTATAAATTAAGTCAAATGTGGATTATTTCACTCTTAGTCTTATTTCCTAATTTTACTTCCTTGTTTCTTGATTTTGTTTACATATTCTACAGGTTAGTGCATGTCAAATACTCAAAGTAAGGGATTACCATTAATTCTTTACGACCCCGAACTTGCAAGGTCTATTCGCAGAAACATGAATGCTCAAGAGCGTGAAGCACAGAAGCAGAGAGATCTTGCTGAGACTCAAGCCAGGGCAAGTGCTAATAATTGTAATAACGAGAACAATTTTAATGGTGGTGATGAGGCTGATGACGATGAAGAAAATCTATCTCAACAAGATCATCAGCCAGCCCAAGGAGATAGGAGGGAACAACCCATTAACATTGCTCTAAAAGATGAGGATCTAGATATGGATGAAGCTAGAGCAACTACAGCTATAATGGTCCCACCAATGCCTCCGGGAGTGAATTTCACCATCATTAGCACTATGCTTCAGTTATTAAACCTGAAGGGGTTATTCGGAGGAACATTTGATGAGGATGCTAATCGATATTTGATGATCTTTATGGGAACCTGTAAGACAATAGAGATTCCTAGGGTGAGCAAAACATCAATGAGATTGAGTTTATTTCAAATCTCCTTCACTGGAGAAGCAATAAATTGGCTGAATGAGTTACCTCATGATTCAATCACTACGAGGGCGGAACTTAAAGAGGCCTTCTTGGAATGATTTTTCCAAAAATCAAAGAAGTTGCAGTTGAAGGATGCGATAGGTGCTCATAAGCAGTTACCAGGTGAGGCACTGCATAACAGATGGTAGAGATTTAGCCAGAATCTTAAGCGGTGCCCAAACCATAATCTTATAGACTGGCATTTGAAGCAGGTATTTTATAGATCATTGAACTTTGTTACCAAGCCTGTGGTCGACACAATTTTTTGAAGGTCTTTCATCAAAAAGCCTTTCTCGGAGCCTGTAACTATTATGGATGAAATCTCAAAGAACAACAATGCATGGGACACCAGAGACGCAGATATTGCTGACCTTGGGTTTATCTTTGAGCTACCGACAGAACATCGAAAGAGAGAAGAAGAAAGTGATCAAGACATGGCTCATACGAAGATGCAAATGGATTTTCTCACTACACATCTATTAGCAGCCGGTCCGAAAAAAGTTAATCAAGTAGGTGCCACAGGTAGATATGAAGAGCAAGAGTTGGACTATGATGAGGAAGCTAAATATCTAAACAACCACGGGTGTTTTCGAAACTATAACTTGGGTAACGAAGGCTATAATTCTTGGAATCAAAGTTGAAACTATCAGAGAGATGGCCAATATGACAGAGTTGGGAATAGTGACCAAGGAAATTGGCACAATAAAGATGGGTAGCAGAATGACTGTAGTGGCGTGTATGTACCTCCAGGTAAAGAAGACAGAGCACATAATGGGTCTGCCAGCTCCAAGATGGAAGATATGTTAGCGAAGGTACTTCAAAGGGTTGAATCTATAGAATCAGGGGTAAAATTGTTGAAGAGTGATGTATCTAACATGAGTGAACAGGTGGATTCACACTCGACCTCCATCAAACACTTAGAGCAGGAAATGGGGCAACTATCATCTTCATTAAATAAGTGAAAGAATGGACCTTGCCTATTGATACAATTAAAAACCCATAGAAGAGTGGGTACTTCATAGCTATCACTACTAGGAGTGGTAAATCACTTCCGAGATCAGTACCAGCAAGTATTAAGTAGAAAACAAATGGTGAAACTGATAGTGATAATCAGGCAGAAAATTATGATAATGAAAGAGAATTGGTAAAAACTGAAGAAGTTGAGGTTCGTCCTGAAGCGGTTGAAAGAATGAGGAGAATAGATGACCCGATTTTAGAGGTATCACAGCCTTTACAACAAATTCTAAGACCACCACCTCCATTCCCACAGAGGCTTAAAAAGAAAGCTCAAGATTGTAATTTTTTGAAGTTCATTTCTATGCTTTGTCAGCTTTCGGTAAATATTCCATTAGTAGAAACTTTAGAGCAGATTCCACGTTATGCCAAGTACATTAAGGATTTTATTACAAAGAACGGAACTGCAGGTTTTGAACCCATAGATAATTTGAACCACTGTATGCTATCGCCACAATGTCCTTTGTCTAAAAGAAATAAGATCTAGGTGCGTTCACTATACCTTGCACAATTGGTGCATTCGATTTGGCAAAAGCTTTGTGTGATCTTGGGGCCAGCATTAACCTCATGCCTCTAGAAATATAAAAGCAATTGGGCTTGGGAACTCCTAAACATACAACAATGAGACCGATGATGGCTAATAGGTCAGTGAAAAGGCCCGTGGGTATTCTTTGTGATGTGCTGGTCAAAATAGAGAGTTTCAATTTCCAAGCCGATTTTGTAATCTTAGATTGTGATGTTGATTTCAAAAGTCCCAAAAATTTTGGAAGGCCATTTTTGGCCACAGGTAGGGCATTGGTTGATGTGGAAAGTGGCAAGCTGAAATTCAGGTTTAACAATGAAGAGGTTAAATTCAAGGTGTGCAAATCTATCAAGCTGCCACAAGATATGAGTGTGGTGTGTGCATTTGATGTAGCTAAGCATGGGATCATTCAAGAATCCATACAGAAAAGGCTCATAGTAAAAATTTTGTCCGCATTGATTATAAACTTTGATGAGGATTTTAGAGATGATTCTATAAAGACGATAAATGCTTTACAGGGCATAAGTTCACATCCTTATGCTACGAAGAAGCTGGACCTAAATCTGAAAAACAAGCCAACTTGTCACGCCTCGAGAGGGTACCCTTGGAGTGGACAACACTCGGAGACCATTGCTGGTCCCAAGTGAACAACTTGGGCTGATCACTCATTCAATCACTAAGCGAAAGACATAGATAAATCAAAGAAGATACTCAAATGGGCTAACAATAAACAACTCAACAAAATGATAGTTTAAACACTTTGTTCAAATCAACTCAACATCATTATTCAATAATGAAATTGTAGTTTTAAAAAAAAAATAGACTCTGAAAGAATCATTCTAACTCAACTCTGACTCTGTCTATGAAGCCTCTAACTGACTCGTAAGAAGGTGCGGAGACAAGCCCAAAACTACCTCAAAATACTAAAGTAAAGATTCAGGAGCACCTCTGAATGCAAAGAGGTCTCACTAAACGCTGGGTGGAATCTGACCTTCAATGGTACGCCTGTTAAGGATCTCTATCACCTGTGTCTGCATCATAAAATGATACATGCCAAATGGCGTCAGTACATGAAACGTACAAGTATGTAATAAAGCTAAAAATGAACTTACTCAACTCAATCAAATCAACTCAAAGGGCTCAACTCTGAAAAATAGCTAAACTCAATAGAGCATGCAATATATGTAAAAACAATGCTTTAAAAGACATGAATATGTAAATGCAATTCAGTATATAAAATATAATATTTTACTCTTGGGGAGTTTCTCTTACCGACAACCATCACTTCAGAGCTAGTGATGATACAACGCTTTGCACTGCCGTTGCCATAGCCTTCAAATACCTTGCCACAGTAAGGGACGATCAACCTCATTGCATCCACAATCAATCAAAGTCCTCTCTTTGGTACTAGAGAAGCATAACTTCTATCCTACGCTGGCTACGTAGTTTATGGGGTTTGAGTTGTTATTTACTCTTACCCAAATCGGTGCTCAATACTACTCCCAAAAGACTCAATGTGCTCATATGCTTAATTAGATCCATTTACTCGAATCATTTCATCTAGTCTCATTGGAATCTCATCAAACTCAATCTCATCTCAATCATCAATTCTTTCATTTAAAACATACTTTCAAACTCATTCATATCTTCTCAAGCCTCTATCCCAATCAATCATTTATAGTCGAAATACACATGTTCAAAATAATAAAGTTTAAGAACCTTTCAGACTCAACTCGGACTCAACTCATTCTCATTCAAAAACGCTTTTAAGATTTACTCGCATCTCATCAAACTCTTTTCTCAAAACCATCATTTATGCTCAAAACTCTTGCTCATTTAGACTCAATAGAATATGCTTCAAATCATTTAAAAATAATACTTTGTTCAATGCATGAAAACCATCAATCCCAATTCAAAATAAAGAGTAGTAAAACCATGACCATTAACTCAATTAGGGTTCATGGGAATGTAGCCATGAACGACAATCTCAAGAAGGTAAAAGTGTAGAAACAACAACAATCTCAATGCATAATTCAATAGAACTCAAAGAACAAGGAATCAACTCAAATTTGGGATTCAAAGAATTAGGGCCCAGTTAAACTTATACTAAAAATCGATAGAATTTAAATGTAGGGCGTGTGGACGAACACAATCCATTGCTATGATTAGCCTTACTTACCTTGAACGATTATTATCTAAGCAAAACTCGAAGGTCTCAATGAAAGCTCTTGAAACCCTAGCTTCTTCCTTGAGAGAACCTAGAACGTGCGAATGTTATTTGTCTTAGGGTTGGGCATGAATAGGAGGGTTATTAGGCTATAATATAGGCTTAGGGAAGTTAATTAAGGGTAAAAGGTCAAGAATCCCTTTCTAGGAACGTCAGAAAACCATAAAAATAGACAAAACGACCTTTTAATGATTCTCGTCGGCCAAATTGGCGACATGGAGGTCCCATTGCTGACCTATTCGGTGAACCGCTGAATGGGAGCTTCAGATCACCTAAAATAATAGTTTTTGGAGGTTTTTGTGTCCATTCGGTGAGCTCAATCAGCGATGCGCCAAACCCATTCGGCGATCTCCAAATTGACACTCAGATCGCCGAGTTACACAGTCGAGACATGCTTCAGTAAAATAGGCATAACTTTCTACTCCGAACTTGGATTGATGTAAACTTAGTGGCGTTGGAAAGAGGACTCAAAGACCTTTAATATAATAGGTTATGGGCCACCTAATTTATTTTTTGCTAAGAGATATGATTGTTTGAATTTGACCCTTATATGATCTTATACGAAAACATAATCGGTAGAGGATCTGTGAACTCGACTTAGTACTAGAGGTTCCTTATGACCCCTAATTAACCTCTAATACACTTTTAATACTTAGGAATAAATGTATACCATTAGAAGTCATTGAGTTTGGGCCTATGCATATGAACAATGGGTCGGGTCTTAGCATGAAAAATTTTGTGGGTGTTACACGACTCCTCCAGTAAACCCATCCATTGAGGAGCCACTTGTACTCCAGTTGAAAGTATTGTCTGGCCATCTAAGGTATGTATTTTTTGGTGAAAGAAACACTTTGCTGGTTATTGTGGCGGCAGATTTGAATGATGAGCAAGTGCAAGCACTGTTGAAAGTGCTAAAGAGATTCAAAAGGGCAATTGGTTGGACCATTGCCGATATCATTGGCATACCTCCAGAAATTTGTACGCATAAAATTTTGTTGGAAGAAGACTGTAATCCAAGAGCACCAAAGAAGGTTGAACCCACCTATGCAAGAGGTGGTGAAGAAGGAGATAACCAAATATTTTGATGCAGGTGTGGTGTACCCTATTTAAGATAGTCTTTGGGTCAGCCAGTGCAATATGTCTCCAAGAAGGGCGGAATGACAGTGGTAGCAAATGCTAAAAACAAGTTATTCACTTTAAGGCCAGTCACAATTTGGTGAGTTTGCATGGACTACCAAAAGTTGAACAAGTGGACCCTGAAAGACCATTTTCCAATGCCTTTCATGGACCAGATGTTAGACAGGTTGGTAGGAAGAGGCTAGTATTGTTTCCTAGAGGCATACTCTTGTTACAACCAGACTTCTATTACCCTAGAAGATCAGGAGAAAACTACTTTTACATGTCCGTATGGTACCTTTACATTCAAGGACATGCCATTCGGATTGTGTAATGCTTCTACTACATTTCAGAGGTGTATGATATCCATCTTATTGGATATGGTTGAAGACACAGTAGATGTATTTATGGATGATTTCTTTGTGGTAGGTTAAACTTGTGATGATTGTTTGTTATTTCTTAGCAGGGCTATACAGAGATGCGAAGAGGCCAAGCTAGTTCTTCATTGGGAAAAATGCCACTTCATGGTCAAAGAAGGCATAGTGTTGGGCCATAAGATTTTTTAGAAGGGTTTGGTGGTGGATAGGGCAAAGATTGAAGTTATTGAGAAGCTACCCGCACCTACCTCTGTGAAAGGAATCCGTAGTTTCTTGGGACACACAACTTTCTATCGGAAGTTTATCAAGAACTTCTCCAAGAATACTGTCATGACCCAAGGTACCCCTAGATGTGACACGGCGTACAAGACCCCTAGAGGCCTTATACAAGACCTTAGCATACATAACGTACAAGATAATAGAGAAATACGAATTCAACAGAGCATTTTATATCAAAGCTTTACTCAAAACAGCGGAGGTCTACAACTCATGTCTCAAAGCCTTCTAATATCATAGAATACGAATAAAAGTGATAGGGACGTAGCCCAATACAATATCCAACATAAGGAAAGACATAAAATGTAAAATCCAACAAGGCTATGTCGTCGGATGGATGAGGACTCACCAAGTCTTCTTCTAAACTCTAAGTCAATGCTCTAGCCACGAGTGGAAGTTGAATCGCCACGTTCTACACCAAAGAATTTAATGTAGGCAAGAGTATGGGTTAGCACATCTAAGTACTAAGTATGATAGAAAGGCACATAAACACATAAGTCATGCTAGAGAGAGAGACATAATCATGCCATGCGATTGTCCAAGCTAAAAACACGATAAACATGAGAAACACGAAACATAAAGCATATATCAAGGCCAAAGCATGCTAAATCATCTTTCCTTCTTTTCTTTACTTCATTATGAACAGTTGTTCATTAACTTGTGGGGAAAAGCCTTAACCGAAATGTAAGACCATGTGAGCTATCAACACGGAATCCGGTGTCCATCCCACACCAAAAAGAGGTGTCCTACTTGCCAAGGTAAGACCATGAACTTCTTAGCTTAGGTGGATCCACTAGCTAATGTCTACTTAAAGACAATATCCTATGGTGGCAACATAGTTTATGGGATACAGATTGCTTTAGGAGACTCTGCCTCAACTAACAGGAGAGCTCCATCTAGAAAACCCGGCCTTTACTAACGGGAGAGCTTTTACAAGAAAACCCAGCCTCTATTAACTGGAGGGCTTCCATCTCAATATCCACTCGGTGCTAAGAATAATTCCCATGGATTAGTCATTAACATATTTATATCATTAAACATGAAAAGGTACAACTAGGGTTACCAATTCAAGCTAAAATCATGCTTATAGACGTTTCATCTTCCATAGACCTTGTCCAAGCTTACGTCATTAGAATAGCTCCTTAAGAACATGGGTAATCTCCTCTTTGTTCTTCTTTTATCATAAAGGGAGTATTATGTGAAGAAACCTTTCACAAATCAACCATAGCATCATTATATCATAAATTTGGCACTTTACTCTCAAGCACCCTTAATTCATAATGCTCATATTTCATAGTTCATAGAGTTCATATGGGTTCATGCAAGTTCAACTGATATCGTGCAATTCAATGCAAGCTCATGCTTAGAAAGCTATAATAAGGACAATTTACCCATACTTGAAGGACCTCACATAATAGAGGAAAATCATGCTAAATTCATAAGATTATCCTCAATTCATTCATAATTCATGCTTGATTTCATAGAGAATTCATAAACTTCATCAAATCAAAACTCAACCCAACAATCAAAGCATAGATTATCAAATTGGGGAGAATTAGCTTGGGATCATGGGGTTTCATGCAATCTTTATATCAAATCATGTAATTCACGCTAATTCCTGCACTAAGTTACTTTATCACGCTAAATCGTGCACTAGGAATCATAAAATCAATAATTTGAATCATAATTGAAGAACTCACAATGATTGATCACAAACCCTAATTCAATTAGGTTAGAGTAAACCTTTGAAAATCATGAAGAAGAGAAAGGGCCCTGAAACAATCCAGCTTTTGAAAAGAAAGAAAAATGCAGTTTTAAAATTTTTTTGGTGCCAGTAACGACGGAGGCCATCTACGGACCGTAGATGGAGAGATGGGAACCGTCGATGGCCCTGCCAACTTTGTGAATTTTGAGTTTCTGAACCAAGACCTACGAAATAGGACGGTTCATAGTGCGGTTGATGGGCCGTAGATGGGTTCCGTAGATGCCTTCTAGACTTAGCCAAATTTTCAACCCAAGATGAATTTTCTTAATCGATTGACGGAAGAGCAGGACGGTATGTCAGTGGAAGTACGGACCGTAGGTCCTGTCCGTCGATTAGCCCCGACAGTTTTATTTAAGGGCTTTTTGGACTTCTCCCCTAAATGTTTATTCCTTATACTAGACGATTTTTCCCCTTAACCTTTGCTCTATTTATATTTTCTAAGCCCTAATCCCTTCATTCCAACTCTCATCTCCCAAAAATATTCCTCTCTCTAGAAGAACAAGAAGGAGAAGAAGAGAGCTAGGGTTCTCATCAAGGTCATCAATCCTCATTTTATTTCAAGGCATTGGCATTGAGGTATGATAGTATTTATCATTTTGAGTCTTTCCTCCAATGGGTCCTCTTATCTTTAAAGTTTTCAAAGTTTAGTCTTGCCCAAGAGAGCTAGGGTTTTGACAAATTCTTATGGGTTCTTCATTATACTTTTGATAGTTTATGTTATGGTTGATAGTGCACGATCTAGCGTGGTAAAGTAAGCTAGTGCACGATTTAGCGTGGATTACATGCAGCTTGATGAATCCCATGAGCTTATGCTAAGTTTCCCCCAATTTGTGATTATGTTTATGATTGTGGGTTGATTGAGAAAAGATGAATTGCATGAACTCTTTGTTAATTGAGTTAAGGATTATGATTATCAAGCTATGAATTTCATGTAAGACTATGGATGATGAAAAGAAGATATTTTATGAAAAGATGCATGTTGATCAAAATCTATGATTTTCCTCTATATTGTTGGTTCCCTCAATTATGACTAAATTGCCTTGATTTATGGCTTTCTAAGTATTAACTTTCATTGAATTGCATGTTTTGAGGTGAAGCTTATGAACCCATAATTTATGAGTTAAGAGCATGATGAGCTATGTAAATATGAAGCTTATGAACTCATGCATGTTTTATGAAGATTATGATATGTTAGTGTAAATGTTGAGTATTGAAAGGGTTTCTCATGTAATGCTCAACCTATGAATGTGAAAGGTTTTTTCACACGTAATAATTCATAACTTGTTGAAAGGTTTGTTCAACTAAGCTTGAATCCATGATTAAGGAGTTATTCTATGAAGGGACAAAAGGGGAATACCCATGTTCCCTAATGTAGACAAGAGGCGATTACCCATGTCTACTAATAATGAAATCACGACTAATAGAAGAACAAGAGGCGATTACTCATGTTCTTAAGGAGATATTCTAATGAATGAAGGGACAAGAGGCGATTACCCATGTACCCTAATGTAGACAAAGCGGCGATTACCCAAGTCTACCAATAATGGGTTTATGACTAATGTAGACAAGAGGCGCCCATGTCTACCTAAGATGAAATGAACTATGATAAATTCGTGAGAAGTATGCTTAGTACCGAGTGGACAAGTGGCGATTACCCATGTCCCATAACCTATGTGCCACCATAGGGTGATGGTCTATGATAGACACTTGCTAATGGATCCACATAAGCTAAGAAGTTCATGGTCTTACCTTGGCAAGTAGGACACCCTTTTTCGGTGTGGGGCAGACACAGGATTCCATGTTGATAGCTCACATGATCTTATATGTCGGTTAAGGCTATTTCCCCACAACTAATGAACAAGTGTTATGATGATGATCTAAGGTAAAGTAAAGAAAAGATGAATAGCTTGTCTTGACCATGGTTTATGCTGCATGTTTTCTTATGTTCTATCATGTTTTAGCTTTTCCTTTACATGTCATGATTATATGTCATTCTAGCATGGTTTATATGCCCTTTGTGCATTGCTATCATACTTGGTACTTGATTGTACTAACACATACTTTTACCTTCATTGACTCTATTGATGTAGGACTTGGCGGTTCTTCTCATCCCACTCGTGGCTAGTCAGTTCCCGTGATAGTGAAGACTAGGTGAGGCCTCCTATGTCCAAGGACCTAACCTTGTTATGTTTTCATGCTTTTCGTTATACTTTTTGATATTTTACTAGGCTGCGTCCCAAACCTTCATTTCTATTCTATTATGTTAGATGGCTTGAGATAATAGATGTAGACTTCCATTGATGTTTTCTTAAACTCTGTTGTGATTTTATCTGTTGGACTCTTTAATTTCTACTATCTTGTATGAATTTATGCTAAGTGGCTTGTATGAGGCCTTTCGGGGTTTTTTATGCCTTCTCACGTCTAGTGGGTACCTTGGGTCGTGACAAACTTGGTATTCAGAGCACAAGGTTTTAGAAAGATTCTAGGAAGTCTCATAAGCCACGTCGAGTAGAGTCTTGTTCATGAGTGTGAAGCACGCCACATTTATGAATGAGAAGCTACAAGATGATTAGGAAACTCCACTTCTTCATTATCCCTAAGTCGTGTATAGAGTGTTACTCTATATGACCCTCTCTCCTAATCCCTATTCTACGCGTTTCAGGATATGGCGTCTCGAAGAGCTTTTACTCGAAGGAGTGCGAAAGAGAGTGAAGAGCAAGAAACTCTTCTTCAAGCTCCTTAAGTTCCGGCCGATCCTTTGGCTGAGCAAGTAACCAATGCGGAGTTCAGGGCTGCTTTTGAGGTGTTGGCCCAAGCCGTGGTAGCTCTCGCCAATAAGGAGGTTGTGGCTCCCGTGAACCCAAATGTGGGTACGGCAGCGTCAAGAGTGAGGGACTTCACCATGATGAACCCTCCGGAGTTTCACGGTTCTAAAGTAGAGGAAGATCCTCAAGAGTTTATTGATGAGGTTTATAAAGTGTTGATGATCTTGGGAGTGTCATCGACAGAAAAGGCGGAATTGGCCGCCTACCAACTCAAGGTTGTCGCTCAAATTTTGTACAACTAATGGAAGAGTGAGATGGCGGCTGATGAAGGTCCTTTGGAGTGGGAGAAATTCAAGGGTGCTTTCCTCGATAGATTCCTTCCCCTTGAGATGAGGGAGGCTAAAGTACTCGAGTTCATCAACCTTCGTCAAGGGAGTATGGGTGTGAAAGAGTATGCTTTGAAGTTCACACAGTTGGCTCGATATGCTCCTTCCATGGTTGCCGATCGTAGGGCAAGAATGAGCAAAGTTGTTTTGAGAGTGTCCGAAATGGTAGTAAAGGAGTGTCGTACCGCCATGCTTATTAATGATATGGATATTTCTCGTCTCATGATTCATGCACAACAAATAGAGGAGGAGAAGCTCAAGGAAAGGTCTAGGGACTTCAAGAGGGCTAAGACCGGTGATGGTGGGTTCTCTCATTCAAAGTTCGATGGACATGGTCGTTTTAAGCCTAGACAAAGGTTCTCTAATCAAGGTCTTTCCAAATCCCCTCCTAAGTTCAACAAAGAAAGGGTGTTTAACCCTAAGCCTCAAGGAGGAAATGGTAGTGGCTCCTAATTGCCTACTTGTGCCAAGTGTGGGAGGAAACACGAGGGTACTTGTCTAGCCGGTTAGAATGCATGTTTTGGATGTGGTAAGACGGTTCATAAAGTAAGGGATTGTCCCTTGGCTACTAAGAAGGGAGGAGAAAATCATTGAAGGGCTCAACCCTAAAATTCGGCAAGTTCTAGTGTAAATTAAAAGCAAAACCAGGTCTATGCACTTCAGGCCTGTCATGAGCAAGAGGGTTCTCCCGATGTGGTTACCGGTATGTTGAAAATCTTCCACTTTGATGTTTATGCTTTGCTTGATCCAGGTGCTACGTTGTCTTTTGTGACGCCTTATGTAGCTATGAAGTTTGATATTGTTCCGGATGTGTTGTTAGATCCATTCCGTGTCTCTACTCCTATCGGTGAATCTATTGTGGCGAAGAGAATCTATAGAAAATTTTCCGTCTCTTTATTCCATAGAGTCACTCATGTGGATCTTGTAGAGCTTGATATGCTAGACTTCGATGTTATCCTCAGGATGGATTGGTTGCAATCTTGTTATACCTCTATTGATTGTAGGACCCGAATGGTGAAGTTCCAATTTCCAGATGAGCCTATCCTGGAGTGGAAAGGTGGAAATTCTATGCTTAAGGGTCAATTTGTTTCTTATCTACAAACTAGAAAGATGATTTCTAAGGGTTGCATGTACCATCTTGTTAGGGTGAGGGACCCCTACTCTTGGGTCAGTCCCTGTTGTTAATGAATTTTCGGAAGTGTTTCCCGATGATTTACCCGGTGTTCCTCCTGAGAGGGAAATAGACTTCGGTATTGACCTTCTCCCTGATATGCAACCTATCTCTTTTCCTCCTTATAGAATGGCTCCGGCAGAACTTAAGAAACTAAAAGAGCAATTGAAAGATTTGATGGATAAGTGTTTCATCCGACCAAATATTTCTCCATGGGGTGCTCTGGTCTTGTTTGTTAGAAACAAAGATGGGTCACTCCATATGTGTATTGACTACTGCCAAATTGAATAAGGTTACTATCAAGAATAAGTATCCTCTCCCGAGAATTGATGATTTGTTTGACCAACTCCAAGGGGCTAGTTATTTCTCTAAGATTGATCTTCGTTCGGGCTATCACCAATTGAAGGTAAGGGAGGATGACAAATTCTTATGGGTTCTTCATTATACTTTCGAGAGTTGATGTTATGGTTGATTGTGCACGATCTAGCGTGGTAAAGTAAGCTAGTGCACGATTTAGCATGGATTACATGCAACTTGATGAATCCCATGAGCTTATGCTAAGTTTCCCCCAATTTGTGATTATGTTTATGATTGTGGGTTAATTGAGAAAAGATAAATTGCATGAACTCTTTGTGAATTGAGTTAAGGATTATGATTATCAAGCTATGAATTTCATGTAAGACTATGAATGATGAAAATAGGATATTTTATGAAAAGGTGCATGTTGAATCAAAATCTATGATTTTCCTCTATATTTTGGGTTCCCTCAATTATGACTAAATTGCCTTGATTTAGGGCTTTCTAAGTATTAGCTTTCATTGAATTGCATGTTTTCAGGTGAAGTTTATGAACCCATGATTTATGAGTTAAGAGCATGATGAGCTATGTAAATATGAAGCTTATGAACTCATGCATGTTTTATGAAGATTATGATATGTTAGTGCAAATGTTGAGTATTGAAAGGGTTTCTCATGTAATGCTCAACCTATGAATGTGAAAGGTTTTCTCACACGTAATGGTTCATAACTTGTTGAAAGGTTTGCTCAACTAAGCTTGAATCCATGATTAAGGAGCTATTCTACGAAGGGACAAGAGGCAATTACCCATGTTCCATAATGTAGACAAGAGGCGATTACCAATGTCTACTAATAATGAAATCACGACTAATAGAAGAACAAGAGGCGATTACCAATGTCTACTAATAATGAAATCACGACTAATACAAGAACAAGGGGCGATTACCCATGTTGTTAAGGAGCTATTCTAATGAATGAAGGAACAAGAGGCGATTACCCATGTACCCTAATGTAGACAAAGCGGCGATTCCCCAAGTCTACCAATAATGAGTTTATGACTAATGTAGACAAGAGGCGATTACCCATGTCTACCTAAGATAAAATGAACTATGATAAATTCGTGGGAAGTATGCTTAGCACCGAGTGGACAAGTGACGATTATCCATGTTCCATAACCTATGTGCCACCATAGGGTGATGGTCAATGATAGACACTAGCTAATGGATCCACATAAGTTAAGAAGTTCATGGTCTTACCTTGGCAAGTAGGACACCCCTTTTCGGTGTGGGGCAGACACAGGATTCCATGTTGATAGCTCACAGAATCTTATATGTCGGTTAAGGCTATTTCCCCACAACTAATGAACAAGTGTTATGATGATGATCTAAGGTAAAGTAAAGAAAAGATGAATAGCTTGTCTTGACCATGGTTTATGCTTCATGTTTTCTTATGTTCTATCATGTTTTAGCTTTTCCATTACATGTCATGATTATATGTCATTCTAGCATGGTTTATATGCCCTTTGTACATTGCTATCATAATTGGTACTTGATTGTACTAAAGCATACTTTTGCCTTCATTGACTCTATTGATGTAGAACTTGGCGGTTCTTCTCATCCTACTCATGGCTAGTCAGTTCCAGTGATAGTGAAGACTAGGTGAGGCCTCCTATGTCCAAGGACCTAACCTTGGTATGTTTTCATGCTTTCCGTTATACTTTTTGGTATTTTACTGAGCTGCGTCCCAAACCTTCATTTCTATTCTATTATGTTAGATGGCTTGAGACATTAGATGTAGACTTCCGTTGATGTTTTCTTAAACTCTGCTATGATTTTATCTGTTGAACTCTTTAATTTCTACTATCTGTTATGAATGTATGCTAAGTGGCTTGTATGAGGCCTTTCAGGGTCTTGTATGCCTTGTCACGTCAAGGGGAGTACCTTGGGTCTTGACAGGCCCATTGGAGAAAAAGACTCCTAATGGTGAACACTATCATACATCAAAGCAATCCATAAGAAATTGGAGAAGATTGAAGGTTTTCAATGGAGAATTCAAGCATCTTCTTCTTCCTTGAGAGTTGAGAGAGTTTCTTCTTAGAGAAAAATATTTGAGAGAGGAGAGTTTTGAAATGAATTAGAATTAAAGGAATTAGGCTTAGAAAGTATTTATAGCTCTTATATTGAGGGTATAACCGACTTAGCTTAATAGGTAAACAATTAGGGAAAAAGACCAAAAAGTCGTTAATTCAAAATTTTTGGGGCCAATCGAAGGATAGGATCTATGGTCTGTACATCAATTAACGGACCATCCTGTTGTTCCGTCAATTGATTCAGAAAGTTCATTTTGGGCTGAAAAATTGGCTAAGTCTTGAAGGCATCTACGGAACCCATCTACGGCCCGTCAACTGAACTAAGAATTGTCCTGCTATTCCGTAGGTCAAAGTTCAGAAACTTGGAAATCCTGAAATTTCACAGTGCCATTGACGGTTCCCACCTACGGCCCATCAATCCATCTACGGCCCGTAGGTGGCCTCCGTAGGTCACTGTCTTCAGGTGAGTTCTGCATTTTAAAATCCCTTGGAAGTTTGGGGTGTTACAATTACGCACCCTTTGTGTAAACTATTAGAAAAGGAGATGAAGTTAACATTTGATGAGGCATGTAAAAAACTTTTGAATGCCTAAAGGAGAAGCTAATTTCAACTCCTGATATTGTTTCCCTAGATTGGTGTATACCATTTGAGGTAACATGTGATGCTAGTGGTGTTGTATTGGGGATTGTGCTAGGCTAGAAGCACAATAAGATCTTTCACCCTATATACTATGCAAGTAAGGCGGTGCATGGGGCAAAGAAAAACTATACTATCACAGAACAAGAGTTTTTGGCAGTTGTTTATCCCTTTGAAAAGTTCAGAGCCTACCTTTTGGGTACAAAGGTAATAGTGAATACCAATCATTTGGCATTGAGATAACTAATGGCTAAGAAAGATGCAAAGTCGAGGATGATTAGATGGGTACTATTGCTAAATGAATTTGACTTTAAGGCTAAACACATAAAGGGTTGTGAGAACCAAGTAGCAGATCACTTGTCTTGACCATAAGCCAAAAAGAAGAAGGATGTTGACCTGGAAATAAATGACTCATTTCCTAATGAGCAAGTATTAGCTGCCATCCTTTATCTTATTTCTTTGTTTGCCGACTTTGTCAATTATCTTGTTAGTGCGTTGATTCCTGAAATTTTCAACAAAGAAACAAGTTCTTGCATGATGTGGGTAAATACTTTTGGGATGAAACCCTAGTTGTATATGGCATGTGCTGACAATGTAATTAGGTGATGCATACCTGAAGCTGAGATGTTTAGTATTCTGGAAGCATATCACTCTTCCCCAGTTGGTGGACACCATTAGGGAGCTCGCACTGCTCACAAGGTGTTCCAATATGGTTATTATTTTCTCATTATTCATCAAGATGCATTTGATTTAGTGAAAGGTTGTGATAGGTTTCAAAGGCAATGAGCCATATCTAAATAATATGAGTTTCCCATGACTCTTATCTTTGAGGTGGAGCTATTTGAAATATGGGGCATCGACTTTATAAGGCCGTTTGTGAGTTCCTATGGTTAGAAGTACATTTTGGTGGCCGTTGATTATGTCTCAAAATGGGTAGAAGTAGTGGCATTGGTTGATAATGATGGTAAGAGTGTTGCTGGGTTCTTAAAGATAATATTTTCTCCAGGTTTGGTACACCTAGGGCTATTATAGTGATGGAGGTTCACACTTCTGTAACAAGGTGTTCAACACATTACTGGCCAAATATGGTGTAAAACAACATAACATGGCAACCCCGTATCAGCCACAATCAAGTTGACATTTTGAGGTGTCCAACTGAGAAATAAAGTCCATATTGATGAAGACTGTAATGCTAATAGGACTGACTGGGCAACAAAGTTAGATGATGCACCATGGGCATATCGGAAAGCTTTCAAGACACCCATTAGTATGTCACTGTACCACTTAGTGTTTGGAAAGGCATGTCATTCGCTTGTGGAATTAGAGCATAAGGCTTTATGGGCACCGAAGAAACTGAACCAAAGTTGGAGTGAGACGGCTAATATGTAGTTGGAACATATAAATGAGATGGATGAATTTCGACTAAGAGCCTATGAGAGGTCTGCTCTTTACAAAAGAGAGGATGAAGCTATACCGCGACAAGCACATTGAGAAAATATATTTCAGTCCTGGGGATTTGATGCTACTGTTCAACTCAAGGTTTCAGCTATTTCCAGGTAAATTGAGGTCCAAGTGGTCGGGACCTTTTAAAGTTGCATATGTATTTCAATCTGGAGATCTAGAGCTTGAAAATTTAAAAGGTGAGAAATTCAAAGTGAATGGCCAAGGATGAAGCATAATATTAGAGTCCCAGAGGAGGTGAAGGTAATAGAATTTGTCTATCTCGATGAAGTCTAATTAATCAAGGTACTTGAGTCATACCGCGACATTAAATGTGGCGCTATTTGGGAGGCAACCAAAAATCTTATAGAAAATATGTATTATAATTTTTTTTGTATTTGCGTGATTTGTTGATAAGGTGTTAAGTGTGCAGGACTAGGACACATACATCAGTGAAATTTCATGTCAGAGAGAGTGCTTGATGGACCGTCAGGGGACTGACGGGCCATCGAGTCCAGAGTTAGATATGTAGGGTAAAAGTGCTTTCGGCGTACACTGACAGAAGAGGCTGACGGACCATCAATAGTCTGATGAGCCGTCACCTATGCGATGTAAAGCCCAGGAAAGCTTTTTAAATTTTTAACCCTAACCCAAAGAAGCCTGACCCATACCCACATAACCCTACCCAACCCATTTGCCCTAATTAAATTAGTGGAGAAATAAGGATGGTTAGAAAGAGGAGAAAAGCAAAGTCGATAATAAGAAGGGCATTTTCACTACTTCTAAAACAAATCTCACATTTAGCCCAAGCCTATGTTACAAGCCAAAGAAGTCCTATTGTGATACTAGTCTAGTTGTCTGTAAAGCCAAGGCGAAAGTGATAAGGGCAAGCCTATCGATTGTGTGTGCATTTCTTTAATTTGTTCTGAGCGTGAGTGTTTTGCTTTATCCATCGCAAATTAGATCTTGTCGTGAGAGTGATAGGGATTTCCTTCTGGTAAGGGCGTTAGTAATGCACTGATGAGAACTGATTGTTAAGCACATTTGCTAAGTTGCTTGTTGATACCTAGATGTCAGTCCTAGATTCTTTTGAGTTGAAGCATAATTGATATGCATGTGCATATATGAGTACACTTTTGTGAATGTTAATAGTCCTTTTGTTTGTGTGTTTCTTGAGGACAAGCAAATATGCTAAGTTGAAGGTGTTGGTGTGCCGGCATTTGATGGCACATCTGATGTTTTTACTATGGATATTTGTGTGATCTTAAGAAATAATAGTGTCAATTTGATATTTTAACACTGTGTTAGTAAGGAAATGTGCCAAGAAAAAAAGAAATGTGAAATGAAGCTAAGTATTACAAAAGAACATCCCTGACAACAACACTGATGGGCCGTAAGACCTTCGATTGACCGTCAGCTTATCTGTCATACATGCAGGAAGCTCAGGTGTGTCAGGCAACATTGTAAATGCTATGAGACGATCTGTCCATCTCTTGACGAGTTGTGATCACTAGCATTGCACCTACAGATGTTAGGCACACGTTTTAGAGGTTCTTGATGGACACTCCGAAATATTGAGTTTGTCCTAGAAGAACCCTTCGCTTAGGTCCTGAGGCTTCCAAGCTATTTTTTAGCCCTCTTGGGGATTTTAGCTTAAAATAAAGTTTGGGTGTGGACCCACTTTTTGCCGATATGACCTCATATGGGAATATTGACTTCTTTTTTGAGTCTGGAATATCGAATTTGGTAGGGTTGCATCTCACGTTCGTGTGCATGGGGATTTAAACGAATTGAGAGCAACCCGTTTGAGATTTGGGACTTGGCCATACGATCTGATATGCATCAAATGGTGCAGGGTGTTTTGCCCTTCGTGATAGCGTGCCCCTTGGTAGCGTTCATGAAGGGCTGGGCCTTTGTGCTTTGTGACCACGTGGTCCATTGTCGTAATTGTGATGCAGGGTTTACATTCCTTGGTCATCGTGACCGCAAGGCAGGGTCTCCATGATCGCGATGGTCAGCCTCTTAATGAGCCGCAATTGTGACCCTTCTTCCCTCGATCGCGATAAAGAGCTAAGGTCTATCTTTATAAACAAAGACAGACGCTATCAACAACTATTTGGAGAGTAATAATTGTGGTTTCTTGGTTATTTTGAGTTTGCTTAGGGTGATTCAAAGACCCATGCATCCGTGTTTGTCGACGCTATGTGGTGAGCTAATATGTTTGCATTACGGAACATCCGTTTGAGGTAAATTCTTGTTTCAAGCTGCTGCCAACATCCTTTTCTTTAGCTTTCTTGTTGCTTAAATTGCATATTGTTGTTGTGGCTTCTTCGGGCCTCAGATTGTGTCAAACTTTGGGACACTAGTTCAAGGTGAAGTTTAGAACCTCTTGATTGAGCCAATTCCATAATTTCCAACACATATCTCACAATTCCCATTTGACTCTAGAATTTATCCTTTTCTGTTTGATCTATTTTTAGTTTCTAAAGGACCTTACTTACATTGTGATCCTATGTTCAATAGCGTGGTAGCATTCGAAGGTAGTTCGAAAGGGAAAAGCTCCGGCCTTGTGAGTTTTAATATGCGTGGTCGGCTTTCAGGTAGTCTATGACTTTCTTTCAATTTAGATTTTGAATGAATGTGTGTATTCATGATGATTAGAGTGAATTGGGGGAGGGTAACTTGTATATCTTGTTTTCTTCCTAGAAATCATGACATTTCTTTGATCGAGGCTGTTTTGAGGGTAATAGCATACTAGTAGGGTTGTCTGTGTGGTTTCAATGATATGTGAAATTACCTGAGTTTTACTTGTTGTCTGATGTATGTTGGCCTTAGCCTAGGATAGGCTAGTGTTGCCTTAGACTCTCGAACCTTGTGGCTTGCTTTGTGTTCGACGTCGTTCAGATGGACTATCTTCTCTCCCTATCTCTGCATCTCCGATATGTTATCGGAGGTTGTGTGCTTTCTCAGAGGTGGATTATTTGATGCTTGGAGCCCTTTATGATTCTTTGGGAGTGAACGTCGATCCACGATGAGTAGGAACCTACTTGAGATCCTATTTGAAGTCGATACACCCCTGAGCAATCTTACAAGCTGGGTGGCTGATGCCCTTCAGAGTTGCTAGTTGGCTGGGCTTCCTGGACATCTAAGATCCTCTATGAACTTGACACGCCCCCAAGACATTATTTCTAGCTAGGGGTTGATGTCCCTAGGAGTGGACTGTATGGCCGTGCAGCCTGGATTGATTGTTACTCATGCTAGCTGGGCTGGGAGTTGATTGGTTCATGGTTACTTCGGCTTGTTGCCCCGACTAATGTTTCTTGGATTCGGGTTACTCCTTATTCTGGTAGACTTAGCTCTTCTATGTACATGTCGGGCTTATAGGGGTCCGTTCATGTTTTATTTAACTTGCGCACGAGTGTACCATCTAGTTTTATGGGGATCCAGTTAGGTTTAGGTTAGCTACACATAGATTTACTTTAGGTATGCTAGTGTGCTTTCCTTTTTTCACGCTTTGACCTTTGTTTACGTTAAGATTCTCTATATTTTGATTGTTTTTACCATTCTTGCTCAGTCGGCCTATGATGCCTACTGAGTACCTTGTTTTGGTACTTATGCTGCACTCTGTATCTCTTCATGTTGCAGGTCCTAGTACCAGCTAATAGCGGTGATCACTCGTGTCATCTTTTGCAGCTTGTGGATATCGGAGACGAGGGTGAGCACTTGTCATCCTGGATCAGCCTATCTCCTTCTATATATATGTCAGCTTGTCTTTTACCTTTGTTATGGCTTGTTGTGGTCCACTTTTTGGACTTGTATTGTTTTCATTCAAGATAGCTTTGTAGTTGTGACATCTAGGTTCTGGGAGGGTTTTATTGTATATAGTTTTGGTTTGTTCAAGTTCATGTATTTTCTTATTGTTAGCATTATTTTTTGCTTAGTTCTACCCTTGTATCCATTACTTGTCATTTTGAGTATAGGTTTGCTTACCTAATCTTTGATTATAGTAGGTGCCATTATGACTCGGGAAGTCGGGTCATGGCAAGTGTGTATTAGAGCCCCAAGCTCACCGATCTCACTGGTATAGAGATAATACCTAGTAGAGTCCTATGGATATATGTAGAGGCATCTATATCCTATCTTTGCGAGGCTATAGGGTGTCCTTAGGAATCCCTCTTTCTTGTATCTTGTATGTGCATGGTGTGTTTTTTATTTCTTAAAATATCACTTGTTTCACTCTTTTGGCAGGATGGCTCATACGCATTGCGAGGCAGCTCGAGGTAGGGATTGACCTCCCTTAGTAAGTAGGAGTGCAGCACCACCCTCAATTAGAAAGTAGGGTCTGGATCCTGCAACCCGGTTCCAAATAAGCTTGTTGGGCCGAGACCAACTCAGCCACCACCCAGACCAGCTATAGCGCTACATCTTTAGGAAACTATTGCCTAGCTTTTGAGAGTGCTTGGAGGCATGCAGGAGGCCTCAACTCAAGCACCAGACCTGGGGCCCTAGGATCACCTGAGGTGCCCAACCCGTGATTGCAGAAGGAGCTATTCCATTAGAGGAGAATAAGTTGCTCAGAGTGTTATTGAGACTTTTACCTCTAAGGTTTCTGCGTCTGTGGGTGAGGATGCCCACGAGTTTCTTATTACCCACCGGGAGCGGCTTCATACTTTTGGGTTAGTGTAGTTGAAATGAGCTGACTTCAATGCATATCTTCTAGATGGGCCATCCATGTATTGGTGGCATACATTTATTGAGACCTGGCCAGTTGGTTCCCGTCCGGTCATCTGGACTGAGTTCTTCAAGTCCTTCGCTGCCAGATTCATCCCTCAAAGTATTAGAGATTACCTACGGGATCAATTCTCTAGATTTGAATAGGGCTCTATGACTGTGTCAGAGTATGATGCAAGGTTTCACAAGCTCTTCTGCGATGCAACCATGATTTTACCTACCAATAAGGAGAGAGTTTGGTGTTTTTTTCGTGGATTGATGCTCCAACTTTTGATTGAGACTCAATCCATGGTCTCAGTGGGTCACTCTTTTTAAGATGTTGTTGATCACACCCGTACAATTGAAGAGCTCTGTCGTAAGCCCAAGGGGGCAGTGAAAAGGGAGCTAGACATAAGGGTGGTTACAGTGGGTCCCGCTCCAGGCCCAGAGCTACATATGATAGGGTTTGAGAGCGATTCTAGTAGGGTCAGCGCAGTCGGCCTATTTGTGCCTCATTGTATGCTTCAGAGGGTGATCGGTATAGCCGAAGTGAGGTAGGTTCTAGTAAGAGTTATGAGCTCCAATATAGTGCTCCAAGCCGTTGTGCCCATTCATCTGGGGCCATATCATCTTTGGGTTGCTTTGATTATGGTGACATGGGGCACTAGACAAGAGATATCCCTTTGAATAGGTGAATTGCTCCACTTCCACAGCCAGCTCCACCCATAGCATCTCCAGCTAAAATTCAATGTTAGGGTCAGGACCGTCGTGATGAGCGACAGGGAATTGGAAGCGGTTCTCAGGGAGGCAGGTCAGGTGGTACGATGGATGTCCAGGGCAGAGGTGGACATGAAAATTTCTATATAGCTTCAGCAAGGGCGGAGGCTGAGGCATCAAATGATGTGATCATAAGTACGATTTTTTATGTCATCAGCCCACCTCGACTTTATTAAACCTTTGTTCTACACATTATTATGTGTTTGTGTATTATGTTTCTCACTTGGGTATGATTTCTATACCTATGGCGGAGCCATTACGTTTGTCGACCCCCATGGGTGAGTCATCGGTTGGGGATCACGTGTTTCGATCATGCTTAATTACTATCTAGTGGCATGAAACCTGGGCTGACCTTATATTGTAGGATATGCTTGATTTTGATGTAATTCTTGCCATGGAATGGTTATCCCCCTACTTTAAAATTTTAGATTATTTCTCTAAGACCGTTACCTTAGACATGCCTGGTATTCCCCCGGTTGTATGGCAGGGCTTCTTTAGCAGCACAACAATTGGAGTTATCCCTTTTATTCAGGCTTAAAGGCTAGTGCTAGAAGGTGTTTGTCCTATTTGGCTTATGTGCGTGGTGGAATTAGGGAGGTCCCTATATCTATTCCAGTTTTTCATAATTTCACAGATATGTTTTCTATCGACCTACCAGTCCTACCCCCATAGCGTGATATTAACTTTCAGATTGAGATTAAGCTGTGTACTCGGCCTATTTTAATCCCTCCATATTAGATGTCTCTTGCAGAGCTCAAGGAGCTCAGTGCTCAGCTTCAGGACCTCTTGGGTAAGGGGTTCATTAGGCCTAGTGTTTCTCCTTGGGGAGCTCCTGTTCTATTTGTAAAGAAGAAGGACGGTTCGATGCGCATGTGTATTGATTATAGGCAGCTTAATAAGGTGACAGTGAAGAACCATTACCCTATGCCCAGGATTGATGATCTGTTCCGCCAGCTTCAGGGTTACCATCAGCTAAGGAATAGGGCAACAGACATCCATAAGACTATATTTAGGACTCGATATGGCCATTATAAGTTACTAATGATGTCTTTTGGGTTGACTAATGTTCCTGTCACATTAATGGACTTGATGACACTGGTGTTCAAATCGTATCTTGATTTGTTCGTCAATGTGTTCATAGATGACATTGTAGTATACTCGTGGAGTAGGAGTGATCTTGAGTAGCATTTGAGGATTGTGCTCAGACTTTTAGAGATCAACGCTTTACTCCAGGTTCACAAAGTACGAGTTCAGGCTTGAGTATGTTGAATTCTTGGGACACGTGGTGTCCAACGATGGCATCATGGCATATCCGGTGAAGATTGAGGTTATTTGTGATTGGGCTAGGCCCACTTAAGTTATCAAAGTTCAGATCTTCATTGGATTACTAGGCTATTACAGACGGTTCGTGGAGGGCTTCTCAACCATTACAACACCTCTGTCTCGATTGACCCACCTAGATTTCCCTTTTGAGTGGTTAGAGAAGTGTGAGTTGAGCTTTCGAAAGCTCAAGGAGTTGTAGACTACCGCTCCTATATTGACTCTTCCAGTTGAGGGTGAGGGCTTCACAGTATATTATGATGCATCTGATGTTTTTTTGGGTTCTGTATTGATACAGCGGGGATGGGTTTTTCTTATGTGTCAAGGCAGCTTAGGCTACATGAGCACAACTACCCCACCCATGACTTAGAGTTGGTGGCGGTAGTTTTCACACTAACATCTGGAGGCACTACCTGTGTGAAGTTCACTGTGAGATCTACACTGATCACATTAGTCTTTAATACATCATGAGCAAGAGGGACCTTAATTCGAGGTAGCATCGCTAGATTTAACTTCATAAGGACTATGACCACTCTATTCTTTACCATCTAGGCAAGGCGAATATAGTAGCAGACACTTTGAGTCAGAAGACAGTGAGTATGGGTAGTCTAGCCTTCTTATCTACTATGGAGCGGCACTTAGCTTTGGACATTCAGTCCTTAGCTAATTAGATGGTCCGATTAGATGTTTCATATTCTAGGGGTGTTCTAGTCTATGCGAGAGTCTAGTCCTCTCTACTTGATCAGATCCGTAGCCATCAGTTTGACGATGAGACCTTTGTGGCACTTCGAGATCGGGCGTTAGCAAGTTATTCCGATCAAGTTACCTTGGATTCAGATGGGGTTTTAAGGTTTATGGGTCGTATTTGTACTCTGAGAGTTGGTGGTTTGATCCAGCTAATAATTTGTGAGGCCCATAATTCAAGATACTCTATCCATCCGGCACTGTGAAGATGTATCGTGATTTGAGGCAGTATTATAAGTTAGGCACTACGAGGAGAGACATTGCAGACTTTATGTCCCGTTGCCTTTATTGCCAGCAGGTGGAGGCCAAGCATTTAAGGCCAGGTGGTGAGTTTCAGAGTATACCCATTTCAAAGTGGAAGTGGGATCGCATCACTATGGAATTTGTGGCAGGGTTGCCTCGAACATCTAGAGGTGTTGATAGCATTTGGGTCATCTTTGATAGATTGACCAAGTTAGAACACTTTCTCTCTATTTTATCTTAATTCAGCACTGAGAGATTAGCCCATATCTACATTCGTGAGGTGGTTTATCTTAATGGTGTGCAGTCTCCATTATATCAGATCGGGGTGCTCAAATTACTTTTAGCTTCACGAGGACTTTTCCAGCTGAGTTGGGCACTGGCGTTGACCTTAGCAAAACCTTCCACCTGCAAATTGATGGTCAGTCAGAGCATACTATTCACATTCTTGAGGAAATGTTGGGGGCTTTTGTATTGGAGTTTGGAGGTCAGTGGGAAAACTTCTAGCCTTTGGTAGAGTTTGCATACAACAATAGCTACTCGTGTATAGTGACCGTGTAGTTCTTTTGAGCTAGAGTATTTCATGCTTGGATCCCTTTATGATTCTTTAGAGGTGGACGTCAATCCATAATGGGTTGGAGCCTTTTTGAGATCCTTTTCGGAGTCGATACGCCCCCGAGCACTCTTGTTGGCTGGCGGCTGATGCCCCTGGGAGTGGCTGGCTAGATGGGTGGCTCGGACATCTTATTTCCTCTATGGAATTCATACGCCCCGAGACACTCTTGCTAGCTGGGTGGTTGATGCCCCTTGGAGTGGAATGTATGGCTATGTGGCCCAAATTGATTGCCATTCTTTCTAGCTGGGCTGGCATTTGACCGGTTCGTGGTTACTTGGGCTAGGAGCACAAACTACTATTCTTAGATTTGGGTTACTATTTATTCTGGTAGGC
The DNA here is from genome assembly GCA_018342035.1 of Solanum appendiculatum. Classification (NCBI taxonomy): domain Eukaryota; kingdom Viridiplantae; phylum Streptophyta; class Magnoliopsida; order Solanales; family Solanaceae; genus Solanum; species Solanum appendiculatum. The sequence goes on along the minus strand of JAGDQO010000361.1, from coordinate 3,830,776 downwards.
TTAGCTATTCTGTGTACTTGTCGGGCTTATGGGGATCTGTTCGTGTTTTATTTAACGTGTGACTGACTATACCTTCTAGGCTTATGGGGTTCAGTAAGGTTGAGTTTAGTTGTACTTAGATTTACTTTCAGTATCTTCGTGTGCTTTCCTTCTTTCTCGCTTTAACCTTTGTTTACGTTTAGATTCTCTCTTTTCTGATTATTTGTATCTTTCATGCTCGATCGGCCTATGATGTCTACTAAGTACCTTGTTTTGGTACTTATTTTGCACTCTACATAACTTCGTGAGGCAGATCCTTGTACCTGCTACTATTGGTGATCGCTCGTGCTACCTTTTGTAGCTAGTGGATATAGCAGACGAGGGTGAGCACTTGGTGTCCTGGATCAGCCTAACTCCTTCTGTATTTATGTCTTCTTGTCTTTTGCCTTTGAGATGGCTTGTTGTGATTTACTTTTTTTACTTGTCTTTTTATCATACTAGATAGATCTGTACTCGTGATTTCCAAGTTCTGAGAGGGTTCCTATTGTATATAGTTTTTGTTCGTTCTAGTTCTTTTCTTTTCTTGTTGTTAGCATTATTTTCTATTTAGTTCTACCCTTGTACCCATTACCTGTCGTTCTTGGTACAGGTTGGCTTACCTACTTGTATGTTATAGTAGGTGCCATCATGACTCGGGAAGTCGGGTCGTGACAAAGAGTTCATCACAAAATTTTTTGATTAGAACCAGACTAATAGTTAATGTTGTAGAAAGATTAACTACTTGAGTTAATATCATTGAAATGAGATAAACACTTTTAGTTCAAAAGAATGAAAGTTAGATAGAGTTGACCTGGTTGAAAAACAATTAATTTTAGTTATAGTTAATAAACTGTTATAGTAAATAATATGTAATCTATGTCTTTAACTTTCCTGATGAATGTTCAAGAAGTCTTGGTGAACATAATCCTGGTTAATTCTCTATAATTATCCTAAATGAAGTGTTAATGTTGAGTGTTTCTTATTACGAATTGACTTCCAAACATTTCCCAAAGACCCCACCCCCCATTTCCCATTTTGTTTCCGAAATAAGTACCTAAAAGTTAAATAATTGCATACAGCTTAGTTCTAACCTTATTCTCTATTGGATTCGACCCCAACCTAGTTGAATTCTATATTTGCCAACGACTGCTTTATACTCCTTAATTGAAGTGTAAATTTGGGCCTATCGACCCTTTTCTTTCCAATCGAACTTTCTAATTTCCTAGGTACTATAGTATCTCACCCTTGCTAACAGTCATCCTTGAATGGGACTCAAGTAAGAACAAATAGAGTTGGTGAGAAACTAACAACCCATCATGCATGAAAATCTCATCATAATGCACATAAACATGGAGAATCACTCAAAGCTAAATCATAACATCAAAAATCAAGTTTTTTTTTATGAACATTCATACATATGAAAACATGAGAATGACTGAATTGCATGAATCCGAAGGAATGAACCATGAGAAACTAATACCTTACGCTTGAGTAGAAACAGAGGGAAAGAGGTGAGGATACTTGGACATCATATCGGCTTCGGCCTCCAAAGTAGCACCCTTAACTAGTTGATTCCTCCAAAGAACTTTCATAGAGGAAAATTCTTTATTTCTCAAATTTCAAACTTGACGGTCTAAGATCTAAACTGGAACCTCTTCATACGAAAGGCTTTCTTCAACTCCCAAACCTTATAAAGGTACAATAAACATTGGATCTCCAACACACTTCTTCAACAAAGAGACATTGGATACTGGATGTATCAATGCAAAATCATTAGGTAACTCCAATTCTTAAGCAACCTTGCCAATACATCTCAAAATATGATAGGGACCCATATATCGGGGACTAAGCTTCCCTTTCTTTGAAAACCTCATCCCACCCTTCATGAGTTATATTTTCAACTAAACCCAATCATTAACATTAAACTCAAGCTCTATTCTTCTAATATCGACATAAGACTTTTGTCGACTTTGTACCATTTTAAACCTCTCTCAAATAAGTCAAACCTTTTTCATAGCCTCATGCACCAACTCGAGCCCTATCAAAGTGACCTCACAAACTTCAAACCAACCTATAGGAGACCTACACCTCCTACCATAGAGAGCCTCAACCGGTGTAATCCCAACACTAGAATGATAGCTATTATAATAAGGAAACTCGATCAAAGGCAAATGGTCATCCTAATTACCCTTGAAATCAATCACACAAGCTCTCAACATATCTTCCAAAGTCTAAATAGTACGCTCGGCTTGTCCATTAAAAGTCGTGCTAGGCTTCACATGAGTACCAAGGCCTTTCTGAAATGACCTCAAAAACTAAGATTTAAATTGAGTATCACGATCAGAGATAATGGACCAAGGCACTCCATGCAACCTTACAATTTCTCAAATATAAAGCTTGGTGTATTCTTCGACTGAAAATGAAGTCGTTACGGGAAGAAAGTGAGCCGATTAAGTCATTCGTTCCATGATAACCCAAGTAAAATTAAATTGAGGACGAGTACGAGGTAAACCCATAGTAAATTCCATATTCAAATCTTCTCACTTCCAAGTAGGAGTACTAATATCTTGAGTCAAACCACATGGATTATGATGCTTAGCTTATAGTTGTTGACAATTTGGACACTTAGCTACAAATTCTATAATATCCTATTCATCCCATTCCACCAATAGACTACACGCAAGTTACGGTACATCTTGGTGGCTCCAGGGTGAATAGAATAGTGACAACTGTAGCTGAGCAGCAGTGCTATGAGAGCTTTCAGAAGACTAAACACCCTATATTCGTGTTGGTAAGAGTAAGGATGCTCATGAGTATTGATTTTGTGCCATGAGATTCTTAAGGCAGTGGGTATGGTGGATGCTCGTGGTGTTTGTTTTGTTGCATTTTAGTTGTGTGGATGCACTAGAGAGTGGTGGAGGACTTTTGGGAGATCTAGGTCAGTTGGGTCTCCTCTAATAGAGTTGGATGTGTTCTCTAGTGCTTTTTAGGACCGCTTCATTCCTTGGAGCGTGAGGTAAGAGAGTCAACTGAGGTTCGAGGACTTGAGATAGGGAAGTTTGTCGGTGACTGAGTATGAGGCCCATTTATAGGGAAGTTTGTCGGTGACTGAGTATGAATCCCATTTTTTTGAGCTTTCTAGGCATGCTATGACTATTTTTCCCAATGATGCAGAGAGAGTTCGTAGGTTTGTGACAGGGTTGTCTTTCTCTACATAGTCTTATGGTTTTTGCCGAGATGGCCATGGTGGCTCATCTGGTTCGCAGAAGCAGTTATTTGTGCCCAGGTCGTGTTATGGTTTTGCAGATCCAAGTCATTTGATTCGGTAGTGTCCTTTAAAGACTTACTCAGGACCCTAGTTTACTTATTCAACTGCTCTAGCTAGAGATTCAACACCTCTTACTAAGGGTCGAGGCAAAGATCAGTCTGATAGAGGTTGCATGATTTCTAACAGGGGTACTCAAGCTCCACAGGGTAGAGGTCAACTCCACAGGGTAGAGGTCAAGGTTCTACTTAGAATGCCAGTGGCCGAGAGGACAAGTGTTATGCTTTTCTATGGAGACTTGAAGCTGAGACTTCTGATGTTGTGATCATATGTATCATCCCAGTTTTCCATCAACCTGCGTATGTATTGATTATTCCGGGGTCTACTTTCTAATATGTATCTACCTTTTTTGCTGCCAGATTTGATATGATGTTTGATTACTTACATGTGCCTATTAATGTTTCTACACTAAGGGGTGAATCCTTAATGGTGAATCAAGTATATTGATCTTGTCTTGTTTCCTTGTCCGGGTATGATACTTGCTTAGACTTGATCATTTTTAGATGATAAACTTATGTCATTTTGGGTATGGATTGGCTATCCCTACATCATGCGATTCTTGATTTTTATGCTGAGATTGTGACCTTAGTGATGCCGGGTGTCCTGAGAGTTGAGTGGTTGGGTGCTAGTGGTTCTTACCCTAGTTATCTCTTTCTTTCGAGCTCAGAGATTGATTGATAGAGGGTATTTATCCTACCTGTCCTTTATTTGGGATACTAGTATTGAGCCACCTCCCATTGATTATGCGCCCATGGTTAGAGAATTTTTAGATGTGTTTCCTGCTGATCTTTGAGGTGTTCCTCCATATAGGTATATTGATTTTGCTATCGACTTGGAAATGGGCACCAAGCCCATCTTTATTCCTCTTTACTGTATGGCTCCTGTTGAGTTGAAAGAACTAAATGATCAGTTACATGATTTTATGTATAAGGGGTTTATTCCCCCTACTGTTTCTCCTAGGTTCTCCTGTGTTATTTGTGAGAAAGAAGGATGGATCCATAAGGATGTGTATTGATTATCTGCAATTGAACAAGGTAATAGTGAAGAACAAGTATCCTCTTCCTCGAATTGATCACTTGTTTCATCATCTTTAGGGTGCATCTCTATTTTCTAAGATTGATTTGATGTTCATCAATCATCAGCTGAAGATTAGAGCATCACATATCCGTAATACAGTTTTCAGTGGGCACTATGAGTTTCTTGTGATGTCTTTCGGTTTGGCTAACACCCTTGTAGTATTCATGGAGTTGATGAAGGGGTATTCTGACCTTACTTGGACTCTTTTGTGATAGACTTCATTGATGACATCTTGGTGTACTCCTAGACTGAGAAGATTCATGACTGGCATTTGAGGATTGTGCTTCATAGATTAAGGGATGAGAAGCTATATGCCAAGTTCTCGAAGTGTGAGTTTATGCTTGATTCAGTTGCATTTCTAGGAGATGTGGTGTCCAAGAAGGGTATTAGGGTGGATCCAGTAAAAAATAAGGCAGTTAGAGGTTAAACAAGGCATACTTCAGTAACTGAGATTCGTTGTTTTGTGGGACTTGCAGGCTATTACGAACAATTGTTAAGAATTTATCGACTATTGCATCTCATTTGACCAGATTGACTCGATAGAGTGTGCGCTTCTAATGGTGTGATGAGTGTGAGGAGAGCTTTCAAAACCTCAAGACCTTGTTGACTTTTGCTTTTTTTTGACTTTCCCCGAGGAAGGTGTAGACTGCATTGCTTATTGCGATGCTTCTGGAGGTGGTTTAGGGGGTGTTCAGATGCATAAAGGTAAGATGATTACCTATGCTTCTAGAAAGTTGAAGACCCATGAGAAGAACTGCCCTACCCATGATCTAGAGTTGGCAGTTGTGGTGTTTGTGCTTTAGCTATGGCGGCATTATCCTTATGGGGTGCATTGTGAGGTCTTCAGTGACCATCAGAGTCTATAGTATATCTTCTGTCAGAGGGATCTGAATTTGAGGTAGTGTAGATGGCTTCAACTACTGAAGGATTACGATATCACTATCTTATATCACCTGGGGAAGGCAAATGTGGTGGTCAATTCTTTGAGTATGAAGACTTTTATCATGGGGAGTCTTGAATCTATCCCTTTTAAGGAGAGACCATTGGCTAGAGATGTTTAGAGGTTAGCCAATAGTCTTGTCCAGTTTCAGATTTCTTAGGAGATGGGTGGTTTGATTTCTTTCATTGGGGCTCATTCTTCCTTAGTTTAGCAGATTCGAGAGCACCAGTTTGATGATGAGTAGTTTGTCTCATTCAAAACAAAGTGTTTATAAGGGAAGCCTAGGAGGTTGTCCTTGATTAGCCGAGCTTTAAATCAGTCAGATTGTGTGATTGCTTGGAGTCCCAGTTTCTAATCTTTCTGATCGAGGTTCCTTGTTCACCTCCCTTTTTTAGATGGCTTTGCATCATGGTTGGGTACTCGGTTAGATATGAGTATATCTTTTCACCCTTAGACAAATGGTTAGTCCGAGGGGATGATTCAAGTGTTGGAGGATATGGTTCGAGCCTGTGTGATCAATTTTGGTGCTACATGGAATCGATATTTAACCTTAGCAAAGTTTGCCTACAATAGCAGTTATCATTCTAGTGTTCAGATGGCTCCCTTTAAGGCATTGTATGACAGACGATGTAGATCTCCACTTGATTGGTTTGATTCGGCTGAGATTGATTCATTCGATACATACTTGCTTAGATATGCTATGGAGCATGTCCGGATGATTCAAGATAGACTGTTGACAGCCCAGAGTCGACAGAAGAGTTATGCAGATCACAGAGTTCGAGTCCTTGTTTTTATAGAGGGTGATCATGTTTTGCTTCGAGTGTCACCCATGAAGGGTGTGATGAGGTTCGGAAAGAACGGGACGCTTAGCCCTAGATTCATTGAACCTTTTAAAGATTTTGAGCCGAGTGGGAGAGTTTGCCAATAAGTTTGCCTTGCCACCTAGCTTGTCAATTGTTCATCATGTATTTCATGTCTCCATGCTTCAGAAGTACATGCTGGATGAGTTCCACACTCTTTCTCTTGATTCAAGTGAGTTAGGTCTAGACTTATCTTTTGAGGAGGAGCGTATTGCCATTTTGGATAGGCATATCTGAAATCTAAGAACCAAGGAGATTGCTTCAGTGATGGTGCAATGGAAGCATTTAGTTGGTGAGGTGAGTTAGAAGAAAGAGTCGGATATGCGTGCCAAATATCCTCATCTCTTCAAGCTTCAGATGCTCTCTTTTACTTTATGTTGAAGGATGAATATGGTTTTTAGTGATAGATAATGTAATGACTTGATCGATCATATTTTGCAATTTTGTGAATTTTACCATTTTACCCCTCCAAACATTTGGCCTGAGTTATTCTTGATTGTGTTTTTGAAGTTACTTCCAAACCTTCTGTAAAAGTTGAGATTTTTGACAAGTTTTGAGTTTGAAAGGTTTAAGTTGCCTAAAAGTAGTTTCTTATGTCTTTCGAGTTTCAGATGCTTGGATCGGAATTTCAAGAGTTTCGTTGGATTTAGTGGATGATTTTAGGCCTAGGACGTCTCATGGTTTATTTTTGAGAGATCCCTAACTTTTTTTGGCATTTTTGGGGTTCCACATCTCTTTCATGTTTTGATGGTTCCATTGAGTCGGGAATGTCGAGTGTAGTTTATTTGCATATCTGGTTTCTATGTTCGTGCTTCCGAATGAATCCCAAAGGTCCTTTCACTGTTTTTATAGTTCACTATGTTTGCTAGTGTCTGGAGGCCTCGCTTTTGTGAAGGCTTGTCACTTTAGCGACCTTCGTAGAAGCGAGAGCCTCTTCTCTTAAGCGAGCGTTGCAAAAGCAAAGAGGGCTTCAATTTTGTGAGACGCGCCATTTATAAAAGCAAACCCTTGCAAGTTCTATCGGGTAATTAGAGAGGGGTTTTGACCTGCAAATTTTGGGTTTTTAGCCCTATTTAAAATTTTTGAACTTGGGAAACACTTGGAGGGAATTTTTGAAAGGATTTCTTGAGCTAAATCATTTGGTAAGCATTTGTGACCCAAAAACTCCTTGATCCTTTTATTATTTATGAATCCTAACATCCTTATTTTGAGTTTGATTTGGAAAATTGCAAGGTTTTGCAAGAAGTTGATTTCTGATCTAAAATAGAGATTTTGAAGTGGTTTTAAATCTTTTTTTGAATTGGTTTTCACCATTGAGTTTCATAAAGCCTTGAATATCATTTTCAAGTATTGATTTCCAGATTCAAACCATCTTTTTGAAATTGGGTTTTGAGATGATTGACCCATTTCTCTAGATAACATATGTGGGTATTGTTATTTCCGATGAGTGATTGTGAATACTTGATTGTTATAGATTGTATGGCTTTGGAAGTGAGTTGGAAAGGGGAAAATCAATCTTCGGATTGATTGCTTTATGGCAAGTGATCTCTTAAACTTTGTAATTTTGTTGAATTGTTTACTTCTCTTCATTGTCTATGTGTTTGAGAGTGATCGGGAATGAGGTGAAGGGTTATTTGCTCAACTTGATTACTATTAACCAACAAAAAGGGGGAAAGTGAAAAGGCTTCTTGATGATAATGATAAATTGTGTGGCCGAAGGTAAATCATTCCGGCTAGTGATATAAATGCCAAAGAGAAATGGTTTCGGCAAGTGATAATTTGTGATAAAGCCGAAGGGAAATGGTTTCAGAAAGTGATATATTGTGATAAAGTTGAAGGGAATGGTTTTGGCAAGTGATCTAAATGCCATAGGAAAATGGTTCCACCAAGTGCTATTTTGTGAAAGCCGAAGGGAAATGGTTTCGGCTAGTGACATTGCGCCAAGGGGAAATAGTTCAAGTTAATGTTGATCTTTAAGATAAATCTACTTGATGCATATATTTTACTTATTTGATGCATCTGATTGAGCTAATTGACATGTTGAATTGGTGTATTTGATTTGTGAATTGAACAAGTTGATATTTGTGATTGAAATTCTTAATACTTTAGAGTAAATGATTTGATACTTGTCGGTTATTGAAATGTGACTATTCGGTTTATGATCTTTGAGCCTTGAGACATGTGTATTGTAGAACGGTTAGGTTGGGCTGATTTCTATGCAGGTTGTAGTTTGTGGAGGTTCGGTTAGGATGGAAAGGAGTATTAGATTCTAGTTGGTTGCCTAGTTTATTGGGTTGTTTGCTGGATACTATGTTGGTGTTACTCACTCCTTGCTTGTACACTTGTGAAGGTTCCGAACCCGGACCCGTGTGATCTTCTTATTCTTCTTCTAACGTTGCGAGGCTTGTCAAAGACTATTGAGAGGTAGCTGTGTGTCATCCTGGCAGACTCTCTTTTCCTTTTATTATGCTTTGTTCTATTTGAGAAGCAAATAAAATTGGGACTTGTATTTATCTTTCAAATTTTGTATTTACATTAGTGGTTTGTACATGTGACACCGAGATTTTGGGGTGTGGTTTAGAATGAATAGTTTTTTCGCCTTTGTCTTGTTCTCACTTTATCCTTTCACTTTTCATTCATTTTTGTTGGGTTGAGGCTGACTTATCTTGGTGGAAATAGACAAGTTCCATCACATCTATTTTTGGGTCGTACAACATTATTTTATAAAAGAGTTCAAGCAAACTATATTTAGCTTCAAACTCTACAATTCTATCAAGATTTTTATTTAAATTTCATCAATGGGCCCCCCTTCACCCATTGAGTCCCAAAGAAACCCAAATTTCTTGAAGTTATGATTTCTCCAAAACTAGGGTTTCTATGATCTTCATGGTTTATTATTGAAATTTAGTTACTTCTTCATGATTAATCTTTAATTTCATGATTTTAATTATAGTTCCTTATATTTAATGATATTTTCAGGAACTCATAGCATGCAAGTATATTACGACTAAAAATTATGCCTTTTTAAATGCATGTGTAATATTATAAGATGTCTATGAAATTAGAATGCTTCCGGATAAAGTATCTCTAAATATATTTATAGATATCATGATTTAGATGCTTTGAGATAAGTGTCTTTATGAATATATTATGAAATCAGGATTTTCAAAAGAGTTATTCTATGGTATGAAGTTATGATTGGATTGGTATAACTAGATTTCTACTTTTCCAAATATTAAGATATGTTTATGATGTTTATTCCTTTGGTGGATTTAACTTAGCATCGAGAGGACTTTGGAATGGAGGCCCGATTGCTAGTAGATTTTTGGTCTTTACAAGCAATTCCCTTGTCCCGAACTACGTGCCCTCGTAGTAACTGTCTTAGAAAGGCATAGCAAGTGGATCCACTTAAGATAATATGTATGGTCCTTAGCTTGGAAAGTAGGAAAATCTCTTTTCGGCGTGGGAATGACACCGGATTTCATGTTATAGCTCACATGGCCTATGTCGATTAATGGTAAATATCCCAAAAAAAGAACTATGTTTTCTTCAAAGGTTTTTTTGACTTTTTCAATGATTGTTATTTAAGCCTATGTTATGATTTCCAATATATTGGTTTGACCTTACATTCAGTTATTGTAGTTTCAGTATCTATTAGTTGTATGTTTTTCAGTTTCATATTCAGTTTAACATCTCAGATTCATCATGTCCTGCCTTACAAATTATCATGCATATATCACATATTCAGTACATTCAAATTACTGATTCACATACCTACTGTCCCTACATTATTCATGTGATGTAGATTCAGGTTCTTACTATGAGGATCCTAGTCAGTTGGATTGCAGCTGATAACACTAAACCACACCTTACACTCTGCATTCGTGGATACTTCCCGCGTTCGCGAAGAATAGTTCACTACTAGCTCCAATTTTCTTCTTTTTATCTTCAATTTGCTCCAATTTTCATTCTTATTCCTCAAAACTCTTTTTTAACCAACATGTACCTGAAAAAACCAAATTCAAAGGAAAGTTAGCCTCTTTCTCTACTTAAGTACCACAAAATCACAAGAAAATGACTCCAAATGAGTGAAAATCACCCACTCATCAACACCCCCAACTTAGAACCTTTGCTTGTCCTCAAGCAAAAAGAAATCAAAAGCACAAGAGGCAATCACAATAAGCACAACACATTTTCATTTCGAATCGAGATCATGATCATGACTTTTCTTGGTACTAACAAATAGTCCTCAAGCAAAATTTTCACAAAAACACCCCCTCATTTTCATGCAACATTTTCAAAAACAAAGAATCATTAAGTGACAACAACTCAATCTCAAGAAATGACTCAACTCTTTAGCTCTTTTTTCATTCTCACTTGATACAATTTGGAATTTTCAAAATCACCATTCAAGAAACCTACATGCCCTCACAAGAAAAGAAATGTCCCCAAACACTCACATGTATTTAAAAAAAAGGGACAAAAGCACAAACACTCATACTCACAAAAGAACATCTCATGAACACAAATGCCACACTATAGGCTTGCCCTTATTTTCAATCAACATTGCCTCCACTTCATTTGGTTAGAAATCATGAAGGACTTTGTTAAGCTTGTAATGTAGGCTTAGGGAAGTAAAGGATATCATTTAGGTACAAGTGACAACACCCTCCTTGAACTCTACTCAACAACTCAACATTTTCGTCACTTTCCAAAGCAATGCACATTTCACATTCTCTTTTTCTTATTTTTATTCTAGAGTCCCCACATGCAACCATTTTCAAATTTTTGGAGGATTCAAGATTCTTTTATTCACTTTCTTTTTCAAAAATTTTTCTTTCTTTGAGATACCTTTCCTCCTATGTTCCTCTTTTATTTATATCAAGCTTTTATGCAATAGGCATCCCTTCAATGAATTTCCCAAATCACCTCAACTTAGGCTTTTAGCCTCACTTTCACAACATCAAGTTCAAGGAGGGGAAAGGTTCAGGAGAGGAATGTATTTTCAAAATGGCTAAGGCTTGTAATAAAGTTTCCAATAAAAGGGTATTCGGCTCAAAGTGGAGAAATAGGGATACATTTAGTTCAAAGGTAGGATATTTAGGCCAAGTGGACTTCAATAACAATCAAAGAAAGCCTAAGATCATTTTTCCAACCCAACTCAATTAAGACCAATATTTCAAGACTAACTGGGAAAGTTCTAGGTGGCACAAGCAAACACAAGGCATTACTCAACAACTCACCACACATGGCATGCAAATCACTCAAGACGGATCAAAATCTTATTTCATTTTCAACAAACAAGTGGCATAGAACAATTAGACCGCCAACGAATCAAGAGTCACAAAAAGAGTCACAAGAGTTGTCACAAAATCATTCAACACTTGCTCAATTTTCAAAATGGAGGGGTATGCTCAAAAACATTTTTCGCAAGCAAGACTATATTCTTAATACCAAAAAAGCCACAATCTTAAAAAAAAACCACGACAAATTTGCACTTGAGAAAGCCGCCAACCAATCAATAATTGGGCAAACTCGTACATCAATTCATAACTGTTTACTCAGAATTCACCGCACATCAACAATAATAGCTACTCAGACTTCACCAACATTGGCTACTCAGACTTCACCAACAATGGCTATTCAAACTTCACTAACAAAACACATTGACGCTTTACCCTTAAGAAAGTCATCACTCTATCTATCATAGGGCATCACCAATCAACAACACCATCTCAAAACAAATGAAATTAAAATAAAGAAACTATAAAAAGCAATAAAACTACTAAAATGAAAAATGACTAATCTAACACGGTCACAATTAAAGCCAAAAACCCGACAAGGGCACATCATCCATAAACAACACAAACATCAAACAGTATGATAAAAACAACCAACAAACAATCCCCAAATATCAAAAACAGTCAATGAAAAATAAGAGTCATAAGGGAGGCACCCCCAACTGAAAATCACACTATGTCCTCACAGTACAAAAATCAAAAGAGAATACGGAGGGCTCCCTGAAGTATGATCACTCTGAGCTAGAATCAGAGGGGAAGGATAAATCCTCATCATCAGACAGACTGCTACCACATAGGCTCTGGAGCTTGCCCATCATCTTGCTCAGGAACTAGCTCTTCTTCTCCTCATGCTCTCACAAAGTACGCTGGCCCTTCTCAATCTTCCCCTGCCTCCTACTTAGATGCTCGAATCTATCAGACAAAACCTTCTGTGCAGCAGCTACAGAGGCAATAGTAGGTGTAGATGCACCCTAAGATGTGGCTCAAAAAGATCCAGTAGGAAGGCCAACAAGTAGCTCTCGGATCTGAGCATCCACTCCCTATATCTAAGAGGATTTATATCGCATCGTGGCAGGCCCAAAATGGAGGGGTCCTGCTGAAGATGAAGCAGCAGTCTCAAAAGTGGACTCAGTGAACTGCCTGAACTGTGGGCCAAGTGTGTCGATCTTTCTCTTTTTGTGACTATCACCCTGCGTACCCCTCTTCTTCAGAGGGTGAATCTCAGTGCCTAGCCTTTTCTCCTCCTCTGTAGGCAGTCTCAGCACTCTGGTACTGTAACATAGCTGAGTGATCAGTGAAGGAAAGATTAGACTCCTGGTCCTCCCCTAGGCTACCTCAATAATATGGTCAAAAATCAGCTAGCCCACATTCACCGCCAACCCATCCATAATAGCCGCAATAACCAGAGCCCTATCTAGTGTCACCTCGGTGTCATGTGTGGAGGGAATGACCCGAGCACATATAATGGAGAGCCAAGTCTTGGCCTCTGCTGTAAACTACCTAGAGTAAACCCCTCTCTTCATCTCGAACCACTCCAGAGGCTGACAATTGTGCAATTTATCAACAAGCCACTGGCCATCAAACTCTTTATAGCGATCCAAATAGACCCTATTGTCGGCGTCCGGGAGGCCATAATAGGCATTAATCAAGACTGGGCTAAAATGGACATGTACCCCTCGGACGGTAGTAACGGCAACCTCATTAAAATCAGACTCTGAGGCATTAGCGTAGAACTCAGCTATTGTGGTGTGATTAGCCTTGACAGGCTCAGCAGCAAACACCATCCAACCACTAGACTCAAGCCGGTTAAAGAAATCTGGCATCCCCTGCTCTAGCTTGTCGAAACAGATCCCTCTTTCCTTCATAATAGCCCGGCCCAGGTATTCGTCATACTTATAGGTGCAGTTGGTGGACAAACACCTGGTTGCATAAAAATAATCCTCCTCGGGAGAAATTTCGGATGACGCGGGAATGTTGTCGGGGTCGACATTTTTAGTTCAAAGTACCTACAAAAGAAGCCAATAAGTAAAAGGTTCGTATGGACACTTAAAACTGTGTATTAGGAAATATTTAGGCCAAAGAAAAATAATTAAAAGAAGTCCCGATTGAATTATGCAAAGCTACTATTTTGGGATAGACAAGTTTCTTCTCCGTGTTCGCGGAGAGTAAGTGGTTGTGCCTCCGCGTTTGCGGAGAGGCAGCAGCGTTCGCGGCTCAGAAGTAGATAGGTCTCCACGGTCGCGGACCAGTTGGCACGTTCGCTAGGAACAAGGAGTCACACACCTCCGCGTTCGAAGACAAAGCTCCGCGTTCGCAGACAAAGCTCCGAGTTCACAGACAAAGTTTCGCATTTGTGGAGATGTCATCATCCCCAGAAAAATATTTCATAGAGGCATTTCATCAAAAAGCTCATGGGCAACATTTTACCAACAATTTTCTACACTATATCGCCCCCAATTCAACCCCAACACAAGATTAATTAATTTACACCTCAACAAACAACTAATCTACCCGCAAAAATCTAGAATTCATCACAAAATTCAAGTTCAATTAAAGAACACAATTAAGCACAAAAATTCAATTTTAACTTACCAAAGAACAAAAAATAAGTAAAGCAAGGGTTAGAAATCAAACCTTGATTGTAGACTCTAGTCTAAAGGTAGTAGATTATGAAGCAATTTAGAGAGGGGAAAGGTGTATGGGGAGTTTTTTGCGTTATATAAACTGAAAGGAGGAAGGGGGATTGATTTAAAACTGATTTCAACTTTTGACATTTGCCTTTTAACATACCCCGATCTCTCCGCGTTCGCGTACACACTGGCGCAGTCGCGCCTCTATGTGCTACCTGACCTCTGCGCTCGCGGTCAAAAGGGCACGTTCGCGAAGGTTTTGACATTTTGACCTCCACATTCGCACTTGGTATGGGGCGTTCGCAGTGTGTTCAACATATTGGCTTCCGCATTCGTGGACTCCCCTACGCGTTCATGGAGAACAATTCAGTCCTTGACCCCTGGCAGCATTCTGGAAATTTTGGCGATGGGTGGGTCCATTAGGCGACTTGTCCATTGGACTTTGGTGACCGTCAACTGCCCAAGAGTGTTCCAACCCCCATTTTGAAGGTTGTTCAACCCCATACTTCAACTCCAAGTGCAATTTTTCTTCCAAACCTGTTCAAAACACCTCCAAACACTTTGAATTCATGAGGATTAGTCAAAAATAAAATTCTAATCTATCCTAACAATTAAAGAAAATTCAAAAATAAAAATTTTGGATACCGATGGGTTGCCTTCCATTAAGTGCACAATGTAACGTCGCGGCACGACGCCGGTTGCATCACCTTTTATATTTCCACTTTGAGGCGATATACCCTCTCCCCAACTTCAATTCATTTTCTCATCGAAGCAATTGGGGACTACCAGAGAGCATCATACGTTTCACTCGATCTCTCTGTTTCAAAGATTTGAATTTCTTGCCAACTTCACATCATTTTTTTCGTGTAGGAGCATTGGGCAAGAGTGATAGTATCACTAGGCCTTCGAACAACGGACTTCATAACCTTTGTCCCTCAAGTGCATGACACTATCACTTTCCAATGTACTAGAGTTGTCATATATGATCTTTTTGGCTTTTTCTTGCAACTCTAGTATCATTGCCTTGACTTTGGCATGTTGAAATTTTATTGGTTTGGTTGCAAACACCCAATATTTCCTCAATATCGAATGCAACCCCTTTTTCTTGACCGTCCAAGTTCAATGCCTCACTCTTGACCACTTGAGAAGGAGCCTTATGTACTCCAAACACTGATCTCGCATTGGCCTTCAAAGTGGCAATCTCAAACTCAAGTTGGATCATCTCATGCAACCTAGCTCGGTGGAAGTTGAGGAATTTATCCCTCATTTGGAACATTAGATTTCTTAGCCTCTCACCCTTTTCATGTCAATGAGACAAGTACAAGAGCCACGCTTGACTCACAACACCCATCTCATCATCTAACGAGGCATCCACAAAACTATCCCCAACATGAAGTCTTCCAAAACAAGGCCATGGGTAATCAACATAGGACTTGCACTCACCAAACCTTGTTCATTCACAAAAAGCCATAAAAACAAACAAAAACAAAACACAAACAAATATTCACAATTTGGAAAGAAACTAGTAAACTAAAAATTCTAAATCAATTCAATACGCCAAATTGTTCCCCAGCAATGGCGCCATTTTTGATAACGCTCAACCACACCTTTCACGAATAGAAGTGTGGATGGTTGCTATGCAGGTATAAACCTATCGAAGAATTGGGGTCGATCCCATGAGGAACAATGTGCAGGCCGATTGAAGAAACTATGAGTTACTAGCTACTAGTTTGAATCCGAAATGAAATGGACAATTATATAAATGAAATGATTTCTAGTAACAAATTTAGAATATGGGATATGGGAGAACAAGGAACAAAGCTATATCGAACCAGATTACCAAAGGGATTTGGGAATGGGAAATTGATCAACATCCATACAATCCATTGCACACTAGAATCATACAATCTAAATTAATCATGGGTAAAATCATATATGCCTCGGAAACTAACTTATCTACCTAATTCTATCGAACATAGGAAAATATTTATCAATTAGCTCACACGAACCCAATCAAGTGGCAACACAAGCAATCCGATTCAAGGCAATGCAAGGATTCAATATTTCTAGCAAACTCTGACAAATGAGTTGCTAAACGTCAATTAATGCACCAATCAATCATACACAACCTCAATTAACTCTCACAAGCTTAATCAAAGTAAATGGGCAAGTCCAAGGAGTGATCAACTCCTTTGGAAAACAATTAAAGCATGAGACCAATTGGATAATCAAAAACCCATTACATAAATGATAAAGCAATCAAATAATTACAAATGCACAAGATAGAAATCAAAAATCAAAATATTGATTATGTCTTACACAATATCCAAATCACTAATCAACAATTAACACCAAGAATTCAACAATATAAAACAAAGAGTTGAAGAAAGATGAAAAATAATTACAACCCAAACTCACATTCTTCGCTCTAATGGTGTTTGTTGAGGAATCTTGCTCTCAAAACTAAGCCCAAGCCTCAATCCCCAGGTTCTTCTTCTCTATTTTTTGACGCATGTCAATTCTCGATTCCCTCAAAATGGCTGTGAATTAGTGTAAATGGTGAATTTGGATCAAAATGTGAATTTCTAGAACCGCCCGGATGTCAATCACCTTTTCTTCTTCACATTCCTGTAGGTAGCTCCGCATTCGCGGAGTTCAGTAAAAATGTACTCCGCGTTCGCGGTAGTTTGAGAAGTTGCACTCTGCATTCGCGGAGGCTGTTCCGCGTTTGTGCTAGTTAATGAACTTACACTTCGCGTTCGCGAATGCCTCCCGCGTTCGCACTTCAGAATAAAGTTATACTCTGCGTTCGTGGATGTCTTCCCGCGTTCGCGAAGAACAGTTCACTGCAAGCTCCAATTTTCTTGTTTTTAGCTTCATTTTGCTCACATTTTCATTCTTTTTCATCAAAGCTCTTTTTTCACCAACATGTACCTGAAATAACCAAATTCAAAGGAAAGTTAGCCTCTTTCTCTACTTAAGTACCACAAAATCACAAGAAAAGGACTACAAAAGAGTGAAAATCACCCCCTCATCAAGAGATTCAAGCTAGAAGGTTATGAGTTCTCTTATTATAAGCATTCAAGTCTGTTTATAATTCTCATATGTTATTTCTATTTGAATGTATTGATGAAAGGGAGGAACGGTCATGTCGTGGCTCACTATAATTAGTATTAGTAGAGGCTTCATAGATAGTCTGTTAGAGTTGTTGTATTCAGTCTATTATATTCTAGATTCTTTTTCAGATTACCTTTGTTGTATGCAAAACATTGTTCAGAAATTTATTGAACTAGTATTCCATAATTATACTTTCGCTCAGTCATTTTAATTCTTTAAACGGTTTATATTTAGTTGTTCATGACTGTGCCAGTACAAGGGTGAGCTTAGGGTCACTTGTGAATCTAAGCACCATGTTATAACTAGGGGTAGTCTATGGTCATGGCACTTTAGCAGCTAGTCATAAAATTCAAAGTAGAGGTAATATTTTGAAAAATTACCCACCGTGTGAGCACTGTGGAAAAATAGGCCATCTACCATACATATTTTGTAAAAGACTAGGCACAAAGTGTAGCAAGTGCAATCAACTTGGTAATGAAACAGTAATTTGCAAAAATAAATTTGAGAACTATGAAGTAGATGCATATGTAGTCAATGAAGAAGAAGAAGAAGACCATCTTTTTGTTGCAACATGTATCTCAAGTAAGGTTTCAACAAATTTTTGGCTGATTGATAGTGGTTGCACTAACCACAAGACTTATGACAAGAGTTTATTTAAAGAATAAAGCCTAATGAAATATCCATAGTTAGGATAAAAAATGGTGACTACATTCTTGTCGAAGGAAAATGAACTGTTGTAATCAAAACAAGTTCAGGTAATAAGGCATTTTAGATGTTCACTATGTACCTAATATTGATAAAAACTTGTTGAGAAAATGTCAGTTTGTAGAAAAAGGATACAAAGTATCGTTTGAGGATAAGCATTGCTTCGTAAATGATGGTGCTCGTAAAGAAGTTTTAAGCATTATGATGAGAGATAAGCATTTTTTATTTGATCCAACAAAAGATGTTTCTATAGAACATGAAAAAAATCATAGGATGGAAAAATTAGAAGATCATCCTTCTATTTTAAAAGCACGAGCAAAATGTCAATCTGCTAGGTATAAAGGATCTTTCAATGTTCCTAAATGAATTGAAGCAATGGAGGAGTTATTTATGTTTCAGAAAAATAAAATGGGTAACTCTAAATTCAAGATGCAAATGAAGCAAGAAGACATGCAAAAAAGATTTAGTACTCAATAATAGCGCATTACCTATAGTGTTTTACAAGTGTTGTAATATTGTTTTAATGTGCACAATTTGATTAGCATTAGGTTTGTTCAATTTATTTAGGCGTTAGTTTGTATTAGTAGTTGTTTATTCCTACATTCGAGGGGTTAGTTTAGGCTAATTTCCTTTATTTCATCCGTATAAAAACTCTACAGGAGTCTCATTCTAGTAATACACTTTCTTCTATTTTATTTCTCCGTCTTTGTAAAGTATTAGTGCCACAAATACTTTAACGAGTAATTTTTTTTGCACATCAATGGCTACTTCCACCCCAGATGCTAATGTTGATGCCTCCCATATCATTAAACAGTTGATTCAATTGAACCCAGCATCTCAACTTCCCATTAAACTATCTAGTAGCCACAACTTCACTGTTTGGACATTCCAGATTGCCATGCTAATTCATGGCCATGACCTCTATGGTCATCTTGCGGCAACAAGTTTTCCCATCAAAAAACAATCATCACTAATGAAATTAAAACTCCCAACCCCGAATATAAGGATTGGTTTAAACTGGATAAACTAGTAGAAAATGCTCTTATGGCCTCTGATGATGCCACAATCACATCCCTTGTAGCTTCCACAGACAACTCCAAAGCTTCCTAGTATCACCTTCACACCTCATTTGTGAATAAGTCTAAAAAATATAAACCTTGAGGTGACCGCAGTAGTTTCTCAACGAGTCGCATATTCCCTATCTGTCAAGACCAAAAGTACCCCCTAGGTGTGACATGGCACCTAGGATCCCGAGGGACCCCACACGAGCCACTTAGCGTACATATACATATGGTAAAGACGAAAATGAGGAATATATTAGGCAATCTCACAAAAGTAAGAGTTTACAAGCGAAAGTCTTGACTATGTCTTAAAAGCCATCTAATATAATTGAATGATCGGGACGTAACCCGTACATCATATACAAGCTTGAAAGTGAAAGTAAGGGAAAGCAATAAAGTCTCCTAGTCCCTGAAGCATGAGGATGCACCAAGGCTGAAAGCTCGAACACTGAAAGAAACTAAGCACGAGAGTGCGAAGGATTACTGTCTGACCCTACATTATAAGAGAATGTAGGCACAAGTATGCATTAGTACATGGAATGTACATTGTATGAAGAAAATGCATATAATCATGTAAATCATTCCAATGAGGTGCTTTTATATAGGAAATCATGATAGTGAGATATCATCATGAACATGCAAGGACCAAACTAAATCATGTGAAAAAATTGTTAGAAACTCAATGCATAAACATGGTCAATGCAAGCTAGTCATATCATAAGTCTTGTGAGATACTTCTAGTACCCTAGTTCTTTATTATGGGATTTTTACATTTAACCGACATAGACCATGTGAGCTATTACATGGAATCTAGTGTCTACCCTACAACGAAAAGGGGAGTGTTGTCTACCCCACATATCTAGAAGGGGTGTCCTACTTTCCAAGGTAAGGACCATAAATTTGTAGCTTACGTGGATCCACTAGCTATGTGTCTATCTGAGAAAAAACGTATGAGGCACGTAGTTATGGGACTTAGGGATTGCTACTAAAGGTCCACGAATGCTAAACGGAAACCTTCATCCTAAAAGCCCGCTCGGTACAAAGTAAAATCCCAAGAAATAGTCAATTAAGATTATTCATATTTTAACCAAGGAAGAAGTAAATCTAGGGTTACCAAATCCAAGCTAAGATCATAACAAGACGTTTCAACTACCATGGGTTTGCCCAAGCTTAAGTCTTTAGAATAGCTCCTGATTGATTCATAGGTGAGAAAGCCTTTCAACCATACGAACCCAAATTTATGTGAGAAAATCTTTCACATTCATATGCTTAACTTATTGTGAAGAATACCTTTTCACAACACGTGGATGCCATCATCTATACGCACCCTATCTATTATAAGCATAATTCTCATGAAACAAGCATCTCTTATTCAAGCTATTCATATACATGCATCTCTTATGCAAGCTATTTATATACTCATAAATCATGATATAGTATGGGTACATGTAAATTCATCTTATTTTCATTCAATAAAGTAGAATCATGCGTATTTTGATCAATTACATATTTTCATAAATGCATGGATCATTCTTCTTCATGAATTCATAGCTAGGAATCATGGCTCATGCATGGGTTTATTAAATTTCTACGTCAAATCATATAAATCACACTAAATCATGCACTAAGTCACTTTATCACGCTAGATCATGCACTACGAATCATAAAATTAACAATTGGAATCATAATTGAAGAACCCACAAGAATTGATCAAAACCCTATTCAATTTGGAGAAATTGAAGCTTCAAAATTGAAGAAAACTAAGGACCCATTGGAGGAAAGGGATCCAAATGGTCAATGCTAACATACCTCAACAAAGCCCACAAGAAATTGCTAAGAATCGATGACCTTCAATGGAGGATCCTAGCCTTTCTTCTTTCTTGAGAATTGAGCATAATGAAAGAAAATTTGGGATAAAAGACTTATATAGTGGGTCAAATTAGAGGCAAAGCCATAATTAAAAAGAGTTAAAAGAATTGAGAAAAGACATAAAGACCCCTGGAAATTACTTGTCGAATGAAGTCTATGGTCCAAACCTACGGTTCGTAGGGCTTCCTACAGTTGGACCGTAAAAAACTCAAGAAAACCCAACTTTCAGGACACTTTCTACGACTTTGTTCTACGGTTCATAAGTCACACCCGTACAACCCAACTTGACCCTCAGAAACTTGACTAAGTCTGGAACACTTGATGGGACCTTTGTACAATCCGTCCTGCTAGCCCATATACTCAAATTCAAAAACTTGATTTTCAAAAATTTTTACCCTCTTTCTACGATGCATTCTACGGTCCGTCAAAAGATCTACGACCCGTAGATTGCGCCCGTAGATGTGATTCTGGGCCCAAAACTGGAAATTTTCTCCTTTGAAAAACTGAGGTGTTACAATATCTCCCCCTTGGGAACATTCGTCCCCGAATGGAACTCAGCTTGTAACGACAAGAGTAATGAAAACAACAATTCTATGATTCCAATCATGAATGCAATTACATAATGCACATATCCAAGGAGGAAAATCAACTCCAAGCTAAAGCATGCTTTATCACAAAATGTTAAGCTATAAACACTTAATGAATGCACGCATAAGGAAATTTGAGAATGGCTAAGACACATGCATCCTAGAAACAAGCAATGAGGAGCTAAATACCTCAAGCTAGGGAAAACTCGGAAGGAAAGAGATGAGGATAATGGGACATCATATCGACCTCGGCATCCCACATAGCACCCTAAACTAATTGATTCCTCCACGATACCTTAACAGAAGCAACTTCTTTGTTTCGAAGCTTTCGGATTTGTCGGTCTAGAATCTCAACCGGAACCTCTTCATAAGATAAACTCTCTTTGATTCCAAGACTTTCTAAAGGATCTATGGATGTCGGATCTCCAACACACTTTTTCAAAAGAGTCACATGGAAAATCAGATGAACCGATGCTAACTCATTGGGCAACTCAAGAACATAAGCAACCTTGCCAATGTATCTCAAAATCTTATACGGGCCTACAAACCGGGGACTAAGCTTCCCTTTCTTACAAAATCTCATGAAACCCTTCATGGGTGAAATGTTCAAATAGACCCAATCAGCAACCTCAAACTAAAGATTCCTTCTCCTAACATCGGCATAGAACTTTTATCGACTTTGAGCCGTTTTCAATCTTTCTCGAACAAGCCAAACATTCTCCATAGCCTCATGCACTAATTTGGGACCCATCAAAGAAACTTCACCAACCTCAAACCATCCTATAAGTGACCTACATCTCCTACCATAGAGAGCCTCAAATGGAGCCATACCAATTCTTGTGTGGTAACTATTATTGTAAGCAAACTCAATCAAAGGCAAATGATCATCCCAGTTACCATTCAAAATCAATCACACATGCTCTTAGCATATCCTCTAAGGTTTAGACAGTACACTCCGCTTGCCCATCAGTTTGGGGATTCAAATCTATGCTAAGCTTAACCTTGGTACCAAGACCCTTTTGGAAAAAATTCAAAAATTGAGAAGTGAATTGGGTGCTTCTATTGGAGATAATGGATAGGGGCACTCCATGCAACCTAACCATCTCCCTAATGTAAAACTTAGCATAATCTTCCGCCGAAAAGGACACCTTGACGGGAATGAAGTGAGCCAACTTCGTCATACGGTCTACAATAACCCACATAGAATCATGTTGCCGGCGACTACGCGGTTAACCCACTGTAAAGTCCATATTGACATCTTCCCACTTCCAAGTAGAAATGGCTATATCTTCGGATAAACCTCCCGGCCTTTGATGTTCAACCTTAACTTGTTGACAATTTGGGCACCTTGCAACAAATTCCGCAATATCTTTCTTCATTCCATTCCACCAATAGACTTTCCGCAAATCGCGGTACATCTTAGTGGCTCCTAGATGAATAGAGTATCGGGAACTATGAGCTTCTTCTAGAATTTTCTCTCTCAGGCCATCAACATTAGGTACACATAAATGGCTTTGAGTCTAAGAACACTATCTCCCCCTTGGAGAAAGCATCATTGCCCTTCTTTAGAACCGCCTCGTTCAACTCAACTTGTATTGGATCAAGTGCTTGCTTAGCCTTAACATCCACCACAAAGGATGATTCCGACCCATTTTGGACAATCACACCTCCCTCATTGGAGTCAATCAACCGAACACCTAGCCAAGCTAGTCTATAAACATCCCGAACCAATTCTTTCTTATGATCTTCTATATGTACAACACTATTGATCGATAAGTGACTCATGGCATCAGCCACTACATTTGCTTTGCTCGGGTGATAGAGGGCACTCATGTCATAGTCCTTTAAGAGCTCTAGCCATTTACGTTATTGAAGATTTAGATTCTTCTGCGTAAACACGCATTGCACATTTTTTGGTCGATAAACACATCAACATGGACACCATACAATAGTGCCTCCAAATCATTAGAGCAAAGACAACCGCCGCAAGTTCTAAATCATGGGTAGGGTAATTCTTTTCATGAACCTTAGGTTGCCTTGAAGCATAAGCAATCACATTCCCATTCTACAGAAGAACACACCCGAAGCCAACCCTTAAAGCATCATAATAAAACACGAAGCCATCAGAACCTTCTGGCAATGTCAATATTTGAGTGGAAGTAAGCCTATCCTTCAATTCTTGAAAGCTCCTTTCACAATCCTCTGACCATACAAACTTAGTCTTCTTTTGAGTCAACGAGGTCAATGGAGAGGCAATAGAAGAAAACCCTTACACAAACCTCCTATAATATCCAGCCAAGCCCAAGAAACTACGAATATCCGAAGGAGATAGAGGTCAAGGCCAATTTCTAAACACATCCGTCTTCTAAGGATCTACCTGAATACCCTTACCAGACACAATATGACCAAGGAAACCTACGGATCTCAACAAAAACTCACATTTATTGAACTTAGCATATAATTCACGATCCTTAAGAATTTGCAATACAATCCTCAATGATCGACATGCTCTTCCTCACTTCTGGAGTAAATCAAAATATCATCAATGAATACAATCACGAACATATCAAGGTATTGTCTAAACACCCTATTCATCAAATCCATAAAGGCCGCCGGAGCATTAGTCAATCAGAACGACATAACCACAAACTCATAATGGCCATACCTAGTTCGAAAAGCCGTCTTAGAAATATCACAATCTATCACCCTCAATTGGTGATAACCCGACTGGAGATCAATCTTAGAAAAGAAACTAACACCTTGATGATGGTCAAACAAATCATCTATTCTCGGAATCGGGTCCTTATTCTTAATGGTAACCTTATTCAAATGCCGGTAATCAATACACATATGGAGAGAGTCATCTTTCTTACAAACAAACAACACCGGAGCACCCCATGGAGAAATACTCGATCAGATGAAACCTTTATCAAAAAAATCCCTCAATTGCTCCTTCAATTCCTTAAGTTCCGCTGGAGCAACATGGTAAGGAGGAATAGAGATAGGTTGCGTATCAGGAAGAAGGTCAATACCAAATTCTATTTCCCTTTCGGGAGGAACACTGGGTAGATCATCGGGAAACACATCCAAAAACTCATTTACCACGGGAACCGACTCAAGACTAGGTGTTTCAGAATATGTATCCCTAACTCAAATAAGATGATAAATGCAACCCTTGGAGATCATCTTTCTAGCTTTAAGACAAGAAACAAACCGGCCTCTATGCATAGAATTTCCCCCTTGCCACTCTTGGACGGGCTCATTAGGAAATTGAAACTTAACCACTCGTGATCTACAATCAATCGAGGCACAAAGAGAATGAAGCCAATCCATCCCAAGAATGACATCGAAATCTATCATATCTAGCTCTACTAGATCAACATAGGTGACTCTATGGAACAAGGAAATGGGACACTTTCTATAAACTCTTTTAGCAAAAACAGAATCACCAATAGGAGTAGAAACACAAAAGGGTTCTGTAAACACATCCGGGGAAATAACAAATCTCATAGCCACATATGTCATCACGAAAGATAAAGTAGCACCTGGATCAAGTAAGGCATACACTTCAAGATGGAAGACTTTTAACATACGCATAACCACATTAGACGAACCTTCTTTCTCTTGGCGAGTTTGGAGTGCATAAAGTTTGTTTTGCTTGGGAGTTCTAGAACCCGAACAACTAGGATCACCTTGTTTACCATCTTTCCCCTTTGTAACATGCATAGGACAAATCCCTCATCTTGTGACCACTCTTGCCACAAGTGAAGCAACCATCCAATCCGGCTAAGCATCTCCCCTCATGCTTCCTCCCACACTTTTGACATGGGGGAATAGAAGTCCTATCACCACCACCATTTCCTCCTTGGGCTTAGGGTTAGACACCCTATTCTTGTAAAAATTAGTCATAGGAGCATTTGAAGACCCTTGGCTCGAAAACCTTTTCCGAAACTTAGACCGGTCATGTCCTCCAGTCCTTTGGTTGAGAAGTCACCATCACCGGTCCTAGCCCTCTTAGCCACTTTGGACCTCTCCTTTTGCTTCTCCCCTTTGATTTTTTGTGCATGCACCATAAACCTTGAAATATCCATTTCATTAATAAGCATGGCAGTTCTACACTCCTTGACCACCAAGTCGGATACCCCCGACACAAACTTACTCATTTTGGCCCTTGAATCAGCCCAAAGGAAGGCGCATATTTTTACAATTGAGTGAACTGCAATGCATATTCTTTTACATTCATACCACCTTGCTTCAAGTTAATGAACTCGAGGACCTTAGCCTCTCTCATCTCAAGAGGAAAGAATCGATCAAGAAAAGATTCCTTATATTTCTCCCATTTAAGAGGACCCACATCTATAGCCCTCTCCCTTTTCCATTAAAGCAAGTGATCTCTTGAACTTTGCGATTTAGTTTAATTGTCTATTTCTCTTCATTGCCTATGTGTTGGAAGTAATCGGGAATGAGGTGACTGGTTATTTTTTTCCACTTCATTAATGTAACCAACAAACAGGGGGAAAATGTAAAGGCTTCTTGATGATCATGCTAACTTGTTACTTTCCTTGTTTTAACCTTATTTGATTTTGTTAGTGAATTGTTGAATGCATTAAAGTGGATTTGTATGCTATGAATTGTTGTCTCTTTCAAATGGTGTGATATTTCTTATGTGCATTGATTGTGATTACCGTGATGAGACACTTGATGAAAGACAAAGGGAAATGGTTTCGGTTAGTGATATGAATGCGCAAGGGAAATGGTTCCGACAATATGATTAATGTGAAAGCAGAAGGGAAATGGTTCCGACAAGTGATTAACGTGAAAGCCGAAAGGAAATGGTTCCGGCTAGTAATATAGATGTCGAAAGGAAATGGCACCGACAAGTGATATTTGTGATAAAAGCCAAAGGGAAATGGTTTCGGCTAGTATATACTGCCAAAGGAATATGATTCTGGATAATGTTGACTTTGTGATCAATCTACTTGATGCATACATTTTGATTTGTTTGATGTATATGATTGATCTATTGGTCGTGTTTATTAGGCTTACTTGATGTATGAGTTGAACATGTTGCTATTTGTGAATTGAAATGCCTTGTATTTGATAGAAATGACATGATGTCTATCGATTATTGAATTGTGACTGTTGATATTGACATTGAGCCTTGAAAACTTTTTATTGTAGAACTGTTAGGTTGAGCTGATTTCTGTGCAGGTATAGTTTGTGGAGGTTCGGTTGGGATGGAAAGGAGTATTCGATTTAGCTAGGTTACGTAGTTTGTTAGGTTGCTTGATGGGTACCGTGTTAGTGGTACTCACTCATGTCTTCTACACTTTTGTAGGTTTCCAGTTCGAACTTATGTGATCCCTTTCTCCTGAGTTTTCAGGCTTGTCAAGAATTGAAAAGATAGTTGCTTGTAACTTTGGTAGACCCTACTCCTTCCTTTTTCTTTAATACTTTGTTCTACTTGAGAAA
Source organism: Solanum appendiculatum (assembly GCA_018342035.1). NCBI lineage: Eukaryota > Viridiplantae > Streptophyta > Magnoliopsida > Solanales > Solanaceae > Solanum > Solanum appendiculatum. The sequence goes on along the minus strand of JAGDQO010000361.1, from coordinate 3,803,815 downwards.
CTAAAACTGAGACTTGTATTTATCTTTCAAATTCTGTATTTTCTTTAACGGCTTGTGCACTTGAAAACTAGATTATGAGGAGGTGTTTAGAATGAATAAGTTTTCCGCGTTGTCTTGTTCTTGCTTTATTTAGTTATGCTTTTCTTTCATTTTCATTGGATTGAAGCTAACTTGTCGTGGTGGGAAAGGAAAAGTGCCATCACGTCTACTTTTGGGTCATGACAAATGGTATCAGAGCCCAGGTTTGTAGGTCTCACATGTGTACAAGCCAAGTCTAAGTAGAGTCTTGAGGATCGATACGGAGATGTGTTTAATGATCTTCGAGAGGCTATGAAGGGTGTTAGGAAACTTCCTTTTGTTCATTCTTACTTATTGTGTGTGGTTCCCTTTCTCATGCTGAGTTGTCGAATCTTGTTTTGGGAGTTGCTGAGGACTATAGGTTCTATTTCCAGTGGTAGAGGGGAGGGAGTCCCTAATGAGTGGGTTATTTTCACTCATTTGGAGCTCTTTTCTTATGATTTTGTGGCATTCAAGTAGAGAAAGAGGCTAATTATCCTTTGAATATGGTTGTTTCAAGTATATTTAGGTTGGCAAGGACTTTTTGAAGGAAAAGAAAGGAAATTGATGCAAAATGGAGCTAAAAGCAGAGAATTTGGAACTTACAGCAAAATGTTCTCCACAAACGCGGTAAACTGACCTGCAAACGTGGAGCTTTAGTCCCTCATGAACCACGAACACGGTTTACCCCTCTGCTAACGTGGAGAATAAGCTTGCTGGGATCCGCAAATGCGCCTATTCCTCCATGAACCCGTAAAAGAAAACGTTCCTAGCATTTGGGCAGTTTGGGAATTTCACCTTTTTACCCTAATTCACAATGTACAATGAGACTTAGCCATTTTTAGTAGGAGAGACTGGAAAAACACTAAAGAATTGGTAGAGGCTTCGAACTAAGGAATAGTTTTGAGGGAAAGTTTCCACAACAACCACCATTAGAGTGAAGATTGAATGCTTGAGTTGTAACTATTTTTCACCCTTTCTTCAACTCATTGCTTTGTAATGCTTAAATCTTAGGTGTAGTTGTTATTTGGTGATTTTGATACTATGTTAGTGATAAACAATTTTTGGGTTGTTAATCTTTACCTTGTACTTTTGTAATTAGTTGAATACTTTTTCATATATGAAATGGGTCTTTGATTATCCAATGAATCTCATGCTTTAATTACATTCCATACGAATTGATCACTCCTACGACTTGCCCATTTACTTTTACTGAGGTTGTGAGAGTCAATTGAGGTTGGGAAAGGTTGATTGGTGCATTATTTGAGGTGTAGCAACTCATATACTGGATGATAGCTAGAAATAGTGATTTCTTGCAATGCCTATAATTGAATTAATTGTGTTGTCACTTGACTAATTTCAAAAGAACTAGTTGAGAAGTGTTTGCCGATGTGCGAGAGAAAGAGCTGAATAATTTAGATTCCATGGCATGTATGATTTTACCCATTATTAATTGAGATTGTATGAAGCTAATGTTCAATGGATCGTATAGGTGTTGATTGACTTTCCAATATCGGCATCATATATAATCACCTCAACTATCCCAAATATACGGGTTCAATAAAGAAACACAATACACCAAAGAAGTCAAGTCAACAATACATCAACTAATGCCCACATGCTTTGGCATTCTCAAATTACAATTCGCATTCTATAGTAATAAACTTTTTCTTTATAACCCCGGTACTCGTACCAATGCTCGTCACACCATTGGTACGAGAACCCCATCTTTCGCCCTTACCCATTGTTTAATCCGTTTTTAATCTTTAATTAGGAAAATGTTCTTCAACGAATTCTGAAAGTCTTAACATACCTTGAATGCCGAACACGTGTCACGAATCCTCAAGATTTTGCCTTTCCCTGTTGTAAAGCTTCATAACATTCACAATCTATAAAAAAATGCATTATTCGTAAGTAACGTGTCTGTAGACGCCCATATTGCTCTACTTCCATCCCGAACCTCAAAGATCACGCAAAAAGTTGAATAACCTATAATTTTAGTGAGGCTAAATCACCCATAAATCATAGAGAACAAATTTATAATCAAATTCCTAATCTGGGTACCAGTTAATTTGTCAACTCTCATATTTCTTAAATTCAAGTCTAGGGTTAAGTCTTTATTCCTCCAAATATCATAAACTTAATTATAGTCATATAATATAATAAACCTAATATTTAATTACCTATCTCAATATATCAAAAACTAAATTTATAATATAATAAACAATTAATAATACTTGAGTTGAAACCACTGGTTACAAAACCAGTGGTAGCGATAACATGTATTAAAAGCCAATGATCCCCTTTAATTAATCACTATTACCCAATCACTATTATCCAACAAATCAACCAAGAATAACCATTTATATATATATTCCCCAACTTTCACGTTGCATTAGCAATGATTTCCAATGGAAATATTTTTGTTGTATTCAACCCAACGAATTATGAAAATTATTTCATTGTTTTTCTTTTCCAACTCCTAACAATACGTACTACTAATATATAATCCAACCATAATTAACAAATTCACTAAAAAGGCTTAATTGCATTACCTATTCACTCGACGTTTTCTCCCTCTACCGCGATGACTTTTCCGTTTCCCTTATTCTTTCTCTTCTAAAGATAATTAAGTATTAAAAGTGGAAAATTTCACTAACTTAATTTAATTATATGGGCCAAGTGGTTTAAGGGTATTAAATAAATTATAAACTTGGCCCATTACCTATCAATAATATTTATTACTTAATAAAAATAGCCGTTAACTAAATAATTGTAGTACCAAATAGTTCCAAATTTCCATTTAAAAATTTACGGGAAGAGTCAAAATAGTTCTAGTCCTCAAAATAACCTAGCGGGTCGTTACATTATAATTGTATCTTTTATTTCGGGTTCAAATTAGTAGCTTGTAATTTTTATTTCTTAAATAGCGTACACATTGTTCCTTGTGGGATCAGCCCCAACTCATTGTTGGGTTTATACTTGTTAGCGACCGCCTAAACTTCGAATTGTAAGAGGTGTAGTTGAGCATTATCAAAAATGGCACCGCTGCTGGGGAACAATTTGGCATATTGAATTGATTTAAAATTTATAGTTTACTAATTTCTATCCAAATTGTGAATATTTTGTTTTGTTTGGTTTTATGGCTTCTTGTGAAGAAGCATGGTTTGGCAATTTCAAGCCCTATGTTGATGAACCATGGCCTTGTTGTGGAGGACTTCATGTTGGGAATAGTTGTGTGGATGCCTCTTTAGATGAAGAGATGTTTAAAGAGATGGGTGTTGTGAGTCAAGTTTGGCTCTTGTACTTGTCTCAACGACTTGCAAAGGGTGTGATGCTAAGAGATCTAATGTTCAAAATGAAGGATGAATTCCACAATGTGCATCTAGCTCAGTACCATGAAATGATCCAACTCGAGTTTTAAACTCCTACCTTGAAGACCAATGTGAGATCAAGAATTGGAGTACGTAATGCTCCTTGTCAGGTGGCCATTAAAGTGTTGGAGTTGGAGTCCCGAGAAAGAGGGTTCTGATTAACATGGATGAAATCTTGGGTATTTACAATAGAACCGAGCCAATAAAATTCCAAGATGCCAATATCAAGGAAATGATAATAGAGTTGCAGGAAAAAGCCAAAAAGATCATATATGGCAACTCTAGTTCATTTGGAAGTGATGGTTTCTTTCACTTGAGGGCCAAGGATTACGAAGTTTGGTGCTCGAATGGCCTAGTGACCCTATCACTATTGCCCAATGCCCCTCCACGAAAAATTGATGTGAAGTTGGGAAAGAAATTCAAATCTTCGAAGTGGAGAGATCGAGTGAAATTTGTGATGCTCTCATGTTGTCCCCATGTTCTTCGAAGAGAAAGTGATTTAAATTTGGGGAGAGGGTGCATTGTCTCAAAGTGGAAACACAAAGGGTGATGTCACCGGCATCGCGCCGCGACGTTAAATTGTGCGCTTGATGGGAGGCAATCCATTGTTATCCAAAATTTCAATTATTAGTTAATTTTGAGTTTTTAGGATAGATTAAGATTTTAGTTTTGACTATTCCTCATGATTTCAAAATGTTAGAAAGTGATTTAAACAGGTTTGGAAGAAACTATTAATTTGGGATTGAAGTTTGCCGTTGAACTACCTTCAAAATAAGGGTTGGAACACTTTTTGGGAATTGAACATTACCAAAATACATGGGGCGAGTCGCCAATTGGACCCATCGATCGCCAAAATTTCCAGAGAACTGCCAGTGGTTCAGCCATCAGGTACCCTCAGCGAATGATGAAGGGAGTCCGCAAAAGCGGAGGCCAAAGTGATAAATCCTCTGCGAATGCATCCTCTTCACCGCGAACGCGCCCAGATGTCAGCGAAGGTTGAAGGTCGAGGCATTTTAATTGTAAGAACTGTAAAGGGCACCTCATTTTCAAAACAAAAAAATTATATAACCCTTTTTCTCTTCAAATTTGGAAAATCATCCCCAAAACATCCGTCTAAACTCCCCCTTTTCTAAAATGATACCTTGTTTCTTACTTTGTGGTAGGAATCAACACTTAAGGTATGTTCTTCATCCCTTACTTTAGTTTATTTTGTGTTAGTGAAACTTGATATAGGGATGCTTGATTGTTATTGATTTGAACTTGCCTTTTTGTGTTTAGATATTGGTTTTTAGGTAGATTAAATGTTTGTTGCGCTGTGATAGTTGATAATTGAGTTTTGGGGTACTATTTGGGGGGTGAATTTTTATGGAAAATGGGTGAAAATTGGTGCCCCTATGCTGTTTGATGAAATTCCCCAAAGAAGTCTGATTTTCTAAGGAAGAAGACACCTCCGCGAATGCGAACCTCTAGCCGGGAATATGGAGGTCTCTGATTATGTGTGCTTTGCAAACACGGTCAGTCGACCTGTGAATGCGGAGGTCTGAAGCATGCTGAGCCGCGAATGCAGTTACCTCTCAGCGAACGCAGTGAGGAAAATGATTCTGTCCCAAATAGTAGCTACACACAGCGTAGCTCGGGACCTCTTTTAATTCTTTCTTTGGCCTAAATACTTCCTAATACATTGTTTTAAGTATCCATAAGATCTTTTAACTTGTTGGCTTCTTTTGTAGGTACTTTAAGCTTAAAATGTCTTTTGAAACTATCCCCCATGTTCCTGATATTGCACCAGAAATTGCGGAAGTGGATTACTTTGATGCAAGCATATTTCTATCATCCAAATGCACCCAAAAATAAGATGAATAATTGGGCCGAGCCTTGGTGAAGGAAAAGGGTATTTGATTGGAGAAGCTTGAAGGTGGGATGCCGGATTTCTATGGCCGGCTTGTGTCTAGTGGGTGGATCTGTTTTGCTGCTGAGTCTATCAAGGCTAACCACTCACTAGTGGCGGAGTTCTATGCTAATGCGATTGAAACCAATTTTAAAGAAGTCATGGTGACCACCGTCTGAGGTGTGCAAGTAACTTTAAGCCCAACAGTTATTAATGCTTTATACTATGTCCTGAATGCTAATAATAAGGTGTACTTGAACCGTTACAAAGAGTAGGGTAGTCAATGGCTCGTGGATAAGCTACATGACGGAGTACCTCAAGAATGGTTTGTGTCCAAGAGGGGGATTGAGTCTCACGAATTCACAGCTGAGGCCACAACTTGGCTCTCTATTATATGTTCTTAGATCATCCCTTCTACTCATGATAGAGGTGACCTTTGACAGAGCATTGGTGATCGTAGGTATTCTGGATGGGTTGGAGGTTAATGTGGAGCAGCTGATTGTTGATCGTATTTGTGAGTTGGCACAAGGTAGAGCTAAGAGTATCATTTTTCCTTCATTGATTACTCAGTTGTGCTACTGTGTTGGGTTGTCAAAGCTCTCCATTGATAAGGAGAAAAAGTAGATGAGTCACATGTACTTTTTGTTAATTCACTTGAGTTAGGCCCAGATTTTTCTTTTGAGGAGGAACCTATAGCAATCTTGGATAGGCATGTCCGAAATCTTAGGACTAAGGAGATCACTTCAATGAAGGTGTAGTGGAGGCATCATTCAGTTGGTGAGGCAACTTGGGAGACGGAGTCAGATATGATTGCTAGATATCCTAATCTCATCGTGGCTTCAGGTACTTTCTTTTTCTTTATGTTCGAGGAAGAACATGATTTTTAGTAGTGGATAATGTAATGACTCCGTTGGTCATTTTTAGTGTTTTCGTAGAAATTACTATTTTGTCTCACCCGATTTTTACCCCAAGTTGTTTCTTGATAGATTTTTGGAGGTAGGGTCCAAACTTTGAGTTAAAAGTTCAGATTTTGGTAATTTTTGAGTTTGAAAGGCTTAAGTTGCTTAAAATTGGTTTTCGGTGTCTTTTAGAGTTTCGAGTGTCGAAATGGAATTTCGTCGATTCCATTAGTTCCAAAATGGGGAATCTAATCTGTGAGAGTTGTCAGTTTCTGATTCCGAGTCTATTTTGGGATTTGAGGTCCTAAATTGTGAATTTGTGGAATTTTAGGCTTTGGGTTGACTTTGGTTAACATTAGGAGTTCGGATGCTCAGATCAGAATTCCAAGAGTTCCGTTGGATTCGGGGAATGATTTTAGGCCTAGGTGTGTTCTTGGTTGATTTTTTTAAGGACCCGAGCATGTTTTGGCCTCTTTAGGCGTGAGTTAGTTTCTTGTGATTGTCACGGATGTCGGGTCAAGAGGACCTCAAATTTGTGTTTTGAGGTTCCATTGAGTCCGAAACATCGAGTATAATTGATTTGCATATCTGGTTTGTGTGTTCTGGGTTATGAACAAATCTCGATGGTCGATTTGATGTTTTGAGAATATTCTGAGTTTTCTAGTGCTGCAGGCTTCGCTTATGCGAAGGTCCTGTCACTTAAGTGAAGGACCCTCACTTAAGTGATCCTCGTAGAAGCGAAGGAGGCTTCGCTTAAGCGAGACCCGTGTTGTTGGCCCAAGTCACTTTTGCGACATTGGAGAGGGTTTAGACCTGCAAGTTTGGGGTTTAAGCACCTTTAACCATTTTTGAACTTGGGGACCCTTGGTGGCGATTTTTGAAGGGATGTTTTGTGCTTGCTCTTTCAGTAAGCCTTCTTGATCCTAATCCTTCGGTTCCCATTGATTAATTATGAGTTTTAACATAAAAATGTGAGATTTTATTGGTGAATAATGAGGTTTTTCATGAACTAAAATGATGATTTTGAAGTGGCTTCAATCCCTTTTTCGAAATGATTTTCTCAAATGAGTTCTTAAAGCCTTGAGTAATGTTTTCAAGTACAGATTTCCGAATTGAAACCTTATTTTTGATATTAGGGTTTGTGTTAATTGACCCATTTTTCAATAGAATTGGAGTGGGTATTGTTATTTCTGGTAGATAATTTTGAATACTTTATTATTATAGATTGTGTGGCTTTGGCAATGACTCGGAAAGGGAAGACTCCACTCTTGAAGTGATTAATTGATTGATTTGAGGCAAGTGATCTCATGAACATTGCTATTTAGTTGAATTGTCTATTTCTCTTCATTGCGTATATGTTGGGAGTAATCGGGAATGAGTTGAAGGGTTATTTTGTTCCACTTGATTAATGTAAACCAACAAAAAAGGAAGAAAAATGAAAAGGTTTCTTGATGATCATGCTAACTTGTGAATTGCCTTGTTGTGACCCTACTTTATTTGGTTGGTGAATTGTTGAATCCATGAAATTGGACTTGTGTGCTATGTATTATTGTCTATTTTGTATGGTGTGATATTTCTTGTGTGCATTGATTCTGAACAACATGATGAGACACTTGTTGAAAGGCAAAAGTAAATGGTTCCTGCTAGTGATGTGAATGCCGAAGGGAAATGGTTCCAGTAATGTTATTAATGTTAAAGCCGAAGAGAAATGGTCCTAGCTAGTGATGTAAATGCCGAAGAGAAATGGTTCCGGCAAGTGAGTAATGTGAAAGCGGAAGGGAAATGGTTTCGACTAGTAATATAGATGCCGAAGTAAAATGGTTCTGGCAAGTGCTACTTGTGATTAAAGTCTAAAGAAAATGGTTCCAGCTAGTGATATTGTGCCAAAGGGAAATGGTTCCGGCCATTGTTGACTTTGTGATCAATCTACTTGATGCATAAATTTTCATTTGTTTGATGCATATGATTGATCTACTGATCATGTTGATTCCGCTTACATGATATAGGAGTTGAACATGTTGCTATTTATGAATTGAAAAGCCTTTTGTTTGAGAGTAGAAGACATGATATCTATCGATTATTGAATTGTGACTGTTGATCTTGGCATTGAGCCTTGAGACCTGTTTATTGTAGAACTGTTAGGTTGGGCTGATTTCTACGCAGGTTTTAGTTTGTGGAGGTTCGGTTGGGATGGAAAAGAGTATTCGATTTAACTAGGTTACGTAGTTTATTAAGTTGGTTGATAGGTACCATGTAGGTGGAACTCACTCTTTGCTTCTACACATATGTAGGTTATAAGCCCGGACTTGTGTGATCCCTTTCTCCTGATTTTTTAGCCTTTTCGAGGATTGAAGAGGTAGCCGCTTGCCACTTCAGTGGACCCTTCTCTTTCCTTTTTCTTTAGTGCTTTGTTCTACTGGAGAAAAAAAGACTGAGACTAGTATTTCTCTTTTAAATTCTATATTTACTTTAAAGGCTTGTAAATGTGACAACCAGATATTGAAGAGTTGTTTAGATTGGATTAGTTTTCCTCCTTTTCTTGTTCTTGGTTTATTAATTTCTGCTTTTTTTTGTTTTCGTTGGGTTGAGGCTGATTTGTCTTGGTGGGAAAGGACAAGTGTCAACACATTCATTTTTGGGTCGTGACAACATTAAAAGAGAAACTTTCATATATAGCGATATAAGTATTTTTCGTCATCACCCTAAAAACGTCACACATATAATTCACATGCATACAACATAAATACACCATACATTTATTTGTCATTGTAAGCCACTATATCAATATATTTTAAAAGAAACACTTGTATTATCACTAGAAAATCATTTCAGTCATCACCAAAAACACTTGTATGTCAATGTATTTCACTGTGTAACTTATATTTTATGTGATATATGAAAATACACTTTATATATACATACACCAAATACACTTTAATTATATCTTGCCAAATTTGACAGAAGAAGAAAAAAGCAACCAAATATATCTAGCAGGATAACACCATGACACAACATGATATTTTATGAGTCGAATAACATGAGATAGATAGAGATATTATGAGTCGTATTTGAATTGGAATTTCAATTCAAAATTTTCAATACTGGCTCAAATTTTGATAAGTTAGTATTTAATCAATTTATCTCTTTTTTAATAATAGATTTTAGATTAAGAAAGTACTCCCTCTGTCTCATGTTAAATGGACATCTTATTAAAAAAATTAATCCCATATTACTTGATAACTTACTAAATTAGGATAGAATTAATTAATTTTTTCTATTTTACCCCTATAATTAATATGGCCTTTGGAAACTTAAACAAATTTTGAAGATCAAAAATTTCTTTTTCAAGATGCTAATTATATGAACAAAGGGAAAATTAATAAAGTTGATCAATCTATTAATTACTTCTTAATTACCGCGATAAATTAAAAGTTCCCATCTAATATGGGATGGAGGGAGTAGTAATTTACAGTTCTATATCTTCAATTTCACAGGATCCCGAGAATAAATTATCAAGTGAAAATAAAGCAAAAAGGAATAGTTTGTATTGAGAATGTTCTACCTCCTTCCCATAAATTATCAAGTGAAAATAAAGCAAAGAAGGTAAATTATACTTCGTATAATTATAATCCTTTACCTTCTTCCCATAGATACTATTTGGAATATTTTCCTTAGTCGTAACACACATTTTCACTAGGTTGTAATGCCTAGTAGCTTTTGATATCAGATGATAAAAAAAATTTAATCATAGGATGATAAAATTATAGTAAATTTATTTATTAGTAACCTAAATTAAATAGTAAGTATTGTTATTGATTTCTAAAATTAAAAGAAAAAATTAGCAATGGGGAGGAATGTGTAATGACCCTCCAGGTCTTTTGTGTTTATCCCTTCTGTCATTGTTTAGAGTGCTCCTGTAGCGACCTCAATTCATTTATGACTTGCTAGGACTGACAGTTCAGTCACCTAGTCGTTCGTTTGGTTTTTATCTGACTTTATATGTTTTAGAGCTTTAGAACCTTGTAAGGTCATTTTCAATCAAAAGTTGAGGAAGATGATCTCAGAATAATATTATGACGATTCCATCATCTCCAGAAGGGTCATTTTAAGTTAGTAGCATGATCGACACAACTCCAAAGGCTATCAATGTGAGTTTGTGTAATTAGGCATTTTAACTTTTAACTTTTGGCCTAGGTTTGACCTTAGTCAACATTCATGGTAAAAATGCTTGAATGAGAATTTTATGAGTGTGATTATCTTCAGAATATTGAGTTTGGTCTAGAACGATCTTTCATATGGTTCCCAAGCCTCCCGGGCTAATTCTAAGTCCCTTTGTGGATTTTGGCTTCAAATGGAGTATGATGGTGAGACCCACTTTTTATCAAGACCACATCGTATGGGAGTATCAACCACTCCGTTGAATTCAGAATATCAAGTTGTTTGGGTTGGTATAGATCATTTGGGAGCATGTGGTTCAGAAATAATTCCAAACCCCCCTACCGAGATTTTGTGCTTTTGAAAACCAGTTGATAGGCATCATCTGGTGCAGACAACATTTTGCTTTCGTGATCGTGGGTCTTCTTTGCCGCATTCGCGGAAGGCTGGCTGGTTAACCTTCATGTTCGCATGTCTTGGCCGCGTTCGCAAGCCATCAACAACATTTGGGGTGCCCAGCATCCTTGATCTTTGTGTTTGTGGGCCTTAAGCCGCGTTCATAAAGGTTAAGATCCTTGAGCTCCGCAATCGCGGGCCCTTCTAGGACGCTTTCATGAAGGGTAAATCTGTCTTGTTTTTTGAATAATGATCCGACGCGATTGAGCTCACTTGCTCAATTTCAAAGAGAGATAATTCCCTCAATTTAGGTCTATTTTTTATTATTCAAAGCTTTGATTGTCCAGATTATATGGGGCTAGGTGTGTGACTGATTGGAAGTCAATAAGGGCCCTTCCTATGAGGTATTTTTGCTGTTTTTAGGACTGCCAATGCTTGGTTGTTGTCTTTAGTTTTGATAATTGTTGCATGATGTTGTTCTTGCTGTTCTGAGCCCCAAATTATGTTTCATTGTTGAACATAAGCTTGGGGGTACTATTTTAACTTAGACCTTTTGAAAATGTTGATTCCAAAAATTCTGGCGTGGGTTCCATTAATCCTATATGACCCTAAAATTGATCCATCTCTCTTTATGTATTTTTGGTGTTGAAACAACCGTATTGATGTTATGATTCTATTTTTGATAGCGTGGCAGTGTTCTGAGACCATTTGGAAAAGAAATGCTCTAGAAGAAGATTCTTGAGCGCGCACGCAGTTAGCCTGAATTTAGGCTACTGTAATGACCCTCCAGGCCATTTTCATCATTTTCTGATCTTTTCAGCGTTTAGAGCTTTTTTGTAGCAACCCCGAGTCAATTATGACTTGCTGGCAGTAACTTTTCGATCGCCTGATGGTTCGTTTGGGTTTTATGCCCGTTTTCCTATTTTGGAGCTTTTGAAATTTGAAAAGTCGATCTTGGTCATAACCTAAGGTAAACGGCCTAAAAATGGAATTATGACGGTTCCATCAGCTTTGGAATGGTTATTTTAGGCTAGTAGCATGTTCGACTCTAGTCCCGAGCGTTTCGATGTGAATTTGAGCCATTAGTCATTTTAGCCTTTAAACTTTTGCCTAAATTTGACTTTGCTCAACATTCTTCGTAAACGTGCTCGGATTAAAATTTTGCCAGCGTGGTTAGCTCATAAATGTCAAGTTTGGTCTAGAATGACCTTTTGTGCACCTCTCGAGTCTTCCGAGCTCCCTTGTGGATTTTTCCTTAAAATGGTGCAGGGGTGTGGTACCCACTTTTCATCGAGATGACCTCGTATAAAATTTTCGACTGCGCCATTGAGTGTTGAATGTCGAATTTAGTGGGATAGCGTATTTGATTTATTTTTATCGGGTCCCGAACAAATTTCGAGGGTCCGTTCAGAGACTTTAAAAATAGCAAATGTGCTGATATCACGTGCAGTCTTTTAGTGACTAGAAATGGGACTTTTAGTGACCATAAACATCCCTTTAGCGACTAGATTTGTGCTATTTATATAGCAGAAATATCAGCCATTCTCCCAAACTTCAAAACCCCATATCTCACTGTCATTTCTTGGCCAAATGATGGGATTCAAAGTGTGGAAGCTTCATTTTTATGGTGGCTTCACTGTAAAGTGATTGGAAGTTGTCAGGTGCACGTCAATTGAGGTAAAATCGTGATAGACCAGAGTGCTCTAGCTCTTTTCGAGTTCTAGATTTTGGCTATAATGATTTGGTGATATCCTGCTCATTTTAGATCCATTTTTGGTGATTCAAAGTCCAGCGTGTTCGGAAAGTTCGTGGCTATGCATTCTAGGTCTCAGGGATTTATGGGTACTCTCCGTTTGAGGTTATTTCTATGTTGAAGCTTCTGCCAGCTCTCTTTTGTGTTCTTTAATGGTGGGTTTATTGCATGTTGTAATTCCAGCTTGTTTCGAGCCCCGACTTGCCTTCCATTTTTTGAAACAAGTTCGGGGAGATAAAATGAACCTTTTCAAGGAGTCAATTTTGACATCCCTGACGCGGGTCCCACAATCCCATTTAGACCCAATTTTGGGTCCATTTCTGATTAATGCAATTTTTGTGTCAAAAAGTTCATACTGACGTTGTGATAAATATTTTGATAGCATGGTGGCAATTGGAGGTGATTAATAAAGGCGGAGCTTTAATTGGGTGGATTCGGAGCACGCGTGATCAGCTTCGAGGTAGGCTGTGGTCTTCCACTTTTACTTGGCTTTATTAGATATGGTTTAGTATGAATTACATGTGATTAAGGATTGTATTTGCCGAGTATAGGATTTACCTCTATATATCTCGTTTTCTTGACTCCGATTGATCCTTAGACTTGAGTAGTCTTGTGGAATCCTTAGATTAGGCTATGGACCCTTGGTTGTGGTATTGACTTAGCGTTATTATCTTTATTTAAGATTGGTATTGATTGCCTTAGGCTATATTTTTTCCCTAGGTGCTTCACCATGTCATGTACTGCCCTTATAGCAAGGCGTAGCTTCCGGTAAGGCTTGTTTTGGATAGTGTACCTTGTGCTAGTGCCTGAGACCTCAAAGGCTCGTCATAGCCGTAGGTTTTGCTTAGTTGTGCCCGTTGGGAGCTGAGGTGGCATATTTTGGGGTAATGTGTCAATCCAAGAAATATTTCACCCCCTATTTGATTCTGAGCCATCTCCCGATTAATGCATTTCCTGATTAGCGGTAGGCTTGTGATGCCTTATTGTCTATTGTCTATTGTTGGGCTCGAGGCCGTGTTCGAGGAGCGATTTGATCCTTGGTTAGTTTCCCTTGCCTTGGTAGAGTGGCATGATTTGGTATTACATTTTTTATTGTGTGTACCTTATTTCGATGCTGGTGATGGAATGCTTGCATTTATTGAGCATTTTCTCATGTTTGTGATAAGATCCCGGTACTTTCATTGGATTTTCACTACTTGTTTTAGAGGACATTCTCACACTTTTACTATTTTCTAAAACTGGCTTTTAACAGAAGTCGTACCTCCTGGACTACTTTCATAAACTTATTTGACACTCATGAGGCGTCAAGAATGCACTCCTTTTATATTAGCAGTATAAGAGGCATCGGGGATGCACTCAATTTTTATAAATATTCGGTGCAGCCTCGCCCTTTACTACCTTGGCTGCATCTGGGATGCCTTTAGCCTCTACTTGACTATCCGGCGTGGCGTCGACCATGCCTATATCGGCTTGGCCACTCACTCTCCGGTACCACTACGGGGATGCTATATGTTATGCTTAAGACCTGGTTCAGTCCCAGGCAGTGTACACGGGCTTCTCGCGTCCCCTATGGGACCCTCTAGCCGGTGCACCACTGAATCGGATGAGGGGGCTACATGGGTCCCACTTGGTACGCCGAGGGCTAGGGTGGGTCTATACACTTTGTTGTTGATGACCTCTGAGAACCACCGATGATGTTACTAGTTTTTATGACAAACTTGCATTCATTAGCATTTCCTATCACCAGTATACTCATTTGTTGTTTTGTCCCCCGATATATGAGGGCTGGGGGTATGTTTTTGTTTGTACCTTTCGGGGGTATGGGTGTCCGATCGATTATTATTTAACTATACTTGTTTTTTCCGTGTGTTGTATTTGTAAATGGTCTTTCGGGTGTCTAAGTCAGGATTTGTGTACTTCCTGCTAGTTTCAGTTTGATTACTTCTTAGGTGATTTAGTGGTGGTAGTCAGTATTTTGTTCTTGATTACTTAACTCATGTCGTGCTCTTTTATTGTAAATAGGTTCTGGCTTGCATTTGCAGGTGCGTTCTTTGACTGTTTCCTTTCTTCATTTATCCTAGCTCTTTACTGTTATGAGCTGATTTACCTTGTGTTAGATCTTATTTAGTTGCTTGTGCTATTTCTACCTTGTTTATATATTGTTTGTACTTGCTTTACCTGTGGAGCTCAGTCGGCCTATGCTTACTGGGTACCATTCATTTGGTACTTCTACTACGCTTTTGTACCCTGCAGATCATAGTAGGGGTTATCGAAGGTGATTGGTGTTGGTGTGGAGCAGCTTGCATTCGAAGATTGGGTGAGCTCCTGGCATCCGGAGTTGCCGATTTCAATCTAATTTTCTAACACTAGTCTTTACTTTCTTTAGAAGACTATCTGTATCTCTATTGTATTTGTAAAAGCTTTGTACTCTTATCTTGTTTAGATGCTCATTTTCTGAATGATGCCAGTTCTTAGGGACGGTTCCTTGGTTATATCTATGTTGACTCCTCTTTCTTCTCTTTATATTCGTTTCTTACTTCATTGGTTCCTCTTCCGCTTGATAGACCGTTACTTCTTGTTTCGGGCTAGGGGTTAGGCTTACCTACTGGTGGGTTATGGTAGGTGCCATCATGACCTGAGAAATCGGGTCGTGGAAAGTTGGTATCAGAGCTTAGTTTGACCGGCATCAATTGTATGAGAGAAAATGCCTAGTAGAGTCCTGCGGATTGGTACGTTGACGTCTGTATCCTATCTTCGAGAGGCTATAGGGCAATCTTAGGAAATCCTATTTTTGACTCTTTATCCTGTGTTTTCATTTCGAATAACTTCTAACACTATTTCTTTGGAATCCACTCTCTCTTTAAATGGATATCACGAGGTATTCAATATGCATGGACGGAGCGTCAGCACATTCTACCGGAGGTTCAACACTTGGTTAGGCTACAGGGCCTCAGTCAGGCCTAGACCCTGAGGTCAGAGGTGTTCTTCATCATACGGAGAGTTTGGGGGTAGCCCAAGCTCCATAGAGTCATTGGCTACCTTGACTCCTCGAGGTTCCGTGTTAGGAGGCATGAGTTCCTTTGGGGGTACACCATCGGCATGTGCAGTTCTTGGTGCAGCGGTTACTGCTCAAGATAGAGTTGGGTTGGTTGGTCCTCAGCAGTGTTCGTCATCGGTATCTGAGCATGTGTTGGGATTTCTTGAATGGACAGGGCTTAACCCCACATTATTCCCTACGGATCGGGATATGAGTCAGGAGTTCATTAGGGGGTTGTCATTGCCACTCCGTTTAGAGTCAGAGCACATAATAGAAGCTGGGTCTACCTTTCCCAGATTGTCAGCCATGTGAGGGCAGTGGAGAAGGCATGTCTTGAGGCGTACAAAGGCAATAGCAAGAGGGCCAGACAGGACGATAGACATAGTGGGCCCCATTCTAGGCCTAGGGATTCTCAGGCAGGTTCTGTCAGAGGGTCTAGAAGGGTCAGTCTAGACGGTATTTTTAGGCAGCATTACATGCTTTTGGGGTAGCCAGCACCGTCAGGGTGGTCCCAGCACTGGCCAGAGTTCGAGAGGTTTAGATTCGGGTTTTGCTAGCCATGGTGGCTGTCTTTTTGCGGCTCATTTTTCTTAGGGATGTTATGACTGCGGTGACCTAGACCACTGGTCCAGGGATTGCCCCAGGAGGGAGTTACTCATCCAGACACCTATGGCTTCTTCTACTCCCCAGGCGAGAGTGGTTGGGCCTTGCCGTATCTATGGTGAGCTTGGCCACCGATCTAGAGAGTGTCCTTGATGTGGGACCAATGCACAATTTTCTCAGCCAGGTTAGTATCGTGGATTTACGTCATCTCCAGTTAGAGGTAGTGCTCGAGATGGTGTTGATAGTCCTTTAGGTGTTCAGGCTGGGGTCGATCATGATCCGTTCTATTCTTCTACAGGCTAACAAGAGGTCGAGGATCCTGATATCGATTGTATTGCTTGATTTCCTTGTTTTGTTTTTCATTACCTATATTGTGTGGTTTTGGGGGTTTTCATACCCAAATGTGTCTATTTGACTTGCTATTTATATCATGGCTGTTGCGATAGCCTAATCTGGAATTATGTGTACGTGTTTTAACCACACAGTTGATTTCTTTAGTGGTGGATCCACTAGGTCGGATTCCTTTATTTGGAAATGGTGACTGAGTAACACCCCGTGCCTTTGCCTCTTTGGTTTTGTTGGGAGTTTGCGGCCAATCTAGTTAGCTTCCCCTTTTGGTCCTTCTTATCGGTTGCTTTTGCTGTGATGCCGACCCTCGTTAGATAGGTGGCTAGACCAGCTTCATCAGTTCTGAGAGTTGTGCTATTAGTTCTAGTTTGCTTCGAAGGTCACCTTAGTTGCGTACCGTCCCATTGGACTGGTGGTTGTATGGCTCTTCTTACCTTTGTGCACATCTAGTGTTTCCTTGATTTCCTTGATTAGTATTTCTCTCCTGCCATTCTAGTTTTCTTGGCTTAGATGACTATCTTCGTTGCTTGGCATTGTTGTGATCGTAGCTGAAAGGTTGGTTGTTGAGGTAGTATGTGAATGGAGGTATAGCATCTTCAGAGTTGTGGTGGATCCCACTTGTCGATCCTTCCCTATGCATTTTTTAGTATTTTCACCCCTAAAGCTGCGAAGTTGAGGTTTGCTCCTTTTTTTACCTACCTAGTTGGTCTCTTTGTGGCATTCTTGGTGTTTGGGTTTATTGGTGGTTCGAAGATTAGTGAGTGTTTAAGTTTTGAGGAAGGAGGAACATCCTTCTGTGGTATTGTAGTAATCCTAGTTGGTCGTCTCTTAATATTTACCTTAGTCCTGTTCTTAGTTGTAAAGTTGTGGTCTGTTCGTTCAATCTTTTGAAGCTGTTTTTTTCGAGCGTTTTGGCGCTGGACTACAGCTAGTTGGGATTTGGAAAGTGTGATCTCTTGTTGCACCTTGTTGTTGTTGAGGTTGGTTCTTTGCGGTTGGGTTGGTAGCTCTCTAGGTCTTCGTTGTGTTCTAGAGACGGAATTGTGGTGTCCCCTGGCAAGTTAAACTTTAGCTTCTGTTGGAGAAATGAAGGTTGCTTAGAAGGTTCATCTCCAGGATGGGGTCAAAGTAATTCGTGAAATGTGAGATTTTAAATTGGTTTAGGATGGAATGTTTGCTTTTAACATATTGGGTGACTTGCAGTGTTCGTTGATGAGGGTTTTTGCCCTTGGACCATTATCGATCTGTTGACTATGTCTATTCGCTACCTACCAGCTTGGTTTCGCTTGGACAAGGATGGCTGGATCATATTTGCGCTCGCTGAGTAGTATTGGGCATATAGTGTATGTGTTTCGGAAGTTCATATAGTGTATGTGTTTCGCAGGATAATCGTCCTTTGAAGTGGAGTGTTCAGTTTAAAAAGGTGTGTTTCAGCTGCAATTGTTGGTTTTTGAAGTAGAGATTTGAATCTTTTGCTTTGCCTCGGGTTGTTTTCCTTGCTATGGTTATTTATAAAAGTTTCCAATGGTGTTGGATGTATACAGGATGGCCAAGGACCAGCAGAACGCTCTTGGTGGCTGGAAGAAGATGGATTTGGAGCATAAGACACGTATTTTGAATTATGAGAGAGTTGCATCTCCCATGGTCATGTGTTGTCATTTCGGTGGGTTCGGTGTGGTTTTTGTCTTCCTATGATTAACCTGGTGTCTTCGGTCAAAATCGGGTTAATTTAGTGAGAGTTGGAGCCCAAAAGGGAATTGCAGGAGCTTGTGGAGTTTGAAGTGAATTTAAGGATTTTCCTCTCAGCCTGATTTCTGTTATGGCGTGGTTTGATCCGTTAGGGTGGCTGAAGGTCTGGTAGAGCATGCAGGCACTGTATCCTCATCTTTTAGTGCCTCCAGATTGTAACTATCCTTCTACTTTCGCGAACAACAGTATTTTTAGTAATGGATGTTGTAATGACCCTCCAGGTCATTTTCTTTGTTTTCTGATCTTTTCAGCATTTAGAGCTTCTCTGTAGACGCCAAGTCATTTATGACTTGCTGGAACTAACTGTTCGGTCGCCTAGTTGTTCGTTTGGGTTTTATGTTCGTGATCCTATTTTTGAGCTTTTGAAACTAGAAAAGTTGATTTCGGTCATAACCGCAGGTAAAAGGCCTCAGAATGGAATTGTGACGGTTCCATCAGCTTTGGAATTTTCATTATAGGCTAGTAGCAGTTCGACTCGAGTTTCGAGGCTCTCGGTGCGAGTTTGAGCCAATAGGCGATTTAGCTTTTAAGCTTTGGCCTAAGGTTGACTTCGGTCAACATTCTTGATAAACGTGCTCAAATTTAAATTTTGTCAGTGTGGTTAGCTCTGAAATGTCAAGTTTGGTCTAGAATTACCTTTTTTATGACTCCCTAGTCTTCCGAGCTCCCTTTTAAATTTTGGCTTAAAATGGTGCATGGGTTTGGGACCCACTTTACGTCGAGATGACCTCGTATGAAAATTTATACTGTGCCATTGAGTCAAGAATGTTGATATCTGGATTATTTTTATCGAGTCCTGAACAAATTTCGAGGGTCCGTTCGGAGAATAAAAAAATAGAAAAACTGTTGATATCAGGTGCAGTCTTTTAGCGACTAGAAATGGGACTTTTAGCAACCAGAAACAACCCTTTAGCGACTAGATTTCTGCTATTTATATAGCAAAAATATCAACCATTCTGCCAAACTTCAAAACCCCATATCTCTCTCTCACTTCTTGGCCAAATGAGGCGATGCAAAGTGTTGAAGCTTCATTTTGATGGTGGCTTCGCTGTAGAGTGATTGGAAGTTGTCGGGTACACGTCAATCGAGAAAAAATCGCTATAAACCAGAGTGCTGTAGCTCTTTTCGAGTTCTAGATTTTGGCTATATTGATTTGGTGATATCTGGCTCATTTTAGCTCCGTTTTGGGTGATTCAAAGTCCAGTGGTTCAGAAAGTACATGGCTATGCATTGGAGGGCTCTGGGACTGTTGAGTACTCTCCATTTGAGGTTATTTCTTCATTGAAGCTGCTGCCAGCCCTCTTTTGTGTTCTTTAATGGTGGGTTTGTTGTATGTTGTAATTTCGTCCTGTTCCAAGCCCCGACTTGTGTTCCATTTTGGGATACAAGTTTGGGGAGATAAAATGAACCTTTTCACAGAGTCAACTTTGGCATTCCCAATGCGGGTCCCACAATCCCATTTTAGACCCAATTTTGGGTCCATCTCCGATTAATGTGATTTTTGTGTCAATAAGTCTGTAATGACGTTGTTATCAATATTTTGATAGCGTGGCGGCGATAGGAGGAGATTCATAAAAGCGGAGCTTCAATAGGGTGGATTCAGAGCACGCGTGATCGGCTTCGAGGTAGGCTATGATCTCCAACTTTGACTAGGCTTTATTAGAAACGGTTTAGTATGAATTACATGTGATTTAGGATGGTATTTGCCGAGTATAGGATTTGCCTCCTTATATCTTATTTTCTGGACTATGATTGAGCCTTAGACTAGAGTAGTCTTGTGGAATCCTTAGATTAGGCTATGGGCCCTTGGTTGTGGTATTGACTTAGCGTTTATTTCTTAATTTAAGATTGGTATTGATGGCCTTAGACTAGGTTTGGGACCTAGGTGCTTCACTATGTGATATACCACCCTTATAGCTAGGCATAGCTTCCGGTAAGCCATGTTATGGATAGTGTACCTTGTGCTAGTGCCTGAAACTTTAGAGGCTTGTCGTAGCCTTAGGGTTTGCTTAGTTGTGCTCGTTGGTAACTGAGGTGGCATATTTTTGGGTAAGGCGTAAATCCTAGAGGTATTTCTCCCCCTATTTTATTCTAAGCCATCTCATGATTACTGCATTTTTTTATTAGTGGTAGGCTTATGATTCTTTATTATCTATTGTCTATTGTTAGGCCCTAGGCCGTATTCTAGAAGCGATTAGATCCCAGGTTAGTTTTCCTTGCCTTGGTAGTGTGGCATGATTTGGTATTACATTTTTGATTTTGTGTACCTTCTTTTGATGCTGGTGATGACATGCTTGCATTGATTAAGCATTTTCACATGTTTGTGATACGATTACAGTTTTACTAATTTCTAAAACTTGTTTTTAATGGAAGCTGTACCACCTGGACTACTTTGATAAACTAATTTGACACTCATGAGGCGTGAAGGACATACTCCTTTTATACTGGAAAAATCAAAGGCATCAAGGATGCACTCCATTTTAATGGATATCCGACGCGGCGTAACCTTTTTGTACATTGGTTGCATCCGGGATGCCTTTGGCCCGTGCTTTACTATCCGGCATGGCATCCCCCTTTTCTACATCGGCTTGGCCACTCAGTCTCCTGTACCACTACGGGGATACGATATGTTATGCATAAGACCTGGTTTGGGCCCAAGCAGTGCATAGGGACTTCCCGCGTCCCCTATGGGATCCTCAGGCCGATGCACCACTGAATCGGATGAGGGAGCTACATGGGTCGCACCTGGCAAGCCGAGGGCCGAGGTGGCTCTATACACTATGTTGTTGATGATCTCTTAGAGCCACCGATGATGTTACCGGTTCGTACTACAAACTTGCATTCATTAGCATTGCCTATCACCAGTATACTTGTTTGTTGTTTTGTCCCCCAATTTATAGGGGCCGGGGCTATGTTTGTTGTTTGTACCTTCCGAGTGTATTGGCGTCCGGCCGGTTATTCTTTAATTATACTTGTTTTTACCTAGTGTTGTATTTGTAAATAGTCTTCAGGGTGTCTTAGTCTAGATTTGTTATTGGTACTTCCTGCTAGGTTCAATTGGATTAGTTCTTAGGTTATTAGCGGTGGTAGTAAGTATTTCGTTCTTGATTAGTTAACTCCTATAGTGCTCTTTTATTGTAAATTGGTTGTGGCTTGCATTTGCAGGTGCGTTCTTTGAGTGTTTCCTTTCTTCATGTATCCTACCTCTTTACTCTTACTACCTGCTTTCCCTTGTGTTAGATCTTATTTAGTTTCTTGTGCTAGTCCAACCTTATTTATATGTTGTTTGTACTTGCTTTATCTGTGGAGCTCAGTTGGCCTATGCTTATTGGGTACCATTCGTTTGGTACTCATACTACACTTTTGCACCCTACAGATCATAGTACGAGTTATTGCCGGTGATTGGTCTTTGTGCGGAGCAGCTTACATTTGGTGATTGGGTGAGCTCCTTGTATCTGGAGTTGCCGATTTCCATCTACTTTGGCTAGGACAAGCCTTTACTTTCTTTCGAAGACTGTCTGTATCTCTCTTGTATTTGTAAAAGCTTTGTACTCTTGTCTTATTTAGATGCTCGATTAGTGAATGATGCCAAGTCTTGGGGATGGTTCCTTGGCTATCTCTATGATGATTCCTCTTTCTTCTCCTTATATTCTTTTGTTACTTCATTGGTTCCTCTTCCGCTTGATAGCCCGTTCCTTCTTGTTTCGGGCTAAGGGTTAGGTTTACCTACTAGTGGGTTATGGTAGGTGCCATCATGACCTGAGAAATCGAGTCATGACAATTACAACTTTTCTTCTCCTAGATTGAGCGTGAATGTGTAAATATATAATCATTAGAGTGAATTGGGGTCAGATACCTATTTATTATTATTTTCTTTCATAGATACCATGTTTTAGGTATGATCGACATTATTTCGGGTGTAGTACCATGCTAGTCAGGGATAATGCATTTACTTCTACCTTGTGAGTTGACTTGTATGTTGTTGTGGTATATTTTAGCATTTTGGCCTTAGTCTAGGATTAGGCTAGTGATGCCTTAGACTCTCGATACTTGTAACCAATAAGCGTTATTTCCTCTCCGACGTCATTTTTGATGGATTAGCTATTTGTAGACTAGAGTAGCAGACTTGAGTTTTATAGAATGAGCCTTAGATTAGGTATTGATTTAGCTTTGTTGAGTTTCTATTCACTCTCCCTATATCTATGACTCAGTTGCGATACCAGAGGTTTTTGTACTTTGTATGGTGACTTGGCATTGGAGTGGTGCAAGTCGAAAGCCTTTTGCTTATTTCTTGTGATTGGATGTTGTTCCATAGTGATATTTATGATAGCTGATATGCAGTACTTCAATGTTCTTATCGGTTCCCCTAGGTTTACTCTTGCTAGCTTGGCTGGTGCCCGTAGGAGTTTACTGGTTGGCTGGGTTGATGGTCTTATTGGTGACCCCGAGTTTACTCTTGATAGTTGGGCTGGTGCCATTGGGAGTTTACTAGCATGCTGGGAGGTTGGTCTTACTTGTTCCCTAGGTTACTCTTTCTAGTTGGGTAAGTGCCCCTTGAAGTTTACTATCTAGCGGGTGGCCCTAAGATTTTGTTTTGCTACCTGCACTGATGCCATTAAGAGTCTACAGTTTTGATGTGTGCGCCCTTTCTTTGTGCTTATGGTTCGAAGTTTTTTCTTGGGGTTCGAGGCCTTGCTTACTTTTCTTTTAACTAGATTCACTGTACTTTTCTCTTGCAGTGTTGCTATTTTTTGTATTTGTTTAGCCTATAGTCGCCCGTTCAGATTTTACTTAAACTTGCACAAGAATGTACCTTCTCGGCTTATGGGAGTCCATTTAGTTATAATTTAGTTGTATGTAGTTTTTACTTCTAGTATGCTTATGTGCTTTCCTGTAAATTAAACTTTGACCTCTATTTGTGTCTAGATTCTATCTTTTTATATTATCTTTACCTTTACTTCTCAGTCAGCCTGTGATACCTACTGAGTACTTTTTTTTTGGTACTCATGCTACACTCTACATCTATTTAATGATGCAGATCCTAGTGGCAGCTACAATCGGTGATCGTGAGCCTGCAACATTTTGGATCAGAGGCGAGAGTGAGAACTTGCCATCTTTAACTTGCTTATCTCGTTCTATACTTGTATAGCTAGTTATTTGTGTTTTGAACCAAGCTTTGTTTTTTGTCCACTTTGGAACTTGTACTCTTTTGTTAGAATAGCTCGTACTTGTGATTTTCAGGTTTTAGAAGGGATCTTTATCTATATAGCTTTTGTTTGCTCCCACATATATCTTGTTCTGTTGCTTATAATATCACTTCTTCTAATTTCTACCCTAATACTCATTACTTGTCGTTCTGGGTTACGTGTTTGCTTACCTATTGGTGGGTTATAGTATATGCCATCATGACTCAAGGAATCAAGTTGTGACAAGTTGGTATTAGAGCCCCATGTTCACTGTTCTCACTTGTACAGGGCTAATACATAGTAGATTTCTATGTATCAGTGCAGAGACATCCGTATCATATATTTTGGAGGCTACAAGGTTTCATTAGGAACTTTCTCTATTTATGTACCTCTTTCGTGCAGCGTGTGTGATATTGGTTTCTTGAGATCTCACTTGATTCACTCTTTTCGTAGAATGGCTCGTACAGGTTGTGTTGTGGCTCGAGGTAGAGTCGACCTCCCCTCCAACAACCCAAGTTCTAGTATAGTTGATAGGGCCAGGACCAGCCCAGCTGCCACCTGGACCTGCAATGGCTCTAAACTTTCTCGCAGCCATTATGCAATTGTTGACTAATCTTAGGGTATGCAGCATGCCCCAGTTCTAGCTGTAGTTCAATAAGCACCAGCCCCGAAGGGTCAGCCTACAAAAGAGGGCCTTCCGGTCCAGGTTCCACCTGGGGTGCCCAACCCGTGGATGCAGTCAGAGCTATGCCGCTAAAGGAGCAGACACTGCTCATAGTATTTTTTAGACTTTCACCTCCGAGGATTTATGGGGCTATGGGTGAGGATGCCTATGAGTTTCTTACTACTTTTCGGGAGTAGATTTATACTGTAGGTTTAATGGAGTCGAGAGGAGTCGACTTCACCATTTATCAGCTAGATGGACCAGCCAGAAAGTTGTAGCATACTTTCGTAGAGACCAGGCTAGTTAGGTCTCCTCCAGTCATGTGGGATGAGTTTTCTAAGGCCTTCTTTGATAAGTTAATCCCCCATATCTTTAGAGATTGCTTTTCGGATTAGTTCTCTAGGTTGGAGTAAGGATCCATGACAATGTATGAGTATGAGGAATATTTTCAGAAGCTCTCCCAGCACGCTACTATTATCATACTTACAGAGGAGGAGAAAGTTCAATACTTTATCCATGGTTTGAGACTCAAGCTGTAGATCGAGACCAATCTATGATCATTATGGGCCGTTCAATTCTTGATGTGGTTGACCATGCCCGCACTATTGAGGAGCTCCATCATGAGGCCCATGCGGGCATCGACAAGAGTGCTAGGTATGAGGGTAGCTATAGTTGGCCCTGTTCTATACATAGGGACTCCGATGGTAGGGCCCCAATAGTAGTTTTAACAAGGTCAGTCTAGATAGATTATTCAAGCCTCATTACAGACTTTAGAGGGCGAGCGATATAGTCAGAGTGAGGTTTGCTCGAGCCATAATCGAGATGGGTCTCAACAAGGTGCTTTAGGCCATGTTGGTCATTCCTCTGTTATCCGATCATCTCCGGGTTGGTTTCATTGTTGGGAGTTTTATCATTAGGCCAGAGATTGCCCTTTGCATAGACGGATTACTCCCGCTCCACAAGTAGATCTACCAGCTCAACCAGGAGCACCTCTTGTTAGTGGTTGAGGTAAGGGTCAAGACTGTTTCGATGGTCGTCAGGGTATTCAAGGTGGTCCCCGAGGAAGAAGGTAAGACGGTAGGTCCCATGGCAAACGTAGAGGCAGATAGGAAACCTTTTATGTAGCTCTAGCGAGGGTGAAGTCTCAGGCATCACATAATTTGATCACAAGTACGATTCTCTTATTCAAACAGCCCACCTTGACTTTATTTTATCCAGGGGGTGCCTTTGCATATGTATTTGTTTGTTATTCTTCCCTTATGAGTATGAGTTCTGAGCCTTTGGCAGCGCCGTTGCGTGTGTCTGCCCCCTTAGGTGAATCTTTAGTAGTAGATCAAGTGTTTCAATCTTGCTTGGCGACTATCCAGGGGTGTGACACCTGGGCTTATCTTATATTGCTTTATATGATTGATTTTTATGTGATTCTGGGCATGGACCGGTTATCCCCCTATCGTGCAATCTTAGATTACCTTTCTAAGACCGTTACCTTATCCATGCCTAGTATTCCCCACGGTGTGGCAGGGCTCCCATAGTAGCATAACAGTTTGAGTAATCTCATTTATTAAGCCTCATAGGCTAGTAGCTTGCGGGTGTTTATCTTACTTTGCCTATGTGCAAGGTGAAAGTAGGGAGTTCCCTCCATTTTATTCAAATCATGTCGTCTATGATTTTCTTGATGTGTTTCCTACCAATCTACCTAGCCTACCCCTAGAGCTAGATATTGATTTCATTATTCAGCTTAAGTCGGGTACTCAGCCCATTTCTATTCCATTATATGAGATGGCTCCTGCAGATCTTAAGGAGCTCAATGTTCAACTTCAGGTTCTCTTGGGTAAGGGATTCATCAAGCCTAGTGTATTGCCTTGGGGTGCTCCCATTCTCTTTGTGAAGAAGAAGGATGATATGATGTGCTTGTGTATATATTATAGGCAGTAGAACAAGGTGACGGTTAAGAACTGGTACCCCATGCCTCAGATTGATTATCTGTTCAGCAAGCTTCAGGGAGCCATAGTGTTTTCTAAGATTGATTTGAGGTCCGGTTACCATCGGCTGAGGATTTGTGTAGCAGACATCCCTAAGGCTTCATTTAGGACTCGATATGGCCTCTATGAGTTCCTTGTGATGTATTTTAGATTGAGTAATTCCATGCCGCCTTTTTGGACTAGATGATGCGGGTGTTCAAGTCTTATATTGACTCGTTCATAATAGTGTTCATTGATTATATCCTTGGATACTCGCGGAGCAGGAGAGATCATGGATATCATTAGAGAATTGTACTCTAGATATATATAGATCAGCGACTTTATGCCATGCTCTCAAAGTGTGAATTTTAGTCTGTAGCATTCTTGGTGCATGTAGTATCCAAGGATGGAATCATGGTAGATCCAGCGAAGATTGAGGGTATTCGTGATTGGGCTAGGCCCACTTCAGTTACTAAGATTCAGAGCTTCATCTGACTAGCGGGCTACTAGAGATGGTTTATGGAGGGCATCTCCTATATTGCAGCACCTCTGACGCGATTGATTCATCTTGATGTTACTTTTGGGTAGTTTAAGAAGTGTGAGTTGAGCTTTCGGAAGTTCAAGAACTTGCTTACCATTGCTCCAATATTGACTCTTCTAGTGGAGTGTGATAGCTTCACAGTATATTATGGCATATCCGGCATTGGTTTGGGTTGTGTATTATTGTAATGGGGCTGGGTTATTGCTTATGCGTTGAGGAAACTTCATCTAGTTGAGCTCAACTACCCCACTCATGACTTGGAGTTGGCAACAATTCTTTTTTTGCTTAAGATTTGATGCACTACCTATATGGAGTTCATTGCGAGATCTATGCTAATCACAAGAGGTTTAAGTTTACTATGAGCAAGAGGGACCTAATTCGAGGTAGCATCATTTGATTGAGCTTATAAAGGACTATGACCTTTCTATTATCTATCATCTGGGTGAGGCTAGTGTGGTAGCAGACGTGTTGAACTAAAAGGTGGTGAGTATGGGTAGTCAAGCCTTCCTATCTACTATGGAGCGACCTTTGGCTTTGGATATTTAGTCCTCAGCTAATCAGATAATTCAGTTGGATATTTTTTATTCTAGGCATAACTTAGCCTATGTAAGAGTTTAGTCTTACTTGCTTGATTAGATCTGTGGTCGTTAGTTTGAGGATGAGACTTCGGTGGTGATTCGAGATCTAGTGTTAGCTGGTGGTGCTGTTCAGGCTACTTTAGATTAAGATGGGTTATTGAAGTTTGCAGGTTCTATTTGTGTTCAGAGAGTTGGAGAGTTGATCCAAATGATTCTTTGTGAGGTCCATGATTCTAGATACTCCATCCATCTGGGCACCGTGAAGATTTATCTTGATTTGAGGGAGTACTTCTGGTGGAGCGACATGAGGAGAGATATTGCAGACTATGTGTCTCTTTGTTAGTATCGCCAACAGGTGAAGGCCAAGCATCTAAGGCCTGATGGTGAGTTTAAGAGATTACACATTTCGAAAGGTAAGTGAGATCATATCACTATAAGCTTTGTGGAAGTTGCCTCAGACTTCTAGAGGTGTTGACAACATTTGGGTCATTGTTGATTTATTGACAAAGCCAACACACTTCCTCTCTGTATAGTCCTCATTAAGTGCCAAACGGTTGGCTCATATCTATATTTCGGAGGTGGTTTGTCTTTATGGTTTGCCTATTTCTATTATATTATATAAAAGTACGCAATTCACTTCTAGCTTTTGGAGGACCTTCCAATAGGAGTTCGACAATCATGTCGACCTTAGTACAGCTTAATTTCCACCTGCAGACCGATGGTCGTCAGAACATATTATTCAGGTTCTTGAGGATATGTTGCAAGCCTCTGTTTTGGAGTTCAGAGATCAGTGGAACTAGTTCTTGCCTGTAGCAGAGTTCATGTACAACAAAAGCTACTACTCTTGTATTTAGAGGCCCCATTCGAGGCCTTATATGATAGGCTTTGTCACTCTTCGGTTGGTTGGTTTGAATATAAATAGCTTAGACTGCGTGGTACATACTTGATTCACGAGGCCTTGGACCAGGTGAGGGTGATTCATGATAGGCTCAAGACAGAGTAGGCACCAGAGTTATGCTGAATTTAAGAGCCTTCCTTTGAGGTTTTCAGTTGGTCATTGGGTTTTCCTCTATGTGTCACCCATGAAGGGCGTGATGAGATTTGGGAGGTAGGGCAAGCTTAGCCCCAGGTATATTGGGCATTTTGATATCCTCTAGAAAGTTTGTAAGGTTGCTTATGAAATGACTCTATTTTTTGTATTTTCATCTATTCACCAGTTTTCCATGTTCTGATGTTGCGCCAATATGTCTTAGATATATCCCTTGTGCTCCAATATGATGAGGTAGAGTTGGATAAGCAATGATTTTTGTGTAAGTGGTAGTTGCTATTCTTGCCCGATATGTACGGTGGTTGCTTTTGAGAGTCATTCTAGTCGTAAAGGTTCGTTGGAGGCATCATCCAGTTGAGGAGGCTACATGGGAGACCGAGCATGAGAGCAGTTCTCTGGTTTATTTGAACCTTCAGGTACTTCTTGACTCATACTATGGTGGAGGAAAGTTCTCTTAGAAGTGGATGTTTTAACGACCCTCCAGACCGTTTCTGTGTTTATGCCTTCTATCATTGTTTAGAGTGCTTCTACAGTGACCCCAAGTCATTTATCATTTCATTTGACTAACAGTTCCGTCAACTGGTCATTTGTTTGGTTTTCATGCGAATTTTTTTGTTTTGGAGCTTTTGAACCTTGAACGGTTGTTTTTGTTCAAAAGTTCAAGAAAATTACCTCAGAATCTATTTTCTATGATTCCATCAGCTCCAGAAAGGTTATTTTAGGCCAATACCATGGTTGGCATGACTGCCGAGGCTTTTTGTGTGAGTTTGTGTGGTTTGGTGCTATAACTTTTAAGTTATGGTCTAAGTTTCACCTGGGTAAATATTATTCGTAAACATGCCAGAATGAGACTTCCTTGTTTACTCCGAAATGTCAATTATTGTCTAGAATTACCCTTTGGGCGGATCCCGAGGTTCCTGGGCTAATTTCGAGCCCCCTTGTGAATTTAAGCTTAAAACGTAGTTTGTGTGTGGGACCCAAATTTTTTGTAGCACCTCGTATGGGAATGTCGATAGCTTTGATGAGTTCGGAGTATAAAATTTTATGTGGCATAGCTCATTGGTGTGCACGGATTGTTGAATGAATTCTGAACACCTCGTTGGAGATTTTGTTTTTGCCAAACAAAGCTGATATGCATCTACTGGTGCGGCCAGCATTTTTCCTTCACAATCAAGGGCTATCTTGGTCGCAATCGTGGAAGGTTTGCTGGTTGGCCTCCACATTCATGAAGTCCTGGCTTAACAAGCCTCCGTGTTCGGGAGCCATTAGCTGCGTTTGTGTGCCCAACATCCTAAATCTTCACATTCGCGTACCATAGGCCACGTTCGTGAAGGCTAAGCTCCTTGAGCTCCATTTTCGGAGGCCCTTTATGTTGCGTTCGCGAAGAGTAAATCCATCTTGTCCTTTAATAAAGACCAGACGCGATTAAGCTCACTTTCTTAACTTCAAATAGCGATAATTCCCTCAATTCAGCTCCATTTTGGGTGATTAAAAGCTTTGATTGTCCGGAATATTTTTGGCTAGGTGTGTGATTGATCAGAAAGTTTTAAGGGCCCTTCGTTCGACATATTTTTGGCTTTTTAAGAGACTGCCTAACTTGGTTGATGCCTTTAATTATGATAATTGGTGTATGCTATTGTTCTTGCAGTTCCGAGCCCCAAATTTAGGGTACTATTTTAGACCTTTTGATGGAGTCAATTTCAAAAATTCAAATACGGGTCCCACGATTCCCATTTGACTCAAATATTGGTCCGTCTCTTTTTTTGTTTTTAGGTGTTGAAATGCACGTATTGATGTTGTCATTCAATTTTTGATAGCGTGACAGCGTTCTGAGGCTGTTCGAAAAGGAAAAGATCCAGAAAGGTGATTTTGGAGTGCGCGTGTTCAACCTAAAGTAGGCTACAACTTTCCTTCTCCTAGATTGATCTTTAATGTGTGAATACATGTTAATAAGAGTGAATTGGGGGTGGGTAACTAGTTCTTCTTATTTTCTTTCTTAGATACCATGTTTTAGGTTTGATCAACATTGTTTCGGGTGTAGTATCATGTTAGTCGGGGATCATGTGATTATTTCTACCTTGTGAGGTTACTTGTATGTTATAATTATTGTATATTTAAGAATGTTTGGACTTAGTCTAAGATTAGGCTAGTTTTGCCTTAGACCTACGATAGTTGTGGCTTGTAGGCCTTATTTCTTCCCGGATGTCGGTCTGGATGGATTATCTCCTTGCAGACTTGAGTCTGAATGAATGAGCCTTAGTTTAGGAGTTGATTCAGCTTTTTTGAGCTTCTATAAACTCTCCCTATTTCTACGGCCCCGTTGCGATAGAAGAGGTTTTTGTACATTACTGGGCGACTCAGAATTGAGATGTGCAGGTCGGGAACCTTATGCTAATTTACTGTGATTGGACATTGTTCCACGTGGTATTGATCATATTTGAGATGCGGTACTTCAAAGCTCTTATTGGTGACCACAGGTTTACTCTTAGTAGTTGGGCTGGTGCCGCTAAGAGTTTTCTGGCTTGCTGGGTGGGTGGTCTTATTGGTGCCCCTAGGTTTACTCTTCCTTGCTGGGATGGTGCCCCTTAAAGTTTACTGACTGCCTGGGCGGATGGTCTTATTAGTGCCTCTAGGTTACTTATGCTAGCTGAGCTGGTGCCCATGGGAGTTTATTTTCTGGTTGGGCGGTCCCCAGGTTTATTCTTGCTTGCTGGCCTTGCCCTTTATGAGTTATTATGGTTTGAGGTTGTTTCTTGGGGTTCAAGGCCCTGCTTACGTTTCTTGGATTCAGATTTCTATATATTGATCTTATAGTGTAGCTATTCGATGTACCTATCGAGCTTATGGGGTCCGTTTTGGTTTTACTTAAACTTGCACATGAGTGTACCTTCTTGGCTTATGGGGTCCAGTTAGGTTTAGTTTAGCTGTACTTAGTTTTTACTTCTGGTACACTAGTGTGCTTTCCTTTAAATTCTGATTTGACCTATTTTGTGTCTAGATTCTATCTTTTCATATTGTCTTTACCTTTCTTACTCAGTCAGCCTATAATGCCTACTGAGTACCTTTATGTTGGTACTCATGCAACACTCTACATTAATGATTGGTAGTTTTACAATCATTTAAGGCCTATTTACTTCAACAGCTAGTGTCCTCAATGCCTTATTATGTCCTATTCTGATGATATTTTGTTGATTTACATCTATGAAGGAAAAGGGACAAGGCAAGGATGAATATTTGAAAGAATCGCTAAAAATAGGGAAGAAGAGTAAACTCCACACTAGTAGTCGCCCAATCAAAAAGGCCATCGCCCAAATGGCCTAACCTTGCCTAAATTGATAGTGCTCACAATTGAAGATGTTGAAGGTAGGTCGGTGAACCAATAAGCAAAAATAATGACTCGCCGAAAGTGATGGGTGAACTGAATGACCATCGTCGAAGGTGACAAGATTTGGAAAAAATATAAAGGCTTAAAAGGCGATAGAAGGTGGTAATCGGCGATCCGCTGGATGAGAAAAGTGGACTCAAACGAGTTAGCCGACTAATGTTCAAAAACATGAATACTGAAGCAAACGAAAAGCAAGATAAGGAACAAACGATGATCCCCCGAGTCTACTTGGCGAACTTGACTTACATCGCCAAAGTGATCACACAGTGAATTTTGGGCCAAATTTTTGGACACTATAAATAGCCCAAATGAGAGAGAAAATGTATTAGATTATAGAATAGAATTTCAGTTCCTAACTTTGTGTGACTTTTTAGAGAGTAAACTTTTGAACTCTTAGAGAAATATTCTTAGTTTTGTAGTTTTGATTATAATTGCTTAATTTCATCACATCCGTAGTTTCTCTCATCATAGGTATAATTTCTTTACTTTCTATGATGCGTGGCTAAAACTCCAACTCTAGGGGTGAAATTTAGGGGTTCGGTGTTTATTTAATGTAGTGGGTATTGTGTTTTGCTCTGTTTATTGGCTGTTCATTCATTGATTTAGGCTAATTAGCATGGATTTAATTCATGGGTTAAGGTTGATAACTTAATCCTATTTTCGATCTTCGATTGATGCTCGAAAGAGATCAATTGGATTGGGTAATTAGTCTAATGCATGCAATTTTGTTTTGAATTCTATAGTTTGCTCGTAAGATAGATTATAGGTCGGATCTATTTTTTCAAATCTGCTTGGAAGAGAGAATTCGTAAGACAATGGGTTGAATTGTAATTCACACAGATGAGACCGAAAAGATATTCTATGAATTGGTACTATGAGATCGAAAGATTATTGTGTCATTGAAGATGACCCAGACTATCAATGATTGTTTAGCACTATTAAGCAACACAATTATCCCTATGTGACTTCAATTTAACTCCCCACACCCCTACATTATTTCCTAATTGTTTGAATATCTGAAATTTTAGTTTAGTTTTTACTCTTTATGTCAAAACCCTTTTTCATAAATTTGGTGGAATTGTCCACTCTTCTCTTAGTTGCTGCAAATGAATTGATTTACAAACTAAATTTCCTCATTGAAATCTCTACACTGTATCACTCTCTGTGTAATTCGACCCTAATTCTTAGTTAGGTATTTTTATTGACTACGCTCGCTTATCTCTTAATGGTTGTTAGGATCATTTGAGCGTTATCAAAAATGGCGTTGTTGTCGGAGAGTTATGGCTAAAAATTCATTTTGTGAAGTTATTTGGTATCTTTTTTTAGTTATAATGGATTGTTGTTTGGTGTTATTTTTTCTTAATTGCATCTAGAACAATGAGTGAAAATGGAAGTGACGACGCTAGTCACTTTGGGGAAAACTATCACATTGGCGATATAAATGATATGCATGTAAATATAATCCAAAGCAGGGGGCTATCCGGAAGCCTCCTACCACTGAGAGGGAAGTGTTTCATGTGACCATAACCATGCTTCAATTCTTCAAATGGGAGGAATGTTCGGGGCCTTGCTCATGAAGACCCCCATGAATACCTCAGAAACTTTGTGGATGTTTTTGGGCCATTCACCTTCAAGAACATTTCCCAAGACTCCATTCGGCTGAGACTATTTTTATTCTCCTTAATGGGGGTAGCTACTAGATGGTTACCCGAGCTACCAAATGATTCTATTACTTCATGGGATGAGCTGACCGATGCATTCCTTGAGAGGTTTATTCCTCCCTCGAAGATGATAAAGCTTAGGAGTAGCATCCAAAACTTTAAAAGGGTGCTTGGTGAACATCTTCATCTTCATGAGACATGGCTGTAATTTTGGAAGTTATTATTGCAATGTCCAACACATGGTCTTCCAGAAAACATATTGGTGTAGTACTTCTATTGCACCTTTGAAACTGTTAACAAAGGGCTAGCCGACCAATTAGTTGAAGGTGGGGCTGATGAGGCAGCCAGATTAAGTAGCAGCATTGTGACTTGATGACATGACAAAGATTAACCATGCATGGTATACTAGAGAAGATCATGTATCCAATCTACGTGTGAGCATGAGCAAGGAGCAATTGGAAAAAGACCATGAGCAGGATGAAAATGTGGCCATAATGCTGACCCAACTTGACCTACAATCTAAGCACGTCATGGGAAATGAACTTAAGGAAGTAAATTTTGTTTGTACAAGCAGTGAGCAATGCCCGAAGGATGCCAAATTTGAGGAATTATACAATGAAGAAGTCAAATTCTTAGGAAATCAAATGGGAGGTT
Organism: Solanum appendiculatum; assembly: GCA_018342035.1. Classification (NCBI taxonomy): domain Eukaryota; kingdom Viridiplantae; phylum Streptophyta; class Magnoliopsida; order Solanales; family Solanaceae; genus Solanum; species Solanum appendiculatum. The sequence continues at coordinate 3,769,878 of JAGDQO010000361.1, read as the reverse complement.
CTCATCCAAACTACCTAAGACCGGGTGGGAAACAAGGTTGTAACAAGGAGCGAGACAATGGTTAAAGAGATTTAAGAGATTTTGGTGGAAATTTGACAGACAAAGATTTTGAAAAAGATAAGTATGTCCCACCTCATGATCGTCCAAAGATTTTAGTGTTGCACTGTCCCTTTCCACGAGCTTGTCTTAGCCCACCGAAACCAATTCAGTTAATCTTTGAGTTGGAGATGACTCCGCCTTTCATTCCTGAGTAAAATTGAATTTAGGTTTGTCAGCTTCGGTGAGCTCACACGAGCTCGCCTAACCTGTTATGTGTATCGCCTTCCCAACCGGCGATCCTCAAGTTTTATTTTGAACTATATTCGTGCTTGAACTTGTTTCAACCAACCATCACCCAATGTAAGTTTTGAATTATTGTGCCTTGTAGGAAATTACCCGAACTAAGGGCAAGAGAGCCATGACTTCTGATTCGAAGTCTAAAAGAGAGTCCCCTCCTCCTCCCCCTTTGAAAAGAAATAAGGGGATTTCTATCAAGGAGCCCTCTGAGGACCCTCAACAATAACAAGCCACTTCACGATCTTCTACGCGTGTGAGTGAGAAGCCTATGAAGGGTATTTCCAAGAAGAGAGCGGACATCAGGTCAAAATTAGTACCAAACCCTATTTCAAATGTTTGTGTATCATGAGTTCTCCCAATCATCGCACCAAGGGCCCGTACTAGGCTCAAAGCCATAGGAAAACACACAATTTTTAAGGAGAGATGGAACTCCACTGATAGGGTTATCAATGACTACCCCTCTATCTTGGATACAATCAAATTTCATTGATTTGAGAGGTTCACAAAACCTTGATCCCTTTATGTCTTGACCTGGGTATAGGAATTCTATGCTGCCTATGCACATGCATTGGCAAAGAAGAGGAAGGGTATAGTTTGGAAGGTATTGGATGAAGTTGAACTTCGTGGCAAGATGGTACAGTGTCATGCAGGTGAAATTAACATTGTTTTGAGCACTAATGAAAATTGGGCAGAGATATTCACACTGAGACTGCAGCATGATCTTGACACTTTGAAAGGTTTGATGGATCCACTTATTTCATATATCTCTCCTCCGTGAATGGTTGACGAAATAAATATCGAGAAAAAGGACATGAATGTTGGGGCCCGATACTAGTTTTGATTCATCCCCAACACCATCATGGCATCCCAAAATGAATCTATTCTCCGGTATCTGAAAGCTCTGTTTGTGGGTACAATTATTGACGGGAGAAGATTAATGTGGGGTCTAATATTGTGTATAAGATATTGATGCATGCTAGTAAGGAGCAGGCTTCTCTACCATTTCCACTCTTGATTACAGAGCAGTGTGAGGTTGCGGGAGCCCCTTTTCGGAAGAGGATAGATGTGAGGATCACCCCCTCCTCCTCTAGTAACATCCGAAGGATTGAGGCGGATTATATGACAGATCATGCGACTCTGAGAATGATGCCACCACCAAAAATGTCACGACCCAATTTCTCGAGCCATGATGGCGCCTACAACCCCACAAATTGTCCAGCCTAAACCGTATCCCAAAAATTAACAGTAATGGGACTAAGGGTTGAAACTAACTTCAACTAAGCGGAAACATAAAAGAGAACACACAAGAGAAGCCAGAAATGAAACTAAAATGATATATACAAAACACCTCCCTGAACCTGGAAGTCACAGGTACAGAACTACTAACAAGAGTGCAAGTCCCAAAAGTGGACAACAGAAACAAACTGTCTCGAAAGCAAACGACAAGTCAAAATATAAATACAAAAGAGACTGGTAATCCCAGAACGTCATGTGCTCACCGTTGTCTCTTGGATAAACAACTGCAGGTTCAAAATCAACGCTGAGAACTGGTGCTAAGAGCTGCATCACGAAAATAGATGCAGAGTGTAGCATAAGTACCAAAACAACAGGTACCCACTAGAAATCATAGGCCGATTGAGCAAGAAAGTTAAAAACAGGTAGAAAAGATAGAATCAAACACAATAGAGGTCAACAGAACAGGAAAAGAGTAAATGGAAAGTAAAGCTAAGAATATCATAGCTAAACCCAACTGGGCCCCCCATAAGACCCGCTAGGCACACTTAAGCACTGACAAACAGGAATTCGAATGGATACCCATAAGCCCAACAGGTACACAGAGAATCTAAGCTACGAAAAAAAGGGAACCCAACTCCAAAGCCTTAACACCCTTGGGCCTCGAACCCAAAAAGAATAGAAACTGGTCTTGAACTAAAACCATATGGGCCTCGAACCCAATAAAGATAACACCTGGGCCTCGAACCCAATCATCAGTCTTAAGTTGGAAATAACAGACTCTAACCGTGTAACGTCAGCCTCGGATTGGAAAATAACACCTCTCACTCAACAGTCTCGAGCTGAGAATAATGGACTTTAACCGCCTAATGTCAGCATCAGACAAGAGCTAGCACCCCTCGCTCAACAGTCTCAGGCTGGAAATAACAAACTCTAACCATGTAACGTTAGCCTAAGACTGGAGCTAGCTGCCTCAAACAAAATAAGCCACCACAAACCAGCTCCACACAAGGCTAGACACCGCAAGACGCCCACCCTACAAGGATATCAACCGAAGGCTCCCAAACTATCACAACCCAACCGTCAATCGGCGCAATAGATAAATCATCCGGCAGCACCCTAAAATCACAGAGATAGGAGGAGAAAGATTAGAAAATCTGGAAAGCCCAAATTCACCTAAACCAAGGCCCATACTATCGGACATAAGCCTGCTATACCAGTCTACAAGTATCTCATCCATCCGAATCGATGTCGGATACATACTCAAGTCAATTAGGTATATGGGACTAAGGAAATATTACTATAACCTAGTCTAAGGTCGAAAAATACCCACATTGAACAAAACACATGAAAAATATCCTGAACCCACGCATGCAACAATAGATAACCATACAACAGCTAAGCCACAACAATTCATCAACAATCCAATTTAAAAACCCATACTTAAGCATGATACTAGCCCCGAACAGTTCAAAAATCAACTCTAAACGAAGAAATCAGAGAAGAAGAATAGAAATACCAGCTACCCAACCCAAATTCACATAAACCGACAAGTAATTACGCATTCAAGTTCAATCTAGGAAGAAGGGAAGTTGTAACCTACAAGAAGGTCGATAACACGCTCTCCAAATAACTCTGTAGGAGCTTTCCCCTTCCAAACGGCCTCCGACTGCTGCCACGCTGACAAAAATAGACTCACAGCGTCAATACGGTTGCTTGGACACTTAAATCATAAAAATCGGAGATAGACCAATTTTGGAGTTAAAATCAGGAAATGTGGGACCTGCTCCAGATTATTCGGAATTGACTCTATGAAGAGGTCCCAAATCCTCCCCGAACTTGTATTCCAAAACAGAACACTCATCGAGGCTCGGATCAGCTCCCAACAGCCAACAACAAGAAATAGTAAACTTTATAACTATATGGCTAAGAAAGTAACTTACGCCTTGAATTCATGGAAATCAAGGAACACCCAACGCAAATCGAATTCAAACCCACCAAGCAAACGCCAATCCAAGCACCCACGACTTCGAATCACCTAAAATCGATAAAACATGAGGGAGATGAGTTTTCAAATATTTCCTCCAAATGAGCCTCGACCTCCCTTTATAACCACTGCAACCCGCTGAGCTTCGCGAACGCGGAGGAAAAACAAACTCAGCAGGCCCACACCTCAGAATTAGATCGGAAGCTCCCGGAGTTCTCGAAGGGCCATTCTATACAAAACGCGACATTATGGAACTAACCGCACTGGCGGAATTCTTATCTGAGCATGTTTACCAAGAATGTTGACCAACGTAAACTTTAAGCCAAATTGCGAAGGTTAAAGAGCTAACTGGCCCCAAAATCATACGGGAACACTCGGGACTCAGGCCACCCATTCTTCTAGCCTAATTTTGCCGTTCCGGAGCTGATAAAATCGTCAGAATTCCCATCTTAGGTCGTTTACCTGAAGTTATGACCGAAATCAACTTTTCAAGGGTCACAAGCTCCTTAATAGGAAAATATGCATAAAACCTAAACGAACGACCAGGCGACCGAACCTATAGTGTCGGCAAGTCGGAAATTACTTGGGGTCGCTATAGGAATGTTATAAATGACAGAAAAAGGAACAAATACGCAAATGACCTGAAGGGTCATTGCAACATCCACTACTGAAAGGACTTTCGTCAGCGAAAGTAAGAGTCAAGAAGTACCTGAGGGCTGAAATAAGTTGTGGAACTGCTCCCGCTCGGTCTCCAAGGTAGCCGCCAACCGACCTTAACTATAGGAATGTGTCTAGATCTCAGCTGCCTCACATCTCTAGCAAAAATAGCGACTGGCTCCTCAATATAGGTCAAGCGATCATCCAACTAAACGGCATCAAACTGGAGCACATGAGACTCAACTGGAACATACCGACGCAACATCGAAACATGGAAAACTAGATTAATAGCTGAGAATGCTGGAGGTAAAGCTAACTCATAGGACTCCTCACCTACTGTTCTCTAAATCTCAAAAGGCCCAATATACCTGGGGCTAAGCTTGCCCCGCCTCCCGAATCCCATCACGCCCTTCATGGGCGATAGTTTAAAAAATACTCTATCACCCACGACAAATCTTAATGGTCGACGCCTATGATCTGCATAACTCTGCTGCCTACTCTTAGCCGTCCTGAGCCTACCCTGAATTAACCTCACATGCTCCATTGTCTCTTGAAACACATCTGTATCCTACGGCCTAGTCCTCTTAGACTCAAACCAACAAACTGGAGTGCGACAACACCTACTATATAAGGCCTCAAACGGGGCCATCTGAATGCTGGAATGGTAGCTGTTGTTGTATGAAAACTCCACCAAATGCAGGAACTGGTCAGAGGTGCTGCTATAGTGTAGAATCCCTCGACAAAGCACCTATAGTGACCTGCCAATCAGACGAAGCTCCGAACCTCAATCACAGAAATGGGCCTAGCCCTATCACAGATAGCCTCAATCTTTGGCGGATCCACCATAATGCCATCCTTAGACTCCACGTTCCCCAAGAATGATACCGACTCAAGCCAGAACTCGCACTTTGAGAACTTGGCATAAAGCCGATGATCTCTAAAATTCTGGAGAACCATCCTCATATGCTACTCATGCTCACCATGGCTCCGGGAGTATACCAAGATATCATCAATAAAAACAATGACGAAAGAGTCCATATATGGCCTGAATACACGAGTCATCAAGTCCATGAAAGCGGCAGGGGCATTAATCAACCTAAAAGACATCACTAGGACTCATAATGGCCGTAACGAGTCCTAAATTCTCTCTTAGAGATGTCCACTGCTTTAACCCTCAACTGATGGTTGCCAGATATCAAGTCAATCTTCGAAAATACTGCGGTACCCTGAAGCTGGTCAAACAAATCATCAATACGAGGCATGGGGTAAGGATTCCTCACCGTCACCTTATTCAGCTACTTGTAATCAACACACATTCGCATGGTACCACCCTTCTTCTTCACAAATAGGACTTGAGCACCCCAAGTGGATACACTATGCCGAATAAACCCCTTACATAAGAAGTCTTGAAGCTAAACACTATGCTCCTTGAGCTCTGCAGGTGCCATACGGTACGGTGGAATAGAAATAGGACGAGTATCAAAATCCAAATCAATAGAAAAGTCAATATCTCACTCTGGGGGTAGGCCATAAAGGTCGGCAAGAAACACATCAGCAAATTCTCACACTATAGGCACTTAATCAACTATAGGGCTCTCCCTACTAACATCTCTAACATACACCAAATATGCCAAACATCCGCCAGCCACTAGCCTCTGAGCTAGAACATAAGAAATCACTCCGACCGGCGTACGACTACAAGAGCCCTGCCACACCACCGGCAGAATACCGAGCATGGCTAAAGTAATAGTCTTGGCATAAAAATTCAAGACTGCCCGGTGAGAGGATAGCCAATTCATGCCCAGAATCAGATCAAAATCCACCATATAAAGCACAATTAGATAGACCAGAGTTTCGTGCCCCCGAATAGTCACCACACAAGATCTACAAACCCGATCCAGTACTAAAGAATCCCCTACTGGAGTCGAAACACGCAAAGGCACAGGTAAGGGCACAGGACTCACTCCTAATTGAGGCACATAATAAGCCGACACTTATAAATAAGTAGAACGGGATAAAAAAAAAGGTTATAGCAGACTGATGGCATAGAAGAACCGTACCTGTGATCACATCATTAGATGCCTCGGCCTATGCTATTGCTGGAGGTGCATAGAAATGGCCCTAGGTGCCTCTACCCCGTGCATCCACTCAACCGCCTGTCTTGCCTCCCCAAGGACCTCCCCGAGCACCCTATTGCTGCCTCCTCCCCTAGCTGGAGATGCTACCACTGATACCGGCCTCGCCGCCTTAAGATCTGGTACAGCTAATCTAAAGAAAGGGCAATCCCTAGACCAATGACCAAACTCCCCACAAGTAAAGCAACCCTACGAAGATCTGCTAACCGCTGAAAGCCGGCCACCCCGACCTGATGAACCTGCTTGGAACCCATCTCGGCCCTGACTCGGGCCAGCACTATGTCCACACTAACGGTGTTGGTCACCCTCTGAGATCTGTATTGAAGCCGGGAATGGCTGACTGGGCTGACCTGGCTGGAACATCTGATGAACCCGATCTCGAGTATCCCTCTACCTATGATGGGTCCCGCGGTAGCTATCATTTGGCCTGGCCATTTATCCACTGCCCCCGTAGGCCTCGCGACGTAGCTGCTCAATAGTGCAGGCATGGTCCACCACATCAAGAAAAGAACGGTCTACTGATAACATAGACTGCGACTCAATCCTCAAATGCAGCTTCAAACCTCTAACAAAACATCGGACCCGCTCTTCCTCTGTAGGAAGTATCATGGTGACATGATGGGACAACTCAAGAAATCTGGCCTCATACTAGGATATTGTCATGGAGCCCTGCTCCAACCTCGAGAACTCATCACGAAGTCGATCCCTAGAGCTCTGTGAAATAAATCTTGCTAGAAAACCCTCTGAAAACTTCGTCCACGATACTGGTGGTGATCCAGCTTTCCTGGTCTCGATGAACGAAAGCCACCACGATCTGGCCATTCTATCTAACTGATATGCCGTGAAGTCGGCTCCCCTCTACTTCACTAGGCCCAAAGTCTGCAGTTGCTCCCAGCAAGTAGTAATAAACTCATTAGCATTCTCAACTACAGCGCCGGGACACCTCGGAGGTGATACCCTGAGAAACACCCCGACCATCTTCTACTCTCGCAGTGGCATAACCCCGTTCAAAAGGTCCGACTAAACCGCGGCCGGTGTTGGCGACTAATGAACCTCTTGAGCCGCTACCAAAGGCTTGCCCGGATGTACTGGAACAAGCTCTAGGACTTGAGTTTGGGCCGGCTGTTGCTTTGTAGCACCTCAGTTTTTCAAAAGAGAAAATTTCCAGTTTTGGGCCCAGAGTCACTTCTACGAGCGCAAACTACGGGTCGTAGATCAGTTGACGGACTGTAGAATGCATCCGTAGAAAGAGGGTAAAATCTTTTGAAAATCAAGTTTCTGAAGTCGAGACTACGGGTTAACAGGATGGACCGTAGGTCTTTCCACGAATCAGAGAAAGGTTTCGTCAAAACATTCCAGACTTCGTCAAGTTTATAAGGGTCAAGTTGGGTTCTAAGGGTTTGACCTACGGACCGTAGAATAGTCTACGGTCCGTAGATCAAAGTCGTAGAATGTGTCCTGAAATTTGGGTTTTCAGAAGTTTTCTACGGTCCAACAGGACGGTCCGTAGGTTGGGACCATAGACTTCATCCGACCGTTATTTTCCAGGGGTCTTTATGTGTTTTCCCAATTCTTTTAGGTCTTTTTAATTATGACTTTTGCCCTAAATTTACCCGCTATATAAGTCTTTCCTCCCAAATTTTCCTTCATTAATTCTTTCTAAAATTCCCAACTTCCCCAAACTATTTCTCTCTCTAGAAAGTTCTGTCAATTCTCTGGGAAGAAGAAAGGCTAGGATCCTCCATTGAAGATAATCAATACTTAGTAATTTCTTGTAGGCATTCTTGAGGTGTGTTAGCATTAACCATTTAAGTTCTTTCCTCCAATGGCTCCCTAGTTTGGTTTAATTTTAAAGGTTCAATTCCCCGAATTGAATTAAAGTTTTGATCAATTCTTATGGGTTCTTCAATTATGATTCCACTTGTCGATTTTATGATTCCTAGTGCACAATCTAGAGTGGTAAAGTAATCTAGTGCATGATCTAGCGTGATTTATATAATTTGAATAAAAATCGTATGAACCCATGCATGAGCCATGATTCCCAGTTATGAATTCATGATGAAGTATGATCCAAGCATTTATGAACTGATGAAATTGATGAAAGTATGCATGATTCTAGTTTATTGCATGATTCTAAGATGAATTGATATGTACCCATACTAGATCATGATTTATGAATATATGAATAGCTTGCATAAGAGATGCATGTATATGAATAGCTTGCATAAGAGATACAAGTTTCATGAGAATTATGCTTATAACTTCTAAGGTGTATATAGATGATGGCATCCATTGGTTGTGAAAAGGGTTTATTCACAATAAGCTACACATATGCATGTGAAAGGTTTTCTCACTTAAATTAGGGTTCATATGGTTGAAAGGCTTTCTCACCTATGAATCAATCAAGAGCTATTTTAATGACGTAAGCTTGGGCAAGCCAATGGTAGTTGAAACATCTTAATATGATCTTAGCTTGGATTCGGTAACCCTAGATGTATCTATTCCTTGGTTAAAATATGAATAATCTTAATTGACTATTCCTTGGGAGTTTACTTAGTACCGAGCGGGCTTTTGGGATGAAGGTTTCCGTTTAGCATCCGTGGACCTTTAGTAGCAATCCCTATGTCCCATAAATACGTGGCTCGTAGGTTTTGGTCTTAGATAGACACATAGCTAGTGGATCACCGTAAGCTACATATTTATGGTCCTTACCTTGGCAAGTAGGACACCCCTTCTAGTGGTGTGGGGTAGACATCACTCCCCTTTTCGGTGTGGGGCAGACACTGGATTCCATGTTATAGCTCACATGGTCTATGTCGATTAAATGTAAAAGTCACATAATAATGAACTAGGATAATAGAAGTATCGCATGAGACAAGACTTATGATATGACTAGCTTGCATTGACCATGTTTATGCATTGAGTTTCTAACCTTTTGCTACATGATTTAGTTTGGTCATTGCATGTTCATGATGATATCTCACTAGCATGATTTCCTTTATGAAAGCATCTCATTGGCATGATTTACGTGATTATATGCATTTACTTCATACTTAGTACATTCCATGTACTAATGAATACTTGTGCCAACAATCCCTTAAAATGTAGGGTCAGACGGTTGCCTTTCTCACTCTCGTGGGTAGTTGTTCTAAGAGTATGAGCTATCAGCCTTGGTGAGTCCTCAAACTTCTGGGACGAAGAGACTTTATTGCTTTCTTTACTTTCAGGTTCAGACTTGAATATGATGTACGGTTTACGTCCCGATCATTCTATTATATTAGATGGCTTTTGAGACATAGTCAAGACTTCTGCTTGTAAACTCTTACTTTTATGAGATTGCCTATTTCTATCCTTTTTTTTTCTTTACCTTATGTATATGTATGTTAAGTGACTTGTGTGGGGATTCTCGGGGTCCTGTACGCCATGTCACACCTAGGGGGTACTTTGGATCATGAAAAACTTGGTATTCAGAGCGCAAGGTTTTGAAAGGTCCTAGGGTGTCTCAAAGCCACATCTCGTAGAGTCTTGTTCACAAGTGTGAAGCACGCCACATTTATGAATAAGAGGCTACAAGATGTTAGGAAATTCCACTTCTTTCATATTCTAGAATCATGCTTTAGAGTCTTAACTCTATACATTCTTCTCCTAATCCATGTCCTATGCTTTTCAGGATATGGCACCTAGAAGAGCTTTTGTATGGAGGAACGTAAATTAGAATGTGGAGCAAGAGGCTAACCAAGTTCCGGCCGCTCCTTTGGCCGAAGAGATTACTAATGCGAAGTTTCGAGTCGCTTTCCACGCATTGGCCCAAGCTGTTACGACCCAAGCCAATAGTGAAGTTGTGGTTCCCGTGAACCCATATGGGGGTACTGCGGCAGCAAGGGTGATAGATTTCACATGGATGAACACTCAAAAATTCCATGGCTCCAAGAAGGAGGAGGATCCACAAGAGTTCATTGAAGAGTTTTGCAAGACTCTGATGATCATGGGAGTGATGTCGGAAGATAAAGCGGAGTTGGCTACTTACCAATTGAAGGGTGTGTCCCATGTGTGGTTGAACCAATTGAAAACGGAGAGGGCTAGAGATGCGGGTCCTCTTGAATGGGAGAAATTTAAGGAAGTTTTCTTGATCGATTCTTTCCTTTTGAGATGAGAGAGGCTAAGGTCCTCAAGTTCATTAACTTGAAGCAAGGTGGTGTGAGTGTCAACGAATATGCATTGAAATTCACTCAATTGTCAAAGTATGCGCCCTATTTTGTGGCTGATTCAAGGGACAAAATGAGTAGTTTATGTTGGGAGTGTCCGACTTGGTGGTCAAGGATTGTAGGGCTTCCATGCTTATTAAAGAGGTGGATATTTCACATTTGATGATATATGCACAACAAATCGAAGAAGAGAATCTAAAGGAGAGGTCCAAAGAGGCAAAGAGGGCTAGGACCGGCGATGGTGACTTCATAAACAAAAGGACCAGAGAACGTGGTCGTTCTAAGTTTCGACAATGGTTTTTGAACCAAGGGTCTTCAAATGCTCCTATACCTAAGTTTGAAAAGAATAGGGTGTCTAACCCTAAGCCTCAAGGAGGCAATGGTGGTGGTGATAGGACTCAAATTCCCCCATGTCAAAAGTGTGGGAGGAAGCATGAGGGGAGATTCTTAGCTGGATCGGATGGTTGCTTCACCTGTGGCAAGAGTGGTCACAAAATGAGGGATTGTCCAATGAACATTACAAAAGGGAAGGATGGTAAACAAGGTGCTCCTAGTGGTTCGGGTTCTAGTGCCCCCAAGAAAAATCGATTTTATGCACTCTAGACTCGACAAGAGCAAGAAGCTCTCCTGATGAGTTTAACGGTATGTTGAAAGTCTTCCTTCTTGATGTATATGCTTTACTTGATCCTGGTGCTACCTTATATTTTGTGACGCCATATGTAGCAATGAGATTTGATATTACCCCGGATGTGTTGATAGACCACTTTTGTGTCTTTACTCCTATTGTGGCTAAAAGAGTTTATAGGAAGTGTCCCATTTCCTTGTTCCGTAGAGTCACCTATGTTGATCCTGTAGAGCTAGATATGATAGTCTTCGATGTCATTCTTGGGATGGATTGCCTTCATTCTAGTTATGCCTTGGTTGATTGTAGAACCCAAGCGGTTAAGTTTCAATTTCCTAATGAGCCTGTCCTAGAGTGTCAAGGGGGAAATTCTATGCCTAGAGGCCAATTAGTTTGTTGTCATAAAGCTAGAAACATGATCTCCAAGGGTTGCATTTATCATCTTATTTGAGTTAGGAATATAGATTTTGAAACCCCTAGTCTTGAGTCGTTTCCCGTGGTAAATGAGTTTCTAGATGTGTTTCTCGATAATCTACCCGGTGTTCCTACCGAAAGGAAAATAGACTTTCGTATTGACCTTCTTTCCGATACGTAACCTATCTATATTCCTCCTTACCGTATGGCTCCTATAGAACTTATGGAATTGAAGGAATATTTGAAGGATTTGTTGGAAGTTTCATCTGACCAAGTATTTCTCCATGGGGTGCTCTCATGTTGTTTGTTCATAAGAAAGATGCTCTCTCCGTAGGTGCATTGATTACGAATAGTTGAATAAGGTTACTATTAAGAATAAATACCCGATCCTGAGGATAGATGATTTGTTTGACCAACTGCAAGGTTCTAGTATCTTCTCTAAGATTGTTCTCCGGTTGAGTTATCACCAATTCAGGGTGAGAGATTGTGATTTTCTAAAGACGGTCTTTCGGACTAGATATGGCCATTATGAGTTTGTGGTTATTTCATTTGGATTGACTAATTCTCCAGCGGCTTTTATGGATTTGATGAATAGGGTGTTTAGAAAATACCTTGATATGTTCGTGATTGTATTCATTGATGATATTTTGATTTACTCCCGAAGTGAGGAAGAGCATGCCGATCATCTGAGGATTGTAATGCAAATTCTTAGGGATCATGAGTTATATGCTAAGTTAAATAAATGTGAGTTTTGGTTAAGATATGTGGCTTTTCTTGGTCACATTGTGTCCAGTAAGGGTATTAAGGTAGATCCTACGTAGATGGATGTGGTTAGAAATTGGCCTAGACCTCTATCTCCTTCGGATATTCGTAGTTCTTTGGGTTGGGCCGGATATTATAGGAGGTTTGTTGAAGGGTTTTCTTCTATTGCTTCTCCATTGACCTCGTTGACTCAAAAGAAGACAAATTTTGTATGGTTGGAGGATGGTGAAAGGAGCTTTCAAGAATTCAAAGATAGTCTTACTTCCGCTCCGATATTTACATTGCCGGAAGGTTTTGATGGCTTCGTGGTTTATTGTTATGCTTCAAGAGTTGGCTTAGGGTGTGTTCTTATGCAGAACGGGAATGTGATTGCTTATGCTTCAAAACAACTTAAGGTTCATGATAAGAATTACCCTACCCCTAATTTAGAACTTGCGGCGGTTGTCTTTGCTCTAAAGATTTGGAGGCACTATTTGTATGTTGTCCATGTTGATGTAGTTACCGACCACAAGAGTTTGCAATACATGTTCAAGCAGAAGGATCTAAATCTTTGACAACGTAGATGGCTAGAGCTCTTAAAGGACTATGACATGAGTTTCCTCTATCACCCAAGTAAAGCTAATGTAGTGGCCAATGCCTTGAGTCGGTTGTCGATGAATAGTATTGCACATATAGAAGATGAAAAGAAGGAATTGGTTTGGGATGTTCATAGACTAGCTCGGCTAGGTGTTCGGTTGGTTGACTCTAATGAGGGAGGTTTGTTTGTCCAAAATGGGTTGGAATCAGCCTTTGTGGTGGATGTTATGTCTAAGCAAGAACTTGATCCAATACTAGTTGAGTTTAAAAAAGCGGTTCTAAAGAAGGGCAATGAGGCTTTCTCCCAAGGGGGAGATAGTGTCCTTATACATCAAGGACGTTTGTGTGTGCCTAATGTTGAGGGCCTAAGAGAGAAAATTCTAGAAGAAACTTATAGTTCCCAATACCATATTCATCCGGGAGCCACAAAGATGTACTGCGATTTGTGAGAAGTCTATTGGTGGAATGGAATGAAGAAAGATATTGCGGAATTTGTGGCAAGGAGCCCAAATTGTCAACAAGTTAAGGTTGAACATCAAAGGCAGGAGGCTTATCCCAAGTTATAGCCATTCCTTCTTTGAATTGGGAAGATGCTAATATGAACTTAATAGTGGGTTTACCACATACTCACCGGCAACATGATTCTATATGGGTTATAGTAGACCGTATGACGAAGTCGGCTCACTTCATTCCCGTTAAGGTGTCCTTTTCGGCGGATGATTATACTAAGTGGTATATTAGGGAGATGGTTAGGTTGCATGGAGTTCCCTTATCCATTATCTCCGATAGAGGTACCCAATTCACTTCTGAATTATGGAAGTCTTTCGAAAAGGGTCTTATACCAAGGTTAAGCTTAGCACGACTTTTCATCCCCAAACCTATGGGCAAGCGAAGCGTACTATCCAAACCATAGAGGATATGCTAAGAGCTTGTGCGATTAATTTTAAGGGTAATTGGGATGATCATTAGCCTTTGATTTAGTTTGCCTACAATAATAGTTACCATGATAGTATTGGTATGGCTCCATTTGAGGCTCTTTGCAGTAGGAGATGTAGGTCTCCTATAGGATGGTTTGAGGTGGGTAAAGTTTCTTTGATGGGCCCCGAATTAGTGCATGAGGCTATGGAGAAAGTTCAGCTTATTAGAGAAGGGTTGAAAATGGCTCAAAGTCGATAAAAGTCCTATGCCGATGTTAGAAGAAAAGATCTTGAGTTTGAGGTTGATGATTGGGTCTATTTGAAAATTTTGCTCATGAAAGGTGTCATGAGATTTGTAAGAAGGGGAAGCTTAGTCCCCGGTATGTAGGCCCATATATGATTTTGAGACGCATTGGCAAGGTTGCTTATCAGCTTGAATTGCCTAATGAGTTAGCATCGGCTCATTCGGTTTTCCATGTGTCTCTTTTGAAGAAGTGTTTTGGAGATCCGACATTCATAGTGCCTTTAGAAAGTCTTGGAAGCTAAGAGAGTTTAACTTATGAAGAGGTTCCAGTTGAGATTCTATACCGATAAGTCCGGATGTTTAGAAAGAAGGAAGTTGCTTCCGTTAAGGTGTTGTGGAGGAATCAATTAGTTGAAAGTGCTACGTGGGAGGCCGAGGCCGATTTGATGTCCGCATATCCTCATCTCTTTCCTTCCGAGTCTTCTCTAGCTTGAGGTATTTAGATCCTCAAGGTTTGTTTCTAGGATGCATGTGTCTTAGTAATTCTGATGTTTCCTTATGCATGCATTCATTTAGTGTTTATAGCTTGACATTTTGTGATAAAGCATGCTTTAGCTTGGAGCTGATTTTTCCTCCTCGGATATGTGCATTATGTAATTGCATTCATGATTAGAATCATAGAATTGTTGTTTCCCCTACTCTTGTTGCTACAAGACCAGTTCCAATCGGGGACGAATGTTCCCAAGGGGGACATATTGTAACACCTCAGTTTTTCAAAAGAGAAAATTTCCAGTTTTGGGCCCTGAGTCGGTTCTACGGGCGCAGTCTACGGGTCGTAGATCAGATGACGGACCATAGAATGCATCCGTAGAAAGAGGGTAAAATATTTTGAAAATCAAGTTTCTGAAGTCGAGTCTATAGGTTACCACGGATCGTAGAAAGGTTCTGTCAAAACATTCCAGACTTCGTCAATTTTATGAGGGTCAAGTTGGGTTCTACGGGTTGGACGTAAGGACCGTAGAATGCTCTACGGGCCGTAGATCAAAGTCATAGAAAGTGTCCTGAAAGTAGGGTTTTCTAAAGTTTTCTACGGTCCAACAAGACGGTCCGTAGGAAGCCCTACGAACCGTAGGTTTGGACCGTAGACTTCATCCGACAGTTAACTTCCAGGGGTCTTTATGTCTTTTTCCAATTCTTTAAGTTTTTTTAATTACATCTTTGCCCCTAAATTGACCCACTATATAAGTCTTTCCTCCCAAATTTTCCTTCATTAATTCATTCTCAAATTCCCAAAATCCCCAAAATATTTCTCACACTAGAAACTTCTCTCAATTCTCAAGGAAGAAGAAAGGCTAGGATCCTTCATTGAAGGTCATCAATTCTTAGCAATTTCTTTTGGGCTTTGTTGAGGTATGTTAGCATTCACCATTGGAGTCCTTTCCTCCAATGGATCCCTAGATTTCTTTAATTTTAAAGGTTACATTCCCCAAATTTAATTAGGGTTTTGATCAATTCTTATGGGTTCTTCAATTATGATTCCAATTGTTGATTTTATGATTCCTAGTGCACGATCTAGTGTGGTAAAGTAATCTAGTGCATGATGTAGCGTGATTTATATGATTTGAGTAGAAATTGTATGAACACATACATGAGCCATGATTCCTAGTTATGAATTCACGATGAAGTATGATTCATGAGTTTATGAACTTCTAAAATTGATGAAAGTATGCAGGATTCTAGTTTATTGCATGATTCTAAGATGAATTGACATGTACCCATACTATATCATGATTTATGCATATATGATTAGCTTGCATAAGAGATGCATGTATATGAATAGCTTGCATAAGAGATGCATGTATATGAATAGCTTGCATAAGCGATGCATGTTTCATGAGAATTATGCTTGTAATTGCTAGGGTGTATGTTGATGATGGCATCCATTAGTTGTGAAAAGGTTTTCTTCACAATAAGCTAAGCATATGAATGTGAAATGTTTTCTCACATAAATTAGTGTTCATATGGTTGGAAGGCATTCTCACCTATGAATCAATGAGGAGCTATTTTAATGACGTAAGCTTGGGCAAGCTCATTATAGTTGAAATGTCTTGATATGATCTTACCTTTGATTTGGTAACCCTAAATGTACCTCATTTTTAGTTAAAATATGAATAAGCTTAAATGACTATTCCTTAGGATTTTACTAAGTACCGAGCGGGCTTTTAGTATGAAGGTTTTTGTTTAGCGTCCGTGGACCTTTAGTAGCAATCCTGAAGTCTTATAACTACGTGCCTTGTAGGTTTTTGTCTCAGATATACACATAGCTAGTGGATCCATGTAAGCTACAGATTTATGCTCCTTACCTTTTCAATTAGGACAACCCTTCTAGTGGTGTGGGGTAGACATCTCTCCTATTTTTGGTGTGGGGTAGACACTGGATTCTATGTTATAGCTCACATGGTCTATGTCGGTTAAATGTAAAAATCAAATAATAATGAACTAGGATAGTAGAAGTATCTCACGAGATAAGACTTATGATATGATTAGCTTGCATTGACCATGTTTATGCATTGTGTTTCTAACATTTAGCTACATGATTTAGTTTGGTCATTGCATGTTCGTTATGATATCTCACTATCATGATTTCCTATATTAAAGCATCCCATTGGCATGATTTACGTGATTATATGCATTTGCTTCATACTTAGTGCATTCCATGTACTAATGCATACTTGTGCCTACATTCTCTTAAAATGTAGGGTCAGACAGTCGCCCTTCGCACACTCATGGTTAGTTATTCTCAGAGTTCGAGCTATCAGCCTTGGTGAGTCCTCATGCTTCGGGGACAAAGAGGCTTTATTGCTTTCTTTACTTTCAGTTTCAGACTTGTATATGATGTACCGGTTACGTTTCGATCATTCTATTGTATTAGATGGCTTTTGAGACATAGTCAAAACTTCTGCTTGTAAACTCTTACTTTTATGATATTTCCGATTTTTTCCTCTTGTTGTCTTTACCTTATGTATATGTATACTAAGTGGCTTGTGTGGGGCCTCTCGGGGTCCTATACGCCATGTTACACCAAGGGGTACTTTAGTTCGTGACATGTTGCTGCTACATACCCTCGATAGCTGCTAGAGTCTCGGAAAGCATGCCCTGAAGGTCAGGGGCGACAGCTGGTGCGAGCATTGGCTGGATTGGTCCCTGCCCCACCGGCTGAGTAGGAATCTTCTCCCTACGACGCTCTGCCTTCAGCACTAGAGTCCTTGCTCTAGTGTAGCCAGTTGCCGCAGCACCACCTCGACCGTAGGGTCGATCTCTACTACACGTGCGAGCTATCCTGCAACAGAGTGAATAAAGTGAGATTTCATGAAACCAATCAGACAACAATGCACGAACATGAATCAAAATAAGAAAACCTTCTACAGACACCCTATAGCCTCCCGAAGATAGGTAACGGACGTCTCCGCACCAATCCGCAGGACTCTACTAGATGCTGGCTCTGTACAAGTGAGACCAACAAACTTGGGGCTCTGATACCAACTTGTCATGACCGATTTTGCAAACCATGAAGGCGCCTACCACCACACGAGTAGGCCATCCAAAACCCTATCCCATAACATAATAATAATGAGACTAAGGGTGGAAACTAACCTCAACTAAGCGGAAAAATAAAAGAGAACACACAAGAGAAGGTTGAAACGAAACAAAAACTACATATACAAGACACCTCCCAGAACCTGGGAGTCACAAGTAAAGAACTACTAACAAGAGTACAAGTCCCAAAAGTGGACCACAGAAACAAACTGTCTCGAAAGCAAAAGACAAGTCAAAATATAAATAAAGAAGGAGACAGGTAATCCTAGAACGCCATGTGCTCACCCTTGTCTCCTGGATAGACAGCTACAGGCTCGAACTCAACGCTGAGAACTGGTGGTCGGACCTGCATCACAAAACCAGATGCAGAGTGTATCATGAGTACCAAAATAACAGGTACCCAGTAGGCATCATAGGCCGACGGAGAAAGAAAGGTAAAAATAGGCAGACAAGATAGAATCAAATACAATAGTGGTCAACAAAACAGGAAAAGAGTAAACGGGAAGTAAAGCCAAGAATATCATAGCTAAACCTAACTAGGACCCCCATAAGACCCGCTAGGCACACTCAAGCACAGACAAATAGAAACCTGAACGGACCCCATAAGCCCGATAGGTACAAACAAAATCTACGCCACAGACACAAGGGAACCCAACTCAAAACCCTTAATACCATTGGGCCTCAAATCCAAAAAGAATAGAAATTGGGCCTCGAACCCAAACCATATGGGCCTCAACCCAATAAAGATAACACCTGGGCCTCAAACCCAATCAATAGTCTCAAGCTGGAAATAACGGACTCTAACCATGAAACGTCAGCCTCGGACTGGACAATAACACCTCTCGCTCAACAGTCTCGAGCTGGGAATAACGAACTCTAACCGTGTAACGTCAACATCGGACTAGCACTCGCAACCCTCGCTCAATAGTCTTAGGCTGGAAATAACGGACTCTAACCGTGTAATGTCAACCTCGGACTGGAGCTAGCTGCCTCAAACCGAATAAGCCACCACCAACCAGTTCTACATAAGGCTAGACACCGCAGGATGCTGCCCTCACAAGGATATCAAACGAAGGCTCCCAGCCTATCACAACCCAACCGTCGATCGGTGCAATAGCTAAATCTTCCGGTAGCACCCTAGAATCGCAGAGATAGGAGGAGAAAGAATAGAAAATCTGGAAAGCCACGAATCCACCAAAACAAAGGCCCACACTCTCAAACCTAACTCTACTATAGCATTGTACAAGGATCTCGTCCATCCGGATCAACGTCGGATACATACTCAAGTCAATAAGGTTCATGGGACTAAGGCAATACTACCCTACCATAGTCTAAGGTTGAAAAAT
The DNA here is from genome assembly GCA_018342035.1 of Solanum appendiculatum. Classification (NCBI taxonomy): domain Eukaryota; kingdom Viridiplantae; phylum Streptophyta; class Magnoliopsida; order Solanales; family Solanaceae; genus Solanum; species Solanum appendiculatum. The sequence continues at coordinate 3,750,847 of JAGDQO010000361.1, read as the reverse complement.
CACCACAATCAACAAAACATACGAAATATATCCCGAACCAACGCATGAAACAACAGATAACCACCCAATAGATAACCCACAACAATTCACCAACAATTCAATTCAACAAACCACACTAAAGAAAGATACTAGCCCGAAACATTCTTGGAATTAACTCTCAACGAAGAAATCTGAAAAGAAAAATAGAAATACCAGCTACCCAACCCAGATTCACACAAGTCGAGAAGTAGTTTTGCATTCAAATTCAATCTAGGAAGAAGGGAAGTCATAACCTACCAAAAGGCCGATCACGCGCGCTCCAAGTCAATCTACAGGAGCTTTCCCCTTCCGAACGGCATTAGAATGTTGCCACAATGTCAAAAATAGAGTGACAGCGTCAATACAGTCGTTTAGACACTAAAATCATCCAAATCAGAGATAGACCAATTTTGTAGTGAAAATCAGGAAATGTGGGATCGGCTCCGGATTATTAAAAATTGACTCCGTGAAGAGCTCCAAAATCCTCCCCTGAACTTGTATTCCAAAACGGAACACTCATCGAAGCCCAGATCAGCTCCTAACAGCCGACAACAAGAAAAAGAAAAACTTTACAACTATAAGCCTAAGATAGCAACATACACCTCAAATTCATAGAAATCGAGGAACACCCAAAGAAAATCGACCACAATCCAATGAAGCCAGTGCAAATCAAAGCACCCGGGACTTCGAATAATCGAAAAACGATAAAAGAATAGGGATATATGAATTTTCAACCATTTCCTCCAACTGAGCCTCGACCTCCCTTGATAACCATTGCAACCTGCTGACCTCCACAAACGCGGCCAAGGCCCCACGAACGCGGAGGGAAAAAAACTCTACTCCGTGAACGCAGCAAAGGGCCCACCAATGCGGATAGAAGGGATTCACATCTCCGTGAATGCGAAACCCTATCCGCGAACGCAGAGAGAAAACTCCCCCAAGCCTCCCAGACCTCCGTGAATGCGGAGACCTACCCGTGAATGCGGAGAAGGATAGCTCAGACCTCCGTGAACGCGGAACCTAGCCCACGAACTCGAAGAAGAAAGGCCCACACCTCAGCGAACGCGGAGTAAATTCTGTGAACGCGGAGAAGGAATTGGTCTGCATTATGATCCTATAATGAACCAATGAATTATGTATTATAAATTTATGAAGATATGCATGTTTTCATGAAGCTATTGTAAATGAATAAACGATTCTTTGAAAGGACAGTATTGATGCTATGTTGAAAGGATTTCTCACTTACTATGATGATCATGATTGTGGAAGGTGTTTCTCACAAATGAATTCACATGGGTGAAAGGTTTTCTCATCTATGTTGAATTATGTTTATGGAGCTACTTTATTTTTTTGATATTCACAAGTGTGGATTGGCATTGATCATTGCCTTTCCTTATGTTAAATTGATACTTGACTTTTATCTATTCCTTTGCTATTTAGACATAGCACTGAGAGGGATTTGAGATAGAGGCTCAAATAGGGTAGTCTGTAGTAGCAACCTTTAGTACCTAACTACGTGCTCCCGTAGGATTGTCTTAAATGACCTAGCTAGTGGATCCACTTTAGCAAATGATGATATGTATGGATTCTACCTTGGCAAGTAGTTTCCCCTTCTTTATGTGATGTATGGGTTATGTCCCAATAACTTTCCTTATGATTTATTAGATTGTTTTGAGACTTATGTTAGACTTCCGCTTTTGTCAAACTCTTTGTATGAAATGCTTTCTTTGAAACTCATTAAATTATATTATCTTGTATGATATATGCTAAGTGGTTTCTGTGGGGCCTTTCGGGATCCTATACGTCATGTTATGCCTAGGGTATACTTTGGATCATGGCAAATATATACCCTTATGTTTAATAAATGGTGCACATATACCCTCACAGCCAACTATGTAGAATATACTTAGATGAACAATCGCAGTTTCTAATTACCCTAAATAAATGTATTTTTAATTAGATAAAATTGTAATTATGAGTTATAATTTCTTATAAAACATCACTATTGACTGTTTTGGTGATACATAAAAGTCGAATAGTACTTTAATAAATATAGCTTTTTTATTTCGGTTGTCAATTAAAGAGTCATTTAATTCTTTGTTTTATTAAATAAAATTATGTTTTTTTCCAAAAAAAAATATTAAATTGCTTCAAGATATCAGTCTTAATAGTTGATAGCCAGATGAAAGGGATATTTCCTTTTAAGTGACCATAAATGTACTATGAATTAGATAAAATTGCAACTATGAGTAATAATTTCTTACAAGACTTCATTATTGACTGTTTAGGTAAAATATAAAAGTGGACTAAAGTTTTTAATAAATATAGCTTTTTGATTTCGGTTGTCAATTAAAGAGTCATTTAAGTATTTATTTTATTAAACAAATTTATCTTTTTCGAAACAAAATTATTAGATTGCTTCAAGATATCAACCTCAATGGTGGATAGCCAGATGAAAGGGATATTTTCTTTTAAGTGAAAATCACTTATGGCTACTAGATAAAAAATAAATTTGACCAACCCATCATATATATATAAAAACTATAAAGTTTCCCTTATTTTCATTGCCTAGCTTCAACGTCAAGCTAATCTTCTTCAACAAAAAGTAATTGGCTAGGATTTCTTGAATTCTCAAAAAATAAAAAGCTTACATCGCTCCGTATTGGCTTAATTTAATATAATTTTCTACACTCTTTGATTATAATTAATTTGTTGTGTTTTCTTCACGGGTAGGAGTTCCAATAAAATTTTGAAAAGAGGGATCTTATTTTATTTAATGCTTTTCCTTATATATTCTATCCTCATAAATTATTAAAATACATGAAGTTAATTATAATTTGATAATTATTCTTTTAAAATTAGTGATATAATATTTTTGTGTCGGGACTCGAAACTTGAGCCATTTTGCGTCCACTATAACCCTCCAAGTGGAAAAGCCTAAACCCAAAATAGAACTCGAGAGACAATAATATAATAATAATAAATTAAACAGTAGAAAAGAGGAACAAAAATAGAGGAATGGACCATATTCTAAATCTATACTGCGATACAAAATATACAAAAGAAGCGCAAAAGAAACAGAAAGGACAAACTAACACAAGTATCAATCCCTGGACCTAGTATCACCTTTACATGAGCAACAAAGTGCAGAAGATTATAAATACAAAAGAGCTGACTAATCCAAAAGACAAAAATATAAGTCAGCGCAAAAGACGGAAAGCAGCAAGTCTTTGGACGCCAGGGGCTCACCAAGATCCAAGTCTGTGAACGCCGAGGAAGATCCATCGCTCGTTGAGGATGACTTGAACTGGGAGCTACATCAGAAAAAGATACTGAAATGCAGTATGAGTACCAAAAAACGGGGAACTCAGTAGGCATCATAGGCCGATCGAGCTTAGAAAGATCAAATTTAAATAAATAGCACGATGAAACTAACAAGCCAAGGAAAATCTAAACAAGCTAACACAAAATAGAGGACAAATGAATAATACCAAGGATACAGTGACAAGTTATGCACGAATAAAAAACACTCAAAACACACAATGGCCAACTCACACAATGATACAGTACAAACACCAAGTAAGGGAACTCATAAGCTCGGAAGAAACATCGAGCCACCTGGAATGATACCTCAAGCTTAATGGAAATCCACTAACCCAGATATATGTATCCACGGGCAACCCAGGATGGTACATCGAGCTTATCTATAATATAAATCCAGATGGTAGTCTGTAACCTGGCCTAAGCCAATGGGCTGCCCGGAATAGTACATCGAGCTCATCCGAGTAAAAACCGCTGAAATATTTCAATAATTCAAGTAAAAGAGACATTTTATCACTTTTAAGTCGAAACATGTCTCAAAGGCTTTCAACTCATTAAGGTAATTTTCCCTTTTTAAAACCAAGTCATTTCCATCAAAGATACATACAAAAGTACCAACCCTCCCCGACATCATCACAACTAGGTGAATTCATGCACACAAAATCGAGAAGATTACCCATTACACCACAAGAGTACTAACTTGGAACTCCGGCTTCCACCTCACGGCCTCAGGCCCAACAATTCAATAAACAAGAAAGCAATCGAAAATCAATAATCTAGCAAGGCACACAAACCAACCCAAAATAGCAAAAACATGCAACAATCCTAAGTCTCACACCACCTATGAGCATTTCTAAGGGTACTAATCAACAAGCATAAGGGCAACCTTAACAATGGCTTTTGACTAAAACTACCTAAAATACCCAACAATGGGCATAAATCAACTAATGATCAAAACATAAGCTAATTCTAAAGTTCAACCAAATCATGCGATACTACTAATTTATAATCAATCTAAAAGTGCCAAGTTTAGAAAAAGGAGACAATAACCTACCTCAAGGCAAAAAACAACACACAAACAACTACTCGAGTGCCTTGCCCTTCTAAAGAGCCTCGGAGTGATGCCATGCTTTAAACAATAACGAGGGAACACAAAAACAATCACTACCAAGAAAAATCAACAAAGGAAAGCAAAAAGAAAAAGAAAACCCCAAAAGACAAAAGTGGGAGCCGCACACAAAGTCACAAAACCCACTCCATCACAAGGTCCCAACCCACTCAAGGAACATGTGCCCCGAAAATGGGCACAAACCAAGTTTTGATCAAGCCAAACTAAGCCCATCATTCATTTTATCTCAAGGTTTCAAAATAGATAAATAAAGAGAAATTTTCACGAATTACCAAGAGAAACGAAAGATTCAACCACCCCAAAACAAGCCCACGAACCTTCCCGACACTCTCCAACAGGAATCACCCAAAACCAACAAGAATTGCTCCAAAACCCCCCAAACACCAAGTTGGAAATGGGGTTTTGGTGCTTTCCCGTCTTTTACAAGACACTGCTAGGCATTAATGCCTATCGAAATCACGAAGGTCAGCAACGCTGACCCTTCACGAACATGGTGCGAGGCCCTCGAATGTGAATACCTGGGAAGCCAACCCTTCATGAACGCTGCCAGAGGCTCATAAACACAAATGCTAGGGGAATCGGTCATCGCTAACACGACCAAGGGTCCGCGGTCGCATTGAAGGAATCACTGTTGCTGGTGCAACACTACATCAGCAAAAACTCTAAGGCACAAAATACTTTATTGGGGTCTGAAACTCCTTCAGAAACCTGTCGGCGCAAACCAAGTATGCTACTAGACGGGAAATATATATGCATATTTATATATATATAATTATTTTGCTTAACCGTATATAAACAAGCATACTATAGGCAGAATCACACACATAAAATCTAAACGGCACATGAAAATCCAAACAACTAATAGATCACATAAATGGTATCACACACAAAGAAAGAGAGGAGGACTGACCCGGATGCTTCCTTTAATTTTTTTTACAACATACCGAAGTATGTCAAACATTCAAGCAAACTTTAAATAAGATTAATGCAAGACAATGATTTAAGCTAATAAAGAAAATTAACCTGTTTCGCAGAAAAAATATCAGCAAAGAAGAAAAGTTGATCCAATTTCAACTCGAACACAGCAAAGCCAAGCAAGGAATCACTTTTCTTGTTTTTCGAGAACTCTTTTTATGTTTTGAGAGTAGAGAGAGTCTTATTATTTTCAATTCAAAGTGTTCAAGTCTTAAAAGGGTGTCCCCAAAGAATGAATGAGAGTGTCTTATTTATATACGGGTTGAGCGCCAGACAAAAGGAGGCAAAAATTAAGTTGATTCAATTGAAATTCTTTTCCTTAAGGAGAGCTCAAAATCAGTGACTATTTTAAAGACAATCCAAAATTTACCGAATATGAAAGGTGTAAGAATCTGCATAATTTTAAGTAAGGTAAGGGAGCAATTAAGGATAATCAACACAATATAAAATCAATCAAAAGGAATACAGTTTTAAGGAAAGGGAATAATCATACAACTTTTCTAAATAGGAACAAATAATAAGTCTTGGCAAGTTTCAAACAGGCAAAATAAAGGCAGGCAAGTAATCAATCAACGCAACGGGTGTAAAACTAAGATTTTAAGAGGACCGAATTACAACACATAAATGAGCAACTAATCAAGTTGACTAAGGAAATAATCAAATTGAAGAGTAATTAAATCAAATCTTCTATCAAGGTCCACTAAATTAGCTTAAAACAACAACTAAATAAGCAAAACAAATTTGATTTTAAGGAAAATAAATATTTTACACACACATTAAGAAAAGCAAATATCAAGCGAAGAATTGAAAACTACATCCGTATAAAATTCAAGACATATTGAGACCCACTTTCAAAGAGTTACATTATATCCATACAAGGGTCAATACAATGGCATTTAGTTCAAGCTCAGGAAATTAGGAAAGAATAGCAGGTAACATAGTTCATAAAATCTGAAAATTCCAACCAGTAGCTCGGTTTTAAGACTAAAATGACTTTCACATATACTAAACATTCATAAAACTTTGAAATCAAAGTCAGATTGCGTACGACAAGGAGAATAAAATTATTAAAAGATGAGATAATAATAAATAAGAACGAACCCGGACGGATCTGAATAGATCTGTCTTTAAGAGACCAAAACTTTCAATACTTCGAGCCATCTCAACCTTTGACCGGAATGTTGGTCGGAGCAAACAATGCTGGCCGTCGTTTGCTTCATCATCGTTGTATGGCTTTCACCGCTTGGCTGCCCCTAGCTGCTGCATGCTATTGTTGTTGATCTCTCTGGTAGAAAAGAGAGAAGAGAACGGAGGGAGAAGCGACAGGCTGATGGTGGTTCACCATCTCCATTTCATCGGAGCACACCGTCCGAAGGGCGCCTGGTCGCTGTTGTTTGATGTTGACTCCAGCCGGTGGAGGGAAGAGGAGGAAGGGTCGACTGGTGGTTGCTCCTTGCCGGCTGCTGATGCTGACGTCCTCACTGGCTGCTGGCTCGTCGGAGCAGCGACCCGAGAGAGAGAGAGAAGAAGCGGAAGAGGAGAGGAAGGAGAGAGAAGGAGAAAAGAGAGGGGACCGGCGATGGAGAGAGGAGGAGAGAATGAAAATGTTTTTTTAGGGTTTTGATTCTTTGTTAGTTTTAAAATAGGAAAGGTTTGGAAGTTTTAATCCTAGCCATCCGATCAAGATTAGATGTGAGGCTGGGATCTGATGGGGAGAATAGACGGTTAAGATTAGAAGATGGGGCTCTGAGAACTGATTGGATTTGGTCAATTTTTGCTATAATTGAAATACACATATGACCACAATTGACTAGGAAAGACTAGAATTCAAATGAATTGGATAGAAAAGGTTATAATTACAATGAACAAATGGCTAAAACTGCAACTATATTAAAATAAGAGGCTAAAATTGAAACGAATTTGATAGAAAAGGCTATAAATTGAACAAAATGAATTAGAAAGAGCTATGATTTAAATGATTTGAGGGAAGCTTAATTGAATTACTATTTAATTAATGATGTACTATACATACTAAATAATTTTTATATAAAATAAGCACACTTAAAGATTTTGAACCTTAAACCAATAAGTACGATAATTATTTCAAAATTTGAAAACCGATAAATATAATTTGCAAATAATAATTTGATAAGAAAATATAAATACCATACATTTTATAAATTATGAATATTAGAATCTCTAATTATTTACATAAAATTTACTCATGATTTGAAATTATATTAGGAGAAAATGGTTTTTGTAATACGTATATAACCAAATAGCAATTCAGAAAAGGTTATAGGTCGGTCAAAATTGGGTGTCAACAGCTTCCCCTTGGTTGCTCGAGAATGAAGGATGAATTGTCGGGCAACCAACGTTGACTGAGTAACTGATTTTGTCCGACCGATAGGAAGATGTAAGTCGGGTCAATTGAAATGATATAGGGCTGAAAAAGGGTATGGCCGAGACTTTGGTTTCTAAGTCGCCTACATATCTCTGGTTTTACGAGAATCAGGCCATGTGTAGTTCTTGATTTAGGAGTGGACTATACTCCCAAAAGGGAAATAACGGTACGGGATCCGAATGGAAGCGATAAGAGCTTGAACAGATAGGATTAGAGCTCGAGATGGAATGAATAGGGTAAAGAAGCTAGCCATGGCTTGAGTTATGAGAAGAGATACTATGAGTAGCCAAGAGTCTAGAGGGCCTTTGCAATACATATCAACGCGATGGCTACATCTGAAGGGGCAATTGATCTTGTCTGCAATCTGTCAATCTCTGTAAATCTGTAGCTTGCACTATGACTAGATAAAGTGATTAGGGAATGTATATCAATTGAATAATTTATAAACATAACGAAACTTCCCATATAGACCATGAATTTGCCTTAAGACTTAAAATGATGTCTTAGGCTATGATGTCTAGGGCTATGATGTGTAAAATTAAATCCTCAGGTCATGAAATGTTGTATATGGTCCATCAAAATGATGCCCTTAGACTATGACATCTTCGGATCATGATAAACATAAATTAAATAATCAGTCCATGAAATGTTGTCTGAAGGCCATGGAATATGATGCCTTTAGACTATGACTCCTTCGGAACATAAATGATGAGTAAAGAGAGCGTATCTGTTTTGATATGATTCGGGCCTTAGGTGACGCTAGTGACTTGAGTCGATAGAACCTCCATATGGATGTGTTCATCTGGCTCGATGTGGTTTCCATGATTTGATTCAACAGTAGCTCCAATATGGTTTTCTGACTCGACGTAGTTTCGGGCTCATTGCAGATACAATCTTCGGGCACAATGCAATTTCTCGGGCACAATGCAGTTTCTCGAGCACATGCAATTCTCGGGCATATGCAATATCTCGGGCTCAATGCAATTCTCGGGCTCATGCAATTCTCGGGCTCATGCAATTTTCTCGAGCTCAATGCAATATCTCGGGCTCATGTAATTTTTTCGGGCTCAATGTAATTTCTCGGGCACGATGCAATATCTCCGACTCATGCGATTTCTCGGGCTCATTGCAATTTTTGGGCTCAATGCAATCTTCGGGCTCAATGCAATATATCGGGCTCATGCAATTTCTCGGGCACAAGCAATTTTGGGCTCAATGCAGTTTTTCGGGCTCAATGCATTCTTCGGGCACATGCAATCTCCGGGCACATGCATTATCTCGGGCACAATGCAATCTCGGTCACATGCAATTTTCTCGGGCTCAATGCAATTTCTCGGGCACGATGTAATATCTCGGGCATATACAATTTTGGGCTTAATATAAAGTAGCTTGATCCTTTGGTGATATTGGAAAGATAGAATGTCATTTGCATCGATTTGCCGAGCTCAGTATAAGGTAGCTTGCTCTTTCGTCTTTTCCTTTCGAGCTCATTATGATATTTGAGAATATGAAGTGGCTTAGACCTTCATCTTATTGGAAGTCGGGGTGTCATTTACAGGCTACTATCGGGCCCAGTTTAAAGTAGCTTGGCTCTCCGGGTGGTTGTTGAAATTGCTTGTTGCATATGTAGTCTTTCCTGCATTAAAAGAAAATAGTTAGTTTATAAAAGGGGGGGGGGATGTTGAACTGTATCTCTGGTTTGACCAACGAGCTCCATTCATCTTCGACCTCCAGGCTTTCTCCGAGTATGGCTTTGAATAACTGAAAAAGGGTTATTAAATTTTGGAAAAGCTTTTCTTTCGAAAATATGAAAGTGTTAGAAAACATTTGTTGAATCATTGACCGTGGCACAGTCTTGAGACTTTACGACATCCGATTGAGAGGTTCCTTCAGTCTTGATAGAAATTTTGAAGACTATTCAAAATTTCTGCCCCAGTTTCAGGATTCGTAACAGAATGTGATTATTGAGGTCCTCTCAATCCAGTGGCTTGCAAGAAAATAATCATTTGATAGAATTTTTTAGACCTTCTCAAAAATTCTGCCCCAGTATTTGGCTTGCAAGAAAATGCTCTTTTCACGAAATTTTGAGACCCTCTCAAAAATTCCGTTCCAGCCCTACGATTTGCTTGAAAATGCTCTTTAATGGGAATTTTTGAGTTCCTCTCAAAAATTCTGCCCCAGTCCTATGATTTGCTTGAAAATGCTCTTCAATGGGAATTTTTGAGTTCCTCTAAAAATTCTACCCCAGTTATGTACTCAAGGGAAAATGAAATTTTTTATTAGGATATGACCGAACTCTATAGGAGCGCCTATGTATCCCCTCTTAAATGGGAATCAAGTTTGGCATAGTTCCAAATTACAAAGTAAAGAGCATGAATCAAAGCTTAGATGTAGTGTTTCTTCATAGCATCTGAGTTAATAGGTCTGGGCCAAACCTCACCATCCATTTCTACTAGTATGAGTACAACTCCGATTAAAACCCGGGAGACCACATAAGGACCTTGCCAGTTTGGTGAGAATTTACCCTTTGCCTCCTCTTGATTTGGGAATATTCACTTCAAGACTAATTGCCCAGGTGAGAAATGTCTGGGTTTGACCATTTTGTTGAAGGCTCTTGCCATTCTATTCTAATAGAGCTGGCCGTGGCAGATTGCATTCACTCTTCATCCGTCGATTAAGGCTAGGTTTTCGAGCCGATTCTGCACCCACTTAGCATCGCTCAACTCTGCTTCTTGAATGTCCCTTAGAGATGGTATCTCCACTTCAGTGGGTATCACAGCTTCATTACCATATACCAGGAAATAAGGCGTAGCTCCAGTTGAAGTTCTGATGGTAGTGAGGTATCCTAGCAAGGCAAACGACAACTTTTCATGCCAGTGCTTGTAGTTGTCAATCATTTTACGCAGTATCATCTTGATGTTCTTGTTGGCAGCCTCGACTGCACCATTCATCTGTGGTCTATATGCTGTTGAGTTTCTATGATTGATCTTGAATTTCTCACACATTGCTTGCTTCAGATCACTATTCAAATTAGTCCCATTATCTGTAACAATGGACTCAGGAATTCCAAATCTGCAAATAATATGATTTTTAACAAAATCATCCACAACCTTCTTCGTGACGGACTTAAGGGATGTGGCTTCAACCCATTTGGTGAAGTAGTCAATTGCAACGAGGATGAATCTATGTTCGTTGGACACCGCCGGTTCGATAGGGCCAATAACATCCATTCCCCATGCTGCAAAAGGCCAAGGTGAACTAGTAACATGGACTTCATTTGGATGAACTCGGATCATGTCTGCGTGAGTCCGGCATTGATGGCATTTTTTAACAAAGCGGATGCAATCAGTCTCTATAGTCAGCCAGAAATATCCTGCTCTCAGGATCTTTTTTGCCAAAGTAAAACCATTCATGTGAGGACCGCATGTTCCAGCATGTATTTCTTCCACCAGCCTAGATGCTTCTCCAGCATCGATGCACCTTAGCAAACCTAGATCGGGAATCCTCCTATATAGGATTTCTCCACTTAGAAAGAATTGATTTGCTAACCTCCGGATCGTGCATTTTTGTACGCTTGTTGCGTCCTCGGGATACTCATCATTCTTTAGATATCCTTGTATATCATTGTACCAAGGCTTCCCGTCAGGTTCTTCCTCAACGTGAAAGAAGTATGCTGGTTGCTCGTATGTATGAATATGAATAGGATCGATATAGTTTTGATCTGGGTGTTGGATCATAGATGATAAAGTGGCTAGAGCGTCTGCAAACTTATTCTGGATTCTTGGAACATGCTTGAATTCCATTTTGATGAATCTTTTACTTAATCTGTGTATGCATTCCAAGTATGGTAGCAACTTTCGATTCTTGGTCGCCCACTCGCCTCGTACATGATGAATCAAAAAATCTGAATCTCCAATTATCAACAACTCTTGGACATCAAAATCAACTGCCCGTCGGAGGCCCAAAATGCACGCTTCATACTTAGCCATGTTATTGGAACAAAGAAATCGAAGTTTTGCTACTATGGGATAATGTTGTCCAGTTAGCGAGATCACAACATCTTCGATGCGGAACCCATTTAGATTCTTGGCCCCATCAAGAACATTCTCCAGCCATCATATTCTTCAGATATATCCTCACCTACAAAAGCTATCTCTTCATCGGGAAAGAAAGTCTTCAGAGGTCTTTATTCTTCATCCACGGGATTTTCAGCCAGATGATCTGCTAATGCTTGTGCCTTCATTGCTTTTTGCGTGACATATACTATGTCAAATTCGCTCAATAGCATATGCTGTTTAGCCAGTTTGCCTGTGGGCATGGGCTTTGAGAAGATGTACTTCAGAGGATCCATCCTTGAGCTCATGTAAGTGGTATGCAACGAGAGGTAATGTCGCGGCTTTTGAGCGGCCTAGGTCAAGGCACTACAAATACGTTCCAGCAACGAATAACCGGCCTCATATGATGTGAACTTCTTGCTCATGTAGTATATGGCTTGCTCCTTTCTTTCTGTTTCATCATGTTGCCCCAGAATGCAGCTAAAAGCATTATCCAATACTAATATGTACAATAGTAGTGGGCTATCAGACTCCGGTGGGTCCAATACAGGAGGATTTGACAAGTAGTCTTTGATCTTATCAAATTCTTGTTGACATTCTTCCGTCCATTTTACAGCGGCATCTTATTTCAACAGCTTGAAAATTGGCTCGCAAATGACGGTAGACTGAGCTATGAAACAACTAATGTAGTTAAGTCGTCCCAAGAAACTCATCACTTCTTTCTTGCTTTTTGGTAGAGGTAGATCCCGGATGGCTTTGATTTTTGATGTATCCAACTCTATACCTCGACGACTGACGATGAAACCCAACAGCTTCCCTGTAGGAACACCGAAGACACACTTTGCAGGATTCAACTTCAAATTGTACTGGCGCAGTCTAGCAAAGAACTTTAGAAGATCATCCAGATGATTTGAACCCTTCTTTGATTTGATGATGACGTCATCCACATAAACTTCGATTTCCTTGTGGATCATGTCGTGATCATCGCTCTCATATATGTGGCCCCAGTATTTTTTTACTCGAAAGGCATCACCTTGTAGTTATAGACACCCCATGGTATGATGAAAGCATTTTTCTCGGCGTCATCCTTGTGCATCTCGATTTGATGATAACCAGCGACGCAATCTACAAATGATTGTGTTTCATGCTTGGCACAATTGTCGATCAGGATGCGTATATTGGGCAATGGAAAATTATCTTTGGGACTGGCCTTGTTGAGGTCCCGATAGTCCACGCAGACTCTGACTTTCCCATCTTTCTTAGGTACTGGAACGACATTAGCAAACCAAGTTGGGTACTCTGTCACTTGGAGGATTTCGGCCTCCAATTTCTTTGATACTTCCTCTTTGATCTTCAAACTCAACTCAGGCTTGTATTTTCGGAGCTTCTGCTTCACAGGAAGACAAGATGGATCAGTGGGCAACTGATGAGCTACTATAGATGTGCTTAGTCCTGTCATGTCTTCATAGGACTAAGCGAAAATATCTTTGTTCTCTTTTAAACACTCAATATGTTCTCTCTTGTCCTCTTCTGTCATATGAATACTTATCCGGGTTTCTTGTGTTGTTTCTAAATCTCTCAAGTTGACCACTTGTGTTTCCACTAAGTTTGCATTGGGCTTTTCCTCAAACTCTTCAACCTTTCTGATTAGCTCCTTAAGGACCTCACTTTTTTCGACCTCTTCTAAATCATTTATGTTAAGTTGCGCAGTCTCATTATGTGCCACAGTCTTAGATTCAACATTATCATAAATAATTTTGCTGAAAGGAAACAATGCATAGATAAATATCAATGCAATGAAAAAGAAACTTTATTATTCAAAGTTAAATATTAAAAGGTTTCAACATAAAACTGGTGTTTGAAAACATAGATATTTGAGAAAACTAAAATAAAACTAATTTATTAGAAATGTTTGAAAATTAAAATGAAATTGTTCTCCAAAGCTACCCAGTGGCCCGGCGAGGTCTGGACGGAGTTGAAGTCCAATTGTTAACGGCATCCTTTGCTCCTCTGCTTCCTCTAGACTCCTCTTTCCCCTCCTCATTGACCACGACGTTGCAGCTCTTCTCTTTCTTCTCGGTTAAGGACAAGCCCTGCATCACTTCTAGTAGCTCATCAGTAATGCTTCTCATGAACCCGACGGATCGGAATGAGTGATACAACGGTGGTATGGGCTTCTTCAGTGGGTAATAATACCCTTCTGTAGGCGACTGCCAATCAAGCCATTCTTCAGTAGTGTAGATATAACCCAACCCGAAAGTGGTTGAATGAACCGTGGGTTTTATGGGTTCCACTATTCCTTGTAATCTGAAACCCAAGCCTTTCCCCAATTCAAAGCCAAACCACTACATCATGTCTATGATCTTCTGGCTGTACCATGGTTGTACTTCAATGTTGCCAACAACTTCCACTGTATGGAACATCTCTCCGTCTAGATGATCTTTCCCTTCGACTGCATAAATGGGATGCTCCCTTTCTCTGTGGACCACTACTTCCTCATATTCCCATTTAAATTTCAAACACTGGTGCAGAGTTGAAGGTACCGCTCCAGCCATAAGGATCCAAAGGCAGCCGAGCAACAGGTTGTAAGAAGCAGGGATATCCATGACTTGGAAGACTATAAAGGTTGCAGGACCGATAATCATATCCAGGGTTATCTCTCCAATCGTCCCCTTTTGAGAACCATCAAATGCTCTCACTCTCATCTTCCAAGTTTTGATCTTCAAAATATCCACATCGAGTCTTGTCAGCGTGCTGAGAGGACAGATATTCAAACCATAACTTGGACCAACTAAGGCCCTGGTGACTACTCTGTTATGATATTGAGTAGTAATGTGCAAAAGCCTTGTTGTGGGATGTTCCTTCGATTGGTAACTCATCCTCGTGAAAGGATATTTTATACGCCTCAAAAACCTGTCCAACCATCTGGGCTACCTCTGCATTAGTGATGTCAGCAGGTACATAAGCTTCACCTAAAGTCTTCATAAGAGCCTTGCGATTAGTCTCTGATGACTGTAACAATGACATAATGGACATCTGGGCCGGAGTTTTGGTCAGCTGATCAACAATGGTATAACCTTTAGCTTGTATTTTCTTCCAAATACTATGGTCTTTTAATTCCACAATCGGGGGGCTTGGACTTGCTAGAATTACCTTGAAACAAGTTTTCAGAGGTATATATCCTTCCAGACCTGGTTACTCCCGCTACAACATCTGTTTCTTCTACTTTTACTTTTCCTTTTCCATAATCCCATGGGACAACATGAGTGTCATACTTGACGGGAGGAGGAGCTCTAATAACAGTGAATGGAGGTCTTGGTGTAGCAACTTCAACTTCGAAAGGAGCACGCCTTTGCACTACAATAGGCATCTTGGCCGTGGCAGTCATCATCTCTTCTGGCTCGAGAAGCCAAATGGATCCCTCTAAATCCACCATATCATTAGTCTCTATTATATTCACTTGGTGATTTGGGAGAGGGTTGTTTGCCACATTGGGTGTAGGGTCTTTAAGCTGGATAACTTTTGTATCAATAAGCTTTTGAATCTTGTCTTTCAATGATCTACAAGCTTCAGTGGTGTGACCTTTCATTTCGGAGTAGTAAGCACAAGCTTTGTTGGGATCATACCACTTGGCATGGACATCTACGGGTAAAGCAGGGATTGGGGTAACATAGCCAGCTTCTTTAAATCTTTCGTAAAGCTGAGCTATGGGTTCGGCTAAGGGGGTGCAGGTTTTTATGGATCTCTTTTCAAAGGGAGGTCTATTTTTGTAGTTTGGTGGTTGAGTGGGTGGTTGAGATTTGAAATAGGTAGGTTGGGCATTGTAGACAGGATAGCTGGGTTGTTGTTATTGTGGAGGTAGATTTTGGTAATAGGGAGGTATGGGATATGAGGATGTGGGATATTAAGGAGGAGGAGGGGTTGTTATTTGGTATTTTGAGTGAGTTTTGACACTGTGAGCCATCATCACAGACCCTTCTTTCTTCTTTCGATTTTCAGACATTCCGCCAGATTGCAATGCCTTATTGGTAGCTTGTAAAGCCTCAAAATTGATGATGGTGCCACTTCTTATACCTTCTTCAATTCTCTCACCCAACTTGATGATTTAGAGAAACTCTTTTCAGCAACGAGCATCATTCTATCGTAGTACTGGGCTCTTGAGCACGAATAAAGTAGTCCTTCATCTGAGACTCTTCCATAGGAGGTCTTGCTCTAGCCACCTCAGACCTCCACCTGATGGCATATTCTCGAAAGGATTCACTTGGCTTTTTCTTCAAATTTTGAATATAGAACCAGTCCGGCGCGTTCTCTACGTTGAACCCGAACTTGTTCATAAAGTCTGTAACCATATCAACCCATTCGACCCATTTGCGAGGGTCTTGTTCAATGAACCATGACAAGGCTTCCCCAGTAAGACTCCTCATAATCAGCTTCATTCGAATCTTCTCGTCCTTCTCGAGGGTCTCCAATACCATTGAATAACTCAAACTTTGGCGGCTTATATCCTTCAGGCAACTCAACATCTGGATGAATGCAGAGATCCTCATAACTTAGCCTTCCCAGTCGTTTTCTTACCTCAACGTGTTGCATTCTATTAGCCAATTTATCCAACCTCTCGGACATGGCTTTTAAAGGAATATCCTTTTGGGAGGATTCTGATTCGCGATCGTCATGCGTTAGGGGAGCAGTCTCCACATATATGGGGTTAAGCGTATGGCTTGTAGGAACATTGATATGTGTGGTGGGTATATTATGGTTAAAAGCTGGTTCGGCGCTAAATGGTTTGTAGTGTTGGTAGTAGTGATGGATTGGAATTTGGGCATTTGGGGAGAGCATGTGGGTGGAGTTTGGTTGTATGTGAGTGTGAGAGGGTGGAACAATATTGGGGTGAGTGGAGGTAGGCAGAGGTACATTATGGAGTGGAAGGTTACATGGTAGGGTGGTTTGGTTTAGTAGGTTTTTCGCGTGTTCCCCAAAAGGGGTGCCGAGAGAGAGGGATAATTTTGCTAGATCACGCATATGGGCCACCTCTTCTTCTAACTCGATGATCTTGCGCTCGAGTCTGAGAATCAAATCATTGGAGAGTGTTCCCCCTTCAGAAGTTTCTACCCGTTCATTTGTGCTGTTCTTATCAACCATTTTTCATTTCATCTTATAACTCTATCTTTGAGGAAGAGGAGGAGGAGAAGGAGGAGCCCCTTTTGATCTCATATGGGTCAGAATGTAAAGACAGATCAACCTTTGGGAATGGGAAAACAAATGAAATCAACAGAAAAACTATGTTAGAATGTTAGAATAATAGTATAATAATAGCACGTTGTTTGAAGTAAATGCCCTAAATGCGAGGGGCCTCATTGAGCCAGAGGTAGGCCTAAGACGACAAATAAGTGATGCAAAATGATTAATTTAACCCATATTTGCCAATATGAAGTTTAGAGTTAGGTAAAAAAAATTAAAGAAAGCAAACTTTTATTCATGGACTTCAAACTATTACAACGTAATTAAAACGGAAAAAAAACTAAGGGGCAGGGATAACATAAGGGAATAAGCCTATAAAGAAACACTTCAACGGTGTCGATCTCCAATGGTGGGCACAATCTTCTCCCTCATCTTCGGAGTGAGTTATAGTCATGGCTTAGGAGATTGCGTGCCCATTTCTTTTCCTTTTCATCACCAAAACCCAAAAGACCCTCTTCACTCAAGTCTTTATGCTCGGCATCCTCAAGAATCCACACATAATACTCAGGCGTACAAAAAGGGTGTTGTTCGCGAGTATCAACGGTTATTACCCCTTCCCACCTTTGTAGTATAGTGTCAACTTGTGGGATTTCTGGCCAAAAATTGTACTCGTAAAGGTCCATATGAGACCGCAAGGGTATCATTTGGATTTTCCCGAACTAGCAGAGGACTCGGAGCGGTGCATAGGGTTGAACTCCATTCAGGCCGATAAGCTCAATGAAGTAAAGCTCATGGCCTCTAACTATGGCACGATGAGACCTCAACCATTAATACTTCCATTGAATTTGAATACCAGAACGCTCTTTCAAATACCTGAACCTGTCTTCTGTTCCCACAGGAGCACGAAAAAACTTCATCCTGTCAAGGTGGCTAAAGATCTTATTTCCGACCCCATTCAGAATATCTACCATGTCGTCTCTTTTGTGGAAGTGTTCGACGGCCCATAATTGCAATAAAAGATTGCACCCTTCAAACTGTCTCTTACCTTTGACGCATGCGGATAGGGCCCTGATCATCTCTGCTAGTATCATAGGCACGATAGTCTTTCTAGGATTTATTCTTGCTTGAGCTAACATGCGGACCACATAACTCAATGTAGTGCTGATTCTTCCTTCTTTCATGGGAAAAACTAATGAGCCCAATAGTGCAACGGCGAAAGCGTGTAAACGATACCTTTGCCACTTTCTAGCGGAGCAAGCAAATTCTAGGTCAAAATTCTTGTGACCATCGTCATCACAAAAACGCGAATGTAGAAACTCTATTGAAATCCATCCAGATTTTAAACAAGTTAGCTCTAGATTGGATTTCAACCCCAGACTCCTGAGGAATTTCTTCGGCGACTGCTTGTGAGGAACGATCATTTGACAGTCTTGATAGGGAAGATCAAGAAACCCACCAATTTTTTCGATACTTGGGGTTAGTTCAAAATTTTTGAATTTGAAAACCAGTCTTGCAGGGTCCCAAAACTGCAACAAAGCCATGATCATGTACCGATCGGAAGCAATGAGTAAAAGGCATGTCAGACCCCCCAATAATGCGTTAGCCTCCAGTTCATGGTCTTTCTTGATACTCATCCACCAATTCTATAGAAGTCGACCTACTTTCACAACCATTTTTGTGTTGGGAAAGCTAGGCGTGGTCGTGACTCTTCAAACAAAACAACAAACAAGTTCTAAACTCCATTTTGGCATAATTTGGCTTAAATTAATTATTATGATCACATTAACACATAATATGCAATTGGTCAAAAAGGGTGTTGGGTCCCTTTAGACGATAGGGTGGCTACTACAGATGTGAGTTGACACCAAGGGTCAACCCACCTAGGTTTATGCATGCATGACTTAATCAATGGTGGATAGCTCTATCTTAAGTTTCTAAGAGTTGGATAAACACGGACTGAAGGTATTCTATGCGAGAAGGCACATGGTTATACGGTAGTAAAACTATCCGCTTCTGCCATGCATCTGCCATCTTTCTAATATAGGGTATTTTTCTTGAGGAATTTTGTGAGAGGTGCAAAGGCACAACATGACGAAAATAAAAAAAATGGAAGAGCATCCCAATTGGGGGAAGTATGAGCGGATTGTCAGTTTATCAAAGCAGTATAACAATTAGCATTTAGTTGGAAAGCGGTAACACATAGGTAGTTTCAAGAAAGTGGTAAATAAATAAATGAATAAATAAAGGCAATAAGTATATAAGCAAACAAGAGAATCAAACAAACAAGGAGAGGAGATAGGGTTAAACATGGAAAAAAGTGAATAAGGAAAAGGGAAAGGGATAATCATGGAAAGAGCACATAAACAAAGATTGCAAATAAATAAACCCCACATAAAAATATAAAACACGTAATGGTAAGAACCAAATATCCCCAGCGGAGTCGTCATTCTGTCGCGCCCCATTTTTTTCGCAAAACGGGTTGAGTGCATGACCTAACAACTCTTTTGAGTTTGATTAAATAAAAGAAGAGTCGCCACCTAACGAATTAAAGGCACGTTAGGGCACCATTCTAACCTACCTACTTCTAATCTAAAAGGTCAAGCGAACCAGAGGTCGGGTAAGTGTTCAAATTACCTCGAAGGGAAGGTGTTAAGCACCCTTCGAGGTCCACAAAAGGTAGGTCCCGGCCGTATCTCATATTTTTATGTGGGGGTTACAATTAAGCAAATAAGGTCTAATTTTTATTAATCTATAATTAAAATAAGTGATAAAATAATGGAACACTAAACACTTAAATAAAATAATTAACATAAATGCAATAAAAGAAGATAAGCGAGAAGACAAAAAATGCACAAGTAGATATAGGAAAGGCATTTTTTTTAATTAATTAACTACCCCAAATAAAACACATAATAAAAGAAAAGAAAAGAAGAGAAGAAAGAAAGAAAAAGCGAAAACCTAAGTAAGATTTGCCCTTTTTGGATCAGCACTCAGCTTCACTGGGTATGCCAAGACAAATTCATATATTTTTTCTTTTGTCGACTTTTTGCTCGAGTCACCTGTCATCATTTCCAAAGGGCCTAAATATACCTACCTTCCCTTTCTAAGGTTCATTTATTATTAAGATCTTAAGGGAACTAAGGAAATTATAAAAACTAACGTCCTAAAGGTAGGTTTTAGACTTAAATAAAATATAAGTTACCTAGGACTCTCTAAGCGTCAACCAAATCATATTGGATGAACATTAGCACATGAAGTCTCAAGTTGGCCTCTAAGTTTTATTATCAGCATGCTTACAAAGACAAATAAAGTGAAAGGATATCATGCTACAATGTATGCATAAAACATTATACAAACAAGCATTATAACAAATCTAATTACTAATAAGCGGGTAGAATTATTATGAGGCAGAGATTGATTTTAATTTAATATTTAATCTAAAATATATTTTTAAAAAACATGTAGGAAGCGATTTATTTTATTTTAAGTGACACACAAAATATTTAGAAAGTAGAAATTTAATAAGCTGAGCAAGCATAGCAGATCAGTAGCCAAAAACAAATAAGTTGTCAATTTTTAAAAAAGTTATTAACATGCTGATATTTATTTAAGTCCTATAGGCAAGATTTCTATATGATTGACACTCTTAAGTTTACTAAAATACGACATAAATAAAAATATTTAAAATCTGATAAACATGCCAGAATTTTTAACGCTGGTTGGTTAATATGTTTATCCTATCCATTTAGTCCTATAGACATGAATTCTAGATAGCAACAATTCTAACGTTATTATAACATGTTTTAAAATTATTTAAATGCTACAGGCGATTTCTAGGTGACAGAAGCATTAATATTATCACTCAAATGTATAAGCCAAAAGTTGATTAATAATACCTATGAACATGATTTCTAAGTGATTGCTAGGCTAAAATTACTTCATAGCTCCTATATGCATGATTTCTAGATAGCTAGCAATTTCAGAGTTATTAACATAATGACATATTTGTTAATTCCTATAGACATGATTTCTAGGTTTAAACACATTCTTAAATATTATCAAATGGAACACATAAATGGATAGAACGCTTGATCAAGTGACTATACCGAAATTGATACAAATCCTATAAGCAAGATGTCTATGTGAGTTAACACTTGTGAATTAAACCGGTCCTAAGTGGTACTAACCCACATAGCATGTAAAAAATATTTAAAGGCCTATGAACATGATATCTAGGTTATAAAATATTACAATATCTATGAACATGATTTCTAAGTGAACATGCTGAAAATCCTATAGGTATGATATCTATTTTATTGATTAACAATCTGAAAATTGTTATAGATCTGATAGGCATGATTTCTAAAATAAATGATAAATTGAAGCAATTATTTAAAGCTTATATGCATGACTTTCTACACCCAAATACATATTTAAAACATAATTATATCCTATAGGCATGGTATCTAACTTTGTTTTAACATACCAGTTAGTTCAATCAATTCGATGTATGACAAGATGGTGATTTAACAAACCAGACAGAAGCACCTATAAAGGTTTATTTTGCTTTATCACATGCGAAAGGGATAAACAAAGGCTGATTTTAGGCCGATTATTTAAGATATGTTACGACATAAATTGAATTTTATATGATTAGGTAATACGGGCAAATTCGATAACATTCGCACATAAATAAAAGAAAAGAAAAGAAAAGAAAACACTTACCACATATATTCCCTTCCCCCTTAGATGATCCCCCAAATATTTCATATATAAAGAGTTATAGAGTTTACAAAAAATATTACAAAACCGAATGAAATCGAAACTTAAAAGACAAGAAAACAATAAGAATAAATTAAAGATAAAACTTCTTCCCAATCCTTTCCCATGGCGACTCTTCAGAAATCCCGAACTCTTAAGAACCTGCTACATATTCACAGCAAGGCAAAATACTACCGCATATGCATATATATATATATATAATTATTTTGCTTAACCGTATATAAACAAGCATACTATAGGCAGAATCACACACATAAAATCTAAACGGCACATGAAAATCCAAACAACTAATAGATCACATAAGTGGTATCACACACAAAGAAAGAGAGGAGGACTGACCCGGATGCTTCCTTTAATTTTTTTTACAACATACCGAAGTATGTCAAACATTCAAGCAAACTTTAAATAAGATTAATGCAAGACAATGATTTAAGCTAATAAAGAAAATTAACCTGTTTCGCAGAAAAAATATCAGCAAAGAAGAAAAGTTGATCCAATTTCAACTCGAACACAGCAAAGCCAAGCAAGGAATCACTTTTCTTGTTTTTCGAGAACTCTTTTTATGTTTTGAGAGTAGAGAGAGTCTTATTATTTTCAATTCAAAGTGTTCAAGTCTTAAAAGGGTGTCCCCAAAGAATGAATGAGAGTGCCTTATTTATATATGGGTTGAGGGCCAAACAAAAGGAGGCAAAAATTAAGTTGATTCAATTGAAATTCTTTTCCTTAAGGAGAGCTCAAAATCAGTAACTATTTTAAAGACAATCCGAAATTTACCAAATATGAAAGGTGTAAGAATCTGCACAATTTTAAGTAAGGTGAGGGAGCAATTAAGGATAATCAACACAGTATAAAATCAATCAAAAGGAATACAGTTTTAAGGAAAGGGGATAATCATACAATTTTTCTAAATAGGAACAAATAATAAGTCTTGGCAAGTTTCAAACAGGCAAAATAAAGGCAGGCAAGTAATCAATCAATGCAACGGGTGTGAAACTAAGATTTTAAGAGGACCGAATTACAACACATAAATGAGCAACTAATCAAGTTGACTAAGGAAATAATCAAATTGAAGAGTAATTAAATCAAATCTTCTATCAAGGTCAACTAAATCAGCTTAAAACAATCACTAAATAAGCAAGACAACTTTGATTTTAAGGAAAATAAATATTTTACACACACATTAAGAAAAGCAAATATCAAGCGAAGAATTGAAACTTCATCCGTATAAAATTCAAGACATATTGACACCCACTTTCAAAGAGTTACATTATATCCATACAAGGGTCAAAACAATGACATTTAGTTCAAGCTCAGGAAATTAAGAAAGAATAGCAGGTAACACAATTCATAAAATCTGAAAATTCCAACCAGTAGCTCGGTTTTAAGACTAAAATGACTTTCACATATACTAAACATGCATGAAACTTTGAAATCAAAGTCAGATTGCATATGAGGAGGAGAATAAAATTATTAAAAGATGAGATAATAATAAATAAGAACGAACCCAAATGGATCTGAATAGATCCGTCTTTAAGACACAAAAACTTTCAATACTTCGAGCCGTCTCAACCTTTGACCGGAATGTTGGTCGGAGCAAATAATGCCGGCCGTCGTTTGCTTCATCATCGCTGCATGGCTTTCACCGCTTGGCTGCCCCTAGCTGCTGCATGTTGTTGTTGTTGATCTCTCTTGTAGAAAAGAGAGAAGAGAACGGAGGGATAAGCGACTGGCTGATGGTGGTTCACCATCTCCATTTCATCGGAGCACACCGTCTGGAGGTCGCCTTGTCGCTGTTGTTTGTTGTTGACGCTAGCAGGTGGTGGGAAGAGGAGGAAGGGTCGACTAGTGGTTACTCCTTGCCAGCTGCTGATGCTGACGTCCTCGCCGGCTGCTGGCTCATCGGAGCAGCGACACAGGAGAGAAAGAGAAGAAGCGGAAGTGGAGAGGAAGAAGAGAGAAGGAGAAAAGAGAGGGGACCGGCGATGGAGAGAGGAGGAGAGAAAGAAAATGTTTTTTTAGGGGTTTGGGTCTTTGTTAGTTTTAAAATAGGAAAGGTTTGGAAGTTTTAATCCTAGCCGTCCGATCAAGATTAGATGTGAGGCTGGGATCTGATGGGGAGAATAGACGGTTCAGATTAGAAGATGGGGCTCTTAGAATGGATTGGATTTGGTCAATTTTGGCTATAATTGAAATACACATATGACCACAATTGACTTGGAAAGGCTAGAATTCAAATGAATTGGATAGAAAAGGTTATAATTGCAATGAACAAATGGCTAAAACTGCAACTATATTGAAATAAGAGGCTAAAATTGAAACGAATTTGATAGAAAAGGCTATAAATTGAGCAAAATGAATTAGAAAGAGCTTTGATTTAAATAATTTGAGGGAAGCTTAATTGAAATGCTATTTAATTAATAATGTACTATACATACTAAATAATTTTTATATAAAATAAGCACACTTAAAGATTTTGAACCTTAAACCAATAAGTACGATAATTATTTCAAAATTTGAAAATCGATATATATAATTTGCAAATAATAATTTGATAAGAAAAATAATTACCATACATTTTATAAATTATGAATAATAAAATGTCTAATTATTTACATAAAATTTACTCATGATTTTGAAATTAGATTAGGAGAAAATGGTTTTTGTAATACGTATATAACCAAATAGCAATTCGGAAAAGGTTATAGGTCGGTCAAAATTGGGTGTCAACACCCATGTTTCCTCATGCATGCATGTTCATGAAAATTTGATTTTGAGATATGATTTAGATTGATTGATTTCTTCATGTTTATGTGCACTTTAATGTGATTTTCTTTTATGATTGAGATTGTTAGATCTCTCTCCTAACCATTTTTATGCTAGTTTGAGCCCCATTTGGGGACGAATGTTCTCAACGGGAAGATATTGTAACACCTCAGAATTTGTAAGTCAAAGTAGAAAAGAAACAGTTATAGAAAATGCTACTGGTTCAGTCTTATGGGGATAGTCTATGGTTCATAGGTGTTTTGTTGACCCATAGAGTTAACTCATAGCAGTGAGTTGGACTTACAGAAATATGAGGAACTTTTGGGTCTACAGAGGGTTGTACGGGTCATGGAAATGTTGATGGGTCGTAGACCTGTCTCGTGGAAGTTGATCTCAGACTTGGAAGGATTTTTTGTTCATGGGTTCTATGGTTGGGTCTACGGTCAGTAGAATCTTAAACATACCATAGAGAGGTCTAGTGGAAACTATTCAGAAATTGGGCCCCAGTATCCAGTTCTACGGATGACCAGTACGGTCCATAGAAAGTTATACAGGTCGTAGGTCAGTCCGTATGTCACTTCTAGAAGTTTTAAGTTAGGGGCATTTATGTATTTTCCTGCCCTTCTAACTCCTATTAAACTACATAGTTTTTCCAAATAAATAAACCCTAGAACTGATTTTACTCCTAGAAAACTAGTCATTCCCTTTCATTCCCTAAGATCTCTCAAAAGCTCTTAAGGTTTTCTCTCCAAGGCTCCCAAAGGATTGCTAGGGTTCTTGAAATTTTCAAGGTCTTATTCCTCAAATTACTAGGGCTTTGTTATCAAGGTATGTGGAAAGTTCAACAATGGATCCTGATCTGAGCGCAAAAATATATTTTCTTATCATTAATTGCATTATATTTATTATTTATATTTGTCCTTTTTGAGCATGGATTTTATGAATTGTCCTTATTAGTGTATTTTATTTGTAGGATTAAATTGGTGTGAAGATGAATAAGTTCGGAGCTAAAACGAATTAAAGATGGAAGGTTGAACAAGAAAATCAAGCAGGCAGCTTAATGGAATAAAGTTAATATTATAATATATATATTATACATATATGAAAGTGCCGAAGAATAATGTTAATTGAAAGAGGCATTATGCAACGTGTCAAGTTTTGAAGACATCACTAATGTGTTGGGTCGGTTACGCAGTTCACGTGAATTCCAATTCTTTTTTGTTTTGGATTCCTAATTTATTTTAGACTCATTTATTTTATTCAGGGTTTCCTACATCTATAAATAGTTCATAGGAATAATTATTTAGGGAATTATTTAGGGAGAGATATATTGTGTAAGGAAAAGTTGTGAATACCTTTTAGGGTTCTTTTCTTCTTCTTTTTCTTAGGTATTAGTAGCTAAAGACCCTTGTTCTGGGGCTGTGGCTATGGGTAATTGTTGAACATCGATTGTTTTTAATTAATTATTAGTTATCTCTTAAATTACTTTTGTGTTCTTGTTTTAGTATTTCATGCTAGGCCACCATAGAAATAAATCTATTGTCTATTTTTGGACTCGAGAGATGAATATGTAGATAGACCAGAGAATGCAAAGAGCTTGTTCTAACTTTGTTTAGATTCGTGTTCAGGAGTGACGCCCGGACGAACACCTCGCTTGGTTACAAAATAGGATGAAATATAAATGCTCGCCAATTAGGACTGTCTATTCCCGCTCAACGGTGTAGTTAGACAGCTAGTTGGAGTAGGCTATTAGAAGTCGAGAGATCATGATCATAAAATCAACCCTGTAAATCAGTAATTTGATAACTGTATTTAATTCATTACATGAGATGCGATACATGAAACTTTAAGAATGTTGCAGCCGTGGAATTGTCCTAATTACTGTAATTTAATCTATTTATTCTTGCATTCTTTTTTTTTTTTTTGATACTCTTAAATAAATAATTAGACTAGTATAATTTAGTAAATAGCTAATTGGCAAGTCCCTATGGGTTCGATATTCCGGTTCTTAAAGAGCCATTTATTACTTCTGCGATCATGTACACTTGCATGTGCAATTGGTAGTGTAGCTTCTTATTTTATTTTATTTTTAATTTTATAGTGTAATTTTTTCTTTTGGTCTTGTTTTTATAGGTTTTGGAGAAGTCTGAGTATCCGAAATTTGGAGTAAGGAGCACGTCTGAGCTTAAGTGTGAGGTGCGTACGACCCTTGATGGAAAAAGAGAACATGCTACTAGCTAGGCCTTAGAGGCCTCAGGGAGTTTTCCTAACCCTTGTTTTAAATTTTATTTGATGCTTTCGGGACATAACATATTTTTAGGTGTGGGGTGGAGGAATGAATTCCTAGTTTTTACTGTTTTATCGAGTCTTTTTGTATTTTTAGGTGGGTTCCTCGGCTTTTTTTTCGGTACTTTTCCGGAGGTAGTCCCTTTGAACCAACAGGGAGTAATTTTTTTCTTTTTCTTTTTATTTTTTTGGAGAGAAACAAAAAACCCTTTTGAGTTGTGTGATACTTGTTATTTAGGCCTAAATTTTGAGTAGTACTTTCTTGTGAATGCTTGATTGCTAATAAAATTACAGACTCTTTGACACCGAGATTCATGGTTGTGAATTTGTAAATAGCTTTTTTTATTTTGTAGTTTGTTATGATCCTGTCTCTCTTAGAAGTGGAATTGATCCATCTTGATTGATACTTGTGCCATGTGTGGTGATAATTTGTTTATTCCATGTTTTGCATCTTAGTCTAGAACTTGCCCTGCATGTTATTGAAGCAAAATAAAAAGTGTAGCTTTGTTTGGGAGATGATAATAGGCTTTCTTTGATTTGTCTTGTAAATTTTAGCCTTTTCAGATGTTATATCACTAGTTAGCCCTTTTGAATCTGTAGCCTTTTCTTCGTAGCCATGTTTTTCCCTTAACTATTTTGTTGAATCCCTAATTTTTGCACCTTGCTTCCTTGAGCACTGTAGCATAGACTTATTATGATTGGTAAATCTGAAGAAAAAAAGGGATGGTTGAATGAGAAAGAAATCAATGATGGCTACAAAGTGATGAAAAAGACCTCTTCGAAAGAATGTAGCATGAAAAAGAAAAAAAAAGGGAGAAGAAAAAGAAAAAAAATCTTTGAGAAAAATAATATTTAATTATTGTGAAAAAAAATAAATGATTGAAGCATTCTTGAGATGATGAGAATTACTTGTGAAATAATTGTTGAAGAGAGGGCTGAAAATAAAGAGAAGAAAATAATGGGTGATAAAGTCAAAAAATACAAAGTGCTTAGGGATATGTGAGTCACTATTATATAATTTTCCTATCTGTCCTTTAGCCTACATTACAACCTGTTAAAGTCCTATTTGATTCTATTCAAGCATACTTAATTAGTGGAGATGTACATAATGGGAAAGCCTATGGTTCTTTGTGCATACATGTGAAATTTTATTTGTGAGTGTGAGAGTTGTTCTTTGATGTGAAGTCCTTAATTTATATTCAATCTTTTGAATTGAGTGTGTGGACTATTTCTTTTTGTGAGGGCACTTGTTTCATGGTAGATAGGTGATTTTATTAACTTTCTTTGATAAGAGTAGATGAGCAAGCTTAAATTTGATGAGTTCAAAGTCTTTCCTAGAGGTTAGGAGGTTAGAAGTTTGTTGTTTATTTGGATGTCTTGCACAATGAGCAGGAATTGTACTTGATGTTTTGAAATTTCTTTATGGCCTAATTGTTTGTATCAACCAAAGTGATGACTTTCCTAGTATGATTTTTTGAGATGAAATTTAATGTTTGCTCGAGGACGAACAAAAGTTCAAGTGTGGGGTGTTGATCTGAGGCCAAAAATATATTTTCTTATCATTAATTGCTCATATTTATTATTTATATTTGTCCTTTTTGAGCATGGATTTTACAAATTGTGCTTATTAGTTTATTTTATTTGTAGGATTAAATTGGTGTGAAGATGAAGAAGTTTGGAGCTAAAACGAATTAAAGATGGAAGGTTGAAGAAAAAAATCAAGCAAGCAGCTTAATGGATTAAAGTTAATATTATAATATATATATATTATACATATATGAAAGTGCCGAAGAAGAATGTTAATTGAAAGAGGAATTATGCCACGTGTCAAGTTTTGAAGACATCACTAATGTGTTGGGTCAGTTACGCGGTTCACGTGAATTCCAATTCCTTTTTGGTTTTGGATTCCTAATTTACTTTAGACTCATTTATTTTATTCAAGGTTTCCTACATCTATAAATAGTTCATAGGAATAATTATTTAGGGAATTATTTAGGGAGAGATATATTTTGTAAGGAAAACTTGTGAACACCTTTTAGGGTTCTTTTCTTCTTCTTTTTCTTAGGTATTAGTAGCTAAAGACCCTTGTTCTGGGGCTGCGGCTATGGGTAATTGTTGAACATCGATTGTTTTGAATTAATTATTGGTTATCGGTTAAATTACTTTTGTGTTCTTGTTTTAGTATTTCATGCTAGGCCACCATAGAAATAAATCTATTGTCTATTCTTGGACTCGAGAGATGAAGAGGTAGATAGACCAGAGAATGCAAAGAGCTTGTTCTAACTTTGTTTAGACTCGTGTTCAGGAGTGACTCCCGAACGAACACCTCTCTTGGTTACGAAACAAGATGATATATAAATGCTCGCCAATTAGGACTGTCTATCCCCGCTCAACGATGTAGTTAGACAGCTAGTTGGAGTAGGCGATTAGAGGTCGAAAGATCATGATCATATAATCAACCCTGTAAATCAGTAATTTGATAACCGTATTTAATTCATTACATGAGATGGATACATGAAACTTTAAGCCTGCTGCAGACCTGGAATTGTCCCAATTAATGTAAGTTAATCTATTTATTCTTGCATTCTTTTATTTTCTTGATACTCTTAAATAAATAATTAGACTAGTATAATTTGGTAAATAGTTAATTGGCAAGTCCATGTGGGTTCGATATTCCGGTTCTTAAAGAGCCACTTATTACTTCTGTGACCACGTACACTTGCGTGTGCAATTGGGAGCAACAGATCCCTTTCATCCATTGAGTCCCAAAGATTTCTCCAAAACTCCTTTATGAATTCAATCTAAATTCTACGGTTTTGCATGTTTATGAATGGATTCAATTGTTTATGGCTAAATTCAATCTATGTGATCTTATTATGCATGAATTTATTTGTATTGCTTGTTTTTGATGAATTTCACATGAATCCTTATTATATGATTAGATTGTGATCATGAATTATGCTTTGGGATTATGCATGCAACATTGAAGTGAGGAATTTGTGAATATAATATGCTTTTAACGATGCTTTTCATGAACCCATGTTTGTATGTATGATTGATTATTAAATCAAGCCTTAATGGCATGATGCTTATGATTAAGACTTAGAGGATACTTTCGAATAAAGTGTCTACATGCTTTTGATGAACTAGGTTGCTTCTAATTAAAGTATTCTTATGTAAAAGATGATCATGGTTGAGATACTTAGATTAGTTTCTCTATGAAAATTTAAGAATTCCTGATAATGAATGGAGCTACTCTTAAGTAAAATACATTAATTTCATTGGGAGTTACACTTAGCACCGAGCGAACTAGTAGCGATTACCCATGTCCCATAAACTAAGTGTCACCATAGGATAAGCCGAGTGTTCATAAAATAGAGAGAATAGATGTGAGTACCCGTCTCCAATTTCTTTTAGTCTTTAGAAGGGCTAGTGGTGAGTACCCAAGTCTCGATGTAATGATCCTTTGTGCCCTATCAAGATATTTAGAGCCCTCTTCGATGGGGTAATATATTTAACTCCATGTATAGTTCCCATGGTTATATGTTGGTTAATGGTCCCTCCCACACACTAATGAAATGGTTCAACTTATGCCATGGTTTCCCATAGTTTTGCATTGACATCTTCCTTATGATTTATGAAACTAGTTGATCAAAATTTGATATTGTTTACTTTGTAATTCATTGTTATGTTTTCAAACTTATCATGATTTATAATTACGTATTTATGCATGTTCCCCATACTTAGTAAATTCCATGTACTAATGCATACTTATGCCTACATTGATTAATAATGCAGGGTCTAACACTTCTCCTCCTCCTGCTCATGGCTAGTTACTTGATTGATCGTTAAAGACTTGGTGAGTCCTCATGTTTCGAGGACCGTGCTACCTTAACTATAGTTTCAAATGTGTTTCATTTTCAGATGATTGTACATGGTGTATGGGTTATGTCCCAACCACTCTTTTGATGTAGTAGATTGATTTTTCAAGACTATGACTAGAGTTCCGCTCTTATATCAATCTCTTTCATGATATGAAACTTTCTACTTAAATTCTACTTTTGACTATAATATTGTGTTGTACGTATGTCAAGTGGCTTGTGTAGAGCCTTTCGGGGTCCTATATGCCATGTCACATCTAGGGTGTACTTTGGGTTGTGACATATGTATAGGTCTACTTTTTTGATACGGGGACAATGCTAATCTATAATACATTCATGAAGAAGGTTAGAAAAACCCTATATGTGTGTGTGAATCTTTTTATTTACTAAAAAGTAGTTAGCCAAAAAATCCTCCACTGGACGAGCAAAATCAAAATCAAGATACAAAAGGATAAACATCTTAGTCTTCTTCAAAATGTCAAAATCTCGTTCATCATCATTATATATTGCTCATCATCTTCTTGTTCCTTTTGGACTTCATCAATTATGGATTGACGTATTGCTACTTCTTTTCCCTTGCTATCTAATCTTGAGATGCTCCCTCTTAAACTATAAATTCTCTAGGCAACTCCATTTGTCGCAGCAACCTCACCTCATTAGGACTCCAGTCAGCCGCTCATTAGCCTCATCAATTTTTCGAAATATGTTGGATCAATTGTATTGAGAGAGTTGTAACGATGCCTGAATACTCTATTGTACTTAGTGAACAATGGAACATTGAGACACTCTAGGTAGAATCTACTTCTCTTCTTAGTATGAATTGCAAATAAGTCATGACAAGTAATTAATACTCCATCTATTCCAATTTGCTTCCAATTATAAGAAGACCAAAAAGCCTTCCATACTAAATGTGTTTGCCTTAAAAATTAAGAGTATTTAAGGAAAACAATACATGGGGATAATATTGACCTATACTGCCTACATGTAGTACGCTATCAAAAACTTATACACATATGTATATCTGTGAATTTTTCTATTTACAAAAAAGTAATTAGCCAAAAGTTCCTCCAGATGACAAGTAAAATCAAAATCAAGATACAAGAGGGTCAATATCTTATTCGTCTTGAAGAATGACAAAATCTCTTTCATCATCATTATAGTGCTCATCATCTTCTTTTTCCTTTTCAACTTCATCAATTATAGATCAACTTATTTCTACTTCTTTTCCTTTGCTATGTAAGATTGAAGGCTCCCCCTTGAACCTTTAATTCTCTAGGAAACTCCACTTGTCACAGCAACATTACCTCATCAGGTGAAATTTTAACTCCAGTCAGCCGCTCATTTGCGTCATCAATCTGTCCCAAAATGTTGGATCAATTATATTTTGAGAGTTGTAACGATGCCTCAATGCTCTATTGTACTTAATGAAAACTAGAACATTGAGACACTTTAGCTAGAATCTATTTCTCTTCTTGGTTTAAATGATAAATAAGTTGTGGCAAGTAATTAATTCTCCCTCTATTTCAATTTATTTGTCCTATTTTCCATTTTAGTATGTTACAAGAAGAATGTCTCTTTCCTAATTTGGTAACTCTTTAATTTCAAATTCTTGATTGGCATGTTCAAAACTAAAGATTAAAGGAAAATTTGGTACATAATACATATTTTAAATTTAATACTATACAATATTCAAACATCTTCTTAACTTTCTTAAACTTAGTGCCTGATCAAACTAAGACAAACAAATTAAAACATAGAAAGTATCAGTTAGGACGATTGAGATATAATTTATTTTAGTGATATACTGAATTTTTCTTCTTACATGTTCAAACACACTCCAATTCCTTTCACATACAGACGAGCTAAGAGTTATACTTAGAACTTTGATGGAAAACTTTTGTAAGCGTGGAGTAGAAGAACCATATTGTTCCCACCATTCAACTTGGTGTTGGTTTTCATTAATGAAATTACGATTCTTAGATTAAAAAAAACAAGTGTTATTTTTACTACAAAGGGTTCACAAGCAAAGGAACAACTTGAGAAAGATGTTATAGGTTAATCACGACAACTTATTTGCAATTTCACAGCATAAAAATGAATAGGCTCGAGCTAAAGCATATCAATGATCTAGTATCCATTGTATACAAGACAATTGATAAATATTACAATGCTCGAATATTAATTGATCCAAATTCTTTTGATGGAAGTAATGAGTCGAATGAATGTCTAATTAGAGTCTGTAAAAATCATGAATCTAAGCGAGTATTTGATGGAGAATTTGATTTTACGTGCGGTAATGTTATTGAGACAAGTGGAGTGGGGAAAGTTTTTATGGGTTTGAGAGGAAGTTCAAACTCACAAAGAAAGGAAAAATAAGTATGTACATGACAATCCCTAATTAATGAAGTTGGAGTGGTTCAAGAAAAAGATGTGCAATGTAAGGATGATGATGAAGAAGATTTTGAGAATCTTATACTTGATGAAGAACATATATTATTTTAAAATTTTACTTTACTAAAGTGGGTGTTGCTCTTCTCGCATTAAAAAAATATGGCCTTTGTTTCTTTTTCCGCTTATCACCAAATCCAAATGAATCCGGATGTTGAATGAAAGACCACCTTTAAAACAAAGTATGGCTTATATAAATTATTTGTGATTGCTAAGTTTTTTGTAACAAATGTCCCTTCATATGTTTAAGAATCGTGTCTTGATAGTATTCTTTTGGAAAGTTCGTTCTTATTTATTTTGATGATATTCCTGTATTAGACATTCGTTAAATGATCATCTACTTAATGTACAAATTGTTTTTGAAATACTCTAGAGAGGGAAATTTTATGCAAACTTTAATGAATGTGATTTTTAGGGTTGTTATCTTGGGGTTTGAAGTAAGTGGGAAGGGAATAGAAGTTCATGAGACCAAAGTAAAGGCTATAAGGGATTTACAATCTCTTAAGAGTGTTAAGAGGTTAGGAGTTTCCATGGGTTAGCAAGCCTTTATTGGAGATTTCGAAGAGGATAGAGTTTAGTAGCTACCCCTTTATTCGACATGATTAAAAAGGATAATGGTTTTCTGTCAGGGTAAAGTAAGATGAGTCTTTTAAGAAGTTGAAATATAAGCTTAATTAGTTCGGCTCATATATTGCAACTTGCAAATTATGACAAGACCTTTGAGATTGAGTTTCATGAATTGGGGAAGGCTATTTGAGTCGTTCTCATGCGAGATAAAAATTTTATAATGTGCTTTAGTGAAAAGGTGCATGGTGCTATAATAAACCATCTTGCATATGATATAGTTATCACACTATTTGATGTTGTTATTGTTTCCTTATTAGATGATATGTTCTTCACAATCGCTTTTCCTTTTCATACCTACTTTTATTTTCTATACTTGAGCCAAGGGTCCTCTAAAAATAATCTATCTACCTCCATGAGGTAGGTTTAACATCTTAGATTCAAAAGGAAGGAATTTTTTTGTATTCAGGTCTGGTACCAGTACCAATGGAAGCCATCTACGGACCATAGTTCGACTTATGGGCCATAGGTGGGAATCGTAGATGGCAAGGTAAACTTTTTGAAAATATCAAGTTTCAGGATCCTTTCTACGACTCAACAAGACGGCCCTCCATTACTTCTACGAACCGTAGGTAGGTCACGTAGGTCTCTCAAAACTTAGTGAATTTTTTAGTGTTCAAGGATGGACTGGCGGTTGGTATGTGCAGTCCGTCAATGGACCTACAAACTTTACATGGGGTCCCGTTATTTGAAGGTCCAAAACATTAGTTTCTGAACTTTTGTACGGTTGAACAGGATGATCCGTGGTTGGACCTACGAGCCGTAGGTCAAGATCCGGCAGTTATTTTTAAGGACTCTTTGGTCTTTTCCCTAATTGATCTATTCCTAATCTAAGTCGGTTAAGCCCTATTGGTAGACCCTATTTAAGTCTTCTACGCCTAATTCTACCCTTTTCTAATAACTTTCAAACTCCCTCCGAAATCTTTCCCCAAATAATTCTCTCTCTAGAAGCTTGAAGAAGAAAAAGGAGAATCTAGGGTTTCAAGGTCAAGTCTCTTAAGTTCACCATTGATTTCAAGCTTTTGCTCTCAAGGTATGATAACTTTCACCTATGGAGTCCTTTCCTCCATAGGGTTCCTAAATTCTCTAATTTTGTAAAGTTAGATTCTTCAATTGGAATTAGCGTTTTCTTCAATCTTATGAGTTCTTTCAAATTATGATCTAATGGATTTAATTGTGTTTATTTATACATAAATTGAGGTAATTAGATTATTTTAAGCTTAAATAATATGAGCCCATGCATGATTTATGATTTCTAAGCTATGAGTCTAAGATAAAGTTATGAATGATCAAAGAATGAATTTTATGAAGACATGCATGTTCTATTATGAAATTGATGATGATTTAAGTTGCTTTGAGAGTGAAGCATTGTGGTTGTTGTTGTCAAAGGATTTTCTCACACGAAGGATTCATAGAGTTGAAAGGTTTTCTCAACTAAACTTGAATCAATATTAAGGAGCTATTCTAATGAACTTTAAATTGGATTGGCTATTTGATGTGCCTTCCATGAATAAAGGGACAAGAGGCAATTACCCATGTCCCCTAATGATAAGACAATAGACGACTAGCCATGTCTATTAATGATAGGATAAGCTATGAGTTATGACTATTCCGTGGGATTTATGCTTAGCACCGAGTGGACAAGTGGCGATTACCCATGTCCCATATACTATGTGACACCATAGGTTGTCTTGATAGACATTTAGCTAGTGGATCCACTTAAGCTAGAAGTTATGGTTCTTTCCTTGGCATGTAAGGGCACCCCTTTTCGGAGTAGGGTAGACACCGGATTCAATGTTATAGCTCACATGGTCTATGTCGGTTAAGGCTAATTTCCTCACATAATGAACTAATGTTACTTTCTAAAGGCTTTTTAAGCATAAGTTGTATTAAGATGATTTACTTGCATTGACCATGGAATTTGCTTCATGTTTTCTATCATGTCATTATATGATTTAACTTGGTCATTGCATCACATGTATACCCCTTTTTAGCATGATTTTATAATCTCTATGCATAGTTATCATACTAGGTACATTCTTGTAATAACGCATACTGTTGCCTACATTTTCTTATAAGTGTAGGATTCGACTCATCTCAATCTTCTCGTGGCTAGCTCATTGTGATAGAGACCTTGAAGACTTGGTGAGTCCTCATACATTCGAGGGCGAAGCCATGTTTTATGTTTTTTTGTCATTTTACTTTTAAGACTTGTATGGGTTACGTCCCACTTTCATTTCATTGTTGATTTAGATGGCTCTGAGGCTATGTTTAGACTTCCGCTACATTTGTCAACTCTTTGATATAAATTGTCTTTTGAACTATGTCTGGTATTATCTTGTATGATGTATGCAAAGTGGATTGTATGGGGCCTTTTGGGATCTTATACGCCATGTTATGTCTAGAGGGTACTTTAGGTCGTGACAGTAAGGGTAAGGTCTACATACACTCTACCCTCCACAAATCCCACAAGTGGGATTTCACTATCGTGTATGTTGTTGTAAGGTCTTTAGCTAATTGACAAGGTTGCCTTTGGCCTTTTATTTTTTTTAATTAGTTCAGATCATCAAAGCCTTAATTACTTGAAAAGACAAGGTAAGTTGAATCAAATGCAGGCTACTGGGTAGAATTTCATACAAGGAAATGATAATGTGGCTATCCATATGCTTTTTAGGAGATATGCCTTGATCAACATGTTGAGTGCTAAGTTGGAAGGTATAAAGGATTTCTATGCTAGTGATATTGAGTCTCGAAAAATCTATAGTGCTCGTATGTCTAATATATTAGCTAAGATTATATATGGACTTGATGATCTTGTTTAAGGTTAGTAAATTTTGTTGCTAGGTGTTCCATAAGAGAGTCATTTGCTATGTAGGCCCATAATAGTGGATTCATTGAACAGTTTGGGGTGCATAGGATTCTAAGACATTTTGGTGGAAAAAATTATTGGGCACTCATGAGATGGAATGTAGAAAGGATGCATAGGCAATATCAAGAACACAAGCAAACTAGGTCTAAAATGTTGCCCCAAGGTTTATGAGACATTTGCCTATTCTGAATAGACCTTGGTTGGATATTTCTAACTTTGTTGTTTCTTTCAAGGCATATGATAAAATTGGAACGATAAATGGCCTTTGTTTTCGATTTGCCGAGAACTGAGAAGGATCATAATAAAATCTTTCTGGGAGTGGATAAAATCTTTAAGATAGCACATTTTATACCTTTCCATAAGATCGATAATGCTTCAGGTTACTTTGTTTAGAAGTGATATAATGAGGATTCATGGTGTTTTAAACACTTGTGAATTTCACTAATTGCTACATGGTCATTAGTCACTTTCGGAGGTCTTTGTGGGCAAGGAAACTAAGTTGATGTATTGCACTACTCATCCTCAAATAGATGAGCAAATCGAATTAGTCGTTAGAATTTTGAAAAAAAACAAGTTGATGGGTATAGGTAAATGGTAATGGTAACTTTAGTTCATGGGAGAATCAACTTCTTCAAAGTTGTTAATAGTTTTAACCTTCTTACTTCTTTAGACTTACTTCCTTTTTCTGTAGGTGAGATTATTTAGAAAATGTATGAGTTTGTCTTATCAAATTAAGAAGATGAATCAAAAGGTGGTCAATTGTGTCACGATCCAATTCCTTGAGTCACGATGACACCTATTATAATCTACAAGTAGGTAAGCCAACCCATAACTCCGAATGGCAAGTAATGAGTATAAATATAGAACTAAACAGAAATAACACTAAACAATAAAATAAGACAGAAGCGAAAGCAAACGAAAAGTCTATATACAATAGAATCCCTCCCTGAACCTGGAAGTCACAAGTACAGAGCTGTCTAATATGAAAATACAAGTCCCAAAAGTATACCACAACAAGCCGTCTCAAAGGCAAAAGACTAGCTAAACATATACAGAAGGAGACTTGTTGATTCAAGACGCCAAGTGCTCACCCTTATCTGTGATCCCCAAAAGTTGCAAAAGAATGCACGAACGATTATTCACCGCTGGTAGCTGGTACTAGGACCTCTATCATGAAACTAATGCAGATTGTAGCATGAGTATCAAAACAAAGGTACTCAGTAGGCATCAAAGGTCGACTGAGCAAGAAGGGTAAAAACAATATGAAAATATAGAATCTAGACACAAACAGAGGTCAAGCCGGATATGAAAGAAAGCAGACGAGCATACTGAAAGTAAATCTAAGTAAAGATAAACTAAACCTAGCCAGACACCATAAGCTCAAAAGGTACACTCGTGCACAAGTTTAAATGAATCCTGAATGGATCCCCATAAGCCCGACAGGTACACATAATAACTAATACTACAAGAGTGAAGTGCATCAAGTCCAGATCCAATAAGTGTACACCGGGCCTTGAACCCCAAGTGATGGCCTCTAATTATAGGTAACGACCTCAAACCTTAAACATCGGCGTCAAAATAAAAATAATGACCTTGAACCATAATCATCAGCCTCAAACCAGAAATAAAGGCCTCAAATCGTAATCATCGGCCTCGAACGAGAAATAACGAATAATGAGGCCGGCCATCCAGTTAGGAAACTCTCAGGGGAATCAGCCACCTGGCTATCAAGAGGTCACTCAAGAACGTGTTAACTTCGAAGAGCACCTCAGCACAGTCAATCATCAATGCCATCGTGGAACAATGTCCACCCAAATAGAATCAATAGAAGGCTCCATGCATAGAACAGTCCAATCCCAAGTCACCGTGGAAGCACAAAACCTTCGATAATGCATCGGAGTTGTAGAGATAGGGGAGAGAGGACAGAAGATCTCTAAAGCTGTGAAATCACCTAAACTAAGGCTCATGCTATCAGACTAAAGTCTTCTACTACAGTCTACAAGAATCTAGTTTCTCTGAAATGACGTCGAAGACAAAATAAGGCTACAAGGCTCGCGATTCTAAGGCAACACTAGTCTATACTAGACTAAGGCCGAACATGCTCAATATAACAAGTAACAACACAATTAATACACAACATCATGTAATAGCACGCATAAAACCCAACTAGCATGGTACTAAACCCAAAACAATGCCAATCAATCCTACAATATGGTATCTAAGAAGAGAAATAAAAATAATTAGGTACCTACTCCCAATTCACTCTAATCAACATGCATTCACACATTCATGCTCAGTCTGAATATAGAGGAAGTTGTAGCTTACCAGTAGGTCTACCACGCACGCTCCAAATCACAAGGCTAGAGCTTTCTTTTTGAATGCTGCTATGCTATCAAAAATAAGATCACAACATCAGTACAGTCGTCTAGACACCAAAAACACATAAAATGGAAACAGACCAATTTTTGAGTCAAATAAGAATTATGAGACCCGCACAATAATTCCTAGAATTGACTATGTCAAAAGGTCCTTAACCATGCCCCAAAACTTGTGTTCCAAAATAAAACAAAATTAGGGGCTCGAAACCCAGCAGCCAGCCAACATGCAAACAAAGAACCAATTAAGCTTAAACAAAGACTAGGACAGAAGCTAAAAATTGAATTTCACCTAAAACGGAGGTTCATCAACACTTTCCAATCACTCCCCAACATAGCCTCAATAATTTTGGATGTGTGGGACTTCGAATCACCAAAACATGAGCTAAAATGATGGAGAAAATGTAATTTGAACTATCGGACTTAGGTTGTCATCACGTCTGCTTTATAAATAAAGATAGAACACAGATGACCTTCACGAACGTGGAGGTGTGAACATGGACCTCGTGAACGTAGTGAGGGCCTCGTGGTCGTGGCCAAGAGAGAACCGAGTCCCACAAACGTTGCCTGCCCCCCTCCCGATCATTGCCAACAAGTTGCCTGACCTCCGCGAACATGGCCTCGGGCCCGCGAACACGAAGGCCATTTTGGCCTGCACTAGTTGATGCATATCAGCTATTTTTTTTGCAAGTTCAAATCACTGATAGGGTGTTCCAAATTCATTCAAAACCTCATGCACACACACGAGATATGCAACCATACCAAACACGATATTCTGGACTCAACAGAGAAGTCGAAATTCTCATATGAGGTAATCTCATCAATATGTGGGTTCCAACCCCAAACTCCATTTTAAACAAAAACTCATAAGGGGGCTCGGAATTAGGCCAAAAGCCTCAGGATCCAAATGAAGGGTCGTTCTAGACCAAACTCAATATTTTGGAGCTAACTAGGTTAATAGAATTCTCATCTGAGCTCATTTACTCAGAATGTTGACTAAAGTCAAACTTAGGCCTTAACTTGAACGTTAAAATGCCTAATCACATAGACTCACAATGCAAGCGTTGGGAGTCATGCCGACCATGCTAGTAGCCTTAAATGACCCTTCAAGATCTGATAGAATCGCTAGATTTTGATTCTAAGGTCATCTTCTTGAACTTTTGATCAAAAATGACCGTTAAAGGTTTTAAAACTCCAAAAGATGGAAACTTGCATAAAAAACAAATGAAGGACCAGGTGATAAGATTGTCAGTCCTAGCAAGTTATAAATGACTTGGGGTCGCAATAGGAACTCCCTAAATGATGAACAGAAGGTATAAACACAAAAATTAAGGGTAAAGAAGTACCTAAAGGCTCAAACAAGCCAGGAAACTGCTCCCCCATATCATGCTCAGTCTCCCAAGTAGCCTACTTAACTATTCAATGCCTCCAACGAACCTTAACCACATTAATGTCTCTAGAATGCAACTGTCTCACAACTCTGGCTAAAATGGAAACTGGCTCCTTTCGCTAAAGTAATGGTAAAGAAGTACCTGAAGGCTCAAACAAGCAAGGAAACTGCTCCCGTATATCATGCTTGGTCTCCCAGGTAGCCTACTTAACTTGACAATACTTCCAACGAACCTTAACAACATTAATGGCTCTGGAACACAACTATCACACATCTTTTGCTAAAATGGAAACTGGTTCATCCACGAAAATGAGGCGGGCATCCAACTCTACTGCAAATTACTGGAGAACATGAGACTTATCAGGAACATACTGATGCAGCATTGAAACACGAAAAACTGGGCAGATAGCTTAGAATACTAGAGGTAGAACCAACTCATATGCAACCTCACCAACTGTCTGGAGGATCTTAAAAGGCCCAATACACCTAGGGCTAAGCTTGCCCCACCACCAAAATCCTATCACGACCTTCATGGGTGACACACAGAGAAACACTCTATCACAAACTGAAAACCTCAAAGGCCACCACCTACGATCAAAATAACTTTTGTGCCTACTCTGAACTGTTCGAAGCCTATCCTGAATCACTCTAACTTGGTCCAAAGCCTCTTGAATCAAGTCTATATCACACGGTCTAGGCTATGTGGACTCAAACCAACAAACCAAAGAGCGACAACACCTACCATATAGGGCCTCGACAGGGGCCATCTGAATTTTAGAGTGGTAGCTATTGTTGTACGCAAACTCTACCAAGGGAAAGAACTAGTCCCACTAACCTCCAAACTCCTAAACACATGTTCTCAACATATCCTTAAGAACCTGAATAGTACGCTCCTACTGACCATCATTCTATGGTTGGAACATTGTGCTAAGGTCAACACGAGTGCCCAACTCCTCTTGAAAGGTCCTCCAAAAGCTAGAAGTGAACTGAGCACCCCAATCTGATATAATTGAAAATGGCACACCAACAAGACGGATCACTTCTCGAAATTAGATACAGGCTAACCTCTCAGTGCTGAATGAAGATTGAATATGGAGGAAGTGTGTTGACTTGGTCAATCGATCAAGAATGACCCAAATGTTGTCAAAACAAGTGTAAGGCAAATCTTCCACAAAGTCCATAATGATACGATCCCACTTCCACTCCGAAATAGGTAATCTCTGAAACTCACCACCTGATCTCAAATGCTCAGTCTTTACCTACTGGCAACTCAGGCAATTAAACATAAAGTCTGTAATATCTCTCTTCATGCCGCTCCACTAATAATGTTAACCTGACCGGCATCACCCTCTAACACCCGATCTCGAAGTGCCACTAAGGCCTCATCGTCAAACTGATGGCTACGGATCCGATCAAGCAAAGAAGACTAAACTCCCACATAGCCTAAGACACACCTAGAATTTGAAATATCCAATCAAACCATCTGATTAGCTA
This sequence comes from Solanum appendiculatum, assembly GCA_018342035.1. Lineage (NCBI taxonomy): Eukaryota > Viridiplantae > Streptophyta > Magnoliopsida > Solanales > Solanaceae > Solanum > Solanum appendiculatum. The sequence continues at coordinate 3,708,855 of JAGDQO010000361.1, read as the reverse complement.
AGGACTGAATGTCCAAAGCTAAAAGTCGCTCCACCGTAGATAGGAGGGCTAGACTACCCATACTTACCGGCTTCTGGCTGAAGGCGTCCGCTACTACATTCGTCTTGCCTGAATGATAGAGAATAGAGAGGTCATAGTCCTTCAGAAGCTCAATCAAATGATGCTGCCTCAAATTAAGGTCTCTCTGGCTTATGATGTACTGAAAAATCTTGTGATTAGTGTTGATCTGACAATGAACTCCACACAAGTAGTGCCTCCAAATCTTAAGCGCAAAAACTACCACTACCAACTTCAAGTAAGGAGTGGGGTAGTTGCACTCATGCAGCTTAAGCTACCTCGACGGATAAGTAATAACCCGACCCCGCTGTATCAATATACAACCCAAACCAACACCAGATGCATCACAATAAATGGTAAAGCCCTTACCCTCAACTAGAAGAGTAAATACGTGAGTAGTAGTCAGCAACTCCTTGAGCTTCCAAAAGCTTAACTCATTCTCTTGAAGCCACTCAAAAGGAACATCAAGGCTAGTCAATTGGGTTAGAGGTGTTGCAATAGTTGAAAAGCCCTCCATAAGCTGTCTGTACTAGCCTGTTAATATAACGAAGCTCCGAATCTCAGTAACTGAAATGGGCCTGGTACAATCCCAAATAGCCTCAATTCTTGCTAGATCTACCATGATGCCATCCTTGGATACGATATGCCCCAAGAATGCTACAAACTCAAGCCAAAATCACTCTTTGAGTATTTGGCATTAAGTCGTTGATCTCTCAAAGTGTGGAGCACAATCCTCATATGTTTCTCATAATAACTCCTGCTCCACGAGTACACCAGAATGTAATCTATGAACATAATGACGAATGAATCAAGGTACGGCCTGAACACCTACATCATCAGGTCCATGAAGGTGGTACGGGTATTAGTCAACCCCAAAGACATCATTAGGAACTCGTAGTAGCCATGTCGAGTTCTAAATGTAGTCTTAGGGATAACTCTGTTGTCGCTGCCCCCATGGGCCTCATGATGGATCTATTCGATAGTACATGCATGGTCAACTACATCAAGAAAGGAACAACTCGTGGAGACCATAGACTAAGTCTCAATCCACAGTCGAAGTCTCAACCTACGGACAAAGCATCAAACTCTCTCCTCCTTAGTAGGTAGAACCACAGTGGCATGGCGGGAGAGCTCATGGAACCTTGCCTCATACTCTGAAACGGTCATGAAGCCCCACTCCAACCTAGAGAACTAATCTCAGAGGTGACCTCTGACACTACGTGGGATGAACGTAGCCAAGAAGGCCTCTGAAACTCGATCCAAGTGATCGTAGGAGACCCAACTGGCCTGGTCTCAATGAAGGTACGCCACCACGTCCTGGCTGGCCCATCTAATTGATAAGTAATGAAGTCGGATCCTATCGACTCCACAAAACACAAAGTATACCACCGCTCACAGTAAGTAGTCTAAAACTTGTGGGAATCCTCATCCATAGCCCCAGAAAACCTCAGAGGTGAAATCCTAAGGAACACTCCGAGCATCTTCTGCCTCTCTAGCAATATAGCTCCGGCTGCAATCACGGGTTGGGAACCCCCTTGTGGTACCTGGGCCCGAAGTGTCTCTGTTGCATGCTGATCCTGTTGACCTGGTACTGGTGTTGGTGCTAGTGATAGGGCCTGTTGCATGCCTCCAAGCACATTCAGGAGCTGAGTAATGGCTACCTGGAGATCTGGAGCCAAAGCTGGTCCCGGGTCCACTGGCTGATCTAGAACCCGAGCTATTGGGGGGTCCATTGCTAGCTTTGGACCTCGCTCTCTATCTAGGGTGGTGTTGCAACCCTATTTTGTATGGAAGGTCAACCCCTACCCTGAGCCACCACACGGCATGTATGAGCCATCTTGTGAAAAGAGTGAAACAAGTGATATTTCAAGAAACCAATAACTTACACACTGTACGAAAGCGATACGAAAGAGAAGAATTCCTAAAGACACCCTATAACCTCCCAAAGATAGGATATGGACATCTCTGCACGGATCTATAAAACTCTACTAGGTATTAGCTCTAATAATGTGAGACAAGTGAACCTGGCTCTAATACCAACTTGTCACGACCCAATTTCTCAAGTCATGATGGCACCTACTATAACCCATCAATAGCTAAAGCAACGCGTAACCCAGAATGGAAAGTAATGAGCATTAGGGTAGAACTAAACAGAAATAACACTAAACAATAAGATAAGACAGAAGCAGAAGTAAACCAAAAATCTATATACAATAGAATCCCTTCTGGAACTTGGAAATCGCGAGTACAAAGCAGTCTAATATGAAATTACAAGTACCAAAAGTAGACCACAAGAAGCCATATCAAAGGTAAAAGATTAGTTAAACATATATACAGAAGGAGACAAGCTAATTCAGGATGCCAAGTGCTAACCCTCGTCTCAGATCCCCAAAAGGTACAAAATATGGCACGAATGATCATCGATGGTAGTTGGTACTATGACCTGCATCACAAAATAAATGCAAAGTGTAGCATGAGTACAAAAACAAAGGTACTCAGTAGGCATCAAAGGCGGACTGAGCAAGACGGGTAAAAATAATATGAAAAGATAGAATCTAGACACAAATAGAGGTGCGAGCCGATGTGAAAGATAGCACACGAGCATACTGAAAGTAAATATAAGTATATCTAAACTAAACCTAGATGGACCCCATAAGCCTAGAAGGTACACTCGTGCGCAAGTTTAAATAAAACCCGAACGGACCATCATAAGTTTGACAGATACATAGAATAGCAAAGACTTCAAGAGTTAAGTGCCTCAAGTCCAGATCAAATAAGTGTACATCGGGCCTAGAACCCCAAGTGATGGCCTGTAATTAGAGGTAACGGTCTCGAATCGTAAGCAGCAGCATTGAACCAGAAATAATAGCCTCAACCGTAATCATCAGCCTCAAACCAGAAAATAATGGACTTAAATCGTAATCATCAACCTTGAACAAGAAATAACAAATAATGAGGCCAGCCATCGAGTCAGTAATCTTTCAAGGGTGTCCGCAACCGTCTAAAAAGAGGACACTTGGGGGCGTGTCGACTTCGAAGAGAAGTTCATCACAATCAATAATCAAGGCCACCATGGAATGATGTCCACCCACAAAGAATCAATAGAAGGCTCGAAGCCTAGAACAATTTAATCCCAAGTCAGCATGAAAGCACAAAACCTCTGATAACGCATCAAAGCCACAGAGATAGGGGAGAGAGGACAAAAGATTTCTAAAGCTGCGAAATCACATAAACAAAGGCTCATGCTAGCAGACTCAAGTCTGCTACTCAAATCTATAAAGATCTAGTCTGTCCCAAACGACGTCAGTGATGAAACAAGCCTACATGGCTCACGAGTCTAAGGAAATACTAGGTTATCCTAGACTAAGGCCGAACATGATTAATATAACAAGTGTGCAATTAATACACAGCATAATGCAACAACAAACATACACCCCAACTAGCATGGTACTAAACCCGATCAATATCGATCTATCCAATAATATGGTATCTATGAAGAGAAATAAGAATAACTAGGTACCCGCTCATTATTCACTCTAATCAACATGCATTCATGCATTCAACCTCTGTCTGACAAGAGAGAAAGTCGTAGCCTATCTGTAGGCCGATCGGACGTGCTCTAAATTACAAGGCCAAAGTTTTTCTTTTCCAAATGGCTTCCAAATTGTGTCACACTATCAAAAATAGGATCACAACGTCATTACGGTCATTTAGAATGAGGGAGAAAATGCATTTTGAACTATGATGGGACTTAGACTACAATCATGTCAGTCTCTATAAATAGAGACATACGATAGATGACCTTCACGAATGTAGAAGGTCACCCGTGAACACAGTGAGGTTCCCACGTCATGGCTAAGAGAGAACCGGGGGACCCATGAACATGGCAGGGAATCTCGTGAATGCAGGCTCCGTGATCGTTGCCTGGCCCCAGCGATCATGGCCAATTGGTTTCCTAACCTCCATGAACATGGCCCAGGGCCCATGAACATGAAGACTATTTGGTCCTGCACCAGCTGATGCATATCAGCTGGTTTTTTGGAAATTCAAAATCCCCGATGGGGTGTTTCGAATTCATTCGGAACCCCGTGCATGCAAATGTTATATGAAACCCTTCCAAATTTGATATTTTGGACTTAATGGAGCAGTCAAAATTCATATACGAGGTCATCTCAGCAAAAAGTGAGTCCCACCCCCAAACTCCATTTTAAACCAAAATCCACAAGGGGGCTCGGAATTAGACCAGAAGCCTTAGGATCCAAACAAAGGATCATCCTAGACCAAACTCAACATTTTGGAGCTAACCGCACTGACAGAATTCTCATCTGAGCTCATTTACTTAGATTTTTGACTAAAGTCAAACTTAGGCCATAACTTGAAAGTTAAAATGCCTAATCAAACTCGCACTGAAAGCCTCGAGATTCATGTTGACCATGCTACTAGTCTAAAATGATCCTTCCGGAGTTGATTGAATCATCATAATTGGATTTTTGAAGTCATCTTCTTGAACTTTTGATCAAAAATGATTGTTTGATGTTCAAAAGCTCCAAAATATGGAAACTCGCATAAAAACGAAACGAATGACTAGGTGACCAAACTGTCAGTCTCAGCAAGTTATAAATGACTTGGGGTCACTAGGGAAATACTCTAAATGATTAACGGAATGCATAAACACCTAAATGACCGGGAGGGACATTACAAATTACTTCCGATGTGGTGTCTCAATTCAAGAATTGGTTTGGGTTCACACAATGTAGAGAATGTTTCTCAAGAATGAGAAAGATTAAGCTGGATCCTCATGTTAATGTACTATTTCAAGTTGTTGAGCACATTGGGGATGATAACTACTTATTGAAACTTCTCGTGAGTTTACTTGCATCACATCTGATCTTTTCCCTTTCGTTGTAGCTGAGATGAATTCAAGAACAAAATCTTTTCAATATGGAGGGGATAATGCAAACTCAAGAATAAGGAACACTAAGGTGGCATCTAAGGAAGATCCTTGACAACCAATGGCTAGAGAATAAGGAACACTAGGGTGGAGTTCAAGTTGATTGTGCGTTCATATTACACACTAGTCAACTGCCCACACAACATTGTAATTGGGCCAAAGTTGAAATTAGCTTGTCATATGGTTGATTTGTAGGCTATCAGTAGATCGTTTGTAGCTTTCTAAGTTCAATTATACTGATTTAGACTAATTTAGAGGTTTTGAAAACACTAAAAGTTAATGAACAACTCAATGGATTCAAAATTTAAGTTGTGTTTATCCTCGTGGTAATCCATCTATGGTTCTTTGAATGTTTTGTTTATGGTTCTAGTTTGGTATACTGATGGAGCTAATTGGTATATTAGGCTGATTGTTGACTTGATTACTAAAAATTTGTGTTGTAGTCTCTCTATTCTTTCTCTTATAATGGTTTAAATCTCTTTAGCTACTGCCTTGATAAAGTCACGCTCAATGAATTTGTTGATTGGGTGTGTGATGATTGTGAGAAGAATGGATATTAATCTTTTAAAATTTTACTTTAATAAAGTGAGTATTTCTCTTCTCACTTAAAGAATTATGGCCTTTGTTTCTTTTTCTGCTTATCACCAAATCCAAATGAATATGTATGTTGAATGAAAGGCCACGTTTAAAACAAAATATGGCTTATAAATAATTTGTGATTGCTAATTTGTTGTAAAAATGTCCCTTCATATGTTTAAGAATCCTGTCTAGAGTATGCTTTTTGCAAGTTTGTTCTTGTTTATTTTGATGATATTCTTGTATTAGACATTCCTCAAGTGATCATCTTCTTAAAGTACAAACAGTTTTTGAAATACTTAAGAGTGGGAAATTTTATGAAAACTTTAGTAAATGTGATTTTTAGGTTGTTGTCTTGAGGTTTCAGGTAAGTGGGAAGGGAATAGAAGTTGGTGAGACAAAAGTAAAAGCTATAAGGGATTTACCAACCCTTAATAGTGTTAAGAGGTTTTGAGCTTCCATGGGATAGCCAGCGTTTATAGGAGGTTTTGAATATGATAGAATATAGTAGATGCCCCTTTATCCGATATGATTAAAACGGATAACGGTTTTGTGACGGGGTAAAGTAAGATGAGTCTTTTAAGAAGTTAAAATATAAGCATAGTTTGGCTCATTTATTGCAACTTGCAAATTATGACAAGACATTTGAGATTGATTTTCATGCATTGTGAAGGCTATTTAAGTCGTTCTCATTCAAGATAAAAATTTTATAATGTGCCGTAGTGAACAGGTGCATGATGCTATATTAATAAATTATATTGCATATGATATAGCTATCACACAATTTGTTGTTGTTATTTTTTCTTATTAGATAATATGTTCTTCACTATCACTTTTCCTTTTCATACCTACTTTGATTTTCTATACTTGAGTCGAGGGTCCTCTAAAAATAGCCTCTCTACCTCCAGGAGGTAGGGGTAAGGTCTGTGTACACTCTACTCTCCCAAAAACCAACAAGTGGGATTTCACTACTGTGTATATTGTTGTTAGGGCTTTAGCTAATTGACAATGTTTCCTTTGGACTTTGATGTTTTTCATTAGTTCGGATCATCAAAGCCTTAACTACTTGAAAAGAAAAGGTAAGTTGAATCAAAGGCATGCTACTGGGTATAATTTTAATACAAGGAAAGGATAATGTGGTTATTCATATGCTTTTTAGGAGATATGCCTTGATCAACATATTGAGTGCTAAGCTGGAAGGTATAAAGGATTTATATGCTAGTCATATTGAGTCTCGAAAAATCTATAGTGTTGGTTAGTCTAATTTATTAGCTAAGATTCAATGGACTTAATGATCTTGTTTTACTAATTTTTAATCATAGTCATCCATCCCTTTAATCTAACGGACCATATTTAATCTTCCATTTCTTTCCTTCTAAAGTAACCACACCCTAACACAAAAGATTTTTTCATTCTCCTTCACTCCTCTGTCTAAACCGCCGCCTCAACCCTCACTTTCCTCTCCCTTCATCGCCGCTCCACCGACGAGACCTCCACCCCACAAGTGATAAAAAAAACCACCCAAAAATCCATATACTCTCCACCTCCTTCACCCCTCTTTTCTCCTTCAAATCGCCATATCCAGCAAAAAATCTATTGGCAAGCATCACCAATGCCGTCTCCTCTCCCCTCTTCTATAATCTCCTTTCTCCTCTCCTTATCTCTGTCTCTCCGTCTGTCATGAACCAACGAGCTCTGATGAAATGTCGTCTCTTTCTATATCATCTCCATCTATGAGAAATCCACCCAACTCTAGATGTCTCCTTGTCATCAATCGAAGAATCATCAAATTTTCATCGCTCCGAACAAAATCTCCCCGACTTCGTGTTTTCCCCTTGTGAAGGGGTGTATAGATCGAAGTTGAGAGAGGTCGTGTTATGCTAAGTATTGAAATTAGATCATAAGGACATGTGCTATGTTTTATATTTTTACATATTAATACCGACTGGTTCAAATGCATTAAAATTTAGATTCAATTTTATGTATCAAATATTGATTTTATGTGCAAAAGTCTCGCTTTTTCTTCCTGGGCTTGTTTCATTTTGGTTTCGATATTGTTATACGTGGAGTCTATTGATTCTTATCGTCACCGTGTTTAAAATTTTAAGACATTATGTTGTTCTTCAATGTGTGTTCATTATGCGAAGAATTTGCCTATTTGTTTCTATCGTTGCTATCACGATCCAAAATTCTAATAAGACATGAGGGCACCTACCATCTTCTTAGGCGAATCCCATTTTTTATTAATCGCTTAAAAATTTAAATAATGTGAAAATTATGTTGAATTAAGCAAATAACTCGAATGAGTACGGAATAAACAAGTAAAAATCAAACTACCCCAAGACCTAGTGACACTAGTACATGAGCATCTATAAATACGAAATAAGTCTAAAACGCTAAAATAACTGTCTAGAAGGAAAGAAGACAGAAAATAAAAGGAGTCTCTAGAATTTAGTACTATTTAAGAGAAAGCAACTCACCCTGAATTCCAATATTGATACATCTCAATCACAAATAACAAGTCAAGTACCATTAAAACCAGACTCAGTCCCTGCATGTAAAAAGGTGTAGCAAGTATAGAGTGAGTACGGGAAATACGTGTCCTTAGCAAACTTTGATTTCTACCCCTTCCTAGAAGCAATAACGAGATATTCCTAAAGTTTTTTTTTCTACAAGTGTAATTAGGTCATAAAATAAATCACCTCAACATAATAATTAAAATATTCATTTTTCAAAAATAAACCAATTACCAACTGATAACGTCACAACGTGTCTCAGATGTATCAAGTCAAATCAGTACCACAACCATCTCAATAACTCAATGCCAAATCAATTTAAAAATCTAATACAAATAAAATTTAATGCAATGCAATGCACTGGATAAAAATAGGTATACTCATGCTTCCTCTGTCTGATAGTCGGGACCCAAGGGGACTCATGAGATCAATATATCTACTGGAACCATTTTTCATCGGCATAATTACTCTCTAAAACCAAGTTTTGCATGATGTTACTTGTCGAAACCATTTTTTATCAGCATAATAAGGATACGAATCTCATAAATAACTCAATGGACAATACCAACCAATAATTATCATGTAACAATAAGAGTGGTATGAATATGTATGAACAAATGTATATTATTGGTTCATCAATTGACCCTACAACTAAGGATCATCAATCATAGTCAAGTTTACATAATTCACAAGTCTCAACAATTCAATCATATCACAACATAAGGGATAATATTAATCAATAATCAATTTCAAGTAAATTTTCCCATATTATTGCATTGTTGCCCGTATAATTGTGTGCTATCTCATTTGTACAGGAAATCCTTATTATCTATTACCCTTATATTTATTTAATATATTAAAAATAATACTTCAAAGAAGTAAGAAATCTCTACTTTCCTCAAACCGAAGCTCAAACATTAAATTATGAATTTTCCCTTCTGTAACACTTTCGAATGATCAAAATTTGTTTAAATATATAATCTGCATAAGATACAAAGTTATTAACACGCATACTATTATATTTAGCTTTGGCTTGAAAATCGAGTCAAAAAGTCACCCTGAGCCCCCTAATTCTAATATGAAATTTTCTTCCAGATTATTTTCATCCATAATAAAATAAATCTGCATGTCATATTTCAGCTAAAACAGATTATTAGTTGACCCCCAAATCAAGAATTTGTTCTAAGAACCCTAGGGCTATATTTTTTTAATTCAGTATAAATTCTACACGTTTCTTTCCTAAAAATTTGTTCATAATCACATAATTTTTTTTGGAAAAAGGCGAAAATTATTACCTTAACACGTTGGGATGAAAATCCCAATTTTTTTCTTCTCTTTTCCCCTCTTTATCCCCCTTTCTTTTCTTTTCTTTTCTTCTACTTCAATTGTTGAAGTGTTTTTTTTCGTTTCTTTTGTTTGATGTTTCACGTCTTTCAACTTTTCTTTTTATTTTTCTTTTTCTTTTCCTATTGGGCAGTTGTCCTTTTTTTCTTTTTTTTTCTTTAATCCTTTTTTTCTTTTCTAAATTCTTTTTAATTTTTTCCACTATTTATTAAAAATAAAATAACTCTTAATTTAATTTAAAAGTTGGATCACTCATTCATGTCACGACCTGATTTCTCGAGTCATGATGGCACCTATCAACCCGCCAGTAGGCAAGCCAAGACCCTATCCCAGAACTTCACAGTAATGGGATTAAGGATGGGATCTAACCTCAACTATGCGGAAGCTTAAATAAAGTAACAGACAAAGGAAAGGCAGAAGTGAAACATCTATATACAATAACGAAACCTCCCAGAACCTGGAAGTCACATATACAGAACTACTAAACGAGTACAAGTCCCAAAAGTGCACCACAGAAACAAGTTGACTCAAAACCAAAAGAAAAAATATATAAACAGAAGGAGAAAGGGAATCCAGAACGCCATGTGCTCACCCTCGACTCTGGAAGAGACCGCTGCAGGCTCGAAGTCAACGCTGATAACTGGTGCTCGGACCTACATCACGAAAATAGATGCAGAGTGTAGTATGAGTACCAATACAACAGGTACCCAGTAGGCATCATAGGACGACTGAGCAAGAAAGGTAAAAACAGACTGATAGGATAGAATCTACAATAATAGAGGTCAAGCAAAAATGAAATAAAGCACACGAGCGCGCCGGAAGTAAAACTAAGTACAACTAATCTAAACCTAACTGGACCCCCATAAGCCCAGATGGTACACTCGTGCACAAGTTTAAATAAAACCCGAACGGACCCCCATAAGCCCGATAGGTACACAGAAGAGCTATTCTACGGAAACGAAGGAAGACCCAAACCACGAATCGAATCCACCAACCAACTCAACCGAATCAACCAGCCAACTCCAACCCGATCACAAGTCTGACTTTCAAGTCGGGCCGCTGGTCAGACAGCAACTCCCAAGGGGCCTACCCAGCCAGTAGAGTGCCAAGGCATGACGACTCCGCAAACCCCAACTGTGAAATGGAACAACCAGCCATTCCCAAGCCTTAATATTCCACTTCCCAATTAGCCAACACTCCCAGGGGCCCTACCTAAGCTAGTAGAGTGCGCTGGTACTCCCAGGGGCCCTACCCAAGCTACTAGAGTACGCTGGACAATTGCCCATTTTTCTAATACACCCGGGGGGCCTACCCAAGTCAGTAGAGTATGCGGGGCCATCCAAATAACTTCAAACATCAAGAAAAGATGGATCGTCGTCCACTACCAACCACAGCACTGTCGAACCGATCTCGAAACATCCAAAAGCCGAGGAAAAACAACACGCCTCTGACGACACATCGGCACCACAAAAATGGGGAGAGAAGCTAGAAAAGCTTACCACCAAAAGCCCAACCGGCATCAACTATCAGACCTAGGTCTGCTATGTCAGTCTACAAGGACATACTCATCCAAATCGACGTCCAATACATACAACAGTCAAACAGTTGCATGGGCCTAAGTTAGTACTACTCTATCCTAAACAAAGGCCAAAGATAATCTCCACTAAAGTAAACAACCAACCAGACAATCCACATGCAGCAACAGCTAAACAATCCAATAGATAATCATAATACACCGATAAGCAATGCCACCACTGACATGGTACTAGCCCCGACATTAACCCGAAAATCAACCCTAAAGGATGGTTTTTGAGAAGAAGAGAAGAAATACTAGAACCCCACCCCAGATTCAAACAAATCAACAAGTATTCACACATTCTAGCTTAATCTAAATGAAGGGAAGCCGTAACCTACCAGAAGGCCGACCACGCGCGCTCCAAATCACTCAGCTGGAACTTTTCCCTTTCGAACAGCCTCGGACAGCTGCAACGCTACCAAAAGTAAAATCACAGCGTCAGCACCGTCGTTTAGACACTAAACTCATAAAAATTAGAGACATACCAATTTACGAGTCAAAAATCAGAAAAATGTGGGACCCGCTCTAGAAATCCTAGAATTGACTCTTTGAAGAGGTCCTACACTTTCCCCTGAACGTGTATTCCAAAACAGAATATAATTCGGGGTTCGAAATATCCAACAGCACAAAGAAACAAAAGATGCAAAACTTTACAAACTAAGCTTAGGATAGCATTTTTCACCTCAAATTCACATGAAACGGAGCCCACCTAACACACTCAGCTCAAATACCCACAAGGCAAACGAACTTCCGAACCCACAGGACTTGGAATCACCGAAAATCGACAAGAATTGAAGAAGATATGAATTTTGAACTTTTACAAATGCCAAGCCTGATTCCCCTTTAAGTACTGCCAGCATCTGCATGCCTCCGCGAACGCGGAGAGAAAAGAAATACAACTCTGCGAACGCGGGGCGTCTCATGCGAACGCAGAGAGAAAGTACCCAGGCCTCCGCGAACGTGGAGTCCCTCGTACGAACCCGGAGAGCACTACCACAGACCTCCGTGAACGCTTCCCCTGGCCAATGGATGCGGAGTAGACCCACTCACACTCCGCGAACACGGAGTCAATTCCACCAACGCGGAGAAGAAATGTGTTTGCAACTTCAGCAGTGCACCAGCTGAGTTTTGGGCATTCCTAACACTTCGACGGGGTGGTCGGGATGCGTTCTGAACCCCGTGTACGCAAATGAGATATGCTACCCCATCAAATTTGATGTTTTGGATTCAATGGCGCAGTTGAAATTTCCATACGAGGTCATTTCGAAAAAAAGTGGGTCCCACTTTCCAAGTGCCAATTTTGCCAACTCTAACCAAGGGCCTCGGAATTGGATGGGAAGCCCCCGGAAGTGCTCGAAGGGTCATTCTAGATCAAAATTGGCATTCTGGAACTAATCGCGCTAACATAATTTTCATCCAAGAGCATTTACCAAGAATGTTGACCAACGTCAACTTCAAGCCAAATTTCGAAGGCTAAAGAGCCAAATGGCCCCAAAGTCACGCCGGAAGCCTTGAGACTCGGGCCAACCATGCATCTAGCTAATTTGGCTGCTCCAAAGCTTATGGAACCATCACAATTCCCTTCTGAGGTCGTTTACCTGAGGTTATGACCGAAATAAACTTTTCAGGCTTCAAGCTCTAAAATAGGAAAACAGGCACAAAACCTAAACGAATGTCCAGGCAACCAAACCTACGGTGCTAGCAAGTCATAAATGACTTGGGGTCGCTACAGGGACGCTCTAAATGACAGGAAGAAGGCACAAACACACAAATGACCTGAAGGGTCATTCCAACATCCACTACTAAAAGAACTTTCGTCCGCGAAAGTAAGAGTCAAGAAGTACCTGAGGGCTCAAATAAGTTGGGGTACTGCTCCCGCATCTCCCGCTCAGTCTCCTAGGTAGCCTCCCATACTGGGTGATGCCTCTAACGGACCTGAACCAGATGAACGAATCTAGACCTCAGCTGCCTCACATCTCTGGCAAAAAAAGCAACCGGCTACTCAATATAAGTCAGGCGGTCATCCAACGCAACGGCGTCATACTGAAGCACATGGGACTCATCTAGAACATACTGGCGCAGCATCGAAACATGGAAGACTGAATGAATATCTGAGAATGTTGGGGGTAAAGCTAAATCATAGGCCACATCACCAACTTCCCTAAAAATCTCAAAAGGCCCAATATACCTGGGGCTAAGCTTACCCCGCCTCCCAAATCTCATCACGCCCTTCATGGGTGATACTCGGAGGAATACTCTATCACCAACGGCAAATCTCAGCGATCGTCGCCTGCGATCCACGTAACTCTGTTGTCTACTCTGAGCCGTCTTGAGCCAATCCTAGATCATCCTCACATGCACTAAGGTCACCTGAAACAGATTTGTACCACGCGACCTAGGCTCCGTAGACTCAAACCATCCAACTAGAGTGTGCTAACGCCTACTATATAAGGCCTCAAACTGGGCCATCTGAATGCTAGAATAGTAGTTGTTGTTGTATGCAAACTCAACCAAAGGCAAGAACTAGTCCCACTAGCCTCCAAAGTCGATAACATAGGCCCGCAACATATCCTCAAGAACCTGAATAGTGCGTTCTTACTAGCCATCAGTCTGTGGCTAGAATGTTGTGCTAAGATCAACACGGGTGCCCAAGTTCTCCTGAACTCTCCAAAAGCTAGAGGTGAACTGTGAACCCCGGTCTGAAATTATAGAAATAGGCACCCCATGAATACGGACCACCTCTCAAATGTAGATATGAGCTAACCTCTCAACATTGAAGGATGTATGAACTGGAATGAAGTGTGCTGATTGGTCAATCGATCCACAATGGCCCAGATGTTGTTAACACCTTTAGGAGTCCGAGGCAACCCCACAATGAAATCCATGGTGATATGCTCTCACATCCACTCAAGAATGGGCAATCTCTACAGCTCACCACCAGGCCTCAAATGCTCGACCTTCACCTGCTAACAACATAAGCAACGGGACACATAATCAGAGATGTCCCTCCTCATACCGCTCCACTAGTAGTGCTGCCTCAGATCATGATACATCATAGGGGTATCCGGATGGATGGAATATCTGGAATCATGGGCCTCGCTAAGGATCAGCTGTATCAAATCCCCAACCCTCGGAACACAAATCCGGCCAGCAAATCTCAAAACCCTATCTGAATCACCCACTTAAACTCTATCTCTGAGTGCCACTAAAGACTCATCCTTGAACTGACGACTATGGATCTGATCTAGCAGAGATGACTGAACACCTACATAGGCTAACACTCGCTGGAATCTCAAACAGCAAGCCTGATCATCTGATTGGCTAAGGACTGGATGTCCAAAGCCAAGGGTCACTCTGACAAAGAAAGTAGGCTAGACTACCCATACTTACTGCCTTTCGGCTCAAGGCGTCCGCTACCACATTCACCTTGCCCGGATGATAGAGAATAGAGAGGTAATAGTCCTTCAGGAGTTCAATCCAGTGGCGCTGCCTCGAATCAAGATCCCTCTAGGTCATAATATGTTGAAGGCTTCTATGATCGGTGTATATCTCATAATGAACTCCATATAGATAATGCATCCAAATCTTAAGCGCGAAAACTACCGCTGCCAACTCTAGATCATGAGTGAGGTAGTTACGCTGATGCAGCTTAAGCTGCCTCAACGCATAAGCAATAGCCCGACCCTGTTGCATTAGAACACAACCCAAAACAACGCCGGATGTGTCACAATAAACCGTGAAGCCCACGCCCTCAATTGGAAGAGTCAATATAGGAGCAGTGGTAAGCAACTCTTTAAGCCTCAGAAAGGGAACATCCTAGCGAGTCAACCGAGTCAGTGCTGCTTCTATAGTAGAGAAACTCTCAACAAAATATTTGTAGTTCCCTTCCAATCCGACGAAGCTCTGAACCTCAGTCACAGAATTGGGCCTAGCCCAATCACGAATAACCTCAATCTTCGTCGAATCCACCATAATGCAATTCTTGGACACCACATGCCCCGAGAATGCTATAGACTTAAGCCAGAACTCGCAGTTTGAGAACTTGGCATAAAGCCAATGATCTCTCAAAGTCTGGAGCACTATCCTCAGATGCTGATCATGCTCACCATGGCTCCGCGAGTATACCATGATATCATCAATGAAAACCATGACGAAGGAGTCCAGATACGGCATGAATACATGAGTCATCAAGTCCATGAAAGTGGCAGGGGCATTAGTCAACCCAAAAGTCATCACTAGGAACTCATAATGGTCGTAACGAGTCCTAAATACTGTCTTAGGGATGTCCGTTGCTCTAACCCTCAACTGATGATAGCCAGATCTCAAGTCAATCTTAGAAAATATTGCGGCACCCTGAAGCTGGTCGAACATATCATCAATACGAGGCATGGGGTAACAGTTCCTCACCGTCACCTTATTCAGCTGCCTGTAATCAATACACATCTGCATGGTACCATCTTTCTTCTTCAAAAATAGAACTGGGGCACCCCAAGGTGATACACTAGGCCGAATGAACCCCTTCCCGAAGAGGTCCTGAAGGTGAACACTGAGCTCCTTGAGCTCTGCAGGGGCCATATGGTATGATGGGATGGAAATAGGATGAGTACCCGGCTTGAAATCAATGGAAAAATGAATATCTCGCTCTAGGGTTAGGCCAAGAAGGTCAGCCTGAAACACATCAGCAAACTCTCAGACTATAGGCAGTGACTCCACCGTAGGGCTCTCCCTACTAAATCTCTAACATAAGCCAAATAAGCCAAGCAATCACTATTTACAAGCCTCTAGGCCAAAATACAAGAAATCACCCCAACTGGTGTGCGACTGCGAGAGCCCTGCCACACCACCGGTGGAATACCAGGCCTGGCTAAAGTAACGGTCACGTCATAGCAATCAAAGACCACTCGGTGAGAGGATAACCAATCCATGCCCAAAATCATATCAAAATCCAGCATAATCAATAAAATAAGATCAGCCCGAGTGTCCTACCCCTAGATAGTCACACCACAGGATCTACATATCTGATCCACTACTAATGAATCCCCTATCGGGGTCGAAACACACAAGGTTACCACTAAAGGCTCTGGACTCACCCTCAACCGAGGAACACATAAAGCAGATATATATGAATATGTAGAACCAGGATCAAATAAGACTGAAGTGGACTGATGGCATAGGAGAACCGTACCTGTGATCACATCATCAGACGTCTCGGCCTCTTTTCTGGTTGGAGCTGTATAGAAATGGGCCCGGGCGCCTTTACCACGAGCATCCACCCTGCCACTTATCCTGCCTCAGATGAGTGATTGGCTGACCTGAATGGAACCTCTATTAGACCCGATCTTGAGTATCCCTGGGCTTAGGACGGTGCCTACTAGATCCATCATCCTGCCTAGCCCTCTTGTCGCTGCCCCCTTTGGCCTCACGATGGAGTTGCTCAATCGTGCGGGCATGGTCCATAACATCCTGAAAAGAACGGCCTACTGATACCATAGACTGCGTCTCAATATGCAGTTGTAATCTCAAGCCTCTGACAAAATACCTAACTCTCTCCTCCCCATTGGTAATATCATAGTAGCACGAAGGGATAACTTATGAAATATGGCCTCATACTCCGATACCGTCATGAAGCCCTGCTCCAACCTCGAGAACTCATCACGAAGTCGATCTCTGATGCTTCGTGGAATAAATATAGACAAAATGGCCTCAGAAAACTCCTTCAACGATACTGATGGGGACCCAGCTGGCCTGGTCTCCATAAACGAGTGCCACCACTGCCTGTCCGGTCCATCTAACTGGTAAGCTGTGAAGTCAGCTCCTCTGGACTCCACCAACCCAAGGGCCTGCAATCTCTCCCGATAGGAAGTAATAAAATTATGGGTGTCCTCTTTAACAGCCCCAAAAAACCTCGGTGGTGTCAGTCTAAGGAACACCCCGAGCATCTTCTTCTCCCAAAGTTGCATAACTCCATCTAAGGCATCCGGAGAATGGCGGCCAGTGCTGGCAGCTGCAGACCCTCTGAGGCCGCTGCTGCAGGCTGACCCTGCTGATGAATCTCTAGAACCGTTGGGGTAGGCTGACCCTGCTGTACTAGAGCTAGCTCTAGAGCAGGTGCTGGGGCCTGCTGCTCTTGCATCCCCCCTATAGCCGCCAAAATCTGCATAAGCATCACCTGAAGATCACAGGCGGTAGCTGGTGCGGGTGGTGGCTGGGCTGATCTCAACCCCACCGGCTGAGAGGAAATTTCCATACGAGGTCATTTTTACAAAAATTGGGTCCCATTTCCCAAGTGCCAATTTTGCCAACTCTAACCAAGGGCCTCGGGATTGGATCAGAAGCCCCCGAAAGTGCTTGAAGGGTCATTCTAGACCAAACTCAGTATTTCAGAACTAACCACGCTGACAGAAATCTCATCCGAGTGCATTTACCAAGAATGTTAATCAAAGTCAAATTCAAGCCTAATTTCAAGACCAAAGAGCCAAATGGCCCCAAATTCACACTATAAGCCCCGAGACTCGGGCCAACCATGTTTCTAGCCTAATTTGGCCGCTCCAAAGATAATGAAATCGTCAAAATTCCCATCTAAGGTCGTTTACCTGAGATTATGACCGAAATCAACTTTTCGGGCTTCAAAAGCTCCAAAATAGGAAAAGAGGCACAAAATCCAAACGAACGACCAAGCAACCGAACCTATAGTGCCAGCAAGTCATAAATGACTTGGGGTCGCTACAGGGACGCTCTAAACGACAAGAAAAAGGCACAAACACACAAATGACATGAAGGGTCATTACAATTCATGTAAGTCATAAATCACATATAAAAGCTATGAAAAGGATTAAAATTAGAAGTACGGGTAAAATTCATAAACCGATTAATAGCGACGTTACACTTGCTTAAACCTGATTAATGACAACTTTCTTTGCATATTAATCAGGATAGTTGTACATCCTTTCTAGAAATAATAATGTGGACAACTTGATTGTTTAATTGAAAGCATGAGTTTTACCCTCAATTGATTCACTAGCATATGGAAATTGTGAGCATGATTGACTGATTATAATTATGTTAATTATGATAATTGTTATCGTCAATTTTTACTTGTCTTCACTACGCCACTCGAGCCTCTTTTACTCAAATAAATATAGTAAAGTCTTACATGCCTTCATATCTTCCTTTTTTGTATTCAAAATAGCCTTTGTTTAGAACATATGATAATTTTTAGTGATTTATGCCAAAAGAAGTTTCCTTGCCTAAATTTTTACTTCCTTTAGTTTATTGTCTCGAGAATCTTGGTTTATTTATGATAAGAGTATGATCCTTATCAATTGAATCATTTTTCTCATCTGGATTAAAGAATTATATTTTATAACCGATTATTTCCTTACCTATCGAAGTGCAGCTTTAGTACTTAAGTAATTATGATAAGTTTTGGTTTCATTGATTGAATTACTTGACTTTAGGAAAGATTTTAGTAGCTAACAAATTTTATTGCATAGCTTGACTTGAAATCATGTTATAGCCTTGGTACTTATTTACTTATGATAAGTCTTGATTTCTTGCAATTATTTTATTCGATTATGTTAATAAAGTAAAAAAAATGGTCCTGATTTGTTGTTAATTGATTCTTTGTATTTTATAGGTACGCCTTTATTTATTATATAACCAACTCCTCTCCTCTTTTATTGGTAAGACTGAACACTGAAAGTCCTGAGTATCAATGAAAGTTCTTGATGGGTGGAAAAGACTCTCCTCTTATCCTTTCATATTATTTTAAAGAATTTATCTTTACTTTTGGATGACTGAAAACTTTAGACGTCTCTGGAGGACATCTGCTTCTACTATGATATTGATCAAAAATATTTTCTTTTTCTGTTATTTTATTCTCTACTGGATACACTTCGCTATTTTGTTCTCATTGATCCTAGGCATATTTATATGCCTAGGAGAAAAATAACATATGTGCTTTAGAAAAATTTGAGGACAAATTCCTGTTTTATTGATACTATTTGAGTCATGTCATTACATTATGATTAACCAATGTGATTAGTGACTGTAAGTTGGGAATCAAGAGAAAAATACACAAATGCAGCAGTACGTGAAGTGAAGTTGGGTCCGACAACAAAAGCATTAACGATAGAGTGTCAAAGGATCAAAAGAAAGGCCAAAGTGAGAATACCCTAGATCTGCATCCTCTTCGCGTCGCGGAGAGGGAATCATTTTTTTCTATCTTGATGACTGCTATGATAGAAGACTACATATCCTCTCTACGTCACGGGGAGGAGGATTTAAAGAAAGTCTGAATATGCAGAATACTTCTGCGTCGTAAACCTAGAGCCCATTTTTGGCTGACATTTCCCAAATTATAAATAGACTTGGACTTTAATATTTTAACATTATTTTTTTTGGTTTTGGAGGACGATGACTTCGAGAACTTGTAATTTAATTGTAGAGTTCATTCCTACTCTTTTCATCTATTCAATTCTCTTATGTTTATTAAATACTTGAAGACTGAGAATAAAATTATGAGCAGCTAAATTTCCTTATTCTAGGGCTGTGGCTACAAGATGATTGTGTATTATTGAACTTTATGGATTGAAATTGGTTGTCACATAAATTGCTCTTTTGTTCTTGATTTGGTATTTCGTGATTGACCACCATTGAAATAAACTTATTATCCAAATTGAACTCGGGAGAGGAATCGGAGGATAGAACATGGGACAAAGGTATTAGGATTTTCTCTAGAACTAGGGTTGATTTCTATCTAGGATAGGGATATACCTAGAGACCTTGCTTGATTGTAAAATAGGATGAAAATGTAATGCTCGGTAATGGGTTCAGCCTATCCCCGCTCAATGATGTAGTTAGGCTGCTAATTGCGATAGGCGATTAGAGGTTGAGAGACCATGATCATACATTTAACCCTGCAAATTAGTTATTTGATAACCAATTGAAGTCCATAAAAGTATATATTATGCATTAATTCAAAGTAGGTTGTAGCCCTGGAATTTCCTATGTCATTGTTTTAACTCCAACTCGAAATTGAATCATATTAGATAGTTTATTTTACTTTGAATAATCGATAATTTAGAATCATTCATCAACTTTCTAGAAACATTTGCTTTAAATTACAGTTGTTGGAAAAATTAGACATCATCCAATCTTAAGTCTCTGTGGGTACGACATTTGGCTCTTAAAAAGGGCTACTTTATTACTTACACGAGCACGTACACTTGCATGTATATTTGGATGCAACAAGTTTTTGGCGCCATTGCCGGGGACTTTAGAATTAGAAATTATTTGATTTGTCTAGTTTCTAAGTTTATTGTTCAAGTGTTGAAACTTGATCTTAGCTATTGGTCATCGCAAGTTGCATTTGGATGTCAAACTGGAAGGTGATAAGGAGCTTATAGATATATTCGCTGAACCAGAATGAGTCTTTCACTACTGTAGAAGGTGAGTATTTTTCCATATCGTGTTCCTCTGGTTGAGATTGAACCAGTAGTGCTTGTATCAATGGCAGAGATGGCAGTCCATGACGTAGCAATCTCACGCACCACTAATGTTACTTCGAGTATTCAGAAGCCACCTGCGGGAGTCAGGTTTGAGTTGAAGCAGAATATGGTGCAACTATTACACACTAATGGATAGTTTACTGATTTACCTCATGACGACCCATAAGTGCACATTCAAAATTTCCTCGAAATCAGTGACACATACAATCCAATGAAAGTATCCCCTGACTATGTGAGACTTACCTTGTTTCCTTTCTCTCTACTAGGGGAAACAATAAGATGGTTGAAATAGAGCTAGCGAACTCTATCAATTCATGGGATGATCTTGCTCGTAAATTTTTAATATGGTTCTTTCCATCCGAGAAAATAGCCAAGCTTAGGAGTGAGATACTAAGTTTTAAGCAGAAAGGAGGGGAGAATTTATACCAGGCATGGGATAGATTCAAGTCGTAACTACTGAGTTGTCCGCACCATCATCAAGTGAATGAAGTTTTGGTCCATACCTTCATAGAGGGTTTGGAACGAAACACAAAAAATTTGCTTGATTCAACTGCAGGAGGACAAGCTTTGGAGAAGACTTATGCTGAACTATTTTCTTTGTTGAATAGAATCTCATAGGGAAATCCTAAAATGGAGGAGGCACAAGACCTGTGGTGCAAAAGACATCTGGAATGATGGAAGTAGATACACTTATCGCTTTAACTACACAAATTTCTGCAATGCAGAACATAATGAAGACCCATTTCAGCAATATGGCATTGGGAATGCAGCCCGCTCAGGTAAATGTGGTAGAACAACCACAAACATGGTGCGAGATATACGGAAGTGGTGAGCATAGTACTGATTGTGGTGGAGCAAACCCAGATGCCACAAATTTTGTATCTAACGCATAGTAGGGAGGGGGCTACCAAAACTACGGAAACACTTATAATCCTAGTTGGCGGAAGCATCCAAATTTTTCACGGAGAGAAAACCAAAATCAGGATCATGGCCAAAATCAATATCGACCTAAGGTAATGGGTAGAATTATCAATAGCAAGGTAAAAAGAGATAATCAAAATGGCCAGTAAGGAAACATGAGTACTGAGGAAATGTTGAAGAAAATCATGGTTGGATAGGCGAGAGTAAGTACGAATATGGATAAGATAGCTGTTGATTTGAAAAACAATCAATTGGCTACACAAAATCTAGAAAAGTAATTTAGGCAATTTGTCAATGCCCAAAACTCATGCCGTCAAGGGGGTCTGCCAAGTAATAGAAATCCTAATACAAGGCAAGTAAATGTTATGGGTACCCGTAATGGGTTGCAATTGGAGGAGTTGGCTCCGAATAAGAGAAACAATGAAATCTTAATAGGGGAAAAGAAGAGTAGTGAGAGTGGATAGGGTGCACATGAGGAAATAGTACCAACTGAATTGAAACCACCTCCACCATTTCCTCAAAAGTTCAAAAAGCAGAGAGAGGATAAATGCTTTGGTAAGTTTCTTTTTCTTCTCAAACAAGTTTACATTAATCTGCTTCTTGTTAATGTTTTCCAGGGAATACCAAGGTACGTAAAATATGTGAATGAGAATTTAGCAAATAAGAGGAGTCCAATAGAATATGAAACTGTGGAACTTACAGAAGAGTGCAGTTCCAGGATTCAAAACAGGTTGCATACTAAACTAAAAGATTCGAGAAGATTTATGGTTCAGATCACTATAGGGCAGAGCATTCATGCCCGAGGTTTATGCTATTTAGGTGGAAGAATTAACCTAATGCAAACCTCTCTATACAAGAAACTGGGGTTGGGTAGCCCTAAACCCACCACTATTATCCTTTAGTTGGCAGATCAATTAGTAGTTAGGCCGAAGGTTATTGTAGAAGAAGTGTTGGTCCAAATGGGATCCTTAATATTTCCATTGGATTTTGTTCTATTGAATTTTGAGCCCGATCCTGAGGTCCCTTCATCCTTGGGAGACCATTTTTTGTCACTGGTGTGCGATGAGAGATGTAGCTGCAGGTCAATTAATGATGGGGCTCATGATAAAGTTGACGTATTTAATATGTACCGGGCACTGAAATTGCCAGCTGTGTATGAAGAGTTGCCGGCTATAATGGTGATAGATCTTACTGTAAAAGCTCATTACATAGCCTTCAAAGACCCATTATAGCTAGTGTTTATGGGCCATGAAATCTATGATAATGCTAAGGCACATTAAATAGTACAGTTTTTGGATGTGTCGAGTGTGGGAATATCAAGAGATAGCTAGGAACCTTTGAATAAGGTATTAGATCCTCCACCCAAGCCATCAATTGAAGTAGAGCCTAAGCTAGAACTAAAATCACTTTTATCACATTTAAGGATAACAGTTTACCTATAATTCTCTCTATAGACTTGTCTGAAGTGCAGGTTGAGTCGGTGATGGCTATTCTAAAAAAGAGGAAGAGAGTCATTGGATGGCAGATTTCTTTTAAACACGGGATCAGTCTGGTAGTCTACATGCACAAGATATATATGGAGGAAGGCCACAAGCCTAGTGCACAACACCAGAGTCGCTTAAACCTAGTCATGATAGGTACAGTGAGGAATCAAGTGGTTAGATGTAGGGATAGTGTATCCAATATCAGATAGCAAGTGGGTAAGTTTGGTGCAATATGTTCCAAAGAAAGGCGGCATGACTATGGTAACAAATGACAAGAATGAACTGATACCCACTAGGACCGTCACTGGAAGGCAAATTTGCATGGATTAGCGTAAGTTGAATGAGGCCTCAAGAAAGGATCACTACCCAGTTCCTTTCATTGACTAGATATTGGATAGGCAAGCAGGGCAAGAATATTATTGTTTTCATGATGGATACTCAGGTTACAACCAGATTGTGATCGCACCAGAGGACCAAGAGAAGACTACATTCACCTGTCCATATGGCACGTATGCTTTTAAGCGTATGCCTTTTGGAAAATTTAATGCCCTAACCACTTTTCAGAGATGTATGATGGCCATCTTTCACGATATGGTGGAGGACTTTGTAGAAGTGTTCATGGATGACTTCTCAGTATTTGGTGAGTCTTTTGATCTATGTTTGTGAAATCTTGACAGGGTCCTTGCTCGATGTGAGGAAACAAATCTTGTGCTGAATTGGGAGAAATGTAATTTTCTAGTTCAAGAAGGCATAGTGTTGTGCCATAAAGTCTCAAAGAGTGGGCTAGAAGTTGATAAAGCCAAAATGGAGGCATTTGAAAAGTTGCCAACGCCGATGTTGGTGAAAGGAGTAAGAAGTTTCTTAGGACATGTTAGTTTCTATAGAAGATTCATCAAGGATTTCTCCAAGACTGCCAAAACTATGTGTAGTCTGCTGGACAAGGAGGTGAAATTCATATTTGATGAGAACTTTGTTAGAGCATTTGAATTGTTGAAGAAAAATCTAATTGAAGCTCCTACCGTAATTGCTCCTACTTGGGAGTTACCTTTTGAATTTATGTGTGATGCTAGTGATATAGCAGTGGGTGCGGTACTGGGCTAGAGAAAAAAGAAAGTGTTTCACTCCATTTACTATGTTAACAAGACCCTCGACTCTACACAGTCTAATCACATAGTAAATGAGAAGGAGATGCTTGTTTTAGTATTCGCCTCCAATAAGTTCAGATCATATTTGGTAGGTACTAATGTTATTGTTTATACTAACAATGTTGTCATCAAGTACCTCTATAACAACAAGGATGCTAAGCGAGGCTTATTAGATGGATTCTGCTACTCTAGGAATTTGATCTGGAAATCAAGGATAGGAAGGGCACAGAAAATCAAGTCGCTGATCACTTGTCAAGATTGGTGCATTCAACACATGTACAAAATGAAAGGCATATTCGTGAGGAGTTTCTTGACGAGCAGTTGTTAGGTTTCGACATCGCTCAATTTCCGTGGTATGCAGATATTTTGAACCTTTTGGTAAGTAGAATATTCCCACCTTGTGAATCTATGCACCAAAAGCAAAAGTTGAGCCATAAAGCTAGGTTATACATATGGGATGAACTATTCTTATTTAAGTAGGGGCCGGGTCAAGTGGTAAGAAGATATATAGATGAAAATAAGGTGAGGCAAGTGTTGGAGAGTTGTCATTTTTCACCATATGGAGGTCACCATAGAGGGGAGCGTACAGCGCAAAAGGTCTTGCAGTCGGGATTCTTTTGGCCGACGTTGTTCAAGGATACTGCAATTTCTGTGAAGTGTTGTGATCAGTTTCAAAGAATGGGAACCATTTTGAGATGATAGGAGATGCCATTGAGTAATATTCTTGAAGTTAAGATATTTGATGTATGGAGAAACAATTTCATGGGTCCCATTCCCACCATCAATAGAAATCAGTACATTCAGGTGGCGGTGAACTATGTGTTCAAGTGGGTTGAGGTTGTTGCATTACCCACTAATGACGCAAAGGATGTGGTGAAGTTCATCACAAAGCACATATTCATGAGGTTCAAAACTCCAAGAGCTATAACCAGTGATGGTGGAAAGCATTCTATAAATCATCTAGTGCGGAATATTTAGCTAAGTATGGAGTTCACAAGGTAATTACGGCCTATCATCCTCAAACTAGTGGCCAAGTGGAGGTGTTGAATCAAGAGGTAAAGAAGATCTTGAAAAAGACTGTAAATGCGCAGCGAAAGGATTGGGATGAGAAGCTAGATGATGCATTGTGGGCGTACAAAATGGCTTATAAGACACCAATAGGGACTTCTCCCTATCACATGGTGTTCGACAAAGCATGTCATCTTTCAGCGGAATTGGAGCACCAGGCTTATTGGGCAATAAAGATTGGCCGGCAAGAGGAGGATAGGGCAGTTGCATGAAAATGCCAAGTTATATAAAGAGAAAAAAAAATGGCATGACAAGCATATTGTCCCATGTACCTTTGAGCTAGGTCAACTGGTATTACTGTTCAATTTACGATTGAAGTTATTCCCTAGAAAACTTCAATCAAAGTGGAGGGGACCATTTGAAATGGTGCGAATGACACAACATGAGGCGGTAGAACTAAGGAATAAAGACAAGAGCTCCACATTTCTAGTGAATGGACAACGTGTTAAATACTACTTTGGGAATGGTTTGGATTGAGATCAAGAAACACTCAAGCTAAATGATGGGTGATCCACTAGCTAGATTGAGCCTCGACATTAAACGAGGAGTTACACGGGAGGCAACCCATGATCAGGTGTATTAGATAGGTGTTCTGTCTTCTTTTCTTTTATTTTAATTTTTTAGGACTTATTTAAATTTTCATTCTTAGTTGTATTAATTAGGATATAAAAATAAAAAAGAGAAAACAAAAAGATGATGAGTCGAGCCACGACATAAAATAAGGCGTTGGATGGGAGGCAACCCAATGTTTTCCTAATTTGTGTGTTTTCTTGAAGTTGTAGGGAAAATGGAGTGCTATGATTGCATGAATGAGGAAATCAAGTACGCACCCATGGAACCTTAAAAAAAACAAGGAAATTAGTTTTTGTTGAAACATAACACTTCGTATCGAATCCACGTCGCAGAGCTGGGCTGAGATTTTGATTTTGATGGAAATTAATTTTCTCATCAAAAATAAAGGAGCCCCGTATTGTAGTAGCGTTACGGATTTGGGCATTTAATTTTATTTTAGTGGGAATTAATTTCCCAGTGTAAAATAGAAGACTCCATAACATGAGCACGTCGCGGACCCATGATAGTTTTTTTTATTTTCATTAAATCAAATGGGTTTTACCCATCTGATTTCATAATACCCGACCCACCCTCTCTTTTAAATCCCCCAAATCGCCCAAATCCCTTATTCTTCTTAACTCTAACTCCCAGTTTTACCCTAAACCCTTCTTCTCCCTCCTTTCATACCCAATTTTCCACTTCCCCTTTCACCCTAACAATAAAATCAAGTTCACATCTGTAACGTATAGTTGATTCTACCTTCTTCTCTCCCCGATATCCTCTTCTCCTCAGTGACTAAAGTTTGTTTTCTCCTTCTTCCACTTTTTGTTTGGCTTGGATTCTATTGTGAGCGGATTGGAAGTAGGATATTGTTGAATTGCTTTGGATATTGCTTATGTGTGGTACCCTTTTTGTCCCTGGAGTTGGTCCTGTTCGTGGGAGAAATTGTGGGTCTTGTGCTTGTGCATTGTGAAGTCTCTCATCATTCTCGAATGGAAGTGGAGGGTGATACCTTGCGGGGAATATGTTCTATGTAGTTGGACAAATATTGGGCATTCAAATTCTTGTGCCGTGGATCATGTGTTGTTGAAATTGGATTGGGAATTTGTGTTGTGAAATTGGTCTGCATAACTTGGTGATTTAACATAAACATGAATTAGGGAAGTCTGAGTACCTTATTGCTTGATTTATGCTAATGCAAATAAGTATGGGGTGGTCTCTTGATTACCCTATGTTGTGTTCATAGTGTGTTCTGAGGTTTTGCTGACTAGCACTTCGTTATTGGAAGGTTGATATGTCGAAAACTCACAGACCCGGTAAGGAAGTGGCTTCTTTGATCCAGGGGAAGCAAGTTCAAAGTGCTGGGAATGTCCCTCTCGCATCGGCAATCCCTCTTGGGCAAACACATCACTTTGGCTTGAAGGTGATGGTCAAAGAAGGCAAAACTTGGTGAAAGAAGCACAAGGAAGCTAATTACTTCTCTTATGTGTGCATCGAGCATGACAATCTAGACAGGGACTTTCCTCAGTTCATGCGGTGGATTCAAAAGCTCCACATGGATTTTATTTTTACTGAGCCGGTGGAGTGCAACTTGCACGTGGTTGATGATTTTTATGCTAATTGGGTGACTGAGTCATGGTCTCATTCTGTGAAGGTTAGAGGGGTTGATGTTCCTCTCACACCGGCAGTATTGAATGACATATTGGGCTCTATGGATACTGATCCCTTGGTGTTGATGGGCTTGAACATCTTCCCACCATACCATGCCATATGACACACTCTTTGTGGACCTCAGTCTATGGTTCATTGGATAAAGCACAGTTCTAAGAGGTTTCATCAATCCTTCCCTTATGCTCATATGACGAGGGAAGCTCGGGTGTGGCTGAAGATTGTGTTGAATTGTTTAATTTCGGGGCTAAATTATACAGATATCACTCGTGATAGAGTGTGTTTGGTTTATTCCTTCATCACAAGCACCGAATTGAACATTGGTGCAGTGCTTAAATATGCAATGAGGAAGGCCCGTGTGCATCAAGGTCTTAGGTATGCTTTTGGGGGTGTTATTACCCATTTGTGTTGAGCTGCAAATGTTCCTGAGGAGAGTTTGGACTACATGGCACCACTCTTTATTGTGCTGGTGGATGTCACAAAAACAAAAGGGCTAGACAATATTTTCGGCACTACACTCACTACTGCGGAGAAACACCGGCATGATGAGATGATCATGGCTCATATGTATGGTTTGGAGATGCTACGATAGAAGGTCGGGTGCAGGTGTAACACCTCGGAAGTTGGAAAGTTGAAAGGAAAAGGAATAATGCAGAAATCTATTTGAGATTGGTTTTACGAGTCCTACGTACAGACCATAGGAAGGAAACCGTAGAACCAGGGTAGAGTTTTTGAAAAATCAAGTTTTGGTACCTCATTCGATAGTTGACCAGGACAGCCCATCAAACTTTGTATGGGTCGTAGATAGGTCTGGTAGGTGAGTCCATGACTTAGTGAATTTTAAGGGTTAAGTTGGTTTCTATGGTTGGTGTCTACGGAACGTAGGGAGACCTACAATTCGTAGACAGGTTTCATCAAAAGTTGGTCCAAATTCAAAAGTTTTTGTACTTTTCCACGGTTGAAAAGTATGGTCCATAGAAAGTCCTACGGACGTTAGGCTCAAATCGAGAAAGGGGTCGGCGGCTATTTTATGGGGCTTTTGGATCTTTTCCCTAAGTGATTAATGCCTAAACTAGGGCACTTTGGTCCTAATATTAAGCCTTATATAAGTCTTTTAAGCCCTAAAACTACCCATTCTAAATCATTCACCTAAACCCCTAAATTCCCTCCAAGTACATCCCCTCCAAATTCCCTGAAATTCAAGGAAGAGCAAATAAGGGTTTCAAGCACCAAGGACTTAATATTCACCACAACAATTGGGCTTTGATCTCTAAGGTATGTTAGTATTCACCTATGGAGTCTTTTCCTCCATAGAGTTCCTAAAATCTCCAATTTTATAAGATAGATTCTCAAATCAAGTTAGGGTTTTATTCATCCATCATGGGTTCTTTTCAATTATGATCCAATTGAGTGTTTCTATCTTTTTATGCATGAATTGAAGTAATTATATGTTTTTAAGTTAAAAACCCATGCATGATCCACGATTTTTAGACTATGATCATATGATGAAGTCTATGAACTATGAAAGATGAATTTATGAAGATATGCATTTTCTTTTACGAAATTGACAAAAATTTGAGAGTAAAGCATCAATGTTGTTATTGTTGTTGTTAAAGGTTTTCTCACATACTACTAAGAACATGATAGTGAAGGGGTTTCTCACAAAAGGATTCATAAGGTTGAAAGATTTTCTCGCCTATGTTGAATCAAGATTAAGGAGCTATTCTAAATGAACATTAGCATGGTTTGGTTGCTTATTTGTCCCTTTCCATGGATGATGAAATGAATAAGATTAATTACTATTCAGTGGGATTTTTCCATAGCACTGAGAGGATATTGAGATGGAGGCTCTTCCATTAGCATAGGTCAGGTTTCAAGTAGCAATATCTTTATCCCATAACTATGTACCACCATAGGATGATTATCTTAGATAGACATTAGCTAGTGGATTCACTTTAGCTCAGACTCATGGTTCTTACCTTGGCAAGTAAGGACATCTCTTTTCGGTGTGGGATACACACCAGATTCCAAATTATAGCTCACATGGTCTATGTTGGTTACATGGTAAACTTTTCACAATAATAAGCTAAGGTTACTTATAAAGTATCTCACAAGTGTTTTATAAGATGTTTAGATTGACCATGATTATGATTTATGTTTTTAACCCTTTTATCTTATGATTTTGCTTGGTCATTACATGTCATGTAAAGTCCTTTTTAGCATGATTTCATGACTCTTATGCATTGCTATCATACTTAGTACATTCCATGTACTAATGTATACTTGTACCTACATTGTTTCACTAATGTAAGGTCAGACGCTCTTACCTCTCACACTCAGGGCTAGTTGATCTTTTTGTGTTCAAAGATTGGTGAGTCCTCATGTTCTGAGGATCGAGACACTTTTATATCTTTTATGTCATTTCAGTTTTTCAACTTTGTATGTGATGTATGGGATACATCCTATTAACTTTCCTTATAAAGTAATAGATGGCTTGTAGAGGCTTATATTAGACTTCCATTTTTGTCAAACTCCTTTTATGGTATAAAACTGTTTCTTTAAAATCTTTATTTCTATTATCTTATATGATGTATATTAAGTGGCTTGTGTAAGGCCTCTCAGGGCTCTATATGCCATGTTACACCTAGGATATACTTTGGGTCGTGACAAACTTTATATTCAGAGTACAAGGTTTAGAAAGGTCCTAGGATGTCTCATTGACCAGTTCGAGTAGAGTTTTGTTCATGAGTGTGAAGCGCGCCACATTTATGTATAAAAGGCTATAAGATGTTTAGGAAACTCCACTTCTTTCATTATTCTAAAGTCATGAGATAGAGTGTAACTTTATATGTCTCTCTCCTAATCCTTATCCGATGCTTTTCAGGATATGGCCCCTTAAAGATCATACATTAGAAGAAATGCAGGTGAGAATGTGGAACAAGAAGCTCCTCATGTTCCGGTTGACCCCTTGGCCGATCAAGTGACTAATGCAAAATTCTGAGCTGCTTTTCAAGTGTTAGCTCAGGCTATGACGGCTCAAGCAAATAGGAAGGTTGTGGTCCCTGTGAGCCCAAGTGTGGGTACGGTGGCAACTAGAATAAGGTTCTTCACTAGAATGAATTCCCCAGAGTTTCATGGTTCCAAGGTTGAGAAAGGGCCTCAAGAGTTCATTGATGAGGTGTATAATATTTTGATGATCATGGGTGTGATACCGGTGGGAAAAGGTGGAGTTGGCCTCTTATCAACTTAAGGGTGTTGCTCGAGTTTGTTTGATCAATGGAAGGAAGAGAAGGTGATAGATGTGGGTCCGCTTGATTGGGAAACGTATAAGGTTGGTTTCCTTGATAGGTTCTTTCCCCATGAGATGAGGGAGGCAAAGGTACTTGAATTTATTAACCTTCGTAAAGAAAATATGAGTGTGAAAGAGTATGCTTTGAAATTCACACAATTGTCTAAATATGCTCCTTCTATGGTTGCCGACTCTAGGGCAGGGATGAGTAAACTTGTTTAGGGTGTGTCCGAAATGGTTGTTAAGGAAAGTCATACCGCCATGCTCATTAAGGAAATTAATATTTCTCGCCTAATGATACATGCTCAACAAATAGAAGAGGAGAAGCTTAAGGAAAGATTTAGGGAGGCAAAGTGAGCAAAGACCGGTGATGGTGACTTTTCACATTAGAGGTACGATGGACATGGTCATTCTATATTCCGACAAAGGTTCTCCAGTCAAAGTTCATCTAATGCTCTAATTACAAAGTTCAATAAAGATAGGGTGTCTAACCCTAAGCCTCAAGGAGGAAATGATGGTGGATCTTCATTATCTACTTGTGCTATGTGTTGAAAGAAGCATGAGGGTAAATGTTTAACCGGTGCCGATGGTTGCTTTTGTTGTGGTAAGAGTGGTCACAAGATAAGGGATTCTCCATCACTTACTACTAAGGGAAGAGAAGGTAGGCAAGCTCTGCCTAGTTGTTCGGGTTCGAGTTCTCTAATAAAAAGCAGATTTTATGCACTTCAAACTCAACATGTGCAAGAGGGTTCTCCCAATGTGGTTACCGATATGTTGAAAGTCTTTCATCTTGATGTTTATGCTTTGGTTGATCCTAGTGCTACTTTGCCTTTTGTGACGTCATATGTGGCTATGAGGTTTGACATTCATCTGAATGAGTTGTTAGACCTTTTTTCTATCTCTACTCCTATTGGTGAATCTATTGTGGCTAAGAGAGTCTATAGAAATTATCCCATCTCCTTACCCCATCGAGTCACTCATGCTGATCTTGTAGAGCTGGATATGTTAGATTTTTATGTTATTATTGGTATGGATTGGAACCATTCTTGCTATGCTTCTGTTGATTGTAGAACTCGAGTGGTCAAGTTTTAGTTTTCAAATGAACCCGTCCTAGAGTGGAAAGGGGGAAATTTTTTGTCTAAGGGTTAGTGTTTTTCTTGTCTTAAAGCTAGAAAGATGATTTCTAAGGGTTGCATATATCACTTTGTTTGGGTTAGGGATACAGATTTCGAAACCTCTATTCTTGACTCGGCCCCCACTGTGAATGAGTTTCTGGAAGTGTTCCTAGATGATCTACCCGGTATTCCTCCTGAAAGGGAAATAGACTTCTATATTGACCTTTCCCCAAATACGCAACCTATCTCTATTTCTCCTTATCTTATGGCTCAAGCAGAACCTAAGGAATTGAAGGAACAATTGAAAGACTTTTTGGATAAGGGTTTTATCCAACCAAGTATCTCTCCATGGGGTGCTCTAATTTTGTTTGTTCCTAAGAACGATGGTTCACTTTGCATGTGTATTGATTAGTGGCAATTGAACAAAGTTACCATTAATAATAATTATCCTCCCCAAAGGATAGATGATTTATTTAATCAACTCCAAGGAGTGAGTTATTTCTCTAAGATTGACCTCTGGTCGGGTTATCACCAACTGAGGATGAAGGAAGATGATATCCCGAAGATGGCTTTTCAAACTTGAGATGGTCATTATGAGTTTTTGGTAATGTTGTTTGGTTTGACTAATGCTCTGGCCATATTTATTGACTTAATGAATAGAGTGTTTAAACAATATCTTCATATGTTTGTGATCGTGTTTATTGATGACATCTTGATTTACTCACATAGTAAGGATGAGTATGCCGATCATTTGAAAATTGTATTGCAAGTCCTTAAGGACCAACAACTATTTGCAAAGTTTAATAAATGTGAGTTTTGGTTGAGATCCGTGGTTTTTCTTGGTCACTTTTTTTTTGATAAGAGTATTGAGGTAGATCCTAAGAAAATGGATGCATTTAAGAATTGGCCTAGACCTCTATCCCCTTTAGATATTTGAAGTTTCTTGGGTTTGGCCGGATATTATAGAAGGTTCGTGGAAGGGTTTTCTTCGATCGCCTCTCCATTGACTGCATTGACCTAAAAGAAAGTTAAGTTCTGATGATCGGAAGCGTGTGAAAAGAGTTTTCAAGAACTGAAAGATAAACTTACCTCTGCTCCGGTGTTGACTTTACCGGAAGGATCCGATGGGTTCGTTGTTTATTGTGATGCTTCAAGGATTGGATTAAGGTGTGTTCTTATGCAAAATGGGAAAGTCATTGCTTATGCTTCAAGGCAACATAAGATTCATGAAAAGAACTATCCTGCCCATGATTTGGAGCTAGCAGTGGTGATTTTTGCCTTGAAGATCAGGAGATACTATTTGTATAGTGTCCATGTTGATGTCTTCACCGATCACAAGAGTAAGCAATATGTGTTCAAACAAAAAGATCTAAATCTTCACCAACGTAGATGGTTAGAACTCTTGAAGGACTATGACATAAGTGTCCTTTATCACCCGGGCAAAGCTAATGTGGTGGCCGATGCCTTAAGTCAGTTGCCTATGAATAGTGTTGCATATGTTGAAAAAGGTAAGAAAGAGTTGGTTTGATATGTTCATAGACTAGCTCGGCCAGATGTTCGGTTGGTTGATTCAAGCGAGGGTGGTGTCATTGTTCATAATGGTTCAGAATTGTCGTATGTGTCAGATATGAAAGCCAAACAAGGTCTTCATCTGATTTTGGTTGAGTTGAAGGACCCGGTGCTTCAAAAGTCTATTGAGGCCTTCTTCCAAGGGGTAGATGGGGTGCTTAGATATCAAGGTATATTGTGCGTTCCCAATGTTGATGACTTGAGAGAGCAGATTTTATCGAGACCCATAGTTCTCAGTATACCATTCACTAGAGAGCCACAAAGATGTACCGTGACTTGCGAGAGGTCTATTGGTGGAATGGGATAAATAAGGATATTGCGGAAATTGTGGCTAAGTGCCCTAATTATCAACAAGTGAAAGTTGAGCATCAAAAGCCGAGAGGTTTGTCCCAAGATATTAGCATTCCTACTTGGAAGTGGGAAGATCTGAATATGGACTATATCATTGGTTTACTCCACACTTGGTGACAACATGACTCAATTTGGGTTATAGTAGATCGTATGACGAAGTTGGCTCATTTCATTCCCATCAAGGTTTCTTATTCGGCGAAATATTATGCTAAGTTGTATCTAAGGGAGATGGTTAGGTTGCATGGAGTGCCCCTATCCATTATCTCTGATTGTGGTACCCAATTTACTTCTCAGTTTTTGGAAATCCTTCAAAAGAGGTCTTGGTACTCATGTCAAGCTTGTGTGATTGATTTCAAGGATAATTGGAATGATCACTTGCCTTTGATTGAGTTTGCATATAATAATAGTTATCATTCAAGTATAGGTATGGCTCCATTTGAGGCTCTTTATGGTAGGAGGTGTAAATATCCTATTGGTTGGTTTGAAGTTGGTAAGGTTGCTTTGATAGGTCATGAATTGGTACATGAGGCTATGGAGAAAGTTCAGCTTATTAAAGAAAGGCTGAAAATGGCTCAAAGTCGACAAAAGTCCTATGCCGATGTTAGCAGAAAAGATATTGAGTTTGATGTTGATGATTGGGTTTACTTAAAGTTGCCTATGAGCTTGATTTGCCTAATGATTTAGCATCGCTACATCTGGTATTCCATGTCTTCTTGTTGAAGAAGTGTGTTGGAGATCCATCATCTATTGTGCCTTTGGAAGGTTTGGATGTGAAAGAGAATCTTTCTTATGAAGAGGTTTCGGTTAAGATTTTAGACCAACAAGTCAGAAAGTTGAGAAACAAAGAAGTTGCTTCCATGAAGGTTTTTTGGAGGAATCAATTAGTTGAGGGTGCTACTTGGGAGGATGAGGCCGATATGATATCTCGATATCCTCATCTTTTTCCATATGTTCCTACTCCAGCTTAAGGTATTTAGCTCCTCATGGTTCACTCTTTCAGATTCGTGTGTCTTACTTATTCTCATGTTTCCTCATGCATGCATTTTCATGAAAACTATGATTTTTGATGTTCTAATCTAGCTTGGAGTGAATCTCCATGTTTATGTGCATTTGAGTATGAATTGCATGTATGTCTTATGAAATGATGATTCGAATATGCTTTAGCTTGGAGATGGCTCTCTCCTCGAATATATGCATTTATGTGATTGCATTCATGTTGGGTTGTTTGTTTCCCTCTTACTCTATTCATGCCAGCTTAAGTCCCATTCAAAGACGAATTTTCCCAAGGGGGAGATATTGTAACACCATGGAAGTTAGAAAGACAAAGGAAAAAGGTATAATGCAGAAATCTATTTGAGATTGGTTTAACAAGTCCTACCTACGGACCGAAGGAAGGGAACCATCGAACTAGGGTAGAGTTTTTAAAAAATCAAGTTTTAGTACCCTATTTGACAGTTGACCAGGACGGCCCATCAACCTTTGTACGAGTCATAGATAGGACTAATAGGTGAGTCCTAGACTTAGTGAATTTTGAGGGTTAAGTTGATTTCTATGGTTGGTGTTTATGGACTGTAGGAAATCCTATGAGCCGTAGACAAGTTCTGTCAAAAGTTGGTCCAAATTCAAAAGTTTCTCTACTTTTTTATGATTGACCAGTACGGTCCGACAAAGTAGGTTCAAATCGTAGAAAGGGGACAGCAGTTATTTTAAGGGGCTTTTAGGTCTTTTTCCTAAGTGATTAATGCTTAAACTAGGTCATTTTTGTCCTAATCCTAAGCTCTATATAAGTCTTTTAAGCCCTAAAACTACCCATTCTAAATCACTCCCCTAAACCCCTAAAATCTCTCCAAATTCATGCCCTCCAAATTCCCTCAAATTCAAGGAAAACCAAATTAGGGTTTCCAGCACCAAGGTCTCAAATTCACCGTAGCAATTGGGCTTTGAGCTCTAAGATATGTTAGTATTCACCTATGGAGTCCTTTCCACCATAGGGTTCCTAAAACCTCCAATTTTATAAGTTAGATTCTCAAATTAAGTTAGGGTTTTACTCATCCATCATGGGTTTTTTTCAATTATGATCCAATTAATTATTTTCTATCTTTTTATGCATGAATAGAAGTAATTATATGTTTTTAAGTTAAATTCACATGAACCCGTGCATGATCCATGATTTTTAGACTATGATCACATGATGAAGCCTATGAACAATGAAAGATTAATTTATGAAGATATGCATGTCCTTTTACGAAATTGACAAAAAATGAGTTCAGGATACTTTGAGAGTAAAGCATTAATGTTGTTATTGTTGCTGTGAAAGGTTTTCTCACATACTCGTAAGAACATGATTGTGAACTCACAAAAGGATTCATAAGGTTGAAAGGTTTTCTCACCTATGTTTAATCAATATTAAGGAGCTATTCTAACTGAACGTTAGCTTGGATTGATTGCTTAATTGTGCCTTTACATGAATGATGAAATGAATAAGATTAATGACTATTCTGTGGGATTTTTGCTTAGCACCAAGAGGATATTGAGATGGAGTCTCTCTCATTAGCAGAGGTAAGGTTTCTAGTAGCAATCTCCTTATCCCATAACTATGTGCCACAATAGGATAATTGTCTAAGATAGACATTAGCTAGTGGATCCACTTTTGCTCGGACTCATGGTTCTTATCTTGGCAAGTAAGGACATCTCTTTCCGGTGTGGGATAAACACCTGATTCCATGTTATAGCTCACATGGTCTATGTCCATTACATGATAAACTTCTCATAATAATGAACTAAGGTTACCTCTAAAGTATCTCACAAGTGTTTTATAAGATGTTTAGCTTGCATTAACCATGATTATGATTTATGTTTTCTAACCCTTTTATCTTATGATTAAGCTTGGTCATTGCATGTCATGTAATATCCTTTTTAGCATGATTTCATGACTCTTATGAATTTCTATCATACTTAGTACATTCTATGTACTAATGCATATTTTTGCCTACATTATTTCACTAATGTAAGGTTAGACGCTCCTACCTCTCACACTCGTGGCTAGTTGATCTTTTGGAGTTCAAGGATTGGTGAGTCCTTATGTTCCGAGGACCGAGACACTTTTATAGATTTTATGACATTTTACTTTTTAGACTTTTTATGTGATGTATGGGTTACGTCCTAATCACTTTCCTTATGGTGTAATAGATGGCTTATGGAGGCTTATGTTAGACTTTCATTTTTGTCACACTAATTTTATAACATAAAAATTGTTTCTTTGAAATCTTTATTCCTATTATCTTGTATGATGTATGTTAAGTGGCTTGTGTAGGGCCTCTCGAGGTTCTATACATCATGTTACACCTAGGGTATAGTTTGGGTCGTGACAGCAGGTCGTCTACACATGAGCAGCTTCAAGAGGTGGAGGAAAAGTACCCTCCGAATGATCATGCCAAGGTTGTACTTGGAATAGAACCTAACTTCTTTGAGCCCGTAGATGATGATGTGCCTACGGATGAAGATAGGCTTCGCACTGGTTTCGATGTGGACTCTTATTCTGATGAGGAGGATGTGGACCCACTTCAGGCCATTGAGGAGGTCGATGGCATTAATGCCACGGAGGACTGATCAGGAAGTTCTTCACCTTACCTTTGTATTGATGTTATAATTTTTTGTAGCACTAGGGATATTGTTTTGTTTTAAGTGTGGTGTGGGGTGTAAGTCTGTCTCTTTTATATACAGTAGTTTGGTGAATGGTAGCCATTGAGGAGATCGATGGCATTAATGCCATAGAGGACTGATCAGGAAGTTCTTCACCTTACCTTTGTATTGATGTTATAATTTTTTGTAGCACTAGGGATATTGTTTTGTTTTAAGTGTGGTGTGGGGTGTAAGTCTGTCTCTTTTATATACAGTAGTTTGGTGAATGGTAGCCATTGAGGAGATCGATGGCATTAATGCCATGGAGGACTGATCAGGAAGTTCTTCACCTTACCTTTGTATTGATGTTATAATTTTTTGTAGCACTAGGGATATTGTTTTGTTTTAAGTGTGGTGTGGGGTGTAAGTCTGTCTCTTTTATATACAGTAGTTTGGTGAATTGTAGCTTTTTATTTAATTCTTTTCTTTTGGATTCCCTGGAGTTTGTTTTCGGTTCTTTGACCAAGGATAGTCCCTTTGAACCGTAAAAAATACAAAAAGATTTTTCTTCTTAGGATTGAGTCAGTCATCGTAGTTGAGTCGCATTGGCCTATGATAGATGGATGATGACCGTCTTAAGGGTAATATTTGCCATTGAGTCTATAGGTATGGTGTTTGGGCTAAGCTGAAAATTTGGAAGGAAAATTTTTTATGAAATCATGTGGGTGAATATATTTGGATGCCTTTGAAATCTTGTATTTGACTCTAAATTGCAACTTAAGCTTACTTTGAACTCTTGCATTAGCTGATTGTTTTGCTTTATGAGAAGGCTTACCTGAATTTAACTTGTGTCATGTGTGGTAAGAAGTTGTATATTCTATGTGTTGCATCTTAGTCTAGAACTTGCCCCGCATATTATTGAAGCGAAATCAAAAGTATTGCTTTATTTAGGAGATGATAACAAGCCTTGTTTAATTTTTTCAAATATTTTAGCCTTATTATATATACTATCACTAGTAGCCCCTTTGAGCTTGTAGCCTTTTTCTAGGTAGCCTTACCTTTCCCTAAACTATTTTGATTGAATCCCTAGTTTTTGCACCTTGCTTCCTTAAGCACCGTAGAATAGACTAATTGCAATTGGTAGATCTAAAAGACAAGTGATGGGTGAGTTGAAAAGATGAGCAATGATAGATGCAAGGTAATGAAAAAGCCCACTTTAAAAGAATGTGACCCGTATATGCATACTAATAAGGAAACAAAAACAAAACAAACATAATAATTATGTTTGGGGCATTCTTGAAATGATGTGAGTAACTTGTGAAATAAGTGTTGAGGAGAGGGCTGAAAATAAAGAGAAGGAAATAAAGGGGTGATGAAGCCTAAAACGT
The DNA here is from genome assembly GCA_018342035.1 of Solanum appendiculatum. Taxonomy (NCBI): domain Eukaryota; kingdom Viridiplantae; phylum Streptophyta; class Magnoliopsida; order Solanales; family Solanaceae; genus Solanum; species Solanum appendiculatum. The sequence continues at coordinate 3,670,155 of JAGDQO010000361.1, read as the reverse complement.
GCAAAGTGCTTAGGGAAGTGTAAGTCACTATTATATAGTTTTCTTACCTGTCCCCTAACATACATTACAACCTGTTAAAGTCCTATTTGATTCTATTCAAGCATGCTTAATTAGTGGAGATGTATATTATGGTCAAGCCTATGGTTCTTTGTGCATACATGTGAATTTTCTTTGTTAAATGTAAGAGTTGTTGTTTGATGGGAAGTCCATACTTTCTTCTTGTGAGGGCACTTGTTTGACGAAGGATAGGTGACGTCTGATGGCTTGCATTAAGCTTTAATGTTTAAGTTGCTAAAATTTATTGAATCAATACTTGAGTTCATGTGGTGACCATATAATGTCCAAGGCATATGCTTTTATCGTGACTTGATTAAAATTCCTGAAAGTAGGTAGCTGAAGCACAAATGCTATTTGTAGTGAGTCTAAGTCTAGGATGTAAGCATGTGAATTGTTCGAGGACGAATAAAGGTCTAAGTTTGGGGTGGTGATCATGGACATATTTATATGTCTAGGAGCCAAATAACACCCATGCTTCAGCCAAGTTTGAGGATAAATTCTTGTTTTATTGATAATATTTGAGCCATGTCATTGCATTATGATTAACCAATGTGATTAGTGACTGTAGGTTGGGAATTAAGAGAAAAAGGCACAAATGCGGTAGTACGTGAAGTGAAGTTGGGTCTTAGAACAAAATCATAAATGATAGAGTAAAGGATCAAAAGAAAGGTCAAAGTGAGAAGACTCTAGCTCCATATCCTCTCCGCATCGCAGATAGGGAATTATATATTACTATCTTGATGCATGTTGAGATAGAAGACTACGTATCCTCTCTGCTTCACAGGGAGGAGGATTTCAAGTAAGTCTGAATGTGTAGAGCACCTCCGCGTTGCAGACCTGGAGCCCATTTTTCTGCCAACTTTTTCCAAACTATAAATAGACTTAGATTTCTTTTTTTTAGCATTCTTTTTTCTGGTTTTGGAGAACGACGACTTCGAGAACTTGTACTTCAATTTTAGGGTTCATTCCTACTCTTTTCATCTCTTGAATTCTCTTATGATTATTAAATACTTGAAGATTGAGAATCAAATTATGAGTAGCTAAATTCCCTTATTCTAGAGTTGTGGCGACAGGATGATTGTGTATTATTGAACTTTATGGATTGAAATTGGTTGTCACATAAATTGATCTTTTGTTCTTGATTTGATATCGTGATTGGCCACCATTGAAATAAATTTATTGTCCAAATTGAACTTGAGAGACGAATAGAAGGATAGAACGTGGGACAAAGGGAGCATGATTTTCTTTAGAGCTAGGATTGATTTGTATCTGGGATAGGAATATATCTAGAGACCTTGCTTGGTTGTAAAATAGGATGAAAACGTAATGCTTTGTAATTGGTTCAGTCTATCCTCGCTCAACAATGTAGTTAGGCTACCAATTGCGATAGGCGATTAGAGGTTGGGAGACCATGATCATACATTTAACCTGTAAATCAGTGATTTGATAACGAATTGAAGTCCATAAAAGGATATATTATGAATGAATTCAAAGTAGGATGCAGTCCTGGATTTTCATAAGTCATTGTTTTACCTCCAACTAAAAATTGAATCATATTAGATAGTTTAGTTTACTTTAAATAATTGATAATTTAGAATCATTCATCAACTCTTCTTGAAACACTTGCTTTAAATTACAGTTGTTGGAAAAATCAAACATCATCCAATCTTAAGTCTCTGTGGGTATGACATCCGGCTCTTAAAAAGGGCTACTTTATTACTTGCATGACCATGTACACTTGCATGTATTTTTAGACGCAACACTCATCTTCTTCTACACAAGCACTTTCTGAAATCCTTGAGATTCTTGTGATCTTCACATGTCGAGGTTGGTATATTCGATTCTAGATATTACTTTTCAAGTGTTGTGATCTTGATGGCTGTTGTTGGCATCTTTTATCTTCCTCATCGCTTTGTTATTTGATAATCTTCAACTGCTTAGTACTTTATCATAGCAACTTTGAATTCCTATATAGTAATTTCTTTGTAGTTAGATTTCTTTTATTAGTTCAAAAATAGTTAGAATGCTCGAATGCCTTAAGCATTCTGTGGAAAACAAGTAGTTATGTCTTCCTAATGTGTATGTGTTTTAATTCATTATTTGGAATACGAACATCATTGATTGCAAATTTATTGTGTTCAACGTTTGAAATTCAAGGTTTCTTTTACTTATTTCTCAATTGTAATGGCCCCGTTAGGTTGTTTGGAGCACTAGACCTATTTTTTTCATAAAAGACCCTCCTCTTCCTTTCTAATTTATGTGATATAGTTTGAATATGCATGAAATTTAAGGAATATGAAAAACTTTGTAATGTTTCAAAGAATAAAATTATCCTTAAAATAAATGAATCTTTAATAGAAGAGTACATTTTTGTAGAATTTTGTAATATGGATAAAAATATTAGTAGTATCATTAAATATTTAGCAAATATAAAATATGTCATTCTTTTTCGTACAGATTAAAATGAAAAGTGAGTCTTGTAAATTAAAAAAAAGAATGCTAATTTTGAAACTATAAAACAAGAAAAAGAATAAAGTAGAGAGAAAACTTATAATTTCTCTTGAAGTATTAGAGATCAAGAGATTCTTTACAATGAGGAATTAGAAACCCCTTTATTTATAGGGAAAAACTAACTTGGTCCCTAACTATAATTCCTAACTTTTCTTCAAGGAAACAAAGTAGACATTCACTATATCACAATGAATATATTTGTAACACTCTCCCTTGAATGTCTATTTGATAGATAATGTGTCTCGTTACAACCTTACTAAAAAGATCTGTGGGAAAAATTATAGTGAAGGAAAAAGAGTACACATAACTAATAATATGCATTTGGATGCCTCATTAAAAAATTTACAAGGAAAATCTATTGGGATAAAACTTTGTGAGGGAAAAAGAGTAAATTATGTATTAACTCCCCCTAATAAGAACATCAATCAAAAAATTTGAATCTTCGTATCCCAATCATGTACACCATCTTCTCTAAATTTGCACTTGGTAGAAACTTTGTGAATAAGTAGTCATATTATTATTCCAACGAATCTGTTGCACATTGATATGACCATTCTTTTTGAGTTCATGTGTTAGAAAAGTTTTGGTGAAAAATACTTTGTTCTATCTCTTGCTATGAATCGTCCATTTAATTGTGATATGCATGTTGCATTATCTTTATATAATATTGTGGGTAGTTTGTCACATTCAAACCATATTTTTCTCGAATGATATATATTATTGACCTCAATCACACGCATTTTCTACTTGCTTTCTTGATTTGACCGTCCTACAAAACAACATGGTAGAACAATAACCCTGCATGAAAATGGATAGTATGCATGTATTGAACTCTTATGTCAATCAGACTAATGTCATGTATATTAAAAAACTTGACAATATTTGTTGGGATAAACATATTCATATTAAGACTTGCAATTGATAATATTTCAACTTCTTTAAGCAGATAATCTATTGCTTTAGAAAACTCTTCAAAAGTTATAATATTCAAGTCATATACTTGCATTATAACAATCCGAATGATTTTTGATTGATTGAATCCATATGAGGATTATAAACAAGTTCTCTAAGAACTTGTACATGCTTCAGGCATTTTGAATCCTTCAGAGATTTTCATATAAATTTTATCAAGTGATAGTATCCAATATTAAATGCATGACATCTTTTAGCGTCTAAACTGTATGTCAAATAAGCTTTATGCTTACCAAAATGCATCATTCCACTTGTTAAACATTTCTACGTCAACATGCTTTAATAGACCATATAATTATGATTCTCGTAATCTTTTACAATATTGCACTATATTGTATCAAAGATATCGTTGACAAGATATCATTTTGTATAAGTCCACAATGCGACATAACTTATTGAGATCCCTTCACTTTATTATATTCACGTACCTAAACCTCTCATGAGGTTTCATGAAGTGTTATGTCGTAGGCTCTTCAAGAGCATATTACCTCCTAATTATAATCATTTGCTCCTTTCCTGGCCAATGATTATCAAATTGGAATCGATTGGTCTACAATGCTTCATGTATATTGTAGACTCTATCCTTTAGAGACACTCAATAGAAGCATTTACATCTAAATATGAAAGTAATTTTGGGTCAAAAATTGCTTCTAGTATTTGACTTTAATTATCTTTTAAATGAGGATCACACTAATGATAATTCGCAACATATTTGTTAGATGCTTATTATCTCTCCCTTATGTTAGATAAACTAATATATATCTCAATCTACTTTGGATAATGGCAGAACCCATCGGTAGCCCCTTAAAGTAGGCACCAACTTTCACTTAGACACTTTAAGTGCGCTTTGTTCACTTTAGATACCATAGGTAAGGTTCCATTGTGTCATTTTGACACTTTTTTAAGCAATCAGCTAAAATTACAAGTTAGTGTAACACACTCGCGAATGACTTGGCACCATGACTAATTGAAAAAGGACACATGTAATTGAAGAAGGACACATGGCATTTGAATGTAAAATAATACTTTAAAAATATATTATAAGGAAAAAATTAATTTTCAGCCAAAAATAATAAATAAAAATATCTATTTTCTAGAACCCTACCCCACCCCTCCTTCGTCCTTTCTTCCCAAAGCATTCCCAGCTGCAGCGTCTCCCCCTGAACCCCCAATTTCTTCATCACTTTTTTTTTTCATTTTGGGGTTTTCATTATATTTTGATTTTCATTTATTATATCTTTGTCGTAGATTCAATTTATTGTTATCAATTTCGTGCTTTTAAGTAGAAGGAGAACAACTATGTGTTACTTGTAGTCTTTTGAATGAACATCGTCTTGATATTACTTTTAGCTTCAAAACTGTTGCAGAATATGCACTTGGTGGGTGTGATGGGTTTACAATGGTGCATAACACTGAAATATATGACCCCCGCTATTAATCACTTATCTCACTTTTCGACAAATAAGCTAATAATAATTATAATTGTTGGAGATTTTCAAATCCGAAAAAAATTAAAATTACAAAGCTATTCCGACGGTAATAAAAATGGTGGAATCAGCTGTGGGTTGTGGTGGAGGAAATAATTAAAAAGAAAGAGGGAAGAAGAAGAAGAAGAAAAAATTTTAAAAATAATTTTTTGATCAAATAAGAACTTGTCACGCGCGGATAATGAGTGCACTACACTCATCATACCATGTCAGCAAAAATTATCAAAATGACACACTAGACTTTACATAAGGTGTCTGAAATGAACAAAGTCTAATTTAGGTGTCTAAGTGAAAATTTATGCCAATTTTAGGGGGCTACCGATGGGTTTAGCCTTGGATAATTCATTTTTGTGTATCAAGTTATATCCACTAATCATATACCATACATTAAAAGTTATTAGATGGAAATTATTTGATCCCTAACTTTGAACTAATTAAGAGGAAAATTGATCATATTTATTAGTCTAATGCATACAAGTACCATTGTATGCAATATACATAATTCAAACAAATAAATGAAGTTTTTGTTCTCACAGGCAATGGTTTAGCTATTTATCTGAAGAACTTAACACCAATCCAACTTGAATATTAATCACAAGATTATCAAGATGAATATAATTGTCATGATTTCATAATCTAAAAATTATGCTCTTAAGTCAATTATTTTGCACAAACAATACATCATGTGAGCATATGATCATCTTATAAATACATCTTTTTAACATATCACATGATAGATGAACAAGCCCATATTCACCTTTTATACACTTTAGAATTTAGGAAATTCAGTCCCAACATTAGTTGATCCAATCAACTTATCATGAAAACAAACAACATAAAGGATTCTTGAAGAATCTTTTAGTTCTTCAATATATGTTGACTAGCTAAAATGGAGATCTTCGTGATGGACAAATCATTCATGCATGTACTAATAAACTTCAAGTTTACTATATCATGTGCCTTTTGCTTTAGTAAATTTCTAAATTTACTATTACATGGATAAATTTCAAATGTACTACTTCGAGAGTAAATTTCAAATTTATTTCTTCCCATTTATTCTACCTCTTTTGGAGGTGAGTCATGATCCCATCACAATATTGTACACCTCCATATTAACAAGCTAACGAATACTATCACATTCATTTTAGAGAATGGATATGTATCTATAACATTTATCAAAAGTTCTCATTCTTCATGAATGGAACACATCATCTGAGCATATCAAATTATGATAGCTAAGTACATTATTCCATGTTCATGTGCTTATTAAATCACTTGTTTTATTTCATACATATTATGCACTGCTATCATATTCACTCCAGGGAATGAAGCATATTTAATGGGATAAGTTTCATGACTTTTCATAAAAACGCATTATATTGTCTTAGTCATTATATCATCAATATGGTACATTAGAACTTAAATAAGTATTAGAAGTGTTCTTGTAAACTCTTATTCTCTCACCTGAGAATTTTGGAGAATAACTCTAATTGCTGATCCTTTTAAGCAGGATTTTATTAGATGAAATTATATTCCTATTGTTCCCAGTGACTTGACTGATTGATTTTGGATTTTCTGTAATGTTTCTCATTTGAGCTTGTTCTAGGTCAAGGATACATACGGAAGGCACACAAATCACCCGGTACTGAGAAATGGGAGTAAATGAGGCGAAGCCATCAATTATGGGATAGCCTAGCCAAGAGCAGTCAACTTCAAGGGATGGATCCTTTAGAGGTACTTGATTGGAAGAAGACAGGTAATTTATATCCTTTTGAATATCTGATTTCAGTCATTTTACTGCCACTATCTTTAGTCAACTTACATCCACTGGGTGCTTCTTTATGACTTTAGGAATGGGTCGACCTTTATCATATTATATGTCTTGTTTTCTGTTCTATCTTGTTTTTATGTTTGATGCACGCAAAGTAGTGGTCCCTAAAAGCTTATGCAATATAAATATAAGGAGAGTATCTCGATTGAAGGTGGATATGATTCTGACCAATGAAGTTCTTAGCTCTACAAAGCAGCCTAAGGGGTTAGATAGGATGGAGCAATGGTGAAATATCACATTATTTTCCTGTCTTTTTAGAAAAGACATTTTCAACACTGAGGAGGTATGTTCCTCCTTAATGATATGCATACTAAATTGTAATTATTTTCTTTTTCTGGAAAATTCATTTCCAAATGACAAAAGGTGGTATATTTTAGAACATCGGTGTTCAGTTTGGAAGATTTGTCAGGTTTGAGACAATTCTGGTAAATGCCAAAGTTAAAGGCAACTCATATTTGTTTAGTCCTTCTCTTTCTGATAGACTTTTTGGCAACAGAGACCCCAAACATTCTTTCAGTCTGTTCAAATTGTTAGTCTTAGATTCTTTGTGAATATTCTAGAATATGTGTAATCATAGTAGGTAGCTTAATTTACTCCTATTGTAATTAGGTGTTGATTTCCTTTCCTTTTTAGGATCAGCTGCACCTGCTGAGTTTTTGACAACTCCAAAACTCCGATGGAGTGCTCGGGATTCGTCTGGAATCCAGTGCATGCAAACGAGATATGCTACCCCATCAAATTTGACGTTACGAACTGAATGGCGCAGCTGAAGTTTCCATACGAGGTCTTTTTGATGAAAAGTGGGTCCCACACCCAATGGGCCATTTTAGCCAAATTCTATCGAAGACCTCGGAATTAGATCGGAAGCTCTCGAAAGTTCTCGAAGGATCATTCTAGACAAAAGTCAGCATTCCGAAACTAACCGCGGTTACGGAATTCTTATCCGAGTGTATTTACCAATAATGTTGACCAAAGTCACCTTTAAGCCAAATTTCACAGCTTACAGAGCTAACTTGCCCCAAAATCACATGGGAAGCCCCGGGACTCAGGCTAACCATGCTTCTAGCCTAATTTTGTCACTCCGAAGCTAATGGAACAGTAAGTAATCCCATCTATGGTCGTATACCTGAACTTATGACCGAGATCAACTTTTCAAGGATCACAAACTCCAAAACGGGAATGCACTAAAGGATAGAAAACAAGCAAATGACCTGACGGGTCATTACAAGAAACGACCCTTATTGTTGACCCTTCTAGCCTTGAGGTCGATACTGCTTAGCCTGCTCCATCTGTGGAGCCATTAGGTACACCCCAACCTTCTTTTGTGCCATTTACTTCAACAACTGTTGCTCCTACTCTTGTTTCCTGATCCCCCCTTTGACCTAGGACATGATATACCAAATAGGGAACCATGCCCGATCTACGGATGTGAGAGTGGCGAGGGTAGAGAATGAGATGCCCAAGTTTATTGATAGGGCTATTGAAGATGTCTTGCTCCCTGTTAGAGGCTAGTATGTATAGTTCCAAAACACTTTAACTTTGTATGGTGAGAGGTCGGATACCCTCATGGCTAGGACTGAGGCTAGAGAGAAGAGCCAGGGCAGCTTAGTTGAGTTGACTACTATTAGGGCAGAGCATACAACTTTTAGGGATGATGTGGACCAGCAACATTCAGAACGCATAACCGACCTTGATATCGAAGGACACCATAACCCCTCTTGGGAGTAAAACTCACTGGCTTTTTCGGAAACCGACTTCTTCAAATCAACTAATATCATATTGAGGTTTTGCTTAGCCTTCACATCTGATATAAGAGACGATTCTGAACCATTTTGAACAATCACATCACCCTAACAAGAATCAACCAAGCAAACACCCAATCGGGCCAACCTATGAACATCACGAACTATCTCTTTCTTATCATCCTCAACATGAGCAACACTACCCATTGACAGCCGACTAAGACCAACCGCCACCATGTTCGGATGATAGAGAACACTCAAGTCATAATCTTTCAATAACTCAAGCCACCTCCTTTGGTGAAGATTCAACTCCTTTTGGGTGAACACATACTTTAAGCCCTTATGGTCGGTAAACACATCTACGTGAACACCATATAACTAATGCCTCCAAATCTTTATAGCTAACACTACCGCCGCTAACTCCAAATCATAAGTCGAATAATTCTTTTCATGCACCTTTAATTGCCTTGAAGCATAAGCGATGACTTTTTCATGTTGCATCAAGATACAACCACGAACAATTCGATATGCATCACAATATACAACGAAACCATCCGACCTTTCCGGTAAAATCAATATAAGGGCAGAAGTGAGTCTATCCTTCAACTCTTGGAAACTCTTCTCACAAGCTTCCGACCATAGGAATTTCACCTTGTTTGAGTCAATGTTGTCAAAGGTAAAGCAATATAGGAAATATCTTCCACAAACCCTTCATAGTAATTGGTCAAACCCAAGAAACTCTGTATAACCGAAGCGGAGAAGGGTCTAGGCCAATTCTTAGCCATCTTGGTTTTCTTAGTATCAACTTGAATACCTTCACCGAAGACAACATGGCTAAGGAAAGCAACAAACCTCAATCAAAACTCATTTTTGCTAAACTTAGCATACAATTAACGATCCATAAGAATTTACAACACAATCCTTAAATGCTCAACATGCTCATCCTTACTTCGAGAATAAATCAAAATATCATCAATAAATACAATCAGGAACATGTCAAGATATTGCTTAAAGATCCTATTAATCAAATCCATGAACGCCGCCGGGGTATTAGTCAAACCAAAAGACATTACCAAAAACTCATAATGACCATAAACTACTAAAAAAGTCCCATTTACATGGGAATTTTACGTGTTAATTTGTTTGGTAGGTGTTTCTTAAGATTTTCATGAAAAATATTTAGAAATTATGAGTTTTAAAATATTTACCACAAGTAATTTTTGCAGAAATGAGCGGGAAAATATTACTTATCAAAATACCTAGAAAATAATTTTGTAGGTATTATATCCGCATGCAATTCCCTAGGTTTACAAAACTAAAATTTGAAAAAAAATAAAATTTGAATAGTCGAGGGAAAATTGATAGGAAATACTACATAGGTATTTTCTTGGGATTTTGTATTTGGTAATTTACCTTGGAATATAGTTACCTGGGGATTCAATTGTGAGTTTTGGAGCTTCGGATGTATGTGGGGATATTTCCCTGGGGATTTTCCTAGCGATTTAGAAATATGGGAATTTACAAGGGAATAATATACCTACAGATTTATGTGAGGATAGTGTCTTGGGGATTTTCCTATCGATTTAACTACATGGAAATTTACTTGGGAATAGTATAGCAGCGGACTTATGTGGGGATATTTACTTGGGAATTTTCCTATCGATTAAGATACATAGGGAGTTACATGGGAATATCATAGATACGGATTTATGTGGGGATATGTCCCATATAATATTTAGATGAGATTTTATTATTTATCGATTTACTTCAGATATCTTTTTTTAAAATCCTTGAAGATTTATTGAGGTTTTTTTTATATGAGGAATTACCTTAAATATTTCTTTAGATTTTACTTACACAGATACAAATATTTTTTTACACTATGAATTATTTAAGGATTAATAATTGAATTATAAGAATTTTTAACTTTATTTTCGTCAAAATGATTGGAGATTTTTTGTTTTGTATACGTACGGTGATATATATATATTTATTAATTTGGAAAAAATTCAAATTAAAACAATAAATTCTATTATTCATTAATTTAAAACATGAAATTAGTATGTGCGTGATCGATGAAAAGATAATCACATAAAAATGATATTATAAAAAACAAATTTAAAAAGAAGAAATGGTTGGTCAAGATTCACAGAGTTTGCTGAAAGTAATTAAGGAAAAAGTACTATGATCCATTAAAGTTTAAGAACACTCAATAATTTGTTTGTCATGTTTTGATTTGGTACAAAAAGTCAAGAAAGTAAAGAAGATTTTTAAATCTCGTGATTCTAAATTCAAGATATGTAAATCTTATGGCCTTAAACATGACATCTTGAAGGTTTTAATTAAAAAGTTGTCAATAAATTAAAAGAGATATACTTCTTTTCAATTTAAATGGACTAAAAAAATAGGACAAACAAATTGAAATAGAGGGAATATATATATACTAGTTTCACGGTATGTGTGTATCGTATTATATAGTATACGATGTTGTAAAATAGAACTAATATTACTAAATTAAAGCTTTTAAGTAAATAATTTAAATTGAAAGAACATAGGACAAGTATTTTTAAATGATTAATACATATTTTCATAGAGTTATCTGTTTTTTGAGATCAAAATTATCAAATATCATTGAAACATTTCAAAACCCATTCAAAGTTTAAATATCGGGAGAAAGTGCTTTTTCTTTAGTAGTATTATTTTTTACTTCACTCAATTTATAATTTCTAGATTCCATAATGTGAAATTATAGTGGATATGTGGTTATTTTTATTGTTGTTTTCATGTTATAATTTACAACGATACACAATATGCTAATTAATTGGTTATATTATTTCACGTCGTTAGAATTCCTTTTAGTGTATCGTCATGTGTGGTTGTATTGATATTATTAATATGGTGTTGAAGATAAAACTAAATACAACGGAGTAATTATCAAAAGATAATTGTTCTTTTAACATAGTCAAATCTTGTTAATGTCATGACCCGAGCCTACACCCTGGACGTGGCCGGTACTCGAGAGCCCTTGCTGGTCCGCAAGCGAACCCTCATACTGGCTGACTACAAGCGGAAGACTAACTGAAGCATACAAAAGCATCGAACTAAAAGAAATACTAAATCAACAACGTATTAACTCTCAAAACTCTCTAAATATACTGAGTATTAAACATGTTTTAAAGAAAACCTCTGAAACTGAAAGACTCTCAAAAATTGTCTATCTATGAAGCCTCTACTATATAAAGATAAGTGTCGGGACAAGACCCACGACTCTGTAACACCTCGGATTCATAACGGAAAGAATTTCAGTTTTCTAGAACTTGTTGGTGCCAGTACCAATGGAGCCACCTACGGCTCGTAGACCGACCTACGGACAGTAGGTCAGGCCCGTGGTTGACTAGTCCAGGTCCCTTAAAATGATAAACCTCAGTACATTTATACGGCTTGCTAGGATGGACCGTCGTGCTATGTACGGGTCGTAGGTAGGATTCGTTGGTGAGACCCATGCTTAGTTGAATTTTCAGGGCTAAGGATTTGACCTACGGTGGCCGTGTACATGTGGTAGCCGACCCACCAAGCGTACATTGGGTCCGTCGTTGGAGGGTTGAAGGATTGGCAGATTTTAAATATACCTACGGAAAGACAGGATCGGTCGTAGGTCTACTTACGGATCGTAGGTCCAACCGTAGGTAGGAGTCCGACAGTTATTTAAAAAGGGGCTTTTTGGTCTTTTCCCTAGGTGTTTAATTGCTAATCTAAGTCGGTTTGGCCTTTAACCCATACCCTATATAAACCTTTTAAGCCCAATTTTACCCATTCTCAACCATTCCCAAAACTCTCATTTCCCTAATATTTCTCTCTCTAGAAATTAGAAGAAGAAGAAGAAGAGGGCAAGCTAGGGTTCAAGAAATCATGTTTTCTTCATCAAATGCTTAAGAAATTGAGACTCTAAGGTATGATAGTGTTCATCCATGGAGCCCTTTCCTCCATGGAATCCCTAAAATCTCCAAATTTTCAAAGTATCAAATCCCTAATTTGATTTAAGGGTTTTCTTCTATGATGTGGGTTCTTTCAATTATGATCAAATTACTTTCAATTATGGTTTTATAAGTATGAATTGAGTTGAATTACATGTTTTAAGATGTATCCCCATAAACTCATATGAATTCCCCTAATTTTGAGATTTATGCATTGATGATGGGTTGAATTATGAATAAGATGGAATTTATGAAGTTTATGTGAACTCATGCCTGTTTTAATAATTTTAAAAGATATGATTCATGATGAAATAGATGAATGATGAAAAATGGGTTTTATGAAGTATGCATGTTCAATTATGAAAATTATGATGATTTATGGATTGCTTCAAGATTGAAGCTTAATTGAAGATGTTGTTTAGTTGTGAAAGGTTTTCTCACATGTAATGATTCACAAACTTGTTGAAAGGTTTGCTCAACTAAAGTTGAATCAAAGGTTTTTGGAGCTATTCTAATGAACTTTAGCTTGGATTGGTAACTCTAGTTGTACCCTTCCATGGATAATAAGATAAATAAGAATTATGATTATTCCGTGGGAATTATACTTAGCACCGAGAGGATATGGAGATGGAAGCTCTCCCGTTAGTAAAGGTCAGGTTTCTAGTAGCAATCTCCTGATCCTTTACCTATGTTCCCCCGATGATGGTCCATGATAGACACTAGCTATTGGATCCACGTAAGCTATATGTTAAGTAAAGGGTCCTACCTTGGCACGTAGGTTGGCCCTATCGGTGTGGGGTTAGACACCGGATTCCATGTTGATATCTTACATGGTCTTACATGTCGGTTAAGACTACTTCCCACAATAATGAACTAAAGTGCTTCTTAAGATATTTCTCAAAGTAATGCAAAGATGTTTAGCTTGCTTGACCATGGTTTATGACTTATATTTTCTAACCTCTTTCATGTTTCAGCTTGGTCATTGCATGTCGTGAAAATGTCCCATTTTAGCATGTTTTTAAATAATTTTGTGCATTGCTATCATACTTGGTACTTGATTGTACTAACACATATTCTTGCCTACATTGACTTGTTAATGTAGGACTTGGCGATTCTCCATCTATTCGTGGCTAGAGCTTAGTAAAAGGATTATTGAAGACTTGGTGAGTCCTCATCCATACGAGGACACAGCCCTGTTTTTCTTACTTTTATGTTCTTTCATTTTTGCATTGTATCAGTCTACGTCCCAAACTTTATTCCTCATTCTTATGTTAGATTGGCTTCGAGACATTTGATGTAAACTTCCGCTACCCTTCTTAAAAGCTTTGATATGATATTGTCTTTTGAACTCTTAAATCTCTATGATCTTGTATGTATGTATGCTAAGTGGCTTGTATGAGACCTTTCGGGGTCTTGTACGCCATGTCACGTCTAGGGGCATCAGGGTGAGGGACTTCACTAGAATCAACTCTCCGGAATTTCATGGCTCTAAGGTTGAGGAAGATCCTCAAGAGTTCATTGATGAGGTGTACAAGGTGCTAATGATCATGGGTGTGACGCCGGAGGTAAAAGTGGAGTTGGCCGCTTATCAACTTAAGGGTGTTGCTCAAGTTTGGTTCAACCAATGAAAGGAAGGGAGGGCGGTTAATGAGGGTCCTCTTGATTGTGAGAAATTCAAGGTTGCTTTCCTTGATAGGTTCTTTCCCCTTGAGAAGAGGGAGGCAAGGGTGCTTGAGTTTATCAACCTTCGTCAAGGAAACATGAGTGTGAAAGAGTATGCTTTGAAGTTCACACAATTGTCTCGATATGCTCCTTTTATGATTGTCGATCCTAGGGCAAGGATGAGTAAGTTCGTGTGGGGAGTGTACGAATTGGTGGTCAAGGAACGTCGTACCGCTATGCTTATCCATTATATGGACATTTCTTGCCTAATGGTTCATGCTCAAAAAATAGAAGAGGAGAAACTTAAGGAAAGGTCTAGAGAGGCAAAGAGGGCTCAGACTGGTGATGATAATTTCTCACATTCAAGGTCTGATGGACATGATCGTTCTAGATTTCGACAAACATTTTTCGGTCAAGATTCCTCCAATGCTCCTTCTAAGTTCAACAAAGATAGAGTGCCTAACCCTAAGCCTCAAGGAGGAAATGGTGGTGGATTTTCATCGGCTACGTGTGCTAGGTGTGGGATGAAACATGATGGCAAGTGCTTAGCCGGTATGGATAGTTGGTTCAGTTGTGGTAAGAGCGGTCATAAGATAAGGGATTGTCCATCTCTCATTTCTAAGGGAAGAGAAGGTAAGCAAGCTCCACCTAGTGGTTTGAGTTCAAATGCTCTCAAGTAAAACCGATTTTATGCACTTCAAGCTCGCCATGAGCAAGAGGGTTCTCCTGATGTGGTTACCGGTATGTTGAAAGTCTTTCACTTTGATGTTTATGCCTTGCTTGATCCCGGTGCTACCTTGTCTTTTGTGACGCCATATGTGGCTATGAGGTTTGATGTTGTTCCGGATGTGTTGTTAGATCCTTTTCGTGTCTCTACTCCTATTGGTGAATCTATTGTAGCTAGGAGAGACAAAAGAAATTGTCCCGTCTCCTTATCCCATAGAGTCACTCGTGTTGATCTAGTAGAGCTTGATATGTTAGATTTTGATGTTATTCTTTGGATGGATTTGTTGCATTCTTGCTATGCTTCTATTGATTGTAGAACCCGTATAGTCAAGTTTCAATTTCAAAATGAGCCTATCTTAGAGTGGAAGGGGGGAAATTCTATGTTTAAAGGTCAATTTGTTTCTTGTCTAAAAGCTAGAAAGATGATTTCTAAGGGTTGCGTATACCATCTAGTTAGGGTGAGGGATGTGGATTCCGAAATACTTACTCTTGAGTCGGTCCCCATTGTTAATGAGTTTCCAAAAGTGTTTCCCGACGATTTACCCAGTATTCCTCCTGAAAGAGAAATAGACTTCGGTATTGACCTTCTCCCGGATACGCAACCTATCTCTATTCCTCCATATAGAATAGCTCCGGCGGAACTTAAGGAACTAAAAGAGCAATTGAAAGACTTGTTGGATAAGAGTTTCATCCGACCAAGTGTTTCTCCATGGGGTGCTCCAATCTTGTTTGTATGGAAGAAAGATGGTTCACTCCGTATGTGCATTGACTACTGCCAATTGAACAAGGTTACAATTAAGAATAAGTATCCTCTTCCAAGAATAGATGACTTGTTTGATCAACTTCAAGGGGCTAGTTACTTCTCTAAGATCGACCTTCATTTGGGTTATCACCAATTGAGGTTGAAAGAAGATGATATTCCGAAAATGGCTTTTCGGACTAGATATGGCCATTATGAATTCCTGTGATGTCGTTTGGGTTGACAAATGCTCTAGCCGCATTTATGGATTTGATGAATAGGGTGTTTAGACAATATCTTGAAATGTTTGTGATTGTGTTCATAGATGATATTTTGATTTACTCAAGGAGTGAGGGTGAGCATGCCAATCATTTCAGGATTGTGTTGCAAGTCCTCAAGGACCAACAACTCTTTGCAAAGTTTAGTGAATGTGAGTTTTGGTTGAGATCCGTGGCTTTTCTTGGTCACATTGTTTCCGACAAAGGTATTGAGGTAGACCCTTGAAGACGGATGCAACTAAGAATTGGCCTAGACCTCCATCACCTTCGAATATTTGTAGTTTCTTGGGTTTAGCCGATTATTATAGGAGATTTTTTGAAGGGTTCTCTTCGATTGCTTCTCCATTGATGGCTTTGACTCAAAAGAAGGTTAAGTTCACATTGTTCGAAGCATGTGAGAAGAGATTCCAAGAGTTGAGAGATAGACTTACTTTGGCTCCAGTGTTGACCTTACCAGAAGGGTCTGATGGGTTTGTGGTTTCTTGTGATGCCTCGAGAATTGGGCTAGGATGTGTTCTTATGCAAAATGGGAAAGTCATTGCTTACGCTTCAAGGCAACTTAAGATTCCTGAAAACAACTATCCTACCCATGACTTAGAACTAGCGGCAGTTGTGTTAGCTTTAAAGATATGGCGGCATTATTTGTATGGTGTGCATGTTGTTGTCTTTACCGACCATAAGAGTTTGCAATATGTGTTTAAACAAAATATCTAAATCTTCGCTAAAAAAGATGACTTGAGTTGTTAAAGGACTATGACATAAGTGTCATCTATCACCACGGTAAGGCTAATGTGGTGGTGAATGCTCTTAGTCGGTTGTCTATGGGTAGTGTTGCTCATGTTGAGGATGGTAAGAAAGATTTGGTTCGTGATGTTCATGGGTTGGACCAATTGGGTGTTCGATTGGTTGATTCCACTAACGGTGGTATTATGCTTCATAATGGTTCCGAATCGTCTTTTGTGCATAATGTGAAGGCTAAACAAGATCTTGATCCTAATTTGGTTGAATTGAAGGAAGCGGTGCTAAAGAAGTCCGTTGAGGCATTCTCCCAATGGGGAGATGGAGTACTACGATGCCAAGGGCGTTTGTGTGTTCCTGATGTAGATGACTTAAGAGGACAAATTTTATCGAAAGCCCATAGTTCTCGATATTCCATTCACCTGGAGCTACCAAGATGTACCGTGATTTGCCAGAGGTCTAATTGTGGAATGGAATGAGGAAAGATATTGCAGAATTTGTGGCTAAGTGTCCTAATTGTCAACAAGTGAAAGTTGAGCATCAAAAGCCGGGAGGTTTGTCCCAAGATATTAGTATTCCTACGTGGAAGTGGGAAGATTTGAATATGGACTTTATTGTTGGTTTACCACGCACCCGGCGGCATTATGATTTGATTTTGGTTATTGTGGATTGTATGACGAAATCAGCCTATTTCATTCCCGTCAAGGTTTCTTATTCGGCAGAGGATTATACTAAGTGGTATTTGCGAGAAACGGTTAGGTTGCATTGAGTGCCTTTATCTATTATCTCCGACCGTGGTGCACAATTCACTTCCCAATTTTGGAAATCCTTCCAAAAAGATCTTTGTACTTATCTTAAGCTTTGTACGGCCTTCCATCCTCAAACCGATGGGCAAGCGGAGCGTACTATCCAAACTTTGGAAGAAATGTTGAGAGCTTATGTAATCGATTTCAAGGGTAATTGGGATGATCATTTGCCTTTGATTGAGTTTGCTTATAATAATAGCTACCATTCTAGTATTGGTATGGATCCATTTGAAGCTCTTTATGGTA
This sequence comes from Solanum appendiculatum, assembly GCA_018342035.1. Classification (NCBI taxonomy): domain Eukaryota; kingdom Viridiplantae; phylum Streptophyta; class Magnoliopsida; order Solanales; family Solanaceae; genus Solanum; species Solanum appendiculatum. The sequence continues at coordinate 3,652,386 of JAGDQO010000361.1, read as the reverse complement.
CGAGGTGTAGGTCTTCTATAGGTTGGATTGAGGTTGTTTAAGTTGCTTTGATAGATCCCGAGTTGGTACATGACGCTATGGAGAAATTTCAGCTGATTTGAGAAAGGTTGAAAACGGCTCAAAGTCGACAAAAGTTCTATGCCGATGTTAGAAGGAGGGATTTAGAATTTGATATCGATGATTGGGTTTACTTTAAAATTTCATCCATGAAGGATATAATGAGGTTTGGAAAGAAAGGCAAGCTTAGTCCCCGTTATGTAGGCCCATATAAAATCTTGAGTCGTGATGGTAAGGTTCCTTATGAACTTGACTTGCCTAATGATTTGGCATCGGTGCATCCGGTTTTCCATGTCCCATTGTTGAAGAAATGTGTTGGTGATCCGATGTCTATAGTGACATTGGAGAATCTTGGCATAAAGGATAGTCTTTCCTGTGAAGAAGTTCCCGTTGAGATTTTAGATTGGTAAGTCCGAAAGTTAATAAATAAAGAAGTTGATTCCATGAGTGTTCTTTGGAGGAATCAATTAGTTGAGGGTGCTACTTGGGAGGTTGAGGCTGATATGATGTCCTGATATCCTTATCTCTTTCCCTCCAATCCTACTCTAGCTTGAGGTACCTAGTTCCTCATGGTTCATTCTTTTTGTTTCATGTGTCTAAGTTATTTCCAGGATTCCTTGATTGTGCATGTTCATGAAGAGTTTAATTTTGAGAAAATGAGCTAGCTTGATCGATTTGTCTATGATTATGTGCATTGAGTATGAACATGCTTTAGCTTGGAATTGATGTTTTCCTCCTCGGATATATGCATTTATGTGATTGCATTCTAGGTTGGGTTGTTAGGTCTTGTTTCTTACCCTCCTCACGATATCTTGATTCTCATTCGAGGACATATGTTCCCATGGGAGAGATAAATTAACACCTCATATTCATAACGGAAAGAATTTCAGTTTTCTGGAACTTGCTGGTGCTAGTACCAACGGAACCAGCTACGGCTCATGGACTGAACTATGGAACATGGGTTAGGCCTGTGGTTGGCTAGTCCAGGTACCTTAAGATGTTAAACCTCAGTACATTAATACGGCTTGCCAGGACGGACCGTCGTGCTATGTACGGGTCAAAGGTAGGATTCGTTGGTGAGACCCATGCTTAGTTGAACTTTCAAGGCTAAGGATTTGACCTGCTGTGGCCGTGTATGAGCCATAGGCCGACCCATGAACCTTACATAGGGTCCGTCGTTGGAGGGTCGAAGGATTGGCAGTCTCTAAATCTACCTATGGAAGGATAGGACGGGTCGTAGATCTACTTACGGACCGTAGGTAGGGGTTCGACAGTTATTTAAGAAGGGGCTTTTTGGTCTTTTTCCTAGGCGTTAAATTCCTAATCTAAGTCGGTTTGGTCTTTAAACCATACCCTATATAAACCATTTAAGCCTAATTTTACCCATTCTCAACTATTCCCAAAACTCTCTTCTCCTAAATATTTCTCTCTCTAGAAGTTAGAAGAAGAAAAAGAAGAAGAGGGCAAGCTAGGGTTCAAGAAATCAAGCTTTTCTTCATCAATTGCTTAAGGAATTGAGAATCTAAGGTATGATAGTGTTCATCCACGGAGCCCTTTCCTCCATCAAATCCCTAAAATATCAAAATTTTCAAAGTATCAAATCCCTAATTTGATTTAAGAGTTTTCTTCTATGATGTGGGTTCTTTCAAGTATGATCAAATTACTTTCAATTATGGTTTTCTAAGTATGAATTTAGTTGACTTACATGTTTTAAGATGAATCCTCATCAACCCATATGAATTCCCCTAATTTTGAGATTTATGTATTGATGATGAGTTGAATTATGAAGAAGATGGGATTTATGTAGTTTATGTCAACTCGTGCATGTTTTAATAATTTCAAAGGCTATGATTCATGATGAAAAATGGGTTTTATGAAGTATGCATGTTCAATTATTAAAATTATGATGATTTACGGATTGCTTTAAGATTAAAGCCTAATTGAAGATGTTGTTGAGTTGTGAAAGGTTTTCTCACATGTAATGATTCACAAACTTGTTGAAAGGTTTGCTGAACTATAGTTGAATCAAAGGTTTATGGAGCTATTCTATTGAACTTTATCTTGGATTGGTAACTCTAGTTGTACCCTTCCGTGGATAATAACATGAATAAGAATTATTATTAGTCCTTGGGAATTATGCTTAGCACCAAGAATATATGGAGATAGAAGCTCTCCCGTTAGTAGAGGCTGGATTTCTAGTAGCAATCTCCTTATCCCTTACCTATGTGCCTCCATAGGATGATGGTCCATGATAGACACGAGCTAGTGGATCCACGTAAGCTATATGTTATGAAAAGGGTCCTATCTTGGAAAGTAGGATGGCCCTATCGGTGTAGGGTAAGAGACCGGATTCCATGTTGATAGCTCACATGGTCTTACATGTCGGTTAAGGCTACTTCCCACAACAATGAACTAAAGTCCTTAAGATATTTCTCAAAGTAATGCAAAGATGTTTAGCTTGCTTTACCATGGTTTATGACTTATATTTTCTAACCTCTTCCATGTTTTAGCTTGGTCATTGCATGTCATGAAAATGTCCCATTTTAGCATGTTTTTAAATGATTTTGTGCATTGCTATCATACTTGGTACTTGATTGTACTAACACATACTGTTGCCTACATTGATTTGTTAATGTAGGGCTTGGCGATTTTCTATCTATTTGTGGCTAGAGCTTAGTAGAAGTATTATTGAAGACTTGGTGAGTCCTCATCCATTCGAGGACACAGCTTTGTTGTTCTTACTGTGATGTTCTTTCATTTTGGCATTTTATTGGGCCTCATCCCAAACTTTATTCCTCATTCTTATATTAGATTTGCTTTGAGACATTTGATGGAGACTTCCGCTACCCTTCTTAAAAGTTTTGATATTATATTGTCTTTTGAACTCTAAATCGCTATGATCTTGTATGTATGTATGCTAGGTGGCTGGTATGAGGCCTTTCGGGGTCTTGTATGCCATGTCACGTCTTGGGAGTACCTTGGGTTGTGACAGACTCCTCAAGAGAACTACTACTAACAACCTATAAAACTGGAGTCCTCCGGAACAGAGAAGGCCTTATTGCAAAGCTAGCAAGCGGATGAAGTGATCTCAACGGAACTCCTGTTAAGGATCCTAAGCACTTGTATCTGCATCATAAAAGATGCAGGTCAAATAATATCAGTACATGGAATGTATGAGTATGTAATATAGTTGAATAACAAATAACTGAACTGAAACTCTGATAGTAACTCCGCTGAAATATAATATAAATCATGATGGAAAAATCATTTAAACTCTTATCCACATAATGCAATAATAGCATATACTGAACTGACCAGACTGAAAGCAAGACTCAACTCAACCCAACTCAATGTAAAGCATAAATAGAGATAATATCATTTAACGCTGCACAAAGCATAATATAATAACTCAAAGAAAAATGTATGTGAAAATACAATGAAAGTACTCTTTACTCTGTTTGGGAGTTTCTCTAACCAACAACTATCACTATCAGCTACATGATGATACAATGTCTCGCCCACACTACAAGAACTGTCCTATACCTTGTCGGGGTATAGAACACCTCAACTAAATTGATCCACTAAGCTCTACCCGAAGGCATAAGAAAATCATCTAAAAAGTATGAATCCTTTACCCATGTTTGCAAGGCATGGCTTATGGAGGCTGTGAGTTGTTGGAACTCTCCCCCATATCGGTGTTCAATACTACTCCCAATAATATATACTCTTACTCAAATGTATAAAAACATATTCTTGCTTTGGGTTGAGGTAATATCTCAAACTAACCTCTTAAAAGAGGTAACGACTCTTTACGTAATCTTTCTTAAAACTATTTTACTTCTCTGAAACTTTGCTTTACTTTCTAAAAAATATATAGTTTAAAACCATTGTTTATTGTGATCTGATCATTGATGACTCGGGAAGTCATACTGCATAAACATTGATGGCATATCTAGATGTCATACAGCTTACACATTGATGGCATACTCGATTGTCATACTAATCACGAATCATAGTTCTCTTCTCAATGTAACAAATGATACGTTTGGGACTACTTAGTTCCCTTATACTCTTTCTTGAAACTCATCTTTTATTCTTTCTCAAAATCAATTTTAAAGGCAAAGCATTTGTTCTAAAAAGAATCTCAAACTCTGTTTACTTTCTCAAAAACTCAGTTTAAACAATAATGTTTTGCTTAAAAGGTTATTACTAAAAATTCACCGAATACTCAAGAATAGGGTTCATCCTGGAAAATAGTCATAAAAAATCAACTCAATAATCAAAATACGCAATGTATGACAATGATAAGAAATAGGAATTCAATTAATCAACAACTCAAAAATTTAGACCTCAATATCAACTCATCTCAAGAATACTGAAATTTGAGGATGAACCCTAGATTACTCTTTTACTGATTCGAAAGTAGATGTTGGGTGTGAAGACGAACTAGTCCAACACTATGATAGCCTTACATACCTGGGAAGAATGAAGTTCTTGGTGAAATCGGAAGAACGATTGAAAACCCTAGCTTTTCTCCTCTTGAATCCTTGATCTAAGTCGTTGAAGTGTTAAAGAATGTAAAATAATGTTTTAACACTGCTCAGACCCATAATTAGGTGAAAAAAGGCCGTGGGTTAGGCTTAGAAGGGGTGGGAAAAGAATGCACTACCCCTCTTTAAAAGTTGATAAAAAGTGTTCACGAGACCATCTACGGTTCGTGGTTTGATCTACGGACCATAGATTCCATCCGTGGAACTGATATTGAATTTTTAAGGCTCAAAAGTTTACTTACGGGTCCAAACGACGGCCCGTAGTAGTACTTACGGCCGGTTGGTTGGATCCATAGGTTTTGGATCCAGAAAATTGACTCTCAGTACTCTACCGATGACTTGACAGGACGGGTCCTTGTTCAACCTAAGGCCCGTCTGTTGGAGTCATCGGTCATAGACTTAGAAAACTCTAATATGACAGTATCTGGTAAAACGGTCATAACGATATACTCCGAGCATGAAAAAAGGAAAAATTGGTGGCGTTTGAAAGAAGACGCAAATACCTTCAATTTGATAGGTGATGGGCTACCTAATTTGTTATGAGCTGAGAGATATGGTCGTTTAAAATTGACTTAAGTAGAATCTTAAGTCAAAACTTAATCAATAATTAAGTTTTCAACTCAACTTTGTGCTAGAGGGTTCTTGTGACCTTAAGTCATATCCAAAATTATTTTCCCGCTAAAGAATTGACCTTAAGACCTAAGAACAATTAAGAATCACTAGGTATGACCTGACACGCAAATTCAAGAATGATTTGGGTCTTAACTTAGAAATTTTCGGGGTGTTACATCATCTCTCCCTTGGGATCATTCGTCCTTGAATGATGGTTAAACTGAGAATAGAGGGGAAAGAGTTACTATCACTACCTCTCTTGGTTTCTGATCTTTCCTACTAACATAGGCGGAACTGATTAATGCTAATAGTTTTGAAACTGGACTAGAGCACATAGGTCATAAACGATAGGAGTTTGAACATAGTCACACTCTATCTGAAATTGTTTGACATGAAACAAGGATATCTGGGAACGAAGAAAGGATATGACTACAATGCCTCGAGTGGTATAACAGGTAGCTTTTAGGCTTAGCAACACTTCTAAACTATGATCTCCTTTCTGATTACTACACTTTATTAGCTGCAACTCATAGCTCTCACAAGAGTATATGACTACTCTTATAAACATCTAAGTCAAATCTCTTGCTCTGATTGTGTTCAAGCCTAATCTTTAATTAACAAGGTGTTAAACATGATATTTTTGTACTTATGTAAACCACAAGATTTAGGTTTTATGCCTCTATAGGAAATCGCATCCCATGAATACTACTCCTTACCACTACATTCAACCAAACTTCGAGTCCTAGCCAAGAAGCATCTAATCTATCATGTAGTCATCCACATAAAACAACACCACATTCAAGCCTAGTACTATAGCCAATCCATGGACTCCTACTAACAAATCCTTCTAAGAATTCCACATCCTCTCGTCATCTCTATCAATTGAAATTTCACGCATACTATCAGGAACTATCTAATTACTCTCACCTAACTATTACTCATAGTAAGACTTCATTCATCATTCCTCCACTTTTATAACCTTTGATGGAATAAGCACACTATTGCTACCAACATAAGAAACATCAACCTTCTCCTTTTATCATCACTCCACTACTATCATCAACATCACTCTCTTAACTAAGAAGGACCACTAAAAGAGCTTTAGGGCGAAAGATCATAAGCACGATTCTTCTGAGAATTCAAATATAAGAATATGCATGAGATAACATTATGTTACTAGCCATTAAGAGTAAATCATGAATTCGCGAGACTGAGCATACTATAAGACATGAGTGCTTATATAAATAGGTTCATATCATGAGGCTGATATCCATAACTTTATGGGGTAAGATTGAGATCAATGGTCTAAAGTCTTTGCCCCTAATTTTTGGAACTGAGCATCAATGTGAATCTTTCTGAAGTGTATAAGCAAAGGTCATGAACACAATTCTGATATTAAATGTTGTAACGACTGAACTTTGAGGAATACGCTTGAGTATGAATGGATCGATATATCACTTTAACTCTTTTTGAAAACATAACTATCTGATTCTCAACACTTTACTTGGTTTCTCATCTTATCATCTCCCACTTAGGTTTGAAGATGACACTTTAAAGCTATGGATCTAGTCCATCATCTCTAAACTGGTCTACATTCGCTTTACTATAATACTCGGGAAAGGCTTATCATATGGCTTTTAGACTCTCTATGTGTAGGCACTAAGATTCTTTCTAAGACCTCTTTCTGAGATACTTCTCTTAGCCTCTCCTCATTGCCTTATAGAGTTGCTTAGTCTAACTCTTAATAGTCTGACTTCTCCTTCTGAGTCTATTATTACCTCCTCTCTAATTTCCTATCTACCTAACTACAGGAAACTTGAACTATATTTAAGAGGCTCATCATTAACCATGTATGATCTCTCAGACAAAACTCTTAAGGGTAATAAATAATGCTAACATCAGCCTACTCCACATTGGTAACTCAACCATACTATCTGGGCACACATAGAAAATCATAAACTTAATTGGAACCTTATCTGACTACATACGATCTCGAGTACACCTCTTAATGCTCTTTTACTCTAACGACTTAGCCACACTCCCTTGTTCTCATCTAAGAGATATAATACCACACTTGTACCACTCACACTTATCAAAAATAACACCTTAATTTCTCACTTAATTTATGTCAACCCTACTAGATCAGATCTCGAACTAATATCATCACCCTCATGCTGCCATCCTTAATATCACGACACTAATCTCAAATCCAAGCTTAGTATCTATTACTAAACACATATATCAATATAACTGCTTACTTACTATTCTAACTTACAACTACAAGATGAAATTAAGAAACACTCACCCACTAAGATCTCATGACAAGTAGTCAATTTTTATCTCTCAGTCTACATACTTACAGATTACTGTCACATTCCATTTCACAACCTAAGTACTACTTACCCATTCACTATACATCATTGCCTAATTAGTTCTATAATCCTCTGAATATGATGGGGCTCACCTTTTAAAAATTATAGGCCTAGCTTAAATCTATTGCATCACGAATACTCAGTTCTTCTATTCAACACTTATACTTGGTCAATACTAATGCATTAACACCTCATCATAAACTTCTCTCTGGTTAAAGTATACTCTAACTCATCAATACTAGTAACTCTTACTCTACCTTCTATCATGAAATCTACAACAACTCATCACTTATTAGTCTACCCATAAAACAACTCCTCATTAATAACTTCTGGGTGCATGACTGCAACAACGTAATTTGCCTCATCAGTATCCCCCTTTCTTAGATTACTATACCTCTGCAAGTATTCTTCTAACTCTGGGGACTTCAACTGCTACTGGCTCATAACATCGTAACTCATACTATCATTCCGGGTGAAAATACTACCTAAGCTCTAAAATATAATTTCTCGTAAGGGTCTCTACTGAAACAAGCTTTAGAGAAGAGAGTCTGGGAGTACCTCTCACTTTTACCTCGAACGCACGATTTATATGAATTAAAAGTGCATTCTTTTGAATCTCAACACTTAAACTCACTCACGGGCTTCTTTCAAGCCCCTCTAAAGTCTCATGACTTTTTGAAGACTTTTGCTGAGAGTAACTCATTGATAAGGATCTGGGCTTTGCTTTTCAACTATCTTGACTATGATGGGCAGTCGAATGTATTTGAGAAATGCACGAGTTTGAATAAGTTTCTTATGACACAGTTCTATTGCACGATTTAGAGTATGAAAAAAGAGAAACTTTTCTTAAATGTATGTAGTCCCTCATTTATAGAAGAGGGGTCCTTACAACCATAAATAAGATCCTACTGACATGACTTCATCGACACCCTAGAACACTTGAACTCTGTGCTCTGATACCAAGTTTTTCACGACCTGAAATGACCTGGAAGGTCATTTATCGAAATTTCTAACTATTCGTTTAACTTTAGTTAATTAATTACCGGGTAATTTGTTTTTAGGTAATTAATTTACTGTTAATAATAATGGGCCAAGTCTAAAATATATTAAAATAAGTTAGTGGATTAGTCACTTGTAATAGAAAATTATTTTAGAAGGAAAAAGAAAAAAAAGGGTTGGAGGAATAGTCACCGCCGTCGTCCAAAGTGCAGTTCGTCCAGGTAATGCTTTATCTTAATATCGATCAATTGTTCATCTCTTTCTAATGAATGCACAATTATGATTGTTGAAGTAATATTATGTTGGCTTTGAAAGAGTAAACAAGAAAAATGGAATTTGGAACAAGAAAATTTGCAGGTGACATATATGTATTCAACGTTTTAAATTTGAATTGAGAAAGTGGATGTGATGGCCAATCATTTTGTAAGGTTTGAGGCTATAATTTGATAATGATGAGTGAATTCGTAGCTAGGAATATAGGGTGTATCAATTTGAGTTTCTGAAACTGTGGTATCCTCGTGATGTTGTTCGTAATTTACTTCGTTGTTTCTTCGTTTTGTTGTTATTATTACCGTATTATGATTCAAGTTGTGATATATTGGTACATGTAATTAAGTATTAGTGGTATAGTATTATGGGAATACCATTAGAGCTGAAAAATTAGATCTAAAGAAAATTAGGCCGTTATAGAGAAATTTTGTTATAACGACTGATGGTAAAATAGAGGTTTCAGTTAATATATATATATATATATATATATATATATTTCAGTAGCATAATTTAATGTTAATATATGAACAACATCACTTATGGTGAAAATATTTCATTTCTTAAAATTTCTATCATATCTTTACGGAATTGTAGTCTTCTCCTTTTTTCTTCCGCATAGATATCATATAGCAGTTGTCAAATGAAAGTATCTAGTATCTTATACAAGTTTTATCATGATATAAAACATTAAACTTTTTCAATAAAAAATTAATAGATGAATAAAATTTAAAGTATTATTTATAGAATCTTTAATTTGATTTAAGATCATTTTATGATCAATCCCCATTTTATTATCTATTTTTATATAGCTACAAAGTTGTGTATCTAGTGACATAACATTTTCTCAGATTAAAATGAACACAAAATAAAAGGAAATTCATACCTAAAAAATTTCATACTCAATATAAATATAAAAAAAGAAAAAATATATGGAACAATTCATAACCAATGAAGAAAGAAGATGAAAATATATGTTCATGCTATATTCACTAATCTCTTGCCACTAACACTTTACTTTCTCCGTTCATTTTTACTTGCTATAATTCGACTTGACATATCTATTAAAAAATAATTATTATCTTGGCTATTTTATCATATTACCTCTATGATTGATGTTTAGTATTAAGTAAAAGTGAAAATCTATTTTTGAAATAGTGGACTTAACATCAAAATTAATAATTCAATGGACTATGTTAATACCCAATGTTTTACAAAAATTAGGATGATTACACCTTTGCTTGAGGACAAAAGAATAAAAACTGAAAAACAAAGAAGAAATATCATACCCCAATCAAGTGCCTTTTTTAAATTTTTTTAATTATTATTCTCTCTCCCACAACTTGATATATTAATTTTATTTTTAAAAAAATGTGTGATTTCATCAATGTTCACTCATTATATGAACACTAATTATTAAATTCTCTCTTGAATGAAAACACAAAATAAATTAATTAAAGAAACAAAACAAGAAAAAGAAATGAAAATTCCACCCACTATAATTGCACATTTCTCTATGCTCTTCTTTTCATCTTGAATAGAAAGTCAACACCTAAATTTCAATGCTAAGAACTTCAGTAAAACATATCAACGGATTGGGGATGAATCACTTATGAAAATGTCAAATGATCTCAAATTGTCACATAAAAGAGATTCCCAAGAATTTATAAGGATCGAATGGTTGTGATTTATGAACGAAGAAACATGAAGGTTGAAATTGTTGTGACTATTCGTAGGAAATAAGTTTTTTTAATAAATAAAATATGTAAGTTAATTAAATAGGTATTAATATTCTAAAATGATAGAAATAATATTGAAGGATGTATGTGATGAACATCGTTAGAGGAAAATACGAGTGTGAATTGATGAATGATTTGCTACAATTTGTTCACCAATTCTTTCATATGTTGTACCTCAAATTTCGTTGAATTTCAAACTGAATCAACTGTTGCTTATCACACTTAAGATTTTTTAAGGAGAAGAAGAGTAGAAAACTTTAAAAATTTGTAGTTTAAAACTGAGAGGAAATCCCTCTATTTATAGCTAACCAATAATAGTATGAATAGGTGCTAATTGTGCCTTATCAGAAAAGTCAAAACACTTCAAAAAAGTCATTGCTCATTGGAAAAGTCACAACAATTTGAAAAAGTCACAACTCTTCGAAAACTTCACAACTCATTAGAAAAGGCACAACCCTTTGGAAACGTCACACCCCTTCGAAAAAATCACAACTCATCAGAAATGTCACAACCCGTCAAAAAAGTCACAACCCTTTTGAAAAGTCACAACTAATGGAAAAGTCACAATCCTTTAATGTGAAAAGATATCTACTTTTAATATAATACAATTAATTAAATAAATTGAGTATTTTTAATTAGGGGTATTATAGTAATTCAACATTCATGTTTGGGAGTTCATGCTATCTTTTATATATATATATATATATATATATATATATTTATTTATTTATTTATTGCAAAATGTCATTTGATTTTCGGAATACAGTGGGACATCGTTGATGCAAAAAACTTAATTACTAAAGGGTGAATTGCTTTCGTGAGGATGTATGCATAGAAAATAAGAACTTTATCATCACTATTACTTCTTAGAGAATTTATGTCGTATAACTAGTTATCCCATCACTACATTAGTTATTAGAGTTTATATCGTATAATCTATTATTTTTTTTAAAAACAACGTTAATACAAATTAAATATCCATTTATCGACTGATATTGGTCAATTTCTTATCTCTCTATATATTTAGACTTAATAAACAAATTTACTATATATTTACTCAAATTAAATATCATATAGTTTTACGTCATCGAATCACTTCTAAAACTGAACACATACACACACATATATCATCATCACACTATACAAAAATTGGGAACAAAAAAAAGTTAAAAGTTAAATTACAAAATTATCCATTAAAAATTTGAATGACCATTTTGCTATCTTGTCAAACAGTTATCTTTTACTTATTGTACTAATGAGTAAATTTATTTATCTATTAGAAATAATGTTTCATTAAAATGAAATAAGAGAAATGAATCATTACTTATGGATACATTCTCACTTATTGCGGTTATTCAGTCTGATGTGGTGGAATTGCTTTTCATATTCCATAGTTATGGCAACCTTTAAAATGTCTATTTAACTTATTCTTGCTTTTTTTTTTTCTTTTTTTAAATAAATATGCTATGTATTAAAAATATCAAGAGCCACACCCTTTTAGTTTTTTTAATTACACCTCTTAAATATCTTAGGCGAAATGGTCTGGTGGACCCTTGTACTTGTATGCGTTTGTATTATGAACCCTTCTACTAAACTTCTGACCAACTGAACCCTTAAACTCAGTAAAATATAATATATTAGACCTTTCTAACCATTGACCATGCTTATGTGGCATTAAGATAACTGAGTTGGCGAGAGAGTGTGACTACACGCCTGTTAAGGCAAGTGAACATCATATTTTAAATTTTAAATTATTAAAATTATAAAAATATAAAATAATAAATTTAAAAAAGAAAAAAATAACTTCTTCCCCACACCACCGTCTTTTTCAGCCACCCCCACCCCATCGCTTCCCCTACCCCCTATTCTTTCTTCTCCACACCCTATTGTCATCTTCTTTAGCAGATCTTGGCATTGACACTTTCTTGATGTCAGCTTTAGTGGCGATTATCAGTGGAGGGAGAGAGCGACGTTGATTTCATGGCAATGCTCGCCGGTACGCAGTGGAGTTAGAGAGAGAGAGGCAGCGCTGGTCCCTTTTTCGCTAGAATGGGAGGCGATGCTGGTCCCTTTTTGCTAGAACGGGAGGCGGCGAGTGAGTTTGTTGGTGTGCCGGAGAGGATGGAAAGGAAAGGTCATTTCTGTTTGTTCGCAGGGGGTCGCTGGCGTTGTGGAGAAAGGAAAATAGTAAAGAGGAGAACGAGGCAGGAGATGGTACGAGGAACTGGTCACGACGGCGAAAAGGTTTGCCGGGCAGAGCTGATGGTGCGGCAGCTTGCGAAGGTCGGAGAAAAGGAAAATGGGTGTGCGAGATGGAGCCCATATTTTACTTTGAGAAAAAAATGATTTTTTTATTATTTTACCTTTTATTTAATAAATTTAGTTAATAGTTTTATATATAATAATTAGTGAAGATAATTATGATATATTTTTATTTAAAATGACATGGATTTGACATGTCATCTACTTAAGGGCGAGTGAACTACACACATGGTAGGAGACGTTTATAAATCTTCTTTTGATTGAGTTTAAGGGTTCAATTTGTAAAGAATTAAATAGAAGGGTTCATAATAAAAACTTGTACAAGTATAAGGGTCCACCAGACCATTTCGTCAATATCTTAATCACACACTTTCCTTCCATTACGACCGTTTTTTATTCTTTCCTCAACTTAATGTAGAAGTTGAAACACATTTTGTTTCGTTAATATGAAATTGAAAGGAGACAATCACATAGTTACAGAATATGAAGAGTTTTAATCATTAAACTTTGAAGATTATTATATAAATATGTTATATCTTTATACATTAAGCAGATGCCTTTATCATATGCCTTTATTCGTTGCTACTTTCTTAGTATGTCGAGATCTTTTAATTGCTATTTTAAAATGGTCTGGTAGTTTCAACCAGATACTTAAACTCAAACAAAATAGAAATTTTAAACCCTTCTGTGAGAAGGAGTTCCTCACTCGATCTGACTTGGATGACACATCATATCCACGTCAAAAAAAGGCAACGTCATACCCATCTCATTAATTTAATGGTCACAATGATATTTTTATATATTTATTATATTAAACAAATAAAAGATGATTTTCACCTTCTTCTCAAGAACCCTAACCCAAAAGAAAGTTCATTAACAGCCCCATTTGTGTTTATAATTTCATCAAAACTTATTGATCAATAGAAAAAAGCACTCAAACCCTAGTACTCCTAATACTAAACTTAACACCAGAATGCTTGAAATTGAAAGAAAAAAAAAGAAAAGTTCAAGAAACAAGAAAAATTTCAAAGTTATATCTACAATTTAAAAAGAGAGATGAAAAATTGTTCTTTATTTTTTTGAAAGTCAAGAAACAATTAGTAGCAGCAATAATCCTTCTTTAATAAACGAACCCATTTCGACCTTAGCCTTCTTCAATATATAAACCCATTTCGATTTGCGCTTTCAATTTGGAGAAGGTTTTTTTCTTTTGTTTCCAATTATTTTTGTCGTTTGATTTTTGATGATGTGTAGTTTTCATTTAAAAAATGAGGGAAAGTGAGATTACAAGAAAATAATAATTGATTATGGTGGGAGATCTGCTATTTTCCAAAAAGGGTGCGTGGGTTTGAAGAAGAAAGGGGTTTTCTTTTTCTTTTTCTTTTTTGCCTTTTATTTAGCTTAATTTTCTTTACTTTTTATTTAATTTTTGTCTATTTTAAAATAAATTCACGCTCTTATTTCACGTGTGTAACACATATTTTTCCAACTCAGCTAAATAAATTCCACATAAGGCCGGTCAATGGTCAAAGAGGCTTAAAATATCTATTTTGTCCAAGTTTATGTTTCTAGTTGAAACTTTGTGGAGTAGAAGGGTTCAGTTTACAATCCAAGTCAAGTATAATGGTCTACTAGACCATTTCGCCTATTTTGTACATAGAGTATTGAATTTGTTGTTTTTTTTACCAGCAAAACATATATCATTATCTTTTTATTTATTTTTTTCGTCTTGAGTATTTCATAGCTTTATATAAAATTTCTTGAGAAAAGAGTCAAATTTTTAGCAAAAATATTTATGTTTCCTAGCTAAGTACATCTTTTGAGTGCTTAATCATACTCTTTGAGAATAGTGAAAAATATTGCCATTTAAATATCATATCTCTCCAATAAAATATAACTTAATTATAAGCTAGGAAATGTCGGAACAAAAACTTTAGCATGATACTTCTTTTCTCTTTTAGAAGTTATGATATAACTTCTTATTATCATTGTTTTGCTGTAATGCCAGAATTGAGATTCCTTTGGCTGTTGATCCATTGAATATGTTTGACTCTTTCATATTATTTTTTACAATTAGTTTATTGTTAATTTTTATACGTAATTGTCATTAAATGAAATCTAAGATCTTATTTGATGTCAGATTATTACTTAGTGAAATAAATTGTCATATGTGTGGACCTAATAACATCAAAAAATTATTTATCAAATATTGCATTATTTAATTTGATTTTAACTTTTCAAGTTAAGAAAATATAAAAAAAAAAATTATTAATAGAGTCAATATAATAGACATATTATATTGTTCATCAATTTCGGTTGTACTTTTCTTTACATAGTGTTTATTGTTGTTATATTCCGATTTAATTATGATTTATATGGTTTGTGCTACTTGACACGGGGCTCACGTGCAATGCAGGTATCCTGAACTAGTATATATATATATATATGTGTGTGTGTGTGTGATTTTTATAATTTCATTAATTTCTGACATAACTTTGTAATCTCGCTCACTCACTCCAATTGTATCTTATAAACTTGAACTCACGTTTCTTTCACTACTTTTCATTCCTTTTTTTTTTACTTTTGTCCTACACTAAATTTTAAATTTTATTTTTAATTTGTCCATTATAGCAAATCAAGAGAATTTATTGTCTTCGTCCATTATATTTCTTGTAATTAAGTATTTAAATAAATTGCTAGTAAAACTAATTGATTATCAAAGTATAAATAATGAGGCTAATATAGTGAAATAAACTCATCAAAATAGTCTATTTAAGAAGAACTGTCACAATCCGAGCCTACACCCTGGATGTGGTCGGCACTCGAGAACCATTGCTGGTCCCCAAGCGAACCCTTATCCTCGATGACTACAAGGGGAAGACTAACTCATGAATCAAACTGAAATAAATACTAAATCAACAGTGTATTAACTCTCAAACTCTCTAAATATACTGGGCATTAAACATGTTTTAAAGAAAACCTCTGAAACTGAAAGACTCTCCAAAACTATCTATCTATGAAGCCTCTACTGTACAAAGATGAGTGTCGGGACAAGACCCACGTCTCCTCAAGAGAACTACTACTAACAACTTATAAAGCTGGGGTCCTCCGGAACCAAGGAGGCCTTACTCAAAAGCTGACAAGTGGATGAAGTGGTCTAAATGGAACTCCCATTGAGGATCATTAGTGCCTGCATCTGCATCATAAAAGATGCAGGTCGAATGACATCAGTACATGGAATGTACGAGTATGTAATATGGCTGAGTAAAACAATTAACTGAACTAAATGACTGAAAACACTCAACTGAATCAATACATGAACAAGAAGTAAAAACCATTTAAGCTTTCCAAAAAAATACAATAAAAGTAATATGAAAAATAACATATTTTACTTGTGGGGAATTTCTCTAACCGACAAACATTACTATGAGCCTAGCAATGATACAACGTTTTGCCCACGTTGCAAGGGCCATCCTATACCTTACCCGGGGTATAAGACGATATTGTATCTATGGATCCATCTAATAGGCCTTCTCAAAGGCAATGAGGAGTCGTACGAAGAATCAGTGCTATCCTATCCTACGCTGGCTACGTAGTTTTATGGGACTTTTGAGTTTTAAAGGACTCTAACCCAATTCGGTGCTCGATACTACTCCCAAAATAATCAATATACTTTATGCTCAATCACCCTTAACAAAGAAAGGGACTATTACTTCACTTACTTTACCTTTCAAAAACATTAGTCAACTGTTTCTTTTCCTCAACTGTCGAATAGTACATATGAAAACATTTGATTCTCTTTTCAAGGATTCTGTTCAAAACGTACACTTTTAAAACGTATGCTCATGAACTTATCTTTTAAGCCAAAAATCGATATATGAGGAACTTTCATGCAATTTTGTTTGAAAAGATCACTTTACTAAATCTATAGGGTTCATGTGATACTAAGCATGAAAAAGATTTTAAGATTCACATGTAAAAAAGAATCAAAACCTTAACTTGTTAAAGAACTGAATTCAAATATCAAGAACTATGAATAGATTAAAAACTAGAAATATATCCTATAGATGTAACAGTTTCTGACTGAATTGAGATGTAGGGCGTGAGGACGAACTGGTCCAACACTATCAATTACCTCACATACCTAGAAGAACAAAGTTCTTGAAGAATCTAGAAGAAGAACTTGATTGGAAGACTTGAACCCTAGCTTGAAGAAGAACGATCAAGAAAACCTTTCTTGAGATTCTTGAATTAGTTTCTTCAAAACTCTATGGACAAGAATTATGATTTTCATTATTGATTCTTAATTGTACGAAGGAATTTGATTTGAAAAGAATGAAATTCTTAGAGAAGGACTTACCTTGAAAAAGAATTTTGAAAAAGATTGAAAGAATCTTGAATTGAAGTCTTCTACTTTGATTTTACTAAGGATTTTGCCTTAGGATTTGAGAGAGAAGAGAATTGTGGATTAAGAGATGAAAATCTGATTGGTTTGGGTCTTTAATTAGTCAAAAAAATTCATTTAGGGTTTTCTTAGAGGTAAAAAGACTAAAACGACCCTTTTTAATGTATCATGTCGGATAATTCCTCACTGCACTATATTCGATTACTAAAATGGTCATAACTATTTACTCAGATATTGGATTGAAGCAAAATTTGTGGCGTTGGAAAGCAGATTCAAATACCTTTAATTTGATATTTCATGGGCCACACAACGCTTTATATTCTACGAGATATAGTCGTTTGAATTTGACCCAAATAGAATCTTACATCAACACTTAATCGATATGGAACCTTTGAACTCCACTATAGGCCAGGAGATTCTAGTTACCTTAATTGATATTCAAAATCATTCCCACACTAAAGAATTGACCTTTACACATATGAACAATTTAAAAATCACCCGATACGACCTTATATGTAAATGAAGAATAGTTTTGGTCTTAACTTAGAAATTTTTGGGGTGTTACAATATCTCCCCCTTGGGATCATTCGTCCTCGAATGATGGTTAAACTGAGAATGGAGGGAAAAGAGTTACTATCTCTACCTCTTTTTACTTCTTAACTTGCTTACTAACATAGGCGGAAGTTATTCCTACTGAGAGTTTTAAAACTGGACTCGAGCACACTTGGCACGAAGCTCACATAAGATTTTAAGATTACAGGCCATGACATCAAACAAGGGTATTCGGGCATGAAATAAGAATATGACTACTATGCTTCGAGTGATATAACTGGTAGCTTTAAAACTTAGCAACACTTCTCAACTATACTCTCATTTCTGATTACTATACTTTATTATCTACAACTCATAGCTCCCACTAGAGTATATAACTACTCTTACAAATATGCAAGTCAAATCGCTTGCTCTTATTGTGTTCAAGCCTAGTCTCTAATTCACAAGGTGCTAAACATGAGATGATTGTACTTATTTAAACCACAAGATTCAGGTTCTTTACCTCTATAGGGAATCTAATCCCAAGAATACTTCTCCTTATAACTGCATTCAACCAACCTTTAGCCCATATCAAGAAAACCCTAATGCATCATGCAATTATCCACATGTTAACAACACCGCATTTAAGCCTAATTCTATAACCACCGCATGAACTCCTACTAACCAATCCTTTTAAGAATTTCTCATTCTCTCATCATCTTTACTAACTGAAATTTCACGCATACTATCAGGATCTATCTAACTACTCTCACTTAACTATTACTCATAGTAAAACTTCATTCATCATTCCTCCACTTTTATAACCTTAGATGGAATAAGCACACTACTGCCACCAACATAAGAAACATCAACCTTCTCCTTCTATCATCACTCAACTACTATCATCAACATCACTCTCTTAACTAAAAAGGATCACTGAAAGAGCTTTAGGGCGAAAGATCATAAGCACGATTCATTTGAGAATTCTGATATAAGAATATGCATGACATAACATTATGTTGCTAGCCATTGAGAGTAAATCATGAATTTGCGGGTCAGAGCATAGTATGAGACGTGAGTTCTTATATGAATAGGTTCATATCATGAGGCTGATATCCAGAACTTCATGGAGTAAGATTGAGATCAATGGGCTAAAGTCTTTGCCCCTCATCTGGAAACTGAGCATAGATGTGAATCTGGTTGAAGTGTATGGGCATAAGTCATGGACACAATTCTGATATAAGTTACATCAACAAGATATTGTAATGATTGAACTTTGAGGAATATGCTATAGTATGAATGGATTGATATAACACTTTAACTCTTTCTGAACACATTACTATCTGATTCTCAACACTTGACTTGGTCTCTCATCTTATCATCTCCCCCTTAGGTCTGAAGCTGATACTTTAAAGCTATGAATCTATTCCGTCATCTCTAAACTGGTCTACATTCAATTTACTCTAATACTCAGGAAAGGCTTATCTCATGGCTACTGAACTCTCTAAGTGCAAGTAGTAGGGTTCCTTCTAAGATCTCTTTCTCAGATGCTTCTCTTAACCTCTTCTCAATGGTTTATAAAGACTCCTAGTCTAATTCTTAATAGTCTGACTTCTCCTTCTTAGCCCACTAATACAATCTTTCTAAGTTCATATCTAGCTAACTGGAGGAAACTTGAACTATATTCGAAAGGCTCATCATTGACTATATATGATCTCTCCGACCAAACTCTTAAGGGTAATAAATAATGCTTGCATCAGACTATTCCACATTGACAACTGAATATACTATCAAGGCACACATGAAAATTATTAACTTAATTGGAACCTCGTCTGACTACCTACGATCTCAGGTTTACCTCTTGATGCTATTGCTAATCTAATGGCTTAGCCACACTCCTTTGCTCTCATCTAAGAGTCATAATACCACACTTGTACCACTCACACTTATCAAAAGTAACACCTTAATTTCTTACCTAATTTATGTCTAACCTACTAGATTAAATCTCAAACTAATATCATCACCCTTATGTTGCCATCCTTTTGATCACGACACAAATCTCAAATTCAAGCTTAGTGTGTTTTTCTAAACACATATATTAGAGTAATTGCTTGCTTACTATACTAACTTACAACTACTGGATAAACTTAAGAAATACTCATCCACTAAGATCTCATGACAAGTAGTCAACCTTTATCTCTCAGTCTACCTATTTACAGATTACTACTACACTTCCATTTCACAACTTAAGTATCACTTACTCATTCACTATACATTATTACCTAATTAGTTCTATAACCCTCTGAATATCATGGGGCTCTCCTTTTAAAAAAATCATAGGCCCAGCTTAAAACTATCGCATCATGAATACTCGGCTCTTCTATTCAACACTAATACTTGGTCGATACTAATGGATTAACACCTCATCATAAACTTCTCTCTAGTTAAAGTAAACTCTAACTCATCCATACTAGTAGCTCTTACTCTACCTTGGATCATGAACTCTACACCAACTCATCACTTCTTAGTCTACACATAAGGAAAAACTTCTCATCAATAACTTACTGGTTGCATGATTGCAACAACGTAATTTATCGCATCACTATCTCCCTTTCTTAGATTACTATACCTCTATATGCATTCCTTTAACTCTAGACACTTCTACTACTACGGGCTCATAACATCATAACTCATACTATCTTTCCGGGTGAAGATACTACCCAAGCACTAAAATGCTCTATCTCTTAAAGGTCTCAATTGAAACAAGGTTTAGAGAAGAGAGTCTAGGAGTATATCTCACCTTTAGCTCGAACGCATGATTCATATGAATTAAGAGTGCATTCCTTCGAATCTCAACACATAAGCTCACTCATGGGTTTCTCTCAAGCCCCTCAGAAGTCTCATGATTTTCTGAAGACTTTTCCTGGGAGTAACTCATCGATAAGGATCAGGGATTTGCTTTTCAACTACCTTGTGTATGAGGGGTAGTCAAATGGATTTGAGAAATGCACGAGTTTGAATAAGTTCCTTAAGACACAACTCTATTGCACGATTTAGAGTATGAATTAAGGAAAACTTTTCCTAAATGTCTGTTGTACATCATTTATAGAAGTGGGCCCTCATAACCATAGATAAGATCCTACCGACACGGCTTCATAGACACCCTAGAACACTTGAAATTTGTGCTCTGATACCAAGTTTGTCATGGCTTGACCCTACACCCTCGACATGGCCGGCACTTGAGAACTATTGCGGTCCCCAAGCAAACCCTCATCCTGCCTGACTACAAGCGAAAGACTAACTCAAGCATCAAACTTAAAGAAATACTAAATGAACAGTGTATTAACTCTCAAACTCAGTAAATATACTGGGTATTAAACATGTTTTAAAGAAAAACTCTGAAATTGAAAAGCTCTCCAAAATTATCTATCTACGAAGCCTCTACTTTACAAAGATGAGTATCGTGTAAAGACCCACGACTCCTCAAGAGAACTACTACTAACAACTTATTAAATTGCAGTCCTCCTGAACAAAGGAGGCCTTACTCAAAAGCTAACAAGTGGATGAAGTGGTCTAAATGGAACTCCTGTTGAGGATCCTAAGTACTTGTATCTGTATCATAAAAAGATGCAGGTCGAATGACATCAGTACATGGAATGTACGAGTATGTAATACGACTGAATAAAACAATTAACTGAACTGAATGACTGAAAACACTCAACTGAATCAATACATGAACATGAAGTGAAAATCATTTAAGCTTTACAATAAAATATACAATAAAAGTAATATGAAAATAACACACTTTACTTGTGGGGAGTTTCTCTAACCGACAACCATTTCTATGAGACTAGCAATGATACAACATTTCACCCACGTTGCAAGGGCCATCCTATACCTTTCCGGTGGTATAAGATTATATTGTATCTGTGGATCCATCGAATAGGCCTTCTCAGACACAGTGAGGAGTCGCACAAAGAATTAGTGCTATCCTATCCTACGCTGGCTACGTAGTTTTATGGGACTTTTGAGTTTTGATGGACTCTAACCCAATTTGGTGCTCGATACTACTCCCAAGTTAATCAATATACTTTATGCTCAACCACCTTTTACAAAGAAAGGGACTATTACTTTACTTACTTTCACTTTGCTCAATCACCCTTAACAAAGAAAGGGACTATTACATTACTTTACCTTTCAAAAACATCAGTCATACTCCTTCTTTTTCTCAACTATCAAATAGTGCATATGAAAACCTTTGATTCTCTTTTCAAGGATTCTAGTCAAAACTTACACTTTTAAAACGTATGGTCATGAACTTATCTTTTAAGCTCAAAATCAATATATGAGGAACCTTCATGCAAGTTTCTTTGAAAACATTACTTTACTAAATCAATAGGATTCATGTGATACTTATGAACAACATTATAAGATTCACATGTAAAAAGGAATCAAAACCTTAACTTGTAAAAGAACTGAATTCAAATATCAAGAACTATGAATAGATCAAGAACTAGGAATATATCCTATAGATGTAAGGATTTCTGACTGAATTGAGATGTAGGGAGTGAGGATGAACTGGTTCAACACTA